>OY856413.1:206225924-207425924 GCA_963693085.1 Alisma plantago-aquatica
ACCTTCTTTCGCTTGTCTTTTGATATTTGCTCTCCCTCATTAATCTCTCCTCTTGTTTTTTCTTTTCCTCTACAGTTCCACCAAGCAGCAAAGTTGCTGCCATGTAATTGCAAGCTCCACTCTTTCTTTCTTTTTCGCTATACCAAGCAGCAAAATGTTTGTAATGTTACGAAGTTATTTACTGCATACTCCCTGCTATTCTTATTCCTTTTCTTTTTCATCCTCCACCTATTTACTATTTATAAATCTCTTGTATGAATGTACTCACATTCATACAATGCTAATTTCTTACTTGCATTTTCAGTTTTCTTACTGTAGCATTCCTGCATTATATTCATATGCACAACTCAACTGCCTCAAGTCTTATTTCCACACTCCTCGAGTCAACAAACCTACTTGTTCCTTTTTTCCTCCTCTTCCTAATTCCTAGTATCCTAATGGTAGATAATTCATATACTCTTCATAGGTTAACATATAACTATATATAGTCTGTGACATCTTCCACCCATTTCAGCTTAATTGATCCTGGAGTTTGACTGCAGCATAGTCTGTACTCTGTAACATCTTCCACCTGTCTTACATATCTTCCATGTTTTATCTTCTAAATTCGGAAAAAAATAGACATAAAAGTATATTTGTTGTAAATTCCAGAAAAAGACTGTGCCGTTATAGCAAGCATATTCTTCACAGTAGCACCTAAGATTATCTATGCCTATATCCTCCAGTGTCAAATAACGTGAGTAAACATTGGACCTCAGTTATCAGCAAAATAAGTTCTTACAATAATTAGTCAAATTGTGAAAACGACTTACCTTTTTTGCAAGTGATGTAGCCACCATGTTTGATGTAGCGATGGAGAGGAACATGAAGATATAGCAGAGGTAATCACATATGACCGTCCCAGGCCCTATTCCCACCAAAACATCAGTACGCAGAAATCATAGCAAAACTATACTCTGTGGAGATTTAAATGTGCCATACACTCAAAGAAAAAGTTGCTATAAAACAGTAACCTAGAGCAGCGAGTTCCAATGAACTGCTCTGCCCGATCACGGCAGTGTCGATAAGGCTCATCAGCGGCCCACAAATCCACAACCCCGTGGCTGGACCAGCAAATACCACAATCTCCTTCATCTGCTGCCAGATGCTCCGTGATTCGTTACTAGAGGGGGCAGGAACGGTGTCCGTGAGAGGAGCAATGACCGAAACATCGCCCTCTTTAAGAACGTCGATGACAGCTCGTCCATTTCCACCAGAAATAGGATGTAAGTTTTCATCGCTAGAACCATCTTCATAGCTGACTGACTCCCCCTTAACTTCTTCCAACGCACTTCCTTCGGCGCTGCTGCTAGAACATGCGAGTTTAAGCCATCCGGACCGAGTACGTCTGGGGAGAGCACGGGATATGGAGGCGAAGGGGCGGAATGGGAGGTGAAGGTGGAGGTGGCAGGGTTTGGGTGCTAAAGCCGGGCGGAGGAGGGATGGGATGGGAGGGGAAGATAACACTGCGAGGTCCATCGACGGCGACAGCAGAGGTCCGTACAGGAAGCGACGGGAAGAAACCGCCGCCGTGCGAAGGGGAGGAAAGGGGTGGCTGGCAGCTGCCCACATACACAGAGACGTTTGAAGTTGGATTGTCTGAAAACGTGAAAAGTGAGGTTCAAACACGAGCCGCGAACTTTTGCCACCTCGAGCACTTTTCCTCCTCTCCCTACGGAGCACTTTTCGTCAACGCAGACATTTCAGTTGGGCCGGTCATAACCGGATTTTGGTTCCATTATCCCCAAAGTTAACACTTCAAGAATACTATAATATTTAAGGCGATACTAAGTAAATTTACATAGCATACTCAAAAATTACAGTCTACAACACCTGAAAAAAGAAATTCATTGCGTGTATTGTGACACCTAAACTCGGACCCTGTAATATTAAATTATCTATACGATTAGGTTTTATATATATTGGATCTCACACTCATAAACAATATGTACTACAGCATAACAATGAAGAAGTGATTAACAATGAGTTGACTATGGTGACTAATTAAAGAAATATATGGATGGAGCTAAGAATCTAAGCCTAACCTCGTGGACTAAACCTTATATTGATAATGCTCAAAGTACCTTGAAAAAGGACAAATAAGTATGCATGATTGTTCACAATATTACATGTTATTTACTTTAATTTAAGTTAAGTTCGATTGGAAAGGAACATGAATGATAAATTATATGTTGTTTGCTATAACTTTATCTATAAGCAATTGTTGCAAGCAACAGCAGCGCAGCCAGAAACTGCACACAGGTGGGGTACTGGTTACTTGTGAAGCTTAAGTAGTTGGGCACTGGTTGATTGTGAAGCTTAAGTAGTTGATGATGTATGGCACATACAATGGATTTCTGCTAATTTGTTGATCGGTTAGCACTTGTTTCTTTACAATTCTGAAATGGCAGGTGGGGCATGTGCCTTACCAGGCAAATATGTGGCTATGCCACTGGTTGCAAGGATGCATGATTGTTCACAACATGACAATTTATTTGCATTGACCCTATTTCATTTGAAAGGAATATGAATGATGAACTATAGACGTTTTCCTACTTTTTTGGCACGATCAAGTGATGATTCACATACATAACCCATAGTGACATCCAATATTAGCTTGAATTCATAGTACGCTATAAACATGTTGTAGCTACAATTATTTCAACAATATATATTTTAGTAATGTATCTAAAACTATTTTTAATTGCTAAATATAAGAATGTAAGCTAAAAGTTTAGATAATTTAATTGGTTCTGTAAACTATACTTTCCCTCTCTTACATCAAATGTGAATAAAAAAGATGTAGCTAAGACAATACACTTAATTATGACGCTTTCCTCTTAACTATCTAAAATGAGAATTAACCCCTCCCACTACCCATCATGTGCACGTTAGTCTCCTCCAATTGTGCTTCTTTCTTCCACACCCTATCTCAATTTTCTTTGATTTCCTTTGATCTCTGGACATCTCGCATTTGCGGTAGGGCAAGCCACAATCAAGTTTTGGTTCCATTTTCCCACATGTTAAAATCTAAATAAATATATTACATTGAAAACTTAGATTTTATGGTTCTACGACATCCAAACTAAGAAGTTTGTCTTGTATTATGTTACGCCTATACTCGGACCCGATATTTATTAATTTATCTATAAGGTTGGAATTTCTTTATGAGCATTGATTTACACACCTTAAAACAGACTCGGAAATAAACATGAGTAACTATTAGATAATAGTTCACTAACAATCATTAATAATCTAGCTTTTTGTGTAGTATAGTGTATATTTTATGTATTGACATGTACATTTTGTGTATATGTATTATATACGTGTATATTATATTAAAAAAATACATTTGTTATGGGCCAGCGGTTCATTATTAGCCCAACAATGGTCTTTAATGGGTCATTTTTTTGTGTATTGGTGTGTGATCATTTGTGTACCAATATATACTTTGTGTATTGCCATTAATAGAAATGTCTACTATGGAAAATGCATTAAAATGGAAGCTAGTTTTCCAATAAGGCTTCTAACGATTCATAACAGTCAAATTTGTACCATGCTTTTACAAAATGTGTGTCACATGATTTTTGGGTGTAAAAGTGTGTGTAGATGGATGTTATGTATCTTGCTCATTTCTCTACAGTAGACCTATCACACTCATAAATATCGTGTAATGAGTAGATATTCATCACAATAGCAAAACAAATCTACGGTATATGTAATTGAGAATGAGTTGGGTATAATGGCTAACCAAGGAAATATATGGATGTAGTTAAGAATCCAACCCTATCCCCAATGGACTAATCCTTATATTAAAAATGTTATATCCTATGTTACTAAGGTCTTACAACCTACTATGATATAGGTGAAGAATGATCATTAATGTATACCAAAATCCTGGATGTAGATTCTAGGTAGTTATGTAGATGTTATTCTATAATATTTACAATAAATGTAGTTTGATTTTGTACAAATTCATGTAACTTGTAAATATTTGTGTATTTAGAGTTGTTTGGTAGATGTTGTATTTTTGTATGAATACAATCTTCCTGTGTGTGTGATCTTTGATATTAATAGATAACATTTCATGTCTTTCACTCTTGATCCCTCGGGAATGGGAAGGCTAAATTTGGGACGTCACGTTTGGTATATGAGTGTGAACAACACATTTACACGATGCAATTTCTCATGTCACAATAACTAAATACAAGCCTTGAATTTAAATAACTATTAAGAAGTGCCTCCTAGAAGAAAGGTCAGACCTTGAACCTACGTTAAAACCTAGATGTACTAAATAGGTGTGATGCTATGTGAGCTTGACACTCGTCATCTTCTTATCCTAACATCCCATGGCAGGGGACACAAGTTTGATAGGGTTGAATGAGGGGAGATAGCAAGTCTTGTGGTTCCAATCACCCTTAGTGGTGGTATGGAACGCTTGCATCATTGGGTCGATGAGAGCTACCATATGGTGTGTGATCCTTAGACATATGAACTGCAACATGATTGGGTAGCTCTATAGCATATATTGTGTTCTTATTATTTATCTAGGTGTGATGGAACTAGGCTACCTGACATGTGTTGGTAACTCAATTTTTGGTCTTAGTTTCATCCTATCAAGAATATGGTGGTTTTCATATTGATTGTTTAAGCATTGAAAAAAATTGATTTCAAATATATGTGTATGTATGTAGAAAATGTTTCCACACACTGAAAGGAAGTAGATTTTCATGAGAGGTAAGAGCAAGGGAGTGACATCAGTCTAGAGATAGTGCCTTGACGATTGATGTAGCATCCAAATGTCTGAGGTAGGATAAAGGTTAGGATTGGTAGATAGCTTGGAAGATTTAATTTTGGATAATGATGATGTAAGTTAGAATATCCTATCATGACAATCAAAGTTTGAATTAGGATTCCAATTCATTTGTGGTTATGAAATTATGGTTTATATTATCTAGGTATAGTCTAAAGTCTAATATTCAATTTTAATGATATAAGTAAAGTTGATGATCTAAGAAGAGTCATGCAAATACTAGCATGGAGTGAAGCCATCTAAGTTTTCCTAACTAAGTTTGATTTCCAATGTTATGCATTGATAGTAGTGTTGCATGCATGCAAGTACATAGAACATAAGTCTCATGTTATATGAGTACCAACTTGACACTTGAACTCTCTATAGAGTAGGTTATCTAGTGTTAGGACAAGATGTGGGTTACCTCTAGAGGAGGGGGGGACCGAAGGGAGGAAAAGATCCCAAGTGTGTGGGTCCAGTGATTAGAGCTAGAGAGTATAACATTCAAAGGCATACTATAAACATGAAAATATGAGGATATATATAAGAGAGTCCTGAGTTGGACTACTTCTAAGTAGACGAGTTGATCACCTTATTTTTTGTTATCATGATTGAGGCAACCCTAGACATATTAAAGGGTCCTAACCTTAGAGATGAGAGACTCAATGATATACACATCAAATAGAACCTTATATTGGCGAGGAAGAGTCCCAAGACTGTGGATGAGGTAGGTGAAACTTAAACTTTGTGAAAATTCCTCATGCTCAGATTCACGATTGCACATGAAGGAATCTAGAATTTGCACCTAGAATAGAGAGGTGAGTAAGATATTGTATGGGTAGAAATCATATAGTTATAAATTCATCCCTCGATTTGGATAGGTCATAGTTTGAGCAGCTAGGGCTTGTGAAGCTCATCTGTAGCTACAAATGAGATGAAAAGGAAACTATAATGGTGAAGGGAACATGTTTGATGCAAAAGATACTATGTGATACATATATATACATGTTTTTACCTTGAATAACTCATGAAGTAAGTTCTTCACTTGAGCAAGATATTTGATATATGTATGATGACCTAGTTTATACCCCATACCATATATGTAAGGTTTAAGTTTGAAGTTGTGCTTTTGAGTTTATTTGTAGATCATATATGCATGACCATAAGTACATTGTTTAGCCTTACCCTTAGTTAAATATAATGAATAGAATGTGCTAGTTTAGTTACAAGGCACATAAATACGATGAAACCCTAGTATGCATCTATGAGAGTAATATTCTTAATGGTAATATATGACTATGATGTTGATCACAACCCACACTAAGGACAATGAATGAGCTAATATCAAGAAGTGATGATATGAGTCCTAAAATGTTATGGGTGATTAGTGCTTAAACCCCAAATAAAAAAATTATAGAGTAAACTATATGGATAAGTCGTGGAAACCCTATAAAGTGGGATTGGTAGCCCTAACTTTGATATTAGACTAGATTTGGTTTGAAGTAGATGATGAATTTTGATCATATGTAGTTGTGGATCCTTGGAGTGGGTCTAATTGTCACCGTGAGCTTGAGACATTTTGGATTTCAAGGACGAAAACTCGTATATAAGGTGAAATGAATGTAACATCCTCTATTTCTTAGGTTTTACAACCTACTTTGATCTACATGAGGGATGATATCTGATGAATGTCTAAACCACTGATGTTGGTTCTGGAACTTTTCTCCAAATCTATGATTATTTCAGTGGTAAGTTTTTTTTTATCTTGAGTTAATTTAATTGATGATATAATAATATTGGAGTTATATCAAAGAGTGTCCATATGTACATGGTTGGATGATCATTTATTATGCTAATTCAAATCAAATAATGGACAAGTAAGTGTTGATGTATATAAATTGTCGAAAGACCAAAATGATCGCAAACATATTCTTCATATTATCATAATTATTTAAATCTAACATAATAATTTGAGAATAATATAAGGTAATATAATATTTATGTATCAGCTCTAATCTCTTTAATTTGGTACACTTGTTGATAATCAGTTAAGGGGTCATATAGATGCCTTTCAGACTCAATTCTATTCTATATCCTATTTTGATAACTTTGAATATATAGGTTAATCTTTGTTACTTTTACAATCATAATTTGAGAGTTGTGGTTTCTTTAAGATAAAAAAAATCAAAATTGTATATAACGATGGTTGCATGGGTCGATTAATTGGTGACATGGTATGATATCTTACTTTTTTATCTTATTGGGTTGTTTCTTTATAGCTAGTGACTAAAGTGTGTAGGTGTAATATGGTCGATTGTAAGATCTCTAATGGCAATCTAATGATTGTGCTATCACCTTTTACCTCTGCAAAGGAAGGAACATATAAGGATAAGTTCTCCTTGTGGTTTAGGAAGTTATGATGTTAATAAGAAATTTTATATTCCCCTCATTAGTTTGGTCTCATCAAGATCTATCACCCAACTTGTCACATGTTGGTTTTGGTGACAATATGTGAGAGATCAAGTCACCTCTCCTCTCCTCCTCTCCATTGTTATTTACAATAGATAAGGGAGGAGTTGAAGTGGGGTTTGAACTTAAGCGTGAGAAGTTTTCATAGCATGAGCACCACCTACATGGTTGCATGAATTTGAAGGTTGGAGGGTTGCATTTATGGTGAGGTGTTGGTGGAGTCAAACCCACTGGTTTTGGTAAAAATATAGGAGCTAGATATGGTATTCCACATGCTACCATTACTAGTGGAAACCACCTATCACGTGCTGGTTTTGGTGGCCCGGTGGGATAGATCAAGCTTGATCTTCTCTCCTCCTCTCCATATCATCATGTGTGGATCAACTCTAAATATCACATATATCCCCTCAATCAATTCTATGGTTTCAACCTCATTTTAGGACCATCAAAATGACATCATGATTAATATTTATCAAATTGACCTCATATTTTCAAATTAGATGTTTAGTACTTATATGAACATATTCTTTAAGTTTTTTCCAATCTATGTTGACCATTAACTTGTCTATTACATTTTGTTTAGGTTCATTAGTCCAAAATAGATATATTATGAAAAAAAATCATTATGTGCATCCCAATGTCATGAGAGTCATCATATGCACTTTACATGAAATTGCAAAGTTATCGATCTATTCATCTTATATTATTTATATCGTATTAAAATTGCATTAGACATTCTGCATTGCATGCACATGTTTTATACTTCAAAAATTGATTTAATGGTTCCATCGTGTGATGGGGTTTTTTTAACAGATGTATTTTACATGTATTTTTTTATCTATGGTTAATTTTAATGGTGTATGTGATTTTCTCACTATTTTCTAGAAAACTAAGTAAATATGTACCAATTCTACATGGTGTGGGAGTTGTAAAGCCATCATGTGTCCATGAAGTTACCATGTTGACCATGCTTAGGTCGCACCGAACTCTCACCAAAATTGAGATCCAATAGTTCATTTAGACCCCATGTTTGCTCCATGTGTGATATGACTCATCTCCCTCGTATGATCTTCACCAAATCCATTGCGCCACTCTCTTATGAACACCATTGTGGCTCCCACCAGTAACAAATTTTTTTTGAATGTCTAGGCTTACATACTACGATGCTTTTGAGTTCAAAATATCCAATGCACCCTACATCATTGACTAACTGACTCAACACCCCGCCCTGGGGTTCTGATATCACAATTCAAGATATGGCCTAACAAATAACTTCTCAAGGGAAATATTCAATAATAGTCCCATCTATTGGTCTGAGTGTCAAAAATTTTTAGGGAACATCCATAAACTTAGTAGGAGTGTCCACTAGAAGTTGTAGTGTTTAAAGTATGATCCCAAGTTCCTCATCTTCTTCCTATGATAGGTGGGTTTGAAAACCACTAGCACATCACCATCAAAACAACTGGGGTGGTGCTTTGGCGACCGATATCTCACCATCAATAACCAGATTGATTATCCCTGACATCGCATGACCCTGTCAGTGGTGCTACCACTCTCAAAACTCCTCACACCCAAGTCCAAAATCCACTTCAAATTCTTCCTTATTGATGTAAATGGTATGTAGTGTATTGACCAATTATCATGTTCTAATATGGCGTATAATATTATTGGTAATAGATGTTTTACAACACATTTGCTAACAAAAGTACCCTAGTTAATATACTCTAATAAAATGATCCAAGCACATGGGCTCAGGATGTAGTATAGGAATGTAGTAAATCATGGTTGAATACATGGGGAGTGGGGAGGCACTAGAGCTATGTTGTTTCTTTAGGTTTCTAGAGCGGGGAGTTTGGGTTTTTAGGTACATGTAGTTGGTCTGAATTACACTAAATATCATGCGAGAGGGAAGAGAAATACTAAAATGTGTATTATCCCTAAAAATTAAGCCTACCGAACAACTAAGAGAGCAAGTAACACTACACTAAGAAAGAGAGCAAATGACAATAAACTAGACTAGAAATGGTAAGAAAGAGCAATTAGCTAAACTAGACTAGCAATTTCACTATCAAGAAAGCAAAGACTAAACTAAGAAACTAAACAAAAAGCTAACATAAGAAACTAAGAACAATAACCAAGGTGTACCTAGCATGAATCAAGGAACTAACTTGGTTAGAAAGGAAAACTATCTATCGTTGGAGCAAGTTAGGGTTTTAAAAAATGATTAGGGATAGTGGGACTTTTGTGGGTATGTAACTATCAACCATGCCTAAGGTTTATATTTATGCAAAAATATCCTACAAGTAATGCTACCAAACCAAACAACTAAGGGTGATGAAGATAGAGAGTCCTATCCTACTAGTTGACCATGGGTGGTATAGGGTCTGTGTAGGGGAACTAGTCTCTACCACCTCCTATACAACCTTAGGAAGTTCAATTGAATAGGGGATAAGTAACTACAATTCAAGATCACCCTAAGGTATAGGTTTCTTGGAATGATACTCCTAATGAACTTAGTGGAAAGGGGTGGTGTGGGGTGTAGAAGAAGGGTATTTCACTTCGTATTACCTCCCATCCAACCATCTAACATGCTCTTTGCTAGGTTCATAGGGAGAAGCATACATAGATACTTAGATCTCACACCTATGGCTACTAGAATAGATGGGTAGGTGGGAAGAGAGGGTACTATCTAAGGATCCACTAGTCGGACTTAGGAGTGTTTTGAATACAACAATAACTTAGAAAGAGGTAGGAAAAGAGAATGCGTAAGAACATATCACAATTTTCAAAGTGTTTGAATAAACATTTTCCAAAAATGGTGTCATACTTACATATTTTCCCTCAAACAACCCACCAATTCATAGTAGAAGAAATAAAAAAGAAATGGGAGAATAAGAGAAAAACTCCATGAAAGTTGATGAAGACCTCTTTTTCTTCAAGAAAAACTCCATGAAAGTTGATGAGGACTTCTTCTTACTCACCTCCAACAATATCTATATCTCCTCCTTCACTCCTCTAGAGGTGGGAAGCATAGAGGTATTGATGGAAATGGTCAAACCCCTAGAAAAAATTAGGGTTTTGGGTGGTGAAAAGTGGAGTAGTAGGTGAAAGTAGGTAGGGTGGTGACCAATGGGAGTAAATGAGGTGAGGAAGTGCTAAAAATCAACCCCTAGATGCCACTAATGCTTATGTAGTGGTCTAGGAGGTATATGGATAAGTGGTGGTAGAATGGTCAAAGTAGTGATAGGAAGCATGAGGGTTAGGTGGATAGCATGGTCCTTCTATGTAGAACTGATGTGGCAGGTAGGTATTAAACAGTTGTGGTAAATGAAAATGGTCGTGGTAAGATGCTTTGGATCTAGAGGAAAAGAAAATTTCGGAATTTAAGTGGCATGGCTATGGTAGCATGAAGGCAGCATGACCATGTGGGTAGCACAATCATGCTGAGGAAGATGGACAGATCTCATGGTCGTGGAAACATATATGTTGGGATCTGGCTACCATGATAGTGACGGTCAGTGTAAAATCCCAGGATCTGAGGCCTTAGATAACATGACTTAAAAGGAATGATTGGACTACCCATATCACAAGGTGCACCTCCTTTTTAGGGAGCCCATCACTAAAGAACTCTATGGTTAAGCATGCTCAGCCCAGAGTAGTACTAGGACGGGTGACCAGCTGGGAAGTGGATCTCGGCTGGCGTGTGTGAGGACAGAGCATGCAGTTAAGGCTAGTGGTGGTTTGTGGGCCAGTCGTCATTCTTGAAACTCTACTAGAGCCTTGGGTTATGGGCCCAAGTGTTACAAATGGTATTAGAGCCAATTTCCTTCCAATAGGTGGGGCCCACATGGGCATGTGGCATGTCGGTCTTAAGCCATGTGGTCTAGACATATTGGAAAGGGATATTTGCTAAGACGAGATGGAGCCACCCTTACATTGGTAGTCATGGATGGGAGTCGGGTGTCCATTGACCATTCTAGGTCTGCACTGAAATGGGAAATAGATTATGAGGCTGTATAGTTGAGCCTTTGATTAAGACGTCAAGAGACTTACTAGGGGAGATTATAACGTCCCAAGATTTGAGGCCTCAAATAAAATGATCTTAAAAGGAATGACTAGACTACCTATATCATCAAGGTGCACCTCATTTTCAGGGAACCCATCACTAAAGAACTCTGTGGTTAAGCATGCTCAGCCCAGAGTATACCATGATGGATGACCAATCAGGAAGTGGCTCCCGACTTACACGTGAGTGTGGACAAAGCACACAATCAAGGCTAGTGGTGGTCTCTGGGGCCAGTCATCATTCCTGAAACTCTACTAGAGCCTTGGGTTGGGGGCCTAGGTGTTACACGTTGAACGGTCATGGTGGCCTCCATGTGCCACAATCATTTTCATTGAAACACTGATGTTGTTGGGGTCTTCATTTCATGCTTATCTTCTATGGTTTGGGCTTGAGCAGCATGGCCTTGGCTAAGCACCCTAGACATTTTGAGGGCTTTCTCACACACATGAATCTTGAACTTGATCATCCATGCAACCTTTTTCTTACTTTGATGTTTGATCACTTTAGGTAGGTTGAAGGTTATTGGCATCACTTTGAGCTTATCCAAGCCTGGGGAAGTCCTAAGATCAACCTCCACCTCTTCCTTCCATCAACTTGTTGTCAAAGTATTTATAAACATGAAAAAAAATCTTTGACATTAAATACAATTATTGGGAAATACCATGCATTATGAATCTTGCTTTTAATAATGGGAAAAAGGAGACATGGAGACCCAACTAAGGGCTTAAGATATACTTTTTAACAACTATGTTCTAGCTAAATCTCCCCTTTTAAGTTAATCAATTAAGAAATAGAAAATCCACTCTAGAAGATGACTATTCACTAAATAAGCTCAGGTATGAATTTATACTTATGATCCAATCATCTTCTCACCTCTAGCACAAACCAAATGCAATCAAAGACAAACTCTCACATGCCTTCCATATAGGACACCAACACTGCTACAAGTGATGTAATATTCGCAACACTCTTGGTAAACCATTTCATATTTGGAATCTATAATGACAACTGGGAGCATTGCTTTTATTGCACACATTCAACCTTATATGTTGATCCACTCTACATGACCGACTTGGCAAGGTATGGGGGCATGGGGTCTAGGTTTGAAGTTTTATAGCCCAATGGTTATGCAAATAGAAGAAGGGGGTTGTGGAAGGAGCTAGAAGTGCTATTACTCAGAGCACTCATCTTTTCTTTTCTCTACTTAGGATTTTGCATGTTGTGTAGCTAAGGCATATGGTGGTAGTAAGAAGCATAGTGAAGGATTAAGGAAGGGATGGACACCCCAAGCTTATGGAGGATAGCCAAGGCTTACTCTTTTCTTATCTTTTTGACATCTTTTCATGAGGTCAAAGGTAAGAAGTGATGGAAGAATGGTGGATGAAGAGATGGGTCATAAGATGTGAATATCCATATACAATTTCATGCATGCAATCTATTCCAATCATTTTTACAAGAAATGAAAAACCATGACGAATAAGTAGTTATGGTCAACCGTATTCTTTTCACAAGAATTGAATAACCATAAACATCTATGGCTTTCTTCAATTCCATTTCAACGAAACAGTCCAACATTTCACAAGAAGAGTGGAAAACATGTATGAATTAAAAAATTGAGATCATTCAGAAATGAGCAAATGATAATATAGTGCATCATCAAATGTCTTTCGTATCAATTTTATCATTTAGAGACTAGGTTGAATTTTTCTTAAAGTAATTCAATTTCAAACCTGGGCATGTTTGGAAAAATGGTGTGAAGCTTCTCCTATCCACATCAAGATATACTCTAATAAGTAAGCAAAACATGGCTACATAAATCAAATCAATCACACACAATAAATTGATGTAAACTACATGAAATGCAATATGAGGTAGCTGTAGGGAAATATGACATCAGATAGGCAGCAGAAACAAAAAAATTACTGACATATTTCCCATTAACCAGTAGATTGTGTCAATAATTATGCAATGGGAAGGATGGTTTCACGAAGATAATCCTGATCCTGGAGCAAGTCCAGTGACAATCATCATTGATGTAGATGTGCACTCTATCTTGGATGGTGTTTGTGTAGCTCCTGGTCACACTCAAACTCATCTGGCTGCTCTTCTGCGGACAGCAAACTTGGACAACTGCTGCAATGGTTCCTTAAATATTGGCACAGACTACGAGAAGATATTGCCCTCCTAGCAACAACCAAAGGAATCCTAACTCTAGAGTAGTCCACACGAACCAACTAGAACTCATGTCGTCATGCAGGAATTTACATGAAGAAGTTGTCCCTCCTGTTGGTATACTAGTCACCAACATGCTCTCCCACAACAAAGATCCTTAGTTGTTTCTCTCCTGTGGCTATCCCTCCCTAGTCGGGTAGGACTTGCCTGGGCTCGCGTGGTTATCATAACTAGAGAGGACAAAAATGGTTAGAGCAACTGATTCTCAATTGTCTATGTATTAGTTGTTCTTTAGGAAGCCCCCAGTACCCCTCTATATATAGGAGAAGTTAGGGTCAGGGTTCCCAGTTCCCAATCAATGAGGGACTAAAGTGGGAGTGAAAAGGACTGGAAGATGTTAAATTTTCACAAGAATTCTAGAAGTTTCACAACCTACATGCACCAAAATGGTCGTCTCGCCCAGCGAGACAGTTGTCTCACACGTGAGACGGTCATTTTGCACCTTTCAGTCATGCAAATATGTTAGAAATTCAATTCCAATTAGTACTCCACTTGAGTCAGCACCAATCCTTTGTGCAATTGAATTGCACCCCCAAAACGGGCGTTTGGTGCAACTGAGACTGGCATCTCACACCAGGCCAGATGGCTGTTTGGTGCAACTGAGATGGCCATTTCACACCAAGCTAGATGGCCATTTTGCACAAGTGATACGGGCGTCTCACAACCCAGGTTAGGAAAAATTCCAACCAATGTATAATACAATCAACCTGACACTCCAAACGATTGTCTCAACACTTGAACCAATCACTTGGCAGTCTAGTCATATGATCCGTTGTGTGAATTGAAATACCTAAACACTTTAGCAATCAATCCAATCATCATTCAAGATCTAACTCCTCTTCTGGATGAGTTCCTATGTGTGACCCTATAGATCTCATATCACGTTGGCAGTGAATGTCCATAACTAACTTATGACTTCACAAGCAATGAGCGGTGCCTAGTCGCACATCATTGCTACCCAAGTGAAATGGAAAGTTGGGGAGCAACTTCAACCTACAATATGTGTATGGTGTTATAGTGTTTGTATAGTTCCTTTGTCACTGATATCCAGATTGAACTAGAGGCATGAAGTAGTCATCCTCATTATTATTCAATCTTGTTTCTTGAACCAGAGCAGACTGAATGAGATATATGTAAGCTCAATATCACATATTGACTCACATACATATGGCCATACTTTTTTCAGCCTCTCTAATCAAGGCCTTTGGATGTCATACTCCTTTTGGAGGGACAAATCCCATATATATCACTCACAGTCAATCCCCATGTGTCAAGGTCACCCAATCATCACCTTTATAACAACCCATGTTTCAGGACTGCATTTGATGATGTCAAAGTGTACCCAATGACATGTGATGAGTGAAGTGATTTTAGGTATAAGAACCACAACCACCACCATTTCTATGAGAGCTGACTATGACTTCCATGAAGATGGATTCCATGTGTCAGTCGCACGGTGGGTCTGTCCGATACATTGTTCTCTAAGATGTATCAGTGTGCTTGGTTTGATATTGCCATATCATGACTAATGAGATATAGTCATCAACCAACTCACAATCTGATCTTATGTGTTATTGTTGTCTATCTACCTTCCATAATAACAACCGATCAGGGACATAATGAGAAGGTATATACTCTTAACATCCGTATGATATCATTCTTCCAGGTCACATACTTGAAGACATACATCATTGAGTAATATCATTCTCTAGACATTTATTATGTAATTCATTATCTCATAACTGAATATACAAAATAAATTGGAAGCTTGCCTTTATTATTAATCAAATAATTTACATGTTATGCTATCACAGTCATCATATGATTGGCTCTTTGGGCATACATACAAACAGAATCCCACTTGGACTTAGAGCCAATCACCCACAGATCTCATCCCGAGTAACCTAACATGAACCATCATGATTCTGCTGTGTAAGTGCTTGATAACGCCTAAATTCAGACATTTATTCTAACCATTAATTTATGGTTTTGCGTCATTATAGGCTTAACATGCCTAAAATAACCCTAGAACCTTATCTTTTAGTAATTTATATCTTTTCATAGATAAAGTTGCTCAACTAGACAATTTTGGGACTTGTAGGCACCGAACCTGAAAAGACATATATTCTCCAAGATTTCACCCCAACACATGGTTTTGTAGCAGCTAGACTTCCATCCTACGCAATTGTGGTGGACTAAGCATCCCACTATGTGCAACAACTTAGGAGAAGGTGGTCCCGCTAACCGACTAGTGGGCCCAAGAAACTTTTGATATCTTGGACCCTATTTTTGATAGCTAGTCCTTTATCAGGATGCTTCCTCGCCAATTATAAGGCTCATCAACGCGGGCTCAACGACCACTAGTAATACCCCCTGTGGGGGTAGGTTTGGTTCACGGTGTCATGACCACAGCCAAGGCGTTGTATCGATCGAAACTTGGCATGATCGGGCCCGCCTCGATATGGTCAGGCTGAGGACAAGGCCGCGATTGCGGTACACCAGTGCTACCTTGACCGCGGGGTCCACCTCGACTAAGGCACGACCGCGACCGAGGCATCTACCTCAACCACGGGGTCCACCTCGACCGTGACCCCGACACAACCATGCCCAGCCTGGCACGGTCGGGTCAAGACCAGGGCCACGACCGAGGCAAGTGTCGCAACCGTCTTCTACCTTCACCTATAAATACCCACCCCTCGCGACCTGGAGAGGGGTTTTGAATTTTTGGAGGTTCCATGTAACATACCGAATCTTGAACCCTACCCTATAACTTTGACCTTTTGGGTTTGATCAAACAAGTTTGAGGTTAGAGTGATCCTAATAATCTAATGCGTGAATAATGTAATATAATATGTCAAATAATTCATTTGGTGATAATAAGAAGATAAATAACATAATTACATGCATAATAAGGTTAATGGGCCTATAATGGGCCAGATGAAAAAACTCATGTAAGAAATTCTTAAAAGAGGAAATAGACTTCAAATTCATAATCTACACATTAAAATAAGCCTACATGTCAATTTTCATTTAATTTGGACTCCTTGAAATAATATGGTAAGTTAAGAGAGAGAAATTGCCTAAAAAGTGTAATTAATAAATTAATATAATAAATGACTCCAAAAGAGGAAAATAATATTATATTCGTGATCTACATAATGATTATAGCCTTTGGGTGAATTTTCATCCAATTTGGAGAAAGTTTGCTTAAAAGGTAAAATCAGGAGAGAGAAAGTATGTGATAACACCAAATTTTGTGACGTTTTTGCCCTTTATTCTGTTATCAAAACTACCCTTTTCGGCTATTTTCCTCTATTTTATTAGCATTTTCACAATAATTGGCCAAACAACGCTCTTATTCCAATTTTTCCTATCTTCTACAAAGTTTTCCTCATTTTTGTGCAATAAGGCCGATTCCGGCCTACAATAAGTCTAAGCCCGTCTCGACCTTCCTGACGCCCGATACAACCCAGCCCGATAGGAGCTGGGCGACACGAGAATGATCGGCGGAGAAGGGTGCTGCGCAAGGAGGACGTGTCATCCGACATACCGTCTACCCGACAGGGAGCCAAAGCCGCATCGATGACCAAACTCGTCGGGCGACACAGCCACCCACCGGCAGGCGTGCCGCCAGCCACGTGACCAATAGCCAGCGCCTCGCGCCAAGACATACCTGTATCGGCCGTCCACATCCATCGACCGGCGTATAAGGGAGCTACGTGGCGTTTCCAGCACCATAACTCCTTCAACCGCCGCCTATAAATAGCAGCTACAGGAAAAGGTCGGGGGGAGGAGAGGTCGGATAAGAGGAGAGGTCGGACAAGTCGAGAGAATTCGGACAAGACGGTTCGTAAGTTTGGGAGCCACCTTCGAAGGAAGCTTTGAGAGCAAGAGTATCGCGCCCCAGTGCTTGTGCCGGGTGACACTAGGTGAGCTTTCCCTCATCCCGATAGGGAAGGGATGGTTCACTTAGTGTTGTCCCGGGCGACACTGCGGGCCGATATCGGCCAGCGAAGATGAGCGACACGAGTGCCCGCCAGTAGACTCGTAGCTCTTTGCCCGACACGATATCGAACCCGATACGCTCCGCCCGTCATGCGTGCCGCCCGAGAGGGTGCGCCGCCCGACATGAGCGTATCGGCCAGGGTCCTTGAGCGATACAGTCAGTCGTCAGTCGGCGCTGCCCGAGAGGGGGTGCCGCCCGACGTTGCCGTATCGGGCTCGGCTCCTGACCGGTATCGGGCAGGAAAGCTACAGTAGTCTGTCGTTCTTCTACATCAAGAAGGCGACATCTATCTTTAATTCTGTTATTTAAATTCTTAGCTTATGCATTGTATTAAGACCCTTATTGCTTATGGAAATAGAAATGCTAAATTGCTATTTGTTTAATGCTTGGTGCCTTATGATTGGGTAACTGCTGTGTTGGATATCTAAACTCTAGCTTGCATGTTTTGGATCACGTTTCGCTTAGCTACCAAATCATCTTTCCCGTCGCAACTACTTCGAGAGTTGGGTTGTGGCTCTAGTGTTTGGTCCGGTTTTGGAGTACGAGAGTTCCCGGAACGGAGTTGTTCTAGTATCATTCCACTCTAACTTGAGCCCAGCAACCTCGAGAGGGGTGTTGAAGCTTGGTTAGAGGCACCCACTCTGAGAGGAGGGGTGCAGGGTGTTACTGCTACCGCTTGTCTTACTGAAGTCTTATCCCTTGCATTACGTCTTAAACTGCAGTTTATCTTTCTATTTTCTGTTGCATGAAAATTCCTAAAAACTGCTAAATGACAAATTCTTAATCTTTCTTGTAACTCCAGTTGGAGATAGTTTTCTTTGATTTAATCGTGACAGCTTGTTGTTCCCCTTCGGAGAACTTTAATATCTCTTTATACCCACCGGAGTGTAGAGTGTCGATTCAGAGTCGTCAACACGTCCCACCTTGTCCCTGTGTTCGACCCCGTATGACTACTTCGACCCCGTAAACAAAGTTGCGGGGGCCTAGAAGGATTCGGGTTATAAATGTGAAGGCTCGACTACCTCTAATACGCCTCCAATTTTAGGACGCGCGATTTAGGTCGGTCAACTTTCTGGCGCCGTTGCCGGGGACAAGGCAAATGGCACTGTTGACGAATCCGAAGCCACTAACTACACTCCCGTGCCTCAAGCTTAGAAATAGGCTTGACAACACCTCTTTTTCTTTTTCTTTTTCTTTTTCTTTTACTTTAAGCATTATTCTTTACCACAATTATAATTTTCTAAACATGATTTTTATGCGGTTTTCAGGTACTCTGATTTACTGAACACCGAGACTGTCAACCATGCCTCCTCGCGTAGAGACACCTTCTGGAAACGAAAGCCAAGGAGCGATGCCAGTTTCACCTCCACCGGAAGACAACGACCGGTATAGTGATAATGAGCGGCAAGAAGATCCAGAATCACCAGGGCATGAGGAAGAGCATCATCAGCATAGACGTCGTCGGAGACACAGGAGGAATCATGATAACCGGGAGCGACGCCGAGACGCCAGCAACAGTGACGACTCGGAGGAAGAAGAGAAAACTCTGAGAGAATTGGCTTCTACAAAGGCCAATAGATTGAGGTGCCCCGTTATCATCCCAAGGTTCAATGCGACAAACTTTGAGCTCAAGCCATCTGTGATCTCCATGATTCAAAATAAAAGCTTCAGGGGGAGTTCTAAGAGTGACAACCCTTACCATCACCTTGATGCTTTCAAAAATATCTGCGACACCATAAAGATGCGAGGGGTTCCCCAAGAGGTAATTTACTGCAAGGGTTTCATCTTCTCTTTGGAGGATAAGGCTCTATCATGGTACCTTGGGCTACCCCACCAAGCGCTGAATGGATGGGGAGAACTGGCTGATGCATTTGTAAACAAGTTTTACCCCACTGAGAAGACGATGAGGAATAAGTTAAAAATCACGTCTTTCACGCAAAAGCCAAATGAAAACCTCCACGACGCCTGGGAACGATATCTGGAATATCAGAGGGACTGCCCTCACCACAATTTCAAGAAGGGCTTCCTCGTATCCACCTTCTACAATGGGCTAACTCCCGATGAAAGGGTATCGCTGAATGCGGCAGCAGGAAGTGACTTCTTAGGGAAAAAGCCAAACAAGTCCGAAAAGATCATTAGGAACATGGCTGAGTTGAAGGCCGATGTTGACTATGATAGATCCGATAGGGGGCAGGCGAAGAAGGCAGGGGAAGGAACCTCTCTTGGGTCCAAGGCTCTGGAAAACATTACTTCTCAGATTCAAAGGATAGCAACAGATGTGAAACAACTGAAGGATCATGGCGGAAAGGGGAAGAAGCAAGTTGAGAAAGTCATGAAATGTGTTACCTACGGTGAAGGAGGACATGGGGTAGACAACTGCGTCTACACCAAACCCGGCACCGACAGCGACTCCGACTCGGAAGAAGAAAGGACCGAGAATGTATCCTACATGAACTTCAAGAGACCAGACCACCCTGGTTTTAATTATGGCAACAAGGACGCAGCCGAAAACTCACATCAGCTGCACACCTCGGCCAGGCCAGTGCAACCTTTCGAGAAGAGAGGGGGATCCGGGCAGTATAACAAGAATAGCCAGTTCCAACCAGTAAAAGGCAATTTCCAAGTAGCAGGAAAATACCAAGGCCCATCCCGTGAATAGGAGAAGGGGGCAAGCCAATCTGAGGTGATCGGCCAGCTATTTGACTTTGTCAAGAAGCAAGATAGCGTCAATAACCAGTTAGCACAGAGCACGCTGTCAAATTCGGGAGTCTTGAACTCACTGCAAGTCCAATTGGTAGATATGCAAATACATCAGCGACAAATCGATCAGCAGCTCGCACAGCTCGCCGAGATTGTGAAGAATCCTTCGGGGAAGATACCGTCCAACACTGAACCAGCAAAGTGATAAAGCATGACAAAGAAGCCAAAGACGTCTAGCTGAAGACGGAAAATGCAGCGCTCCTCGGGAGGCAGCCCGAGTCATAGATTAGGATACATTTCTTTTCTTTGTAAAAACAAACATTATGGACTGTAATAAGGCCCGAGTCAGTGCATGCGCACGTGTGCTGACTCTTTTTGTTTTATGGGCCACCGCTGTGTTTTGCGGAGCATTGAGGAGTAATATCATCTGAGGTAGGAGATCGTTCTCTATATCAATGATGTTTTACCCTGCAATGGCCTTTTACTTCACCCAGGTTTAGTTTTGGCCTTTTGACCGCCCGCTTTTCTACCGTGTCGACCAGCTGGGCGCAGAACCGCTTGTATCGGGCAGCCTCGCCCCGGGCGTCGTAAGGGCAGCGGATGACCGTTGGACTGCCCGATGGGACTGCGCGTCTCGGGAATAGCGTGACTAAAATGCCCGACGCGCGCCATGTTTTGCCCGTTTTACCCCCAGCTGGGTTCTCTATAAATAGCGTGGAGGTTTCTTCGTGTCGGGCTATCATTTTCTCCTTTTTGCCACCTGGAACGCATGCAGTGATCCTCCCTTTTGCTCGTGTGTCGGCCATCTTGCCTTCGCCCTGGTAACGGGCGATGCCTCCTGAGAGCAAAGGTATAGCCCGACACACCTTTTGCCCGACGCGTTTTCTCTCGCCCGGCACATGTTTTGTATCGTGCGAAGCGTATCGGCCGGCTTGTTGTTTTCTTACCAAACGACATGGCTTGTCGCCCGATAGGGTTGTAGACCGACACGTTTATCGGCCGATAACCCTGCCGCCCGATGCCAGTATCTTTTACCAAGCCGCTTATCGGGTTTACATGAACTGCAGATTTTCTATCGCCCGGCATGCTTTCGCGCGTAACGCCAGTCGATAGCGTTTTCCCGATGTATCGTATCGGGCGTCATGCTTCTCACGATGATGTCATGTTTTTGCTTCATGTGACCTCGAATCGCCCGACACACCTGTGTCAGGCGTCGAGTCATATTGCGTGACAACATCGTGTCGACCGATCACTTATCGCCCAGTTTTAATAAGTTTTTTTTCTTTCTTTCTTTTCATCTTTCTTGCCTAACGGATGAATAAATTCTAATTTTGAATAACAGGTATGGCTCGTATGGAGCAAACCACCGGTCGCGCCAACAAGCACGGCACGGGAAACAGTAACAACAGTCGGGCAGAAGCGGCAACAACAATGAAAGGGGAGATTTTTCTTGATTTGGTAGCTCCAATAGCGAGTCACCTAGTTATCAGCCTGTCTTTGGGGTGGCTTGGGACCATCCCCAGAGACAGCAAGAGTACGGCAACCAAGGCCTCCGAACAAGTTCGAGGCACCTCGGTTCCGTCCTCTTAAGGGAGAGGGCCCACCCTGACTACACACTCCTGGGAACTGAACTAGGGATTGATAATCAGTCCTTTTGTTTACGTTCACAACGGAGATGTGAAGAAAGGGGGGTCAGAAGTGAATTTTGAGGGTTACGCTCAAGCTCAACCGCTACATAGCCAAAGCGAACCCGCTAGACAACCTCCCAATGGCATGCTGCAACTTTGTAGGAGCATTTTGCAGCACATCAGTGAGCTAACCCTCACTGGCTAAACTTTACCTCACTTTTGCTTTCTTCTCTACTCTGGGACAGAGTATGGAGTAAGTTTGGGGGGTACCCTTATGCCAGTGAGGGGGGGGGGGTATAAATTTTCTTTTAACATTTCAAGCTTTCTACGATATTCACTCTCTTTTACCTGATATGCTCTTATATCTTCCTGTATATTTGATCTACACACGCATGCCATATATATAAAAATCTTTAATTTTCAAAAATCTTTCCTTTGCAAATTTCTATCCCTAGGCATATGTACAAAGTTGCTGTTATAATAAAAACCTGTTGTGACTTCTTACAAAGTTTACTTTCTGTATATTTAACGAGTTACAAGTTCTGCCATATCTTTCTGATAATGCTGTCTCAAACAAACAAAAGATTGTGCCTTGCCATCCAAAAATTTTCAAAAAATAATAATCTCGCAAACAACTAAGAGACGAGTATGGAGAAGGAAAAAGCTGCCCAAACAGCAGATATCTCTTTTGTTTTCCCTTACCCAGCAAAAATCCCAAAAAGAGAAAGAAGCCTTATGAGCGTGAATAAAAGCATGAGAGTTGTGCCCAATAAAAGAAAAGAAATATATATATATATATATACACACTTGTTTTCCAAAAGTACCCATCTTTAGGCATGGTAGATCTGGGGCAGTGGTACGTAGGATGTGAAATCACTGCTCTAAAGCCATCTGGCTTGGACTGCAGGGACCACTTGCCCATTAACGGACCCTTACCTGGATGGACTGGTGGGAAACAAGAAGAAAAACCCAAAAATCCTTAGCCTACCCTATACACAACTTTCTGCCCCTAAAATAAAGCTGTTTTGGTGTGGAAGCTAACTTCGGAATCATACACCAAAGTCTCGCTGAAGCTGTGGAGAAGAAAATTTTTACTTAAATAATAAGGAAAGTAGGGCAAGGTCTTTTGTTCGCATTAAGACAACATTACCTCCAAGACATCGCAAATCTTGTGCTACCCTTTAGCCTTAAAGTTTTGCTGTGCAAGAAGAAGCAACACAAAGTTTAGTTTAAATATTGGTTGCGGACAATCAAAAAGCTAAGTTTGGAGGAGTTGATAACACCAAAATTTGTGACGTTTTTGCCCTTTATTCTGTTATCAAAACTACCCTTTTCTGCTATTTTCCTCTATTTTATTAGCATTTTCACAATAATTGGCCAAGCAACGCTCTTATTCCAATTTTTCCTATCTTCTACAGAGTTTTCCTCGTTTTTGTGCAATAAGGCCGATTCCGGCCTACAATAAGTCTAAGCCCGTCTCGACCTTCCTGACGCCCGATACAACCCAGCCCGACAGGAGCTGGGCGACACGAGAATGATCGGCGGAGAAGGGTGCTGCGCAAGGAGGATGTGTCGCCCGACATACCGTCTACCCGACAGGGAGCCAAAGCCACATCGACGACCAAACTCGTCGGGCGACACAGCCACCCACCGGCAGGCGTGCCGCCAGCCACGTGACCAATAGCCAGCACCTCACGCCAAGACATACCTGTATCGGCCGTCCACATCCATCGACCGGCGTATAAGGGAGCTACGTGGCGTTTCCAGCACCATAACTCCATCAACCACTGCCTATAAATAGCAGCTACAGGAAAAGGTCGGGGGGAGGAGAGGTCGGACTAGAGGAGAGGTCGGACAAGTCGAGAGAATTCGGACAAGACAGTTCGTAAGTTCGGGAGCCACCTTCGAAGAAAGTTGTGAGAGCAAGAGTATCGCGCCCCAGTGCTTGTGTCGGGCGACACTAGGTGAGCTTTCCCTCATCCCGAGAGGGAAGGGATGGTTCACTTAGTGTTGTCCCGGGTGACACTGCGGGCCGATATCGGCCAGCGAAGATGAGCGACACGAGTGCCCGCCAGTAGACTCGTAGCTCTTTGCCCGACACGATATTGAACCCGATACGCTCCGCCCATCATGCGTGCCGCCCGAGAGGGTGCGCCGCCCGACATGAGCGTATCGGCCAGGGTCCTTGAGCGATACAGTCAGTCGTCAGTCGGCGCTGCCCGAGAGGGGGTGCCGCCCGACGCTGCCGTATCGGGCTCGGCTCCTGACCGGTATCGGGCAGGAAAGCTACAGTAGTTTGTCGTTCTTCTACATCAAGAAGGCGACATCTATCTTTAATTCTGTTATTTAAATTCTTAGCTTATGCATTGTATTAAGACCCTTATTGCTTATGGAAATAGAAATGCTAAATTGCTATTTGTTTAATGCTTGGTGCCTTATGATTGGGTAACTGCTGTGTTGGATATCTGAACTCTAGCTTGCATGTTTTGGATCGCGTTTCGCTTAGCTACCGAATCGTCTTTCCCGTCGCAACTACTTCGAGAGTTGGGTTGTGGCTCTAGTGTTTGGTCCGGTTCTGGAGTACGAGAGTGCCCGGAACGGAGTTGTTTTAGTATCATTCCACTCTAACTTGAGCCCAACAACCTTGAGAGGGGTGTTGAAGCTTGGTTAGAGGCACCCGCTCTGAGAGGAGGGGTGCAGGGTGTTACTGCTACCGCTTGTCTTACTGAAGTCTTATCCCTTGCATTACGCCTTAAACTGCAGTTTATCTTTCTATTTTCTGTTGCATGAAAATTCCTAAAAACTGCTAAATGACAAAATCTTAATCTTTCTTGTAACTCCAGTTGGAGATAGTTTTCTTTGATTTAATCGTGACAGCTTGTTGTTCCCCTTTGGGGAACTTTAATATCTCTTTATACCCACCGGAGTGTAGAGTGTCGATTCAGAGTCGTCAACACGTCCCACCTTGTCCCTGTGTTCGACCCCGTATGACTACTTCGACCCCGTAAACAAAGTTGCGGGGGCCTAGAAGGATTCGGGTTATAAATGTGAAGGCTCGACTACCTCAAATACGCCTCCAATTTTAGGACGCGCGATTTAGGCCGGTCAGTATGTAGAACCTTCAAAATATTAAATAAATGCTCAAACAACTCCAATATGTAAAATTGATGGAAAATTCGTATCCAACACATTAAATATGACTCGTGGATTAAGTTTCATAAAATTTGGATAATCCTAATGCTATTAATGAAGGAGGAAAGAGAAAATAGTAATTAATTTATTTAATATATTAAAAGTTTCCAAAAGGCAAAACTAAGCGCATAATCAGAATCTACATGCCTTTATTGGCCTCTGTGCAAATTTCCACTTAATTTGGATTTGGTTTGCACCCTCAAAAGAGGAGAGAGAAAAATTGTAATGATTTTAATGTGCCACTTTATTCGAATTCTATTCCGACTATGGTTTCTGATTTTATAGCTGTCGCATGTACAATATGATTTATTAGGCTATCTAAGCTTTTGATTCACAATCGAACGGTCTGGATTGCGTCTCCTACCTCAAGTAGGAACGCCTCCGTGCGTGTACAGTATCGACACAAAGGGTGATCTTGCGGCCCCTTTTTCTCGGTTGTTTCTCGATCGTTTTCCCTGATTTTTCTTGCGTTGGTTTTGGGAGAGATTTCCGCACACTCTGAGCTATTATACAACTCCTCCCGTGCCCTATTTTGGAAACACCCAAATCTCCTTCTTTCCTTCTCAAACTGTGACTCTCTAAAGTTTCTTGCGGCACACCCTGCCTATATAATTGGGTTCCTTTGGCTCCATCCAGACTCCAAGATTCATCCTCACCCCTCAAATTGAACTCGTTATGGAGCTCTGGACCTACACCGATCAGGTTTACTCTTTCATCTTGTGGTGGCATGTGCCGGTGGTAGACACCGTTGTTCTTCCAACCGTCCTCGGCTGTAAGTTCATGGGCACTTGTTCCTTCTTTCTCAACTCTCTTTTCCTCGCTTTGCACCGTGTTTAGTATTCGCCCAAAATCAATCTGTGATGCCTATGGCCGTGATACCTGTAGTTGTGTTGCACAGAGATCTGGGGGAAGATGATCCCTAACAAAAGTACCTACCTGCCCCTTGTTTCTCTATTATTTCATTTTTTTGCGCCAAGGGTAATTTAGTCTTTTTACTTTGTTTTTATTTGCTTGGGTGAGTCAAGGCTGTGGGTTGACAGGGTGACTTGTCCTGCCCTGATTGGGCCAAGTAATGTGGGCCTGGCCTGCTTTTCCCTTTCTTTTAGTGGATTTTCCTCGCCTATGTGGCTTTATCGGATTTCTGGATTGGTCGGTTTTGTAAAATTGATAACTAACTAATTATTGATTTGGGCAAAAATTACAAATAAATATTCGTTGGATTCAGAAAAATGCAAGCTTGCTTTTGGTATTGGTTTTGTCGCCTGAATCTAATATTTTAAACAGGTGTTTTCAATGGATCTAAGTGATAATGAATGAACTTCTAAAATTCATAACTAATAATTTATAAGTCAGAAAAATATAATAAAATATGTTTTGAACTCCTAATTTAATATACTAAAATATGGCAAGGTTTTGATGACCTAATTCACATAATAATAAAAAGGTAGTTTTTAGGGTTTTGTATATTAATGGAAACCTAACCCTAATTTCACATATATGCTTAATAGGTGCTTTGGGTGCCTAGGCTTGGACTTAGTTGGAATTTGGATCGTTTAACTCTAAAGTTGAGGTATGCTTGCATCCCATATTATTTCTATATTGAGCAATAGCCTATCTTTATCATTCTTTTGGTCCTTTGGACATTAGCCTACACAATGTCTTGTTCTTTTGAAATCATGCTTCATGTAAAGTATCTTTAATTTGTTATTGATCTTGTGATCATGGATATTCTCTTGGAATCTTATCTTGTTGCCTTGGTGCAATTTGGACTTTTGATATTATATGACCACTGTGATGTGGAAGTTTACTTGGTGATATTTGTCCACTTTGAAGTGGATGTTTATATTTTGTGTTGTTCATTGTGTGATGGAAACAATTGTATAAATCTGACTATATACTTCTCTACTTGCCTCTACATTTAACATGTTATGTGATTCAGTAGCACTAGAGTAGTGTAATTACATTGGTTTTGTCTCATTATGCAACATGGCAACATTGTGATATCTTTGGGACGGAGGATGTGTGATTCCCCATACCCGGGCAAGATGTGTGATTCCTGGCCCATGTTATATATATTGGATGGTGGATGTGTGATTCCCCATGCCAGGGCAAGATGTGTGATTCTTGGCCCATGTCCCACCAGGTTCAAGATGTGTGATTCTTGACCACCATTGTTATTTATATTGTTCTAGGGCTATGCTTATCTCACATGCATGCAGGTTGATGATGATATGTGCTTTGTTTCCCACCATGGTAGTGGATGTTTAAATTGATAGCACATTCTTATTATTTGTTGGTTATGGCAAGTATCCCTTTTGTCATGTTACTTTTCTTTTGATACCCGTTTGGGTGGTACTTATCTCTTGCATGGGAAGCCTTTTATTTTGATGTCCCTATTTCCTTAAATTGCTCAATTTGCTTTTTAGTATGCTCATACCAACTTTTGCTGATGTCTCCTTTTGTTTCTCTTTTGCTGGGGTATGCTTCCAACCCTAGGTGGAAGACTTGGATGCATGTCATGGTGACCTGGACTTAGTTTGTGAAGCTTGGAGACACTCTTGAGGTGGTTTAGATTTCCTCTACATGGATCCTTGTGATGTAAGTTGTAACCCTTTGTTTTATAATTGAATAGTTAAATATTTTCTTCTGCTGCTATACATTGGTCTTTTGATTACCATTATATAAAGATTTGAAAATTTTACACCCACTCCATCACACGTTTTGAGTGTGTTTGGATTGGAGGTTCTATTGTTCAAATTTTTAGTAGATAAGTGATTTCACTTCTTTACATTCCACGTGTTGATCCTGACCTATTTTGGTTCCCAGAGCCCCATGGGAGAGTTTTGAGGTCTGAAAAGGCTGAAGTGCTCATCCTACGTCCATCCCTCCAGTTTGCTTCCACCTACCATCATTTTCTACTACCATTCACCCATATCCTACCATTTCCATCCATCTTCCATCTCCATACACCCACCAAGCTACTTTTTGGGACGGAATCAAAGAGAAAGGAGGCCAAGGAGTCCAGAAGACCAAGGAGGATGACCCAAAGATGAGATTTGGTCTATACAGAGGCTAAGGAGTGAGTGTTGCCTCTCCTTTACGGTCTAAATCTCTTCTTCTTCTCCTTTCTTCTATTGTTATCCTTTGTTTCTGTACAAATGATGTTCTTCCATCTCTATTTGGTGCCAACTATACTTATCCACAGCTAGCTGAGCTCCTTCTTGGCTATGTTGCCTGTTTTGGGAATGTTTATGTACTTTTACCTTGAGCAAGTAGTTTTATTTCAGATCTAGTATGTTTACTGTTCTATCTTATCTTTATGGTTATGAATGCTAGTTTAGTTTATCTCTTTCTTGCTTGAACTTCTATTTTTTCCTCTATCGAGAGATTTGTTATAGAAATAGGTAAGAGAAGGTAGTTTGGATGAGAATGTGAAAAGAGGACGGTTCAAGGTGATCTGTGCAGAACTGTAGACCTGGGCACAGTCGGGCCCACTACCTGGTTCTGCCCAGATCACACATGTTATGAGCATCTCAGAATATTCTAGACCTGAGAGAGTATCTATAATATTCTAAGGTGTTTATTTGTCACCCTCAAGAGAGGTTTCATATCATTGATGGGTTTTAGTCACGCTGCACGAAAGTGAGTGGGATGACCCCACATGAACAAATACCATAGTACGTACTATGTTTGGATGTAGGTTGCTTACTGGGGTGTTTGAGGGTTGTCTACTCCCGAGAATGGGTGCATAGACTTCCCAACTTGTGGTTACATAGCCAGGAACTCCTTCTCTCTGATTAGTAGAATCCTATGGACTCTATTTTGTTTTCTTTACTTTGTTTTATTTTACTTTGTGACAACCTGCTAGACTAGTTCTAGCTCCATACTTTTATCAACTATCATATTGGCTTATCTGACTTAAGAGCGAGATCTTAAGTGTCCTAAACGTCCCCACGTTCCTATGTTCAACCATGTATATCTACTTCAACCCCCTAATAAATTTGTGGGGGTCCTTGAAGGTTTTAGGTTATAAATTTAAAGTCTAGCCTTCCTTTGGAGCCGATCAATGCTTTTATAGTGGGTTTAGCAACGTTTGTTTAAGTTAGTATTTTGCAATCTTCACATCTCTTTGTTGTATGACTACTTGTATGAGATGGAAGTGTCGTAGTATTCTATCTGAGATTCCCAGCCTAACTAGTATCTCCATTGTTGTCATCGGTATTTCTACTGTGTCATCAATAGTTTGGAACCTCATACAAGTTCACCCATATGAACTTTTAATCCATACAATATCCTCTACTGTTCTTATAACACAAAGATACTTAGCTTCTTTTATAGATTTAAACAACTATCATTAGCTCATAACCCCTTCTAGATTATAATTCTCATTTAATGTCAAACATAGATTGTGATTATTTTGTCAGTTTGGAAGCTTGCATCGATGTAACCCTTTACATCCAACTCGTGCTTATCACCAAGGAACCAATCCTTTAAGTGCTTCAAAAGCACCTAAGGATGCTCTTTATGGTATTTTAATGACTCTCATTAGTATCTGACATACACCCTCTTGTCATGTCTCATACATACAAGATTTCTAGGTAGGTATATATATGTCTTCTCATCATGTCAATACATATGAGATGACTGGATATCCTCTCGTCATGTCCAATACATACAAGATTTACTGTATATCTTCTTGTCATATCCAATACATACCAGATATCAGAATGAGTACATACTATTGCAAGATAGATCCAATTGCAGATGCATATGGCATCTATTCATATGTTCCTATCCTTCATAAGAATTGAGACACTAGGCTCCTGAAAGACTAACTCCATGGAACATGGACACATCTTCTCTCACCGAGTCTTGCAGGATGAATCCTTCAACATCTTGCCAATTTATGTGCTCTTTCTTAGGTCAAGAAGATTTCTAAATCTATCTCTATAGATCTCAATCCCTATCACATAGGATGCTTCGCCTAAATCCTTCATATAGAGGTAATTTCCTTGCCAGGTTTTAACATTTATAGGATAAGGACGTTATTCCGAATCATTATGTGGAATATTAATATGCTCCCACTAAATCTTTTATAATCACATATTTCATCTTCATTTTAACTCAAGTCAAACCCTTTGATTGTCTTGTCAACTAGAAGATTCCAGCTATGAGATTCTTGCTTCAATCCTCAAATTGACCTTTGTAGCTTATAGACCTTATTTGCATTAATGTATTTATATAACCTTTAGGTTGTGTCACGTACACATCCTTATGATTATTCCAATTAAGGAATGCAGTTTTTAACATCCATATGCCAAATCTCATAGTCTTACTAAGCTGCAACAACAAGCATGATCCATATGGTAACTGGTGAAAAGACTTCATCATGTTCAACACTTTGAACTAGTTTGAAACTCTTTGCAACCAATTTACCTTTCCATGTTGGTCTTCTTACAAAACCCAAATGCACCCTCTGGGTTTTACCCCTTCAGGTGGATCCAACAAGGTCATACCTTGTTGGTGTACATGGAGTCCATCATTGATCTTATGGCCTCAAGCCATTTCTCAGATTTTGATTCCTCAATAGTTTCTAGGTAGGTTGTTGAATCATCTCTATGATCAACTTTCTGCCTTTTGAGTTATATTATATCAAACTTAAGGTGTGTTCTACTAGAATTATGAGTTCTTTGTTTACTTAAGGAACATGAGATTCCACAAAAACTTGTGAATCTCCTTTCTCCTAGTGTACCTCTTTAGGTTATATGTTTCCTTATTTGTCTCGAACATATTATGTTCTACTTTTACTCCCACTGATTCCTTTGGATCTAATTTCCATTTAGGAATTCATCCATCCTAGCAACAAATACTTTGTTGTTGGGTTGGAATATAAGTAGTATTCAACAAGACAACATTCATGTGATTTGTGGATAAAGCCTTTTTAAGAAACTATTTTCTTATACAAACTTCCAATCCTAATCACTACAAAAGACTCATAGAGACTCCTCCCATGACATATCTCATATGGTGTCTTTTGAAACATTTTAGACAGTTCATTGTTTTAGTGTAAAGCATGTGCCCAAAAGAAATTGTAAGATCAGCTAGATTTGTTGATAATCTCACCACGACTTAACAGGGTGTGATACCTTCTTTTTGACACATCAGTATGTTTTAGGTGGAGTTCATTGTGATACACTATCACGCTCTCTCCTGAAGGTTCTGAAACTCTTGGTTAAGATATTTCAGCATTGATCACATCAATGTATCTTAACACTTTACCAAGTGAGTTACATACTTCATTTATGATCTTCTTAAACACTTCAAGAGATCCAAACTTGTATTACAAATCTCAATATTTACTGATCATATCAGTAAATATAATGAGGTACTTGTAACTACCTTTAGCATTCATCCAAAAGGTCTATCTACATTAATATGTACTAGTCCTAATGAAATAGTCTATCTCCCACTATATCTAGTGAAGATGCTCTTGTCATATTGCACAAAAAATAAGACATGCATGTCTCTATTGGTTGAATAACCAAAAGAGTCTAGATAACCATCATATGGATTCTACAAATGCATTTCTCATTTATGCGTTCTAGATGACGATGCTATAGGTATTCATTGTTTGAGTTATGAGGTCATTCAATATATGTGTCATACACAGTTGTCTCTGCAACTATCAAGTATAGTTTGCTAGACATAGGGCATTGTCATAAAATATCATAATGTTCTTGTCATACAAAACATATGATGTTTGACAAGTACACAATAACAATTATCTAATTCTATCACGTGCCCATGAATGGCAATTCCCAACTGTAAAGGCAAAAACCCTGGCTCCACACAGTTCTAGCTTACTTATTCTCAGGTCCTAAAGTGGAGATATCTCTCTCTATCTTCTTCTTGAGATCCTCTATGAAGAGGATAATTCCTTTCTAATGTCTAGACAAGTGACAATGGTGGAATTTTTCTTTTCTTTATCCTTTAAGTGAAAAGGACAGATTTCTTTTACACATACCCTTCTCCATATATTAAGTACAGAAGACTTGGGCTTCAGCTTAGCCTCTGAACACTTCTTAGCCTTGTTTTTGCCCTAGGACTCACTTCCTCTTATCACCATCACAGATTTGTCCTTCTTCTTCCTTGCTTTGGCATCAACATGCCAAGCATGTGATAAACTGACTATATGATTCATGCAACGCTTGCATAGTCATATTCATGGTCAACTCTTGACCTAAGAGAAATCCCAATAATTCCACATGTCCAATCATATTGAGCATATGGGGTTCTATTGGATCACCGTTTGTCAATTTGCACTCAATTAGCACTTTGGAGGCATTATACCTTCTTTGCTTTACATGATTCTTAAGATATGTTACCATCTCAAGAATGTCCATGTTTTCATGTTGTTCTTACAACTCACAGTTCATACAACTAAGCATTAGGTACTCATCCATGACATCATTGGCATGCTTCCAATAAGCATCCATTTAGGCTTAGTCACATTTGGAGTGGGTTACTCTAGAATTGGTCTATCAAGGACATAGATCTTTCACTCATTGATGAGAACATTTATTAAAGTCCTTAACCAAGTATGGAAGTTTATCCCATTTTTGTCCTTCTAAAGTACTGATCACAATTTGAACGTGTTTGTGTTTGACATTCGATTCTACAAAGAAATAGTGCAACTTTTCAAAACATTTTATTTGGTTTGATTTGATAAATTTGACGATATTAATTAGGTCTTTAATTAACTATCACTCCCACTATTTATTTGAATGATAGCCCTCAATATCAATTTAGAATATTGCAACATACAATATTCTAGTGGGCCGAGATCCATATTTCATCAATTCATGAGTCAGCTTTTTCTGATTGCCCACAACCTGACTATTTAGGTGGGCCATCATGCCAATTGCATCATATGCAAATATTAGATTGATGATATGTGCAACTCCTTGCCATAATCATTTGCATGCCTCTAGGCTTGGGCTCTTCAAGTCACCAGTTAAGCCTGACCCAATAGCCAATATGATAGATATGCACAATGCTTTGTGCAAATCTACATATCTACCATAACACTTCCATGAGATAGATGATGCACCATGCTTTGTCAAATCTACGCTTGGTTGATCAAGCTTTTCATGTGTGCTGCTAATGGAAGGCATCTTAGACTTAATATTTAAGTTGATGGAGTTTGTTTATATGAATACATATACTTTATCCAATCACCATATATATAGTATATATCATATACATGCTATAACCAAAAATGAGAACATGCAATAAATAAAGCACACAAGTGATGGTTATGGTTATACTAACATAATTCCTTGGAGCCACAAGGAATTACTACCACCTATGGTCTTGGGTGCTGCTAGGAGGATGACGTCAGCCTGCAGTCCATTACGAGTCTACAGGAGGTGCTGCAGGAGCTGTTTGAGTCTTCCGTCCATAGTGAAAACTAGGAGCTGCACAAACACCGTACAAGATAGTAATTGTAGGGTGATGTCTCTAGACTTGCTCCAAGACTAGGTATAACCTTACAACCCTTCCTTCTAAGATACATTGTTGTTGATGAGATTCTGCTAGCATCTGGGAAATGGGAAAATAAGTTTTTGTTTTCTCTGCCTATATCAGCGCCCAATTTCCCAACAGTGGAATCAGAGCCTCGTTAATCTACGGTGCATGTGGGATCTAAATCATTTTGATCAGATCTAGTTTTTGATTTATTATTGCATACGATGTGAATATTAAAATGATTAATGTGCATATCCAATTAAATACCACATACGAGCATAACTAATATATATATAATATGATATAATATGCAATCCATAAGTGTCACTGTAAAAATGTTTCGATGGTGTATGTTAGCATGATTACGGCCAAAACCCTATATCTGTGTGTGCATGGTTTTAGTTTATTCCTATTGTTAATTGGTCTGCATACCGATCCTTCTCTCCCTTCTAAATCTAAATTACTGCTGTTCTTCCTATTTCCCCTCAAATGTGACTCAAGTTTTCTCTTTTACAATGTAAAGAAACAAGATAGTTTTAATTTATGCATCATCATGAGAAGTTGTTCTGCATTGGATGAACCAGCCGTTTGGAGGATCGGGGAGGCCAGATGATAGGAGGTGAACCGATCGACTCGTGAGCCAACCAACCAGTTGGACGAGACTAGATGACCATTTCAGGATCCCAACTGAGCAACCAGGAGGAGAGCTGACGGTTGAAGAGTTGAACTGATCAACCTAGATTGGAGCAAGCATGAATCTTCATCAATAATAGGTTGCATGTGATGTGGACCTTAGATGGTGGCAATTCCTTGTGGCTCCAAGGAATTGCATTAGACTGGTCATAATCATCACCCATATATTTTTGATTGCATGTTCACGTTGTGGTTATAGAATGTATATGATACATACTATAGTATGTGGTGATTGGATATGTATATGTATTTATATATAAAATCCCTAAATTAAAATATTAAGTCTTAGATGATTTCCATAAGAAGCACACATGAAAATCTTGATCGACCAAGCATGGACACGCCAGTGGGGACTGAGTGGCATTATATTGAAATTAGTGTGGCTTCCTCCAGATGAATGAAGCACTGATAGAGACCATAAGCACAAAGTTTGAAAAGATATGGTTCATTTCAATAATATTGTTTGGCATTGTGCATCAATTTATTCATTGCATTATTGGTGCACTTTGGGTGAATAATACCTACAACAAGATAGTTAATAACATTAACATACCATGGAAAGGCGACCAAAACTTTCACGAGTTGATTGTCTGGTAGAGAGTCATTGACTAGAACAATGTTTGTATCGTGGATATGGAGGTGACTCAAGTGATCGACAACAAAATTATCAATACCCTTCCCTTGTATAAAACTCTTATAGAAGAAGGGTCCACTTGATCAAAGTGGGTTTTGCATCCTTCTTTGTCAATAGATATTAGATTTCAGCATGGTCAATATAAACTACAACTTTTGAGCCCACAATATAACATATAAATTTTCAATAACATGGATAACTGCTAGGAATTCCTTCTTAGTAGTGCATAATTTCTCTAAGCTTCATCTAGAGTATTGGATGCATAATAAATTACATGAAGCTTCTTATCCATGTGTTGATAAAAAATGGCTTGTAACATAATAATTGATGTCACATATAATCTCAAAAGGTTTATACCATTATAGAACCCAAATAATAGGAGTTCAAATAAGAGATTCATTTGTATTGTTGAAACTCTTCATGCATTTTGCATCAAGTGAAATCCATCATGCTTGAGCAACATATTTGTTGTTGGCTTAGCTATCTTGAAAAACTCCTTGATGAATCTTCTGTAGAAGCCTACATGACCTAAGAAGGCTCTGACTTCTTTCACTGTCGTCAAGGGAGTAAGCTTGGCAATTAGTTCAGTCTTTTCCTTGTTTGCTTCAATTCCTCTGTTGTTGACTATGTAACCTAGAACAATGCCTTGTTTCACTATGAAATGTAATTTCTTCCAATTGAGCACCAGATGTGCTTCTTCATAATGTTGGAGCATGGGAGAGAGATACATTAGGTAGGAATTAAATGAATCTCCATAGATAGAAAAATCACCCATGTAAACTTTCATGGTTATTTCAGTTAATTTATTGAAGATAGCAATCATGCAATGTTGAAACGTGGCTGGCGCATTGTAGAGCTCAACCGGCATTTTTCATAGAGCATATGTATTAAAGGGACAAGTAAACGTAATCTTCTCTTGGTCATCTACGTGGATTAGGATTTGATAGAATCTAGAGTAACCATTGAGATAGTAGAAGTATTCTTGATGAGCTAGGCACTCTAGAACTTAATCGAGGAAGGGTAGAGGGAAATGGTCCTTGTATTTAGCTTTGTTTAACTTCCTATAATCGATACACATCCTCCACTCCCTAACACTATTTGTGGGGATGAATTTGTTCTTTTTAGTGTGTACCACAATTGTGACACACCGATCGCAAAAACATAATTTACTTAAGCGGAAGCATTCACTAAGCAGTGGATTACCGAAAATCACTAAAAATTAAAACCATTTTGTTGAGAGGTCCACACATAGGAAAACTCTTTCACAAAGAACTGATGTAATTTAATTACATACTAGTTTACAAGTACATGTCCTGTATCATCTTTTTCTGAGAATTACAAGCATCAACTGCCCTGTTAAACTAAACCAGGCAGTATAAAATCTCGATGCACTGAGCCAAAAACCTCAAAAGCCCTAACTACTACTCTGAGGACCTGAGAGTACAGAGACGACACATAGGACTCTATGTACATCTATACAAGGCATATCAGCCAGTGTCTCCACCTGAGAATTCACTATTGTCCCTGTTGTTGTTGTTGTTGCTGTCCTTCACCTATTGAAGGATCCCTGCCTCCTCGTCTGCATCCACCTAAAAAAATGTGATTCCCACGGGGGTGAGACAATTGTAAATTGTCCCAACGAGAGATATAACTCTCTGCCAGAAACATTATTATTGTAGTTTAATAGGATAAACCTGGACAGAGGAATCATAATTGTTTAACAACAGTTATTTTATTGACTAATAGATTAGAACATTATTCTTATCTAAAGCATTGCAGCTATAACTTGATACAACAACATGTCACTTATCCATTAAGGAATATGAAGAACATATATAACATTTATTCACTATAGAGTTATAACCGCAACATATACTCTCTTCAGGCTTAGATCACATAGCTAATGCATGGCATTGTCTTTGTGGAGTCATGGCTTGTAGCCATATTCTTTTAACAAAGTATTGGGATCTTAATCCCTCATCTCATCAAGTACATTTCCATTTCTTAACAAGCTCATCATCATGTTTATAGAATACATGTATTTGAACCCTTAACTCATCATAGAAAACTTGTTACCACTTATTAGGTAACTTCATACCTTCAGGTCATCTGAAGGATAAGTGACATGCATTCCACATAGTTCACAAAGCTCATATCACCTCTTGTTACCCCTTAATAGGCAACAAGGCATATAATGGCTTATGAAGCCCATAAACAATTTCAATAATTAAAACATCATATGGCACACAAGGCTCATTAATTTTCAGATTAGGGTTTTGTATCCTATTACACACAGGGCTTATTATATACTATTACCCAATTTAGGGTTAGGATGCACTATTCACATCAGATTAGGGTTCATCATGTTCTTTTACCCAATTTAGGGTTTACTGTAACATTACATAACATCACCCTGGATTAGGGTTTTGTATAACATTCATCATCCTATATTAGGGATTTACACATCATTACCATGGATTAGGATTTTCCATAAATAACCGTATAGGTTCTCAAGATCATATTATTAATGATCAAGTCCTATTTCATTACTTCACACAGTTAGGAATCAATATGGATAACATAAGTATTCAATCATACTTATTTATTCTCATCATTCATCATTAAATGAATGATCAACACAAAGTATGAGCTTCTCTCTCATCTTTACCAGAATATGATTGCATCATAGTTTATTGGTTTGGATTAACCTTTTCATAAGGCATGTTAGCCTACACTTATCAAAGTGCATTAAATCTCAATGTAACAATTGACATGACACACTTCATGTGTCACTCATCCAAATATATTGGATTTAAAACACATCAAGGTATATCATTCTCGAGGTGTTGGATGTGATATCTATCATATCTTGATGTATCACTTCCCTCATCACCTTTATCTTACTTGAGTTCACCCACTTAGCTTGTATTAGGGTATTCCTCATCCTAATACTTTATGCACCAGTTCATCACATTTGTCATGTAATGTATTGGTCATAAGTCACTTATTTAGAATATACAACCATTGCCAATGATATGGACTCATCCTTGAGTTAGGAACTATTGATATAAGGATATCCATTATCAACCTCTCTAGGTGTTACATTTGTCAATACATTAATCACTATTCCATTACTAGGAATAGGATTTTCCATATTTATAAATTGAGGTTCACATAGCATCTCCCATAAATATGTATTTCACCTAATATCACTCTTCATTAGAGTTTTACATAACATCCTTCTATATCAAGTTTTCACTTAGTATTACCTGAAATTAGGATTTTCACTTGACATCTCCCTCAATTAGGGTTTCACCTAGATTTTCCCTAATTTAGGGTTTCACATAGCTTTGCCCTAATTTAGGGTTCCACATAGCTTTGCCCTAAATTAAGGTCAAGGCTCATTAATCTTTTCAATGAGGGTGTCATGATCTCATTATTATGGATCAAACCCTGATTACATATTTATTCATAATGAGAGAATTAGGGATTAATTATATAATCATTCCTCTCTCTCTCTCTCTCTCTCATCATCTATAGTATGTTAAGTACTCCAAGATTGATCTAGGTCAGCTCTTCATTTAAGTACACACAGTTAGGGTTAACCATTATGATCACCTTTAGTCTACATCATTATCAATCAAGTAGCTAACTGACCTTTAATCATATTAAGTGTCCAAATGGTTTAACCAATTTGAACCTCAAAAAGTCAGTGTCACTTAGACCCCAAACGATCTTGGTCACTTAGACCTCAAACGATCTTGACCAATTAAGTTCAAACGGTTTGAAACCGTTTAGCAAGGTTGGTGCTTGAAATCGTTTAGACAAAACATATTAAAACCGAATGAACTTGGGTCTCCAAACGGTTTGAGACCATTTGGTCCCAAACATTCTTGAGACCGTTTGATCCCAAACTATCTTGAGAATGTTTGGACTCAAACGGTCTTAAGACCGTTTGGTCCAAACTCTCTCAAAATCGAATGGACCAAAAGGGTTTTCCATCACTTAGTCAATTCAGGGTTTCAAACATTGAACCATCTATCAATTGAACCACTTATTTATAATTCAATTGAACCATTGAATCACCCTTGAATTGGACCTTCAATTAGGGTTTTGAACCCAATTGAACTAGGATTTATAATCAAGAAACCATCACTTAGGGTTTTAAAATCGAGGAACCATCAATGGTTGACATTGTGGAACTAATTCAATTGCAATCATTAGATCATCATAAAACCATGACATGTCCTGACATTAAACGGTATTGAGGTCATTTGGATGACCTCCAAATGGTCTTGAGACCGTTTGCTCAATCCATCATTGAATTCTATGAAATTCAATTAGGGTTTGCATCATTGAATCAATCATCAATTGAGTTATTGATTGTATTTCAATGTGATATCACTGGATCTTCAACCATCCAATCATACTTCATCATAAACTTCCAAATGGTCTTGGTTGACCTCCAAACGGTCTTGAGACCATTTGGGTGACCTCCAAATGGTCTTGAGACCGTTTGGGTTAGTCAGCCCAAAACTTAAACTAATCAATTGAGAATTTCAGCACTCAACCTGATTAGGGTTTCTGATTGGAGGATTGTCCATATATTGAATCAATCAATTAGATCCATTGGATCATCATCCAACTTGTACTAGGGTCCTGACCTCAAATGGTTAACCCATCCAAACAGTCAACCCTTCCAAACGGTTTGGGATCCAAACCTCCAAACGGTTTGGTGAAACCGTTTGGACCAAGGTTACAAAACCGTTTGCAATAGATATTTGTGGAGGTGTGTGCTTATGATGATGTCATCATCATCAAGCTATAAAACCACGAAGCTTGATGTGATTTTCATGGTTATTGCAACAATCATTCAAATAAAATTTTGGGAATAAAGAAGGAATCAATAATTGTTAAAGATATGGAATCAATAACAAAGTTCAAGGGTTCAAGTTATATAACCCACCTTCAATTTAGCTTCAAGCTTCCACCTCCATGTCTTTAATGGTGAAAGTAACAACTTCCACTATCCCAAGCTCGTCCTTAAGATTTGAGTGAAAAGGAATGGCTAGAATTGAAGATGGAGTGGAGATAAGAAGAAATCATGCATTGATTTTCGATTTCCACCATGGAATCAAGGTGAAAGGAGGTCAAGAAGCTTACCAATAGGTTGGGGGTCATCCTCCTGTTTCTACAAGCTCCCTTGGTCGTTTTGCAAGCAATAAGTGAAAGTGGTTTCGAAATTACCCTTTCACTCATGAATAAAGGAGCATATATATGAATTTTATGGAAAATTCATTTAAGAGAGATAAAGTAGGGATTATCTCCTCCATTTCCTTGCCACTTGCTCCCTTCCCTTCCTTAGATACGAGGCTATCTTCCTTGCCTCATATTACTCTCAATTATCCACTATTTAAGGGAAAACAAACTAAGCACCTTAAATCATATTATAATAATATCCATAAGTGAGTGGATATTTCTTTTTCTTATAATAATGTGAGTGGGTTCTTCACCTCCTTAAGATATTTTCATTGCCTTTGTAAGGAAAAAGGACTTACACATATATGGATTTCAACCAACACAATTTTGGTTGAAAGGCACTTCAATTAACATATTTATTTTTGCATTAAATTGAAGTAAAGTCCCAATTATGCTTAAATCTTGATTATTTTAATATCAAGATTCTCTCTCCTTCAAAGTGATACAAATGAGACGCCCCTCTCATTTTCTTTGATCTACATGATGACAAGAAATATTAGGGACTATTTTTAAGTGGTAATTTGCATATTGAACCCTGGGTTTTGGGTAAATTGCACATTACACCAAAACTAGGTTTTAATGCACACACATTTCTTAATCAGCTCTTTCTTGGTACTCAGACTACCACAAGCCATACCTCTGCATTATCTTCATTCTCATGATGCATCAAAACATGAGGAACATCTTATCATGCACAATTTTCAATTTAACCCCTCAACTTAGGTAATTTGCACTTTAGTCCAAAACAGGTAAAACATTATTTCAACATTATTCAAAAAGGACTAAAATTGAAATATAAGTTCCTCTTGAGCCTTAATTACTTTTCAAGAGATAAGAGCAAGCACATAATCAACTTTATTAAATAAAACATCTAGGTTTAAGCATAACCCAGGTCAGGGGTGTTACAAATTATAAACCCCTAACAAGGATTTTGTCCCCGAAATCCTAGGAAAAGGAGAAACAAATTTTACTCATTTATCATACCATCAAGTCTCCACATAAAATATCAATGCCATGGAGACACCATAAATCTTTAGTCTACACAGGGTTATACTAAGGATTTTTTTTAGCTTGATAAACTTTTCCACCAATTACAACTGTTCCTTTCATTAGTTCAACCTTATCCATGTTTATGTTTATGCAGAGCATAAACCCATAACATATGATGTTCCTATTATTTTATGTAACTAGATTGATTTCACAGTTGGCCAATACAGGTAACCAACATAATCATCTATTATTTCTCAGGTACCATAATCCTTACTTTGGTATTCATCATATGTGCTGAGAACACATTTCATCCTTATCATATTCATTTCTCTGTTATTACCACCAAAGGTACACATGCACAAGGTATTTCTTTTATTTTAGGACATTACTTGTTCCATATATCATTATCTTAGAACCAAAGTCCAAAGCAAACTGATACTTTTCTAAGTATCCATCAACGGATTATTTCTAATCCATGTGCATCAAATGTCATAATACTTACTTGATTGTCATGTTAATGAAAGGAAGAAACATAAAGGAACATACCCCTATCATTACCCAAAGTTGTTCATCAAAGAGGAAACATATATATTAGACAGAGGTAATCCACTCAGCAATCCTTTATTTGTTTGGGAAAGTTCACTTAGCAAACCCTATGTGTCTGGGAAAGTTCACTTAGCAATTCCTCAATAGTTGAGAAAGTTCACGCAACAATTCTTATGTAATTGGGAAAGTTCATTGAGCAATCCTTATATAATTGGGAAAGTTCACTTAGCAATTCCTATGTAATTGGGAAAGTTCACCGAGTAATCCCTATATAATTGGGAAAGTTCACTTAGCAATTCCTATGTAATTGGGAAAGTTCACTGAGTAATCCTTATATAATTGGGAAAGTTCACTTAGCAATTCCTATCTAATTGGGAAAGTTCACTTAGAAATTCTATTGTAATTGGGAAAGTTTACTTAGCAATTCCTATTTAATTGGGAAAGTTCACTTAGCAATTCCTATTTAATTGGGAAAGTTCACTTAGCAATTCCTATTTAATTGGGAAAGTTCATTTAGCAATTCCTATTTAATTGGGAAAGTTCACTTATAAATTCCTATTTAATTGGGAAAGTTCACTTAGCAATTCCTATTTAATTGGGAAAGTTCACTTAGAAATTCCTATTTAATTGGGAAAGTTCACTTAGCAAACACTATGTAATTGGGAAAGTTCACTTAGCAATTCCTATTTAATTGGGAAAGTTCACTTAGCAAGCTCTATGTAATTGGGAAAGTTCACTTAGCAATTCCTTTTTAATTTCATTATACTCTCTAGATTGTTTCAGAATGACTACTTGATCAGAGTAATCAGAAAGATAACAAACTAAGAGTTCCATACTTGCCTTATCTCTAATAATCATATACCTGGCCAGGGTATACAAGTATTGAGATTAGGTAGGATGCACTTTATTTACTATCATGTTCCTCACTTTTCATATCATTATACACATAGGATTTTTCATTTCTGGATTTTCTTCAGGCATCACTTCTATATCTCATCTTTTATCACACAGATAAGAGAGATTATATTTTAAGGAATACTGAGTAAAATGTAAGTTCTCATCTCCCTTGTGTCCTTATAGGACTAGTCATAGGAAGTTCAAAAATAGCTACTTTCTTATTTTTAACACATAGAATCATGAAATGAAATATCAGAATGAATCTATTTCATCTGACCTGTCACAACCTGAGGGTTGACTATTGCATCAGATTGATTCATTACATAGAACCTCGCAGTTGCTGGTTGTTGACCCTATACTTGATTATTAGGTGTTGATGAACCAGCTTGGGACACTCATCCACGTCCTCTATTGTTACTAGAAAACTACCTCCTTTGTGAGCCTTGCTGACTCTATCTTAGAGGTAGAGTCATCATCGAATTCCCGTCTGGACAATCCTTTGCTAAATGTCCCAGTTGTCTACATTGGTAACAGACCCTGGGCACAAAATAGGGTCTATGAGATCCAGTCACCGATGTTGATGCTATGTCGGGGGCTCTACTTGGAGCCATACTACGATACCTACCCCTACTTGACATCCATTGCGTCTGGGTATGGAATCTCGATGGTGCTGTCGATGCAGAAAATCTCGGCTTCTTAAAACTTTCAAATCTTTGTCCTTGAGACTGAGTGTAGACCTTCTTGCCAATGGTCTGTCGTTTCTCGATTTTAGACTTCTCTATCCTCCTTAAGAACTCCATAAAGGTGGCAAACCTCTCCCTATTCTCTAAAGCATACACATGAGTGGTTAGTTCAGCGTTCAACCCCTTCTTAAAATGTCAAATTCTTTCATCATCATTAACTACCATATGCGGACAAAATCGCAACAGCTCCATGAACTTAGCTTCATACTCACAAACGTTCATCTATCCTTGTCTGATCCTCTCAAATTGAGAGATCTTCTCTTCTAGATACGTCTTAGGGAAGTATCTACTGACGAATTCTCATCGGAATATCTCCCATCCAATTTCTTCACCTGGTCTCTTATCTTCTTGTATCATCCACCAGTGACCAACACTCCCTTTTAGGAGGTACACAACATGTCTTACTTTTTCGGCTTCAGGAATATCAAGGATTTGTAAAGCCTTCTCCAGCTATGTCAGCCACAAATCAGCATCTGCTGGATCAGATTTACCAACATAATCTATGGCTCCAACCCGACGAAGCCTCTCAAAAGTCTTGCCGACTCCATATCCCTCATGGTGGGCTGGTGCCCTAGGTGCAGGTGGTGGCATCCTATTTGCCATATGTTTCATGGTTGTCAGGAATTTCTCAAATAGAGCATGGAGGGCTGGGTTTTATATCACAGCTGGGTCAATCTGGGGTTGTTCAGGTACAAGCCCTTCCCTATTCTGGTCTCTTACACCTCCTCCTGGTGCAGCAACACTGCTATCAGCAGTGTGTTCTTCGTGTGTCCCAGACATCTTCAAGTTTTTCTCCTCCTCCTATATGAGCAGAAGTCACTATCAGATGACCTGGAAGACACTAGAACAGACTCAACATCTTAGTCCTATGTCTCTGTAGACTCAACGAACCTAAAGCTTTGATACCACTAAATTGTGACACACCGATCACAAATACATAATTTACTTAACAGGAAGCGTTCACTAAGTAGCGGATTACCGAAAATTACTAAAAATTAAAACCATTTTGCAGAGAGGTCCACAAATAGGAAAACTCTTTCATAAAGAACTGATGTAATTTAATTACATACTAGTTTACAAGTACATGTCCTGTATCATCTTTTTCTGAGAATTACAAGCATCAACTGCCTTGTTAAACTAAACAAAGGCAGTATAAAATCTCGAGGCACTGAGCCAAAAACCTCAAAAGCCCTAACTACTACTCTGAGGACCTGAGAGTATAGAGACGACACATAGGACTCTATGTACATCTATACAAGGCATATCAGCCAGTGTCTCCACCTGAGAATTCACTGCTGTCCCTGCTGTTGCTATTGCTGTCCTTCACCTATTGAAGGATCCCTGCCTCCTCGTCTGCGTCCACATAAAAAAATGTGATTCCCACGGGGGTGAGACAATTGTAAATTGTCCCAACGAGAGATATAACTCTCCGCCAGAAACATTATTATTGCAGTTTAATAGGATAAACCTGGACAGAGGAATCATAATTGTTTAACAACAATTATTTCATTGTCTAACAGATTAGAACATTATTCTTATCTAAAGCATTGCAGCTATAACTTGATAGAGCAACATGTCACTTATCCATTAAGGAATATGAAGAACGTGTATAACATTTATTCACTATAGAGTTATAACCACAACATACACTCTCTTCAGGCTTAGATCACATAGCTAATGCCTGGCATTATCTTTGTGGAGTCATGGCCTGTAGCCATATTCTTTTAACAAAGTATTGGGATCGTAATCCCTCATCTCATCAAGTACATTTCCATTTCTTAACAAGTTCATCATCATGTTTATAGAATATGGGTATTCAAACCCTTAACTCATCATAGAATACTTGCTACCACTTATTAGGTAACTTAATACCTTCAGGTCATCTGACCATGGACATTATGATTCACTACACAAAGCATTCCACATAGTTCACAAAGCTCATATCACCTCTTGTTACCCCTTAATAGGCAACAAGGCATATTATGGCTTATGAAGCCCATAAACAATTTCAATAATTAAAACATCATATGGCACACATGGCTCATTAATTTTTAGATTACCTCTCACTGAGCAACAAAGCATATGAAGGCTTATAAGGCCTATAAAACATTTTCAATATACAGAGAATCATAGCCCATACCTGGCTATGCTCATCATCTCAACATACCTGCATGATTAGTACTCATGATAACAATCATATATCAGTACCATGCAATACAATGGTTTTCTTATTACATTCATAACTCATCAATCTGTATTTGATCTTCACATAGAATTACTCTGTGTTAAGACTTCACATAGCATCACCTTGTATTAGGGTTTCATATAGCATTACCCTGTATTAGGTTTTATTATATCCTATTACCCAATTTAGGGTTAGGATGCACTATTCACATCAGATTAGGATTCATCATGTCCTTTTACCCAATTTAGGGTTTACTGTAACATTACATACATCACCCTGGATTAGGGTTTTGTATCACATTCATCATCCTATATTAGGGATTTACACATCATTACCCTGGATTAGGGTTTTCCATAAATAACCATATAGGTTCTCAAGATCATATTATTAATGATCAAGTCCTATTTCATTACTTCACACAGTTAGGAATCAATATGGATAACATAAGTATTCAATCATACTTATTTATTCTCATCATTCATCATTAAATGAATTATCAACAAAAAGTATGAGCTTCTCTCTCATCTTTACCAGAATATGATTGCATCATAGTTTATTGGTTTGGATTAACCTTTTCATAAGGCACGTTAGCCTACACTTATCAAAGTGCATTAAATCTCAATGTAACAATTGACATGACACACTTCATGTGTCACTCATCCAAATATATTGGATTTAAAACACATCAAGGTATATCATTCTTGAGGTGTTAGATGTGATATCTATCATATCTTGATGTATCACTTCCCTCATCACCTTTATCTTACTCGAGTTCATCCACTTAGATTGTATTAGGGTATTCCTCATCCTAATACTTTATGCACCATTTCATCACATTTATCATGTAATGTATTGGTCATAAGTCACTTATTTAGAATATACAACCATTGCCAATGATATGGACTCATCCTTGAGTTAGGAACTATTGATATAAGGATATCCATTATCAACCTCTCTAGGTGTTATATTTGTCAATACATTAATCACTACTCCATTATTAGGAATAGGATTTTCCATATTTATAAATTGAGGTTCACATATCATCTCCCATAAATATGGATTTCACCTAATATCACTCTTCATTAGAGTTTTACATAACATCCTTCTATATCAAGTTTTCACTTAGTATTACCTGAAATTAGGATTTTCACTTGACATCTCCCTCAATTAGGGTTTCACCTAGCTTTTCCCTAATTTAGGGTTTCACATAGGTTTGCCCTAATTTAGGGTTCCACATAGCTTTGCCCTAAATTAAGGTCAAGGCTCATTAATCTTTTCAATGAGGGTTTCATGATCTCATTATTATGGATCAAACCCTGATTATATATTTATTCATAATGAGAGAATTAGGGCTTAATTATATAAACATTCCTCTCTCTATCTCATCCTCTCTAGGATGTTAAGTACTCCAATATTGATCTAGGTCAGCTCTTCATTTAACTACACACAGTTAGGGTTAACCATTATGATCACCTTTAGTCTACATCATTATCAATCAAGTAGCTAACTGACCTTTAATCATATTAAGTGTCCAAATGGTTTAACCAATTTGAACCTCGAAAAGTCTTGGTCACTTAGACCCCAAACTGTCTCGGTCATTTAGACCTCAAACGGTCTTGACCAATTAAGTTCAAACGGTTTGAAACCAATTAGCAAGGTTGGTGCTTGAAACCGTTTAGACAAAACATATTGAAACCGAATGAACTTGGGTCTCCAAATGGTTTGAGACCATTTGGTCCCAAACATTCTTGAGTCTTGAGAATGTTTGGACTCAAACGATCTTAAGACCGTTTGGTCCAAACTCTCTCAAAACTGAATGGAATAAAAGGGTCTTCCATCACTTAGTCAATTCAGAGTTTCAAACATTGAACCAACTATCAATTGAACCACTGATTTATTATTCAATTGAACCATTAAATCACCCTTCAATTGGACCTTCAATTAGGGTTTTGAACCCAATTGAACTAGGGTTTATAATCAAGAAACCATCACTTAGGGTTTTGAAATCGAGGAACCATCAATGGTTGACATTGTGGAACTAATTCGATTGCAATCATTAGATCATCATCAAACCATGAAATTTCCTGACCTTAAACGGTCTTAAGGTCATTTGGATGATCTCCAAATGGTCTTGAGACCGTTTGCCCAATCCATCATTGAATTCTATGAAATTCAATTAGAGTTTGCATCATTGAATCAATCATCAATTGAGCTATTGATTGTATTTCAATTTGATATCACTAGATCTTCAACCATCCAATCTTACTTCATCATAAACTTCCAAATTGTCTTGGTTGACCTCCAAACGGTCTTGACACTGTTTGGATTAGTCAACCCAAAAAATTAAACTAATCAATTGAGAATTTCAGCACTCCACCTGATTAGGGTTTCTAATTGGAGGATTGTCCATATATTGAATCAATCAATTGGATCCATTGGATCATCATCCAACTTTTACTAGGGTCCTGACCTCAAACGGTCAACCCATCCAAACGGTCAACCCTTCCAAATAGTTTGGGATCCAAACCTCCAAATGGTTTGGTGAAACCGTTTGGACCAAGGTTACAAAACCGTTTGCAATAGATATTTGTGGAGGTGTGTGCTTATGATGATGTCATCATCATCAAGCTATAAACCCACGAAGATTTCTGTGATTTTCATGGTGATTTCAACAATCATTCAAATAAAAATTTCGGGAATAAAGAAGGAATCAATAATTGTTAAAGATATGGAATCAATAACAAAGTTCAAGGGTTCAAGTTATATAACCCGCCTTCAATTGAGATTCAAGCTTCCACCTCCACGTCTTTAATGGTGAAAGCAACACCTTCTACTATCCCAAGCTCGTCCTTAAGCTTTGAGTGAAAAGGAATGGCTAGAATTGAAGATGGAGTGGAGATAAGAAGAAATCATGCATTGATTTTTGATTTCCACCATGGAATCCAGGTGAAAGGAGGTCAAGAAGCTTACCAACAGGTTGGGGGTCGTCCTCTTGTTGCTCCAAGCTCCCTTGGTCGTTTTTCAAGAAAGAAGTGAAAGTGGTTTCGAAATTACCCTTTCACTCATGAATAAAGAAGCATATATATGAATTTTATGGAAAATAATTTAAGAGAGATAAAGTAGGGATTATCTCCTCCATTTCCTTGCCACTTGATCCCTTCCCTTCCTTAGATACGAGGCTATCTTCCTTGCCTCATATTACTCTCAATTATCTACGATTTAAGGGAAAACAAACTAAGCACCTTAAATCATATTATAATAATATCCATAAGTGAGTGGATATTTCTTTTTCTTATAATAATGTGAGTGGGTTCTTCACCTCCTTAAGATATTTTCGTTGCCTTTGCAAGGAACAAGAACGTCCGCATATATGGATTTCAACCAACACAAATTTGGTTGAAAGGAACTTCAATTAACATATTTATTTTTGCATTAAATTGAAGTAAAGTCCCAATTATGCTTAAATCTTGATTATTTTAATATCAAGATTCTCTCTCCTTCAAAGTGATACAAATGAGACGTCCCTCTCATTTTCTTTGCTCTAAATGATTCCAATAAATATAAGGAACTATTTTTAAGTGGTAATTTGCATATTGAACCCTGGGTTTTGGGTAAATTGCACATTACACCAAAACTAGGTTTTAATGTACAAACATTTCTTAATCAGCTCTTTCTTGGTACTCAGGCTACCACAAGCCATACCTATGCATTATCTTCATTCTCATAATGCTTAAACACATTAGGAACATCTGATCATGCACAATTTGCAATTTAACCCCTCAACTTGGGTAATTTGCACTTTAGTGCAAAATAGGTAATACATTATTTCAACATTATTCAAAAAGGACTAAAATTGAAATATAAGTTCCTCTTGAGACTTAATTACTTTTCAAGAGATAAGAGCAAGCATATAATCAACTTTATTAAGTAAAACATCTAGGTTTAAGTATAACCCAGGTCAGGGGTGTTACAACAATGGTGCTTCATTTCTTTAAAATGACATGTACTGAACTCCCCCATGACGAGTCAGAAATGGGGTCAATGATATCATATGTGAGTAGCTTTATGTATCCCAGGTGAACCACTTCTTCCATGTTTTGGTTCAATTTACATTGATGCTATATTGACAATTGGATATCTTCAACCATAGGTTTTTTTATGCAGAGTGCTTGGACCACCCCTATAAGACCACTCATCTGGTGCCCTATTGACTTTTTCCTTTTCCTTTTATAGGTAATAACTTGTATTCTTGCTCAGATATAGGATCAATATTAATTATCATGGATGTAGTCTTCATATTGTCTAGGAATACATACTTCAATCCTTTTTCAAAGTTTTCATCTTAGGGAGTTTTGGTGTCACATCTGGTTCCTCAGTAATGTAGACTGCCTTCAATTCTTCAAATTCAACTTCTATGTCTTCCTTGGTTGAATCTTGGTGGAGTACACACTACTTCAAATGTTCATTAATTGACTTACTAGACTCTGAAAAACCACTAGAGGGGGGTTAATAGGGGTTTATAAATATTTTAACAATAATCCAACTCAAACAATTAACCACAAAAGATTAGACAAGGGGATATAGGGTTTAGAGTGGTTCCACCCTTAGAAAATACTAAGGGAGTCAGTCCACTACCCAATTGTTTCCAATTGGGATATGAAAGAACCTGTATTTTATTACCTCGCAAGGATGTTACATAAAATACAACTACCTTCCCAAACCCTTTGGACAACCTTCACCCCGAAGTTGTCTCACCAACTTTGAAGCAACCTTCACTTGAAGTAACTTCAAGCTCCCCCTTGAAGTAGCCTTCCTCCTTGAAGTAGCTTCCCGTTGAGACCTTGTAGAAGTAGTACAAAGTCCACCTTCTCCTCTGAGAAGACCCTTCTCCACCTGAGAAGATAAACCCTCTCCAATCTACAACCTCCAACCTCCAACCTAGGAGTAGCAAGGAGAGTACAAAACAGATAAGAAAGAACAAGAAAGGAAAATGGAAACTACAATTACCGTTGTTGTACAAGGCTTGATTTCCTATATCAAGTGTTTTGATCTCCTAACCAATGTGTGCGAAAGTGTAAGTATAGTGGAAAGGAGATCTTATCCCATAGGACACGAGCTTGTAGTAATGGAAAAGATTAGCAAGTGTAGAAGTTGCTCAATTGCTCACAAGAAAGGATTGCCAATTGCAAGTATGTATGCTCAAGTATTGCACAAGTGTGTTTTGGGTGTCCTAAGGCATGTCCTATTCATAGGAATGGCCTATGAGTGCTTAAGGATGTTCTAGACACTTTCTAGGGGGTTCTTAGTGCTCAACTAGCTGTTAGTTGTCCACTAATTGCTTTAGCAATGACTAGTTTATTAATTTTGAAAAGTGCAGATAGAGTTCTTCTCGGTCGAAGAATTTGTCAACCGAGTGTCTCTCAATCGAGGAGTTTTTCGACCGAGGGACGTTCTGGAGAAAGTGTATATAACGTTTGATTCCAACTCCCAACCACCTTGTCTGTTGGGTCTAACGGCTATTTGGGTCAATTCTCGGTCGAGGAGTTTGTCGACTGAGAGTGTCTCGGTCGAGAAGTTTGTCGACCGAGAATGACTCTGTTTCAATGTTTTGAACTATGTACTAAGTCTGTGTATCAGTGTGCAGTTGTGACACTATTGTAGGGGATGACCTATCTAAGTGTTGTGTGTGGATAGGGAAGATCTAAACGCTTGATTTACATGATATCAAAGTACATGTACACATTTTTACATTTGATTACAATCATGAAATTTAAAGCATATAGATCTTCCAAAGGTTAATCATCCACTATGTTCCTGCAACACTCAAGTAGCACGTTAGATCCACAGGAATGAAATGTTTGTCATCATCAAAACAAAGGGATTATAACAATGTCCAATTTAGCCAACAATCTCCCCCTTTTTGAAGATGACAAACAGTTCCAAAATATAAAATAAGGAAATATAAACCATATGAGTTTCATACCTGAAGTTTACCTTTTGGTAGCCATTCTCTTGTTTGCAAGTGTGTGTTGGCCGAGAGATTATGAAACTCAATTTATTTTATGTTATTGATTTTATATTATTTCTCCCCCTTTGTCATTTCAAAAAGATAACCAAGCTAAACCTTAATTATGACTTTTTATTTCTCTCCCTTAATTTGATAATTTTAGACTCAATGCAAACCACTTATTTTTATGTCTAATTTAGCCACAATTTATTTCTCAATCATTTGCAAAGGATGTTAAGCCTTGAAATGATATGCGATTCTTTTAAGCTTATAATGAATGTATCTCTAACCAAATGCACGTGATGTTAAGCCCTGATTTGTTTAGAGAATTCCATTATATTCATACATATTGTAGGCTACAAGATTACTTTAAAGATACTAAGGTCATAACTAGCTTCAAATGTTCTTAATGATGTTTACAAAGTTCTGTAAGCTCCTTCTTAATCTTATAGTCAAGATAGTTTTTGTGAGCTCCCCCTTAATCTTATAATCAAGATAATTTAAGGATTCTAAGGTCACAACAAGTATTAGATCATAATAAGTTAACCTTTTATGAGAGTTATGCACTGAAATCTTGTTTTCAATATACTAAGATTAAGTGCAAGGAAATGATTTACAATTAAGCATTTTGTCAAACTTATTTTAGGTCGACCTTGACTTCGACCAGGGCACCCCTCAGTCGAACTTTATTTCGACCAAGAGGCATTTTCTATAGATTTACAGTTTAAGCACTCTCATTGAGTTACAAATTAATATTAAAATATGTGAAACATAAAGTCTTTATGTAATATGATCAAATATATATCAATTTGAAGCACTTTGAGTGATACCTTTTTTAAAGAAGTTTTATCAATTGAAAACTTAATATAGGCATCATAATGAAGTCTTTGTTCTTGATTTTCTTAGAGCAAGTTATATCCTAAGAAAATTTTCAGAATGTATGTTCTTCATAAAATAAGGAATTTTGATATCCACAGTGATTGTTCTTCTTGCAAAAAGGTGATTTATCTATAACATGTTCAATCATAGCAAGAATGTAGCAAAAATCATTCATTTATTACACGGGATGATACAAGCCATGCACACGATAATAATTATCTATCCTGTCAAGATGCATTTGTGCCATAGAGTTTTACTGTTATGCAAAATGGCATTTTCAATGATAACATCATCTTTGTATGTAATGAGATGAATCACAATGATCATTTTGAAAACAATATCCATTCATGGTTTGTATATATAGATCAAAGATTATTTTAGGCAAACCAAGTAAAAGATGGAACACAATGATCATGATAAAATAGTAAAGGCATATCCATAACACAATGATCACGATAGAACAATAGAAGCATATCCATAATTTCATGAAACACAATGATTATGATCATTTAAAAGAAAATTTCAAGACACATGGTTTTCATATAGATATACCAAGGAATACTTAGGACAAACCATGTGGATTATGATAAAATAGTAATTTCCTTGATTAAACCATCATGGTTCATGAATTTTTAAATTTAAGACAAGCCATGAACATGCTTAATCATTTCAATAGCAATTTAGTAAAATCAATCTTTTTCTCTTGTATATTTGATAGATAAAATTTAATCATGAAAAGTATTAAGTTTTGAAGCTCATATATTCTTCCTTTTGATTAAGATCATTCAAATATTTAAGGCACAAGAATATGTAAAGTTCATTACATACTTAAGTTGATTGCAATTTAAGTGTCTTGCTTTTATTAAATAGTTATGTCAGAGTTTCACTCGGTTGACAAAGTTCTCGATCGACATTGTCTCGGTCGACCACTTTCTCAACCGAGAATGTTACTGTTTCTCTAGAAAAAATACATATTTAAGGCATAAATCCTATCGGTTGACCAATTTCTCGACCGACATTATCTCAGTCGAAGATTTTTTCGACTAAGATTGTTTCTATATTATTTTCAGTAGTTATTTCCAAGTAAAACATAGATCACTTCCAATTCAATTATGCAATTTAAGACTCAGTTTAGTTGAGATAAAACATTTAAGTATCAAAGTAACATTTAAGTCAAATCTCAACTAATCATATTCAGATCTCTAGGTTTTAGGAACCCAAACTAAAACAAGTTATTAAAGATGTGTCTCTACAGGTTTATTTAAAAATGTGTATTTTCAAGTTAGAAATTTTAATTACTTGAATCAATTTGCTATCTCATTATGTTAAGTTGAGATAGACATAAAGATATACAATTTAGAGTCTTTGGTCATATCTCAACTTAATTTAATTTATTTAGTTTGGGGGTTTTGGAACCCATACCAACTCAACATCCTTTTTCTTGTAAGGACATGAGAAGGGATAATGTCCAAGATACAAACAATAATGGCAACATATAGAATCAATCTCATTTCTCTTTTTATGAGTTTGATCTAGATTGTTCTTGGGTACATATGTATACTTGCCTTTAGGTACATACATAGATTGAGTCTTTGGCATTTGTGTCCATCCCCCACTAGGTTTTTGATAGGATTTTCCTTTAGGCTTGTAACCTAGTCCTCTCCTTCCAATTTGACCATGAGAATCATTTAAGATCTTATCAAGAACATCATTGTTTCTTAAGATACTAACTTCTTGTTGTAACTTAGCAATCTCATCCATTCTCTTATTTATATCTAAATTTGCTTGATCTAGATTAGATGATAAAGCATCTCTTTCCTTAATAATAACATCATAATCTAGATGATTACATAGGATTGGTTGTTTTTGAAGATCATTAATTTGGGCTTGCAAGTTTATCTTTTCTAGAGAGAGAAGATTGCAATTTGCTTCTATTTATTTCAGCTTAATATCATGGTCTTTAATAATTGAGTTTAATGTCTCCTTAAGATCTTCATTTTCAGATGTGAGAGCAAGAAGTTTAACATGTAACTCATCATTTGCTTTATTAGATGTCTTTAATTTCTTCTTACACTCAATATACTTATCATGTGTTTCTTGAAGGCTAGTAATTAAATCTTCTTTTGATAAATAAAAAGGGTTACCTCTTCTTCTTCTTCACTTATTGTAGCAATAAGGCATTCTTTATGCACATCTTCCTTCTTTAACCTCCATGGACAGCTAGGTGTTGTGTGTCTTGTTCCTAAGCACCAATTACAAGTTGTTGAAGATTGGTCCAAGCTTCTCCTTTGCTTGCAGTTGTAGACACCACCACCCTCCATTCTTCAAGACTCAATTAGATCTCCTTGAAGCATGCTCTAATACCAATTGAAAAACTACTAGAGTGGGGGGGGGTGAATAGGGTTTTATAAATATTTTAACAATAACTCAACTCAAAAAACCAACCACAAAATATTAGACATGGGGACACAGGGTTTAGAGTGGTTCCACCCTTAGCAAATACTAAGGGAGGCAGTCCACTACCCAATTGTTTCCAATTGGGATTTGAAGCACCTATATTTTATTACCTCGCAAGGATGTTACATAAAATACAACTACCTTCCCAAACCCTTTGGACAACCTTCACCCCGAAGTCGTCTCACCAACTTTGAAGCAGGCTTCACTTGAAGTAACTTCAAGCTCCCCCTTGAAGTATACTTCCTCCTTGAAGTAGCTTCCCGTTGAGACCTTCTAGAAGTAGTCCAAAGTCCACCTTCTCCTCTGAGAAGACCCTTCTCCATGTGAGAAGATAAACCCTCTCCAATCTGCAGCCTCCAACCTAGGAGTAGCAAGGAGAGTACAAAACAGATAAGAAAGAACAAGAAAGGAAAATGGAAATTACAATTACCGTTGTAGCATAAGGCTTGATTTCCTATATTAAGTGTTTTGATCTCCTAACCAATGTGTGTGAAAGTGTAAGTATAGTGGAAAAAAGATCTTAGCCTATAGGACACAAGCTTATAGCAATGGGAAAGATTAGCAAGTGTAGAAGTTTCTCAATTGCTCACAAGAAAGGATTGCCAATTGCAAGTATGTATGCTCAAGTATTGCACAAGTGTGTTTTGGGTGTCCTAAGGCATGTCCTATTTATAGGAATTACCTATGAGTGCTTAAGGACATTCTAGACACTTTCTAGGGGGTTCTTAGTGCTCAAATAGCAGTTAGTTTTCCACTAATTGCTTTAGCAATGACTAGTTTATTATTTCTGAAAAGTGCAGACAGAGTTCTTCTCGGTCGAAGAATTTGTCGACCGAGTGTCTCTCAGTCGAGGTGTTTGTCGACCGAGGGACGTTCTGGAGCAAGTGTATATAACGTTCAATTCCAACTCCCAACCACCTTTTCTGCTGGGTCTAACGGCTATTTGGGTCAATTCTCAGTCGAGGAGTTTGTCGACCGAGAGTGTCTCAGTCGAGACGTTTGTCGACCGAGAATGACTCTGTTTCAATGTTTTGAACTATGTACTAAGTGTGTGTATCAGTGTGCAATTGTGACACTATTGTAGGGGATGACCTATCTAAATTTTGTGTGTGGATAGGGAAGATCTAAACACTTGATTTACATGTTATCAAAGTACTTGTACATTATATACTTGTACAAGTTTTTACATTTGATTACAATCATGAAATTTAAAGCATATATATCTTACAAAGGTTAGTCATCCACTATGTTCCTACAACACTCAAGTAGCACGTTAGATCCACAGGAATGAAATGTTTGTCATCATCAAAACAAAGGGATTATAACAATGTCCAATTTAGCCGACAAACTCCATATCAACAAGGGAGGTCTCTAGAGGGTCATCATACTCTTAGTTTTTTTGTGTGAGAATTGATATCTTTTCTATACAATCAAGAAAAAAAAGATTCTTCATGCATGCTTGGGTCTGTCATGCTATTAAAATCCCTAAAGTCAAGGTTCTTTTCTCTTAATCTCAAAAGTATGGTTCATGCCTCCACATGAGTTAATGATCTTATTGTGTCTAGAGAAGGGAAACCAAAAATAATAGGATGTCTTAATTCTTTCCTTTAACAAGAAAATTGCATGGAATGCAAGAGTCTTTTCCTACATTGAGTGGAACATCCTCAATGATCCCCACTGGAACACTCATAAAAGAGTCTATGATTTGTATCGTCATGCTGGTTGGGAGTAATTCAATGAATCCTAACCTCTTACATAATCTATGTGGCATGATAGAAACACTATCCCCAAGGTCAAATGATCCTTGCTTATGAGTAGCGTCATCAATGTAGCATGCAATCCTAAAAGAACATGGATTTGTTTGATTCTTGGGCATTTTTATTCTAAATTATGTTAGATATTGTTTGGAGAGATTGACTGTCTCATACTCTTTGTTTGTGTATTTCTTTGAGACGAGCATATTCAAGTACTTTGACCATGCCAATATCTCTACCAGGACATCTAAGAAAGGAACATCCACATGAAGTTTTTTCATGGCCTTCTTGAACTTCATAAAGGAAATATCTATTTGTGTCTACCTAGGAGGGCTTGAAATGGAGGAGGAGGCCTATAGACTGGTACAATTGGATATGATGCACTGTTCTTTGTAGTCTCTAGTTCTTTTGGATTGACTTTTACTGTGTTGTTAATAATTATTGGCTCTCGCACTTCTACTATTTGTGACATTGCTTCTCGTGCAATTGAATCAAGTACTACATGGTTTTGTATAACCACAAAATCATCTTCATCCATGTTAAGCACTATAAATTTAGCAGGTGTATCTGAATAGATTATCCCTGAGTTCATGGAAATAGCCTTCAAATTTTAAACATTCTTAGGGTTGTTTTAAGATTGTCCTACAAAAGTTCTTGTAGGGGGACAAAGACTTTTGAGAGTTGAGCCAATTGAGATTTGGTGGCTTTCTGGTGAGCTTGTTGATTTGCAATGTCATTTGTTGCAATTGTAAGATTATTTGAATGACTAAATTTTATTATTGGATGAAGGAGCATAGCATTTGCTTGTTGTCCATGTTGCTATCATTGTGGGGCTTGGTTGGAATTCTAGAACTGATTTTAGTTCCTATTCTGGGAGTCACTTGAGTAGTTTCCTTAATTTATGAAATTCTTTTGTTGATTGTTCTAAAAATCTGGTGGACCTCGAGCTTGATTTATATCAAGTTGTTGTGATCTTTTTACTCCTATAGGATTTCCATACTGAAAACCAAGATGGTTTCTATTCTGATTGGAAGTATAGTATGCTTGTCGTAGGATACTATGGATGGAATTAAAAGTCCTCTACTTGGTTATTGTCTCCTTGAGAATTTCATTATTTAATACCACATCATAAATAATTTGACAACTAAATATAAAGTGATCATTGCCCTAACATGCCTCATAAAATTGGGTCACTGCAGTCACTTACTGTCGATCTAGTGAATTTCTCCATTCATAGGCATTGAAATATGTCTTACGACTATATTGTTTGAGTTCTAGAAGCTTTAGAGATTGTATAATAGATTTCAAATCAAATATACTTGTTTCTATAGCTACCTTTAACACTCCCTTTCTGTAGACCAGTCCTAGTTGTCTTGATTTTCAGCTCCAAGACTCACTAATTTCCATGCGCTATCATAACTTTGCTGTATGAAGTTTCCTCCATATGTGCAGTCTAGAAACCTTTTAATATCATCATCCAAACCTCTATAGAAAAAGTTGATGAGATAAATTTCAGAAATACCATGTTGTGGACATTTGTGTAGGAGCTCATCTATATCATTCCCATGCTTCTTCCAGAGTTTCACCTGGGACATGTGTAAACTGGGTTATTTGGCCTCTGATGGTGTATGAGAGGGAAGGAGAATAACTTTCTTAAGGAATTTGTTTTGAGTTGTTGCCATGTGGTGATTGGGTTACTAGACAAGGTGTTGTATCAACTACTATCTCTATGTACAAGTGAATATTTGAAAATATAGATCCTAATAGCATCATCAAAACTCTTCTTTACTTAGTCATAGAACAAATGTCTGCAACTTTTAGAATGTGTTCTTGACAATCCTCCTCTTGTATGTAGAAAAAGGTACTACCTTGTAGCAATGTGATCCAATGTGACCTTATCTTGAAGTTAGCAGTAGTGTTAGGTGGAGGTTGTAGTATGTGATGAACATCTTTAGTTTTAGGGGTTAAAAACTCCTTACATTCTTTTTGTCACTCAACCTCTTGTTCAACAACTTGTCCTGTGGTAATTTCCTCTTGTAAGGAATCTTAGGCTTCTCATGTAAGACTCTCTCTTTGTGTGCTATAATGGCTAGGTTCACTATTTGTGTGATCTCTTCCTCATCCATTTTGGTTATGTTCTATTTGTTTCGATAGTGAACGGTTTGACCTACCTCAGGATCAAAACTTGATGAAAGGCTAATGACGATGGAGCATCTCCTACACTACTCAATAGTACATGAGACAAAAATATCTTCCACAAGTTAAATGGACATAGAAAGTTTAAGTTTAAGTGGATATGCAATAATATCAATGATAAAAGTAAAACCTTATATTAATCTTAATAAAAATGGATTTAACTATATGTTTCCATTATCCCTGGAAATGATGCTAGAATTTGATATGACCATTATCGCGCTAACTAATTCATTCCTTGCTTTTACCAAGACAAACTTGCAATAGTCACCACCCAAAAGTGGACGGGTCTTATTGTAGTATAGTTGAAGGTCGAATCCCAAGGGACAACCTTTTTAAGAACCTATATAGTTTGTATCAAGTAGTACTAAGATTAATATTTAAATCTAAGATTTGATTGGTTTGAATTTAACTAGTTACAAGAAAAGTTTTTTTTTGAAAATAAAGAAGATCTAGATTAATTATTAGAAATATTGTGGTACAATTAGTTTTCACTGCCACTACTTGAATTTGCACATTCATTCATATACAAACTTGATAATTGGAGTTATTCAAATCTCATCCTTTCATTATTAGGGATTTATGTGAGTAAACATCACTATAAGATTGATGCCTTGTTTCTTACAGATCACATATTCACTACTTCGATGACTTCCCATATGAATTCCTCATCAGGGTGTCAACCAAAGGTAATTAGTATTCAAATCTCACTTGTCAGGTTTCTCTCGGTCTTAGATAATAAAAAACCATGTAGTGGGTGATCAATTTGTAAAACATGCATTAATTGATTAGCAATGAATTAATGGAGTTCATAAAAGATTTAGAATAAGAATGAAATTACAAGAAATGGGTAGGGGGTCTAGTCCCTACACCCAAGTGAAAGAAATTCTCATTCCTGATAATGAGATTTTTTCATCCAACTGAAGCAGAGAGGGAAATATAAGACATCACTATGGGCAGAAAATAATTGGTCTAGTTGATTGAATGGAGGTCAATCAACCTGCTAGGCTGGAGATCGATCATTTTTTTTCACACTGAACGGATAGAAGCTTGGCCAAGAGGTCTGTTGATTGCTCTTGGATTGTAGAGGTTGATCACTAAGGGTCAATTCATAGAGAGGTCGAGCACCTAGAGGTCTGTAACATCCCAGGATTTGAGGCCCCGGATAACATGATCTTAAAAGGAATGATTGGACTACCCATATCACCAAGGTGCACCTCCTTTTCTGAGAGCCCATCTGTAAAGAACTCCATAGTTAAGCGTGCTCATCTTGGAGTAGTACTAGGATGGGTGACCAGTCAGGGAGTTGATCCTGGCTTGCGCGTCAGTGTGGACAAAGTGCGCAGTTAAGACTAGTGGTGGTCTGTGGGGCCAGTCGTCATTCCTAAAACTCTACTAGAGCCTTGGGTAGTGGGCCCAGGCATTACAAATGGTATCAGAGCCATAACCCCTCCAGTAGGCGGGGCCCACATGGGCATGTGGCATGCTCAGTCTTGAGCCGTGCGGTCCAGGCAAGTTGGAAAGGGCTATCCGTAGAGATGAGATGGAGTCGCCCTTGCACTGGTAGTCGTGGATGGGAGTTGGGTGTCCATGGGCCATTGTGGGTCTGCACTGAAATGGGGTCAGATTATGAGGCCATATAGTTGAGCCTTGACGAGGACGTCAAGAGTCTAAGTGGGGGAGATTGTAACATCCCAGGATTTGAGGCCTCAGATAACCTGATATTAAAAGGAATGATTGGACTACCCATATCACCAAGGTGCACCTCCTTTTCCGGGAGCCCATATGTAAAGAACTCCATAGTTAAGCGTGCTCATCTTGGAGTAGTACTAGGATGGGTGACCAATCGGGAAGTTGATCCTGGCTTGCGCGTCAGTGTGGACAAAGTGTGCAGTTAAGGCTAGTGGTGGTCTGTGGGGCCAGTCGTCATTCCTAAAACTCTACTAGAGCCTTGGGTAGTGGGCCCATGCATTACAGGTCGATTGCTATTGAGTTGGTGGTGGTCCTTTATTATTGAATTGATGGAGGTTGATGACTCTTTTGGTGGAGAGGTCAATTGTTCTTTGAAAGTAAACATGTTGATCACTAAAGAATCTTGAGAGGATGATCACTCTCTCTAGAGTGGTTGATCACTCCAAGCAATAGTAGGATGAGCCCTTGTTCTCTCACGGAGAAACAAGTACGACTTGACTGGAATGGGGTCCAAGGGAGATTCCCTAGAGGTATATGATTGGCATTTATAGACCTTCATACATGAGTGGCAGTAGCCAAATTCGTATCATGTGAATGGTTGAGATCAAAGAATGGACATCAATCGAATGTGTTTTTTATTTCTAGTTTCTCTTCATTTTGGGCTATCAACCTATATGTTCATATAGTGCTCAAGCATTGAGTCAGTCATTTTACTGGAGTTACTGATGGATGTTGAGTTCCAGCAATCAACCTTGAGGTTGATTTTTTGGGAGATCTAAGACTTGGTTGAAGCCGACTCTTGCTTCACAACGAAGGTCGATTGATGGATGTCAATAATATTTAAAATCTCTATATAGTTTGATCGATCTAAAGGCTGATGGATCTTGCTCAATCATTTGAGCTCAATTGAGGAGGTCGATCACTACATGCTTGATCGCTAGATTTATCAATGGAGCTTGATTTCTTAGAATCTTAATAACATTAATGATCGATTTCCATGGAAGTCAAGGCGATCGACCAAGGTCTGGAGCCATATTTATTGGTCAATATACCTTCCGAACATGTCCAAAATTCATTTTGGGCCTACCTCACACCCTATGGGAGGTTTCTATCTCTCGACTCTCACCCACTGAAGAGTATCAGGACCCCTAAGCCTCATTGGTATGCAGAGATAAGACTCAAATCTACAGGAGGAGTTGAGAAAAGTATCAAAATCCTATGAATCAACACAAAATCTAAATATAATGGAATGAAGCCATTTTTTATGAAAGATAAGAGACGTGAATGCAAAATTGGCAAAAAATTCTTATAAAACTAGGATGGATATGCATTCATCAATAATTGTCAGAAACACTTGTAACTCATCATAAACGACATATTTCAACACTTGGAGTAAGGGTTTCATCTATGAAACTTTAGGGTTGGGGGCTATGTACTCTTAAACAACAAATTTAGCTTTGAGATCTTCAAATTCAGCAAATGGATCCTCTCCAAAGGTGTCAAGATGTGGAAGGCATTATTGAACATGTGCATAAATAGACTTAGCAGTCTTGGGATTAAGAATAGATGTTTCTATAGGATCATCAAGGACATGATTTCCCTACTTGAGTTGAGATATCTTCTCAGTGCATTCTAGTGAGAAGACCTTTTCATGAATGTTAGGGCCCTTCAAACTATTAAAACTTTTAATTTTATCTCCTTGACCCATCTTAGAAGCAATGTCCCAACTTTGACATATGTCAAAGCACAATTAATGGCTAGAAAGGGTTCTCCAGATATGAGGGGGTACTTGAGATCTTCCTTGATAATCATGAAAACGAAGTCACACAACACATAGTAATCATTACCAACTCTATTTTGAAATCTTGAATGATCTGTATAGGCTTCCTCATGCAGGAATCTACAAGATTAACCTTTAGGGCTATCAATAGTACATTTATGAATCCCAATGTCTATAGAAACTAAAAGGCATGATAGGGATACTATCTTAAAGATTGACTAGTCACTTTGTAACGACCCCGCTTCCCGATAACCCCCAATTAAGGAATACCAAGAAGTCAGAGCCGCTATCCCAAAATAGGATCAATGGTTTTGCAAATAATAAAAAATAATTAATAAATTCTACCACAATTAAGCTTGAAATAGGATACAATTTTCTTTTCACATGCCTTGAAAAATATAGTATTTGAGGGACTTTACCCAGATAAGAAACTATCTATCTATAATCCTCCAGTTCTTTATTGATCTTTATTCATTCAATGTCACTTTAAAGGAATATCCACTTTTTGATAAACCTAAAATGCTGACAAAAAAAATGTCGGGCACTATAATGAATTATACTGGTGTGTGGGGGATCCTAAATCTTACATCTATTTGTAACAACACAATACAATCAAATTATTTCTTAAAAGATTAAACTGTACGTATTAAAAATAACTACTCAATCCCTACATATCCTTGCCTCTGTGTTATTCCTGCAGTGGACATGGATACTACCTCTCTCATATGGTAGATCTCAAATAGCCCATATGATCTTACCTTATAGGTAGACCACAACCTAGGGTTGTGTAGTCGTATGGTCCTACCCAAGGGTAGACCAACACATTGACTCATGATAACATGATGATCCTACCCCAAGGGTAGACCATGTACTAGGTCATCCATCTCATCATCATCAAAGATACAGAGGAGGACTAGGATCTGAGCTAGTCATGTACATATATTTATGGTGATAGCCATAGTCACTTTATAGTTGCATGAAATAAAAGTCAACCAAGCAGTTATTTTCAAGTAACCAGTAATACCTCGAAAATATCCATGAAACTAGAGCGATTAGCCATAAGTTTAACCACACATCTGATTTGGAGATCTCAAAGAAGCAAGATATCCAATCAAATCAAGATGTTCAATCAAGTAAGCCAATAAATCTATCAAACAAACATTGATTCTAAAAACATGTATAATGTCTAATTGTCACAAACATATCCCAATCAACTCCTTATTGACTTGAGACACCTTTCCAAGGTTTCTAAGTCTCATTGGGATTCATTAGGGTTTCTTAAATCAAAATTTCAAACTTTATCCTTTTTAGGTCAACAAACCCTGAAATAGCTTTTCTACTCATAAAAACCCTAATTACTCAAATTATCCACATTAAGGATCTTTTATGCTCAAATTGGCTTTGTAACAACATATCTTTGTCTTATTCATGGATTTGCACAATTAAACCATTAAAAGTCATAATTATCAAAATTAGGGTTTCTAGGCCCATTAATGCATATTCATGTACATAGAACCCTAAATTAAGCCAATTATGCATAAAGATAAACCTTTTAGGCCTAATTATCTCTTTTTATTAACAACAAGTTAATATTTGCTCATAACATCCAAAGAACATTATTAGATCTAATTATCATCAATTCTTAGGGTTTTTCATTAATTAAACCATTAAAGATGATATCTTTATATCCTTTTTGAATTGGAAGAAGAATCATGCTTCCATTATACTTTTAATAGATTCCTTGCATTTTTCTTATTAATTTTCATATATAATATTATTTCATTCGAGATACCAATCATTAGTTATGATTATTCCAAATTACCTTTGGACCAATGGTGGCACTCCACATCAGCTACCTGGGGTCTCTTTTCCTTATCCACACAGAATGAATTCTGTGAATGAGCTTTCACCATGTCAGTGGCGTGTTCCTTGCGAGAAGGGCACCAAGCCATACCGACTGTATGTTTTTCCCCTATGCCCTTGCCTTGGGACCACACACACTTGAGGGCAAGGAGGTCATTCCGCCTCCGAGCTTCTTCTACCTCCGTTCGCTTCTCTCACAAACCAGGTAGTCTGGGCGGTCAACCCACTGGTTGACTCCATGCTTTAGGCCTCCTTCTTCGCCAGCAAAGAGCCTCCCACCTCCGACCTTCTCCACCAAACTCGACCGCATCTTCAATTTGGCGAGTGATGGTCGAAGTTGGCCGGATAGAGAAGCACTGTCCGTTGTGGACTTCTCAACAACAGGGGTGGGAAGTCAGGATATCTATAAGAATTGTTAGTGTGAGATTGTTCACAACACCGAATCAAAACCAAAAGAACTAACCACAACCTTGGAGGGGGGGGTCCAAGGCCCCATATATATAGGTCTATCTAGGCGGCCGAGAAACCCGATTTGGGCAAAACTTCTTTAGGCAACGAAACCCTATGAAACTTAGGGTAGACCAACTCAGACTGATCTCCTGATTTCATTGGACATATTTCATAAATTGGTTGTGCCTTGGTTCACTAGAGTTTCGCTCGGGAAGACTCCTAGTTACTGTTCTCTATTTTCCCTTTCCAATTTGAGGTAGAATACGATCTCATGATCATTAGATATCCATCCAACAACGGTCGTTGGGCATGACACGCACCTGGGCTAGGCCTAAGTTTCCTTATTCGAATTGAAATGTGACAAATCACATTATTATATTAGTTAACCATTCACTTTAAGGAAACTTAACAAATGCATAACTCTCTTCTCTTTTATCCAATCGATCCCAAATTTTAAAGGAAAGTCCATAATGACTTAGAATACTGGTGTGCCAAGTCTGGGACTCAAATTAGAAAGTACGAGGGACTTTACTTAATAAGCAAGTTATCACTTATTAAGGCATATTTTATGCATATTTTCTCTCTCCTATTCTTTTATTTTCCTTTATTTGGATTCCTTTTACCATTAGAAACTATGTGGACTCGAAATCTCATCCATGATGATCAATCATACATCCTTTCCACATATTTCTTATATTTTCATCATTATTTCAAATTTCCTTCTTAATAATGGATTATTTGATGTCTTCTTTTTCTTTTAATCATATTGGACTCATTAACATATTATGATCCACAAAATCACATGCACAAAAGAAACATTACAAAGGAAATCCATTCAATACACATAAATCATACAATTTCCATGATCATACCTTTATTGGAGAAAATGCATCTCAAACCATATAAACCCAAAAATTGGGGTTGTAACATCCTTCCCCTCTTATAGCAATTTTGCCCTCAAAATTCCACCAAACATAAAAACAATCAGGATAAGACTTTTCCATGTCCATCATTGGCTCCCATGTGGCTACATCCTCTCCATGGTGCATCCAAAGAACCTTTATCATCTTATATTCTTACATCTGAGTTCTTTCACCTTGGTATCTAGAGTCCTCACAGGTGACTCAGGGTATGCGAGCCTCCTTTGAAGCTCAATAGGTTCATTGATTAACACATGGCTCAGGTACATCACATAGTGCTCTAGATTGGACACATGTAACACATCATACATAATATATTATCCTGAGGGGTAAGGCTAAACATAAGCAACTCCCCCAATCCATCTCAAATGGACCCATGTATCAGGGAATCATCTTTCTTATCTATAGCTTGGAGGGGTCGGATTTTCATAATACATGTTCACCCACAATGAACTGTATGTCAATTTGCTTCGCATCAGCTCATGACTCCTGTCGATTCTGGGCTTTCTCAGCCATTGCTCGATCAAAGTGACTTCATCAACATACACTATGGTTTCTCTTACCTTTACAAGGTCCTCTCACCGACATAATCCTAGTGAAGTGGTGACTAGAACACCCTCCCTTATAGAGATTCATACATCTTGATACTGGCTATGGTGGCTATCATAACAATCAAACTCTGCTAGGGGCAAGAACTGCTCCCATGAATCACCCTGAATGAGCACATATGCTCTCATCAGACCTTCAAGAGTCTGGCTCATACTATCTTGACTGCCCATTAGTAAGGGGGTGATATGTTGTGTGAAACTTTAATCTAGTATCGAGTTCTTCATGTACCTACTTCCACAACATGGAAGTGAACTGGAGGTCATACTCAAGATATTGAACTCGGATCACTGTGTAGTTGAACTCTCTCTCTCTCATATATATATGGTTCATCCAGATCTTGTCATACTGGAATGTGTCGACTTGGTAAGGCAATCTACCATAATCCATATTGAATCATGACCTCTCTTGGTTTAGGGGAGTCCCACCACAATGTCCATAGTGATCTACTCCCATTCCCTCTCGGGGACTTCTCGATATCTGTAGCAATGCACTAGGTTACTGGTGTTTGGCCTTCACCCTCTGGCATGTATGGAAATTGGCCACATGCAACTCTATATCCTTCTTCCAAGTACCAATGCAAACCTTAACCATCTTAGTAGTACCACGGTATATGGTGTACTTAAAATCATGATCTTCTTACATGACATGACTCCTTAAGGTTGACTCCTTAGAAACCCTAAAGCACTCTAGTAGCAGGTTTCACCACTTCTTCTCCTGAGAGGTGTATCTGAGGTTCTTATAACTGTCCTTTTATCTCATCAAGCTATGGGCTGTCTAACTGAGTAACCACCAACTTGACCAACAGGTCTGGTTGTATCCAAAAGGTAGTCACATAGGTCTAGTCTTCTAACGATTGTAGGGTTCACCGAGCAACCTCTTCCAGCCTCTCTATTGACTATACAAGACAACTATACACCTGAGTTGTATTCAGCTGAGAACATCTCATTACCACATAAGCTTCCTTATATGCCAGGAGATAGTGAAGACATAAACCTTCATATACTCCACTCAACATCCTCATCTCGGGGTTAGGTCAACTGAGTCAAGAAACTTCGAGCTCATAACCTCAATTATCAAACCCAAACTTATAATTCATAGAATCCAAACCACTTCCAGAGAGGTACGTCCTCATATTACCTTTGTTCTCTTAGTGTTTCCAAACCATCTGTCCCACATACTTTCAAAAGGTGCGGTGCATCTTCCATCCTCAAACATCGTATAAGGGTTTCAACTCATATCACCTCTATGGCATGCGTTTTTTCCTATCTCTCACACCCATAACAAGATGAAATAAGTATTTGGCTGCAGTCCAAATATAGAGTTCATCCCATTCTAAGAGTAGAGGTGGTGCACCACACATCGCCATTACACTTTCCAGTTTAAGTTGAAACATACTTATCCTCACTCCACACCATGAACTTCTCAACTCTATGTCTACACCCATGGGAAGACTTTTCCCATCACTTTTGGGTCTTAACATCTCTCTTATGTACAATCCTTAGTCATTACCCTTAAGGTCTCTAGGGTGCTAGAACTTTTGGGGTGAACTGACCCTTATGCATCTAGGGAGTGCCTCTCACATTTACCCCTTAAGCCCCATGAACTCATGAAGGTGGCCAACCTCATAACCCATGGGCCTTGGGAAAATGTAGCTATTACCTCCCGACCCTATGGTCTTGTGCATTCAGGGAACATACATCTCCTATTCCTATCAGTCTTATCCCTACTTGACCTTAGTGTTGACTTAGGATTCTACTATAGCTCATGGTTCTGTGTTGATACTCAAACATATCTCATCCTTGAATCCTCACTCGCAACTCCATCCTTTCTCTGAGCATTCATGGTTAACTTTGCATCCCTCATAGGAATCATGGTGACCTTCCTAACTTGGTCTGGCCCCATACAAGCTACCTCCATGGAAACATATCCTCATGCCTCTCGAGGTGGTCCCACATGGGTCTATAGATTCATGATCATACTATGTGCTCTTACACTTGGCTCATCAAGCTCTTATAAGTGACCTCTTCAGGTTACCTCAAGCCTAATCAAAAGTTGGTGCTCACCCTAACACGAAGGGTCCCTCCCCAGGGTGGGAGAAAACTATCACTTGATAGTAACAAAGGTCACAAAACATTCTTACCTCTAAGGTTTACATCATCATGTATATGCTTAGCTCCTAACATGATACTTATGCACGTATATAGCAAGAAGACAACCTACTAAACCATGCTAAGTTCCTTGGTATGTCATACATATTCATCATTCCTCAAAGTTGGACCAACATCACATATACATATGTCACCAACTTGTGTGAGTGGTTCATCAAACATATATCTTAGTTCAAGTGGGGTTTCCTTTTGCTCTAACACATGAGGGGGTGCCATACTCAAATACTATGAATTCAATCAGCCTCGTGAGCATCATGTGCACTAGGTACTACTACTTCCCCTCTTTGGTTTAGGAACCCCAAGTTTTCCTCTTATGCTTCAAATATCTAACTGCATGCTCAGCTGTTCAACCATGAACCGAACCTATACCAGATAGGGCATAAACATCCTAACACTCTTCCACGTGAACAACCTTTAGAGTCCTACACAAGGACAACCAACAGGGTGCAAGACCTTACAACTTGTTATCATACCGTATCTTTTTAGGGTCCTTAAAACTCTCTTTCATACTCCTAAAAGGTAGGAACTCATGTCACCTATAAATTCATTCATAAAGCCTTTTCCTCTCTTCTAGGGTTTAGTTCCTCTAAAGGCATCCAAGGTACGATAAGCCTCCAAGGATCGTGCATGAGGCCACCACATATATTTACTCAGGGTCATCTATTCCAGGCCATATTATACCTAACTTCTCATGATTCCTCATGTCTCAGAGTCAAGGTCTCCAACCTTCTTCATTGGGTCTTGCTCTCTCTCTAGAGATAACCCTATAACTGGTCCTACCATTGGATGTTTTCTCCCAGATGATGGGTCAAGCTCTTATGGATACATGTTTATCCCTACTTGGGTGAAACATACTGTCAAGATCTCTATTTGATGAAGATCATCCTAAGCTCTGTGTGCTCATCTCAACCGGATGCCAGCCTTGTTGCCACTCTCTTATTACTCACATATATCTGTTAGGGTTCCTATATGGTCACCTCTAACCTTCTCAATGAGGGAGCTATCCCTCACCCCTAATAGGTACGACCCTCCCAAGGTCGGGTCACTTGAAAGGCACTAGGGTCAAACAACCACTCAAAGTCTATGTTTCTCTTGGATACTCAAAGCCTCACGTAAAGCATGCATGTCAAACCCACATATGTGCATGCATGGTCAACTATGATATCCAACTCATCATGTCTTCTCTTTCTCTATCCACCGCTTACAGTTTTGGTTGAGCATCATCCTCAGAGGATGCGCCATGTCTCTTCCTCTTCCTGGAGGCTTCTTCCCCTAAGGATATCTCTCTCATCCTCATCCTACGGGATGGTCTAACCTCATTGTTATCCTAAGGGCATGACAACACATGCCATGCAGCCTAAGCATGCAACTAAACTCAGTATGAGTTTCTAATTATCAAAACTTATGTCCATGACATCTTCCTTACATGATTTTTAATATTTGGTGGAGGATTCCTTAATCCTTATCATTCTTAACCCCAAAACTCAGGAGGGTGGTGGAGAGAGAGAAACCCTAATCTCTTAAAGTTATCCAATGAATGGGGTAGAGAAGGGATGAAGATAGATGAGAGAATATCTACATGTATCTTATTTTGAGTCAAATCCTCTAATTTTGTCCAGGTAGTCACACAGAATCTGGGAGACCTCATAGACCGACTAGCACAACAGAGGAAAATCTTGCCAGCCTCCAGATTGTGATCCTTTTCTAGACACCTCCATCATTGGAAAATCCTCTAGTAACCCCCTTGGGTTTTAAAGAGTGTGTAAAATTTAATAATTATTAGAGATTAAATGAAAAACCATGCTCTCAAAACAAATGTAACAACCCCGCCTCCCGGTAACCCCCAATTAAGGAAGAGCAAGAAGTCAGAGCCGCTATCCCAAGACAAGATCAATGGTTTTGCAAATAATAAAAAATAATTAATAAATTCTACCACAACTAAACTTGAAACATGAGAATTTTTTTCTTTTCACATACCTTGAAAAATATAGGATTTGAGGGACTTTACCCATATAAGAAACTATCTATCTACAATCCTCCAATTCTTTATTGAGCTTTATTCATTCAATGTCACTTTAAAGGAATATCCACTTTCTGATAAACCTAAAATGCCGACAAACAAAACGTCAGTCAATATAATGAATTATACTGGTATGTGGGGGAACCAAAATCTTGCATCTATTTGTAACACCATAATACAATCAAATTATTACTTAACAGATCAAAATGTACATATTAAACATAACCACTCAATCCCTACATATCCTTGCCTCTGTGTTGTCCCTACAGTGGACATGGATACTACCTCTCTCATTTGGTAGATCTCAAATAGCCTTTATGATCCTACCTTACAGGTAGACTACGACCTAGGGCTATGTAGTCGTATGGTCCTACCCAAGAGTAGACCAACACATAGACTCATGATAACCTAATGATCCTACCCCAAGGGTAGAACATGTACTAGGTCATCCATCTCATCATTATCAAAGATACAGAGGAGGACTAGGATCTGAGCTAGTCATGCACATATATTTATGATGATAGCCATAATCACTTTATAGTTGCATGAAATAAAAGTCAAGCAAGCAGTTAATTTCAAGCAATCAGTAAAACCTCAGAAATCACCATGAAACTAGAGCAATTAGCCATAAGTGTAACCACATACCCGATTTGGAGATCTTAAAGAAGCAAGATATCCAATCCAATCAAGATGTACGATCAACAAAGCCAATCAATCTATCAAGCAAACATTGATCCTTAAAACATGTATAATGTCTAATTGTCACAAATATATCCCAATCAACTCCTTATTGACTTGGGACACCTTTCTAAGGTTTCTAAGTCTCATTAGGATTCATTTGGGTTTCTTAGATCAATTTTTCAAACTTTATCCTTTTTAGGTCAACAAACCCTGAAATAGCTTTTCTACTCATAAAAACTTAATTACTCAAATTATCCACATTAAGGATCTTTTATACTCAAATTGGTTTTGTAACAACATATCATTGTCTTATTCATGGATTTACACAATTAAAACCATTTAAAGTCATAATTATCAAAATTAAGGTTTTTAGGCCCATTAATGCATATTCATGTACATGGAACCCTAAATTAAGCCAATTATGCATAAAGATCATCTTTTTAGGCCTGATTCTCTATTTTATTAACAACAAGTTAATATTTGCTCATAACATCCAAAGAACATTATTAGATCTAATTATTATCAATTCTTAGGTTTTTTCATCAATTAAACCATTAAAGATGATATCTTTATATCCTTTTTGAATTGCAAGAAGAATCAAGCTTCTATTATATTTTTAATGGTTTCCTTGCATTTTTTGATCAATTTTCATATATAATATTATTTCATTCGAGCTACCAATCATATGTTATGATTATTCCAAATTATTTATCTTTGGACCAATGGTGGCACGCCACGTCAGCTACATGGGGGTCTCTTTTCCTTTTCCATACAGACTGGCTTCCGTGAATGAGCTTTTGCCATGCCAACGGTGTGTTCCTTGAGAGAAGGGCACCAAGCCATGCCGATTTTATGCTTTTGCCCCTCTGCCCTTGCCTTGGGGCCACACACGCCTAGGGGCAAGGAGGTCATTCTGCCTCCAAGCTTCTTCTACCTCTGTTCACTTCTCCCACAAACCAGACAGTCTGGGCGGTCAACCTGCCAGTTGACTCCATGCTCGAGGTCTCCTTCTCCAGAAAAGAGCCTCCCACCTCTGCCCTTCTCCACCGAACTCGACTGCATCTTCAATTTGGCGAGTGGTGGTCGAAGTTGGCTGGACGGAGAAGAACTATCCGTCATGGACTTCTTGACAGTAGGGGCGGGAAGTCGGGGTATCTATAGGAATTGTTAGTGTGAGATTGTTCACAACACCCAACCGAAACCAAACAAACTAAGTACAGCCTTGGAGGGGGGGTCCAAGGCACCATATATATAGGTCTATCTAGGTGGTCGGGAAGCTTAATTTGGGCAAAACTCCTTTAGGCAAAGAAACCCCATGAAACTTAGGGTAGACCAACTCAGACCGATCTCCTGATTTCATTGGACATATTTCCTAAATTGGTTGTGCCTTGGTTCATAAGAGTTTTGCTCGGGAAGACTCCTAGTTACTATTCTCTGTTTTCCCTTTCCAATTCGAGGTAGAATATGATCTCAAGATCGTAAGATATCCATCCAACGGCTGTCGTTGGGCATGACATGCACCTAGGTCGGGCCTAAGTTTCCTGATTCAAATCGAAATGTGACAAATCACATTATTATATTAGTTAACCATTCACTTTAAGGAAATTCAACAAATGCATAACTCTCTCCTCGTTTATCCAATCGATCCCAAATTTTAAAGGAAAGTCCAAAATGACTTAGACTACTTGTGTGCCAAGTTTGGGACTCAAATTCGAAAGTATGAGGTACTTTTCTTCATAAGTAAGTTATCACTTATTAAGGCATATTTTATGCATATTTTTCTCTCCTGTTCTTTTATTTTTCTTTATTTGGATTCCTTTTACCATTAGAAATTATGTGGACTCGAAATCTCATCCATGATGATCAATCATACATCCTTTCCACATGTTTCTTATATTTTCATTATTATCTCAAATTTCCTTCTTAATGATGAATTATTTGATTTCTTCATTTTCTTTTAATCATATTGGACTCATTAACATATTATGATCCACAAAATCACATGCACAAAGGAAACATTGCAAAGGAAATCTATTCAATACACATAAATCATACAATTTCCATGATCATACATTTATTGGAGAAATTGCATCTCAAACCATATAAACCCAAAAATTGGGGTTGTAACACACTTCTTGGAATTTTTTTACCAAACATAACAATTGATCCCAAAGAAACATGGACCCTTCTTCTTATTTGGCATCTTGTTTAAAATAGTGTATGAGGTGGTCATGGATAACTTGACTATCTCATATTCATCGGTCGTGTATTTCCTTATGAGGAAAATCTTGAGATATTCATACCACACATTTATCTCATCTAAAGCATCTAGTGAGTGGATGTCAAATTGAAGCTTCTTCATATCTTCCTTGAATTTCATGAAATGAGTGTCCCTATCTATTTTCCCTAGGTGATTTTGTAGGGATGATGGGATATGTACTACATATTGATTATGTCAACTACATCATGTTGTGCCTTGACTATATCATTCCTCTTGTCTTCCCTTTTACCAATGTGTCTTGATTCCATGCATCCTGTATCACTTCCTCTGTACAATAAAAAAATCCTACTCATCTACAACAACTATTGCATGATTTGTGACTAAGGGTGTGGCCTCAGAAAAGTTCTTTTTAAAATGTGTGGCTACCACTCTCAATTGTTTTGGATGCTTTACATTGTTTTTAGTCTGCCCCACAAAAGAACCAACGAGTGGGTGTAGGTTTGAAGCAAGTCGATACATTTGGGACTCCATGTATACATAATGGGCTTGTGGGTTAGTCCAGATCATCCATTGAGACTTTAATTGATGAGCATTTGTCTTATATGAAGGATATTACTTATTCCTTGTTGGAGTCCATTTTTTGTGGCCCTTGATTGGGATTGTAAAACAAATATCTTTGATTGTATCCCCTACTATTGTCGTTTTTCTTGTATTTTCATTGGTTATAGATTCCTAAGCTTATGTAACTTTGTTTTTGATAATTTTAGAAACCTAGAGGACCTAGAACTTGATTATTTTTTGATATTGAACTCAATGAGAATCATTCTCTGCACATGTCAAGTTTTTCTACTACAATCACCAATGATTTACATACTGATTGGAATTATAATAACCATATCAAGGTATGATGAAGTTCAAGTCCTCCATTTGATTGTCTTATCCATGGACTTGTGCATTATACACCATGATATCAAAGAGAAATTTTCATCTTAGAGTACAATAGTCATTATCCTTGCATGTTCACATTAAAGAGTGGCAATTTTAACTTGTTGTGATGGTTTTCTTCTCCTTTCATATGCATTAAAGGGGGTCTCTAGGCTCTCTTTCTTCAAGTCCAGTTGCTTCAAAGATTCAAAATTTGATTTTAGTTCAAAATTATATGCTGCCTTGGAAACCTTCAGGATGCCTCCTTATCCTCTTCCTAAATGTGATTGGTTCTTAGCACCCCAACTCACAACTCCCCATGCATTGGCATAACTTATAAGCATGAACTTTCTTCAAAATGATGAGTCTAGAAACTTTTTGGTGTCTACATCAACATCCTGGTAGAATGTCTCTATCAGCTAGACTTGTGAGATGTTTTCTACAAGAATCAGTGAAAGAATTATTTATATCATTATTAAGACTCGATAATCGAATCTCCAGGAACCATACCAAACTGTGTGATATGCCCCCTTATCCGGTGTGTAAGAGAGAATGGGTAATACTTTTCCAAAAACATGATTTGTTTCCCTCCCCATGTTGTGAAGTTATCCCCTTCCATGGAGTTTACTAGCTCTTTGTCTTTTCCAGTTAGAGAGTACTTGAATAACAAGAGTTTATTAGCGCCTTCAAAAGCACTCAATTTCTTGTTCAATGTGCAATGGCCAAGAAATATATGTAGATGGTCTTAACAATCTTTTCCCTTGTAACTGATGAATGTGTTTCTCTACATCATAGTGACTCATTGTGACTAGATCTCAAATGGTGGAGTAGCGATGGCCACTGGAATCATAGTGTTGTGGACATTTGTGGCTTTAAGGTTGGAAATTCATAAGTTATTTTTAATACTCAGCTTCCAGGGATACATCTCGGGCAACCCTATTTTCTTCTTGAATTATGGGCATAGTCTCTTGTGCAGTTTATTCACTTTGAAGTAAGAACATGATTCACAGGTAAAGTAACCATTTTTGCATCCATTCTATCTCTATTTTATTTGTTGGGTATGGGGTTTGTCCTATCAATTCTAGGATCAAAATTTGATGATGCAGAGTCAACAATGTCTGAGTGTTGCATTCACTGAATATAGTGCTTGAAATAGATGAAAAAATAGAACTAGATATACTCTAGGAAATCAAAGTTCAAGTGTATATGCAATAGTTTAAATGGTGGAAGAAAAAATTAAATTAATCACAAATAGAAGTGGACTCGATAAAGATTTTATTGTGCCCATAAACATCACCAAAATTTATTTAAATGTTTTAATAGTAGAAAATTCTCTAAGATATAGATCTGAGAATCTCACCTAGCCTACTACAATAATAGACACCCACATGATCATGGGTCTTATTGTAGTATATTGTTTGGATCCAACCCTGAGGATGGCATTCTTCGAAATCTTGATTTATTAAAATCTAGATTGAGATCGATATTTATAACCAAGAGTAGATTGAGTTGTTACCTAATTATAGTAAATTAAATGGGAATGAAAAGAGTTGTGAATTAATAAATGAAAAAAACATAGGGATGGATTGATTTTCACCATCATTTCCTACATATGCACTCTCTCACATTACATTACTCACCCTTATGACTAATTAGATTAGGGGAGAGGAATTTCATATCCTGATAGAGTATGAAATTCACAGGGATAGATTTCCTCATAGGTTTGAGGATCTCGTAACATATGGACCCTTAAGTCTTTGCCCCAGAGAACTCCCCATTGTTGTCTCATCCAGGGTTGAACGATAATGATTGGTATTATAATCCTATATTTCAATGCCTCTACATCTAGGGTTATAACATTCATGCCAATCCTATGACTAGGCCAATAATCATGCAATCAAATAATTGATAGTCAATCTAAATTTCTATAAAAACATTGATTTAGATACATTTATTATAACTACATATATTTATATGTAGCCAAAACCACTTATAATTACAAAATATAAAAAATTAAAGTAAATAAAATGTAGCTGGAACTGTTAGTTACACAACAATATTTAAACACCCGAATCTATATCTCAAAAACAAAATGTTTCTCTTGCGCTACTCCTCCCGTGCAAATCACTTCCTCCACTTCCCTATTTGTCCTTCAACAATGCGTCTCTACCCTGGACTCCACCCTATACACCCTTTGGACCATGGTGTCTCCAGATCCCTATGTCTATCCCTCTTTGCATTGTTCTTCACAACACACCCCCTCTTCTCTTCACGACGTCGATTCCCCAGTGCCTCGTTTAGGATCGCCTCTTCTTCTCAACTTCTGCTTGCCGCAAGATGAGGGTGTCACATGTGATTATTCTTCTTCGTGCCTCCTCCCAATAGCTCAAGGGAGCCGCCAACCCTTCTTCTCTCCTCTACATAGTATCTAGAGGGATCCGTCAGTCGCTCTACTTCTTTATGGTTTCTCCCAATAGCCTGAGGGGTATGTAGGTTGCAGAACTTAACTCATTTGTCATTTCGTAGTCATATGATCTTATTTTTCTCATAGTGATCTCTATAATTCTCTCCCTCTCAAGCAGGTAACTGCCCATTCTCTCATAGTGTGATTTAATTAGGTTTACTGTCTGGTGGCATTAGAGCTTACACTATTTTATATACGATCTTCCTGCATTAGAACTAAACTGTTTGAGGATATGAAATTATACATAATCTAATATATTTTTTAGGTTATTACGTGTATAACATATTTCAATAGATATGTGACACAGATTTACCATGTGTAAAACACAAGTGTACGTATCAATGTAATATAGGACTTATGAGGCCCGAGTCAAACTCCGGGAAATGTGAATTTCAGTAGACTACTACTAACTGGTTGCGACCAGCTAAACCGATTAAAAGAGTTGATAGGTTTGAAAAATAAAATAAAATAAAGGGAAAACAAAAGAGCGATGATTAAATGTTGATTTAATCAAATGGAATGGGATTCCTTAGGATTACTGATTTCACCACAGGGTCTCGTTATATCTAATATCTTGAATAAATAACATAGATTTTATCGAATCTTGGATAGAGAGCCTGTAATCAAGATTGCTCGCTTTCACGGTACAATCCACTATCCAAATCTAAGCCAATTCTATTTCCGTAGCAATTTATATCTTAGATTAGGTGCATTAACGATGACTCTGGGTATCTATCCACTATCCGTACGCCGCCTAGTCTAAAGAACCTATAAGATGGTGTATGAAAGTGGGTTTCCTGACCTTTAATCCCCTTTCTAGAGTAATTATTAGTCTAATTCTTTACCTATGGTCATGAAGCATAAGTAAATCAAGCAATCTCCACAATTATATATCCAAGAAATGAGAATTCTATATTAATTCATGCAAAAATTCAATATAACGGTTCCCTGGGCTACTCCCGGGTCCTAAGGAACGATGGGGATTAGCCCCACATGGTTGAAAATGGAGAATACATAGGAGTAGAGAAGAAAAATGTGGGAAACATAGAGAAAACTCATGTAATCCCTGATACGAAGGTGTTCCTAGAGATCCTCCTCGAGAAACGTGCGTTTTGCAGTCTTCCGGCAGCAAAATCGTCCGTCCGAGGTGCCTGGATCGCCCGGTTGCCAGCCTTTGACTCTCATCTCCTCTCTCTCTCTCCTTCTTGGATGTCATGTGTCACAATATGAGATCCCCTAGGGCTGGCCGTGCTCTCCATAGGGCATAGGACCACTTTACGGCTCTGAAAAAGCCCCACTGTCGGATTAGAACTCTCTGTTTTAGTGCAGAAATTCGGCAGATCCCGACGCTGTCGATACCATCGACACCCAGGTCGATGGTATCGACCATGATGTTGATATTGCCTTCCAAAATCGAGTTTCGGGGTTGATTCCTGATGAAATGTTGATACTATCGACACCAGGGTCGATGATATAGACTCTAGACAGTGTGAAAGTACTTGAAAAAGTGCCGAAACATGTGCATAAGTCCGGGGATTATATAAAATCATATAAATATAATAAAATTAAGTATAATTTGATGCAAATAGAGTTTAAAGACCAACTACAATGAATTATGCAAATATAATCAAGAAAATGACAAATACGTGCATAAAACATATATAAAATAAGCTTGTAAAAGTGACTCAAAACCCATGCATCAATATGATAGCTAGATGTAGTTATTATATAAATATGGATTAATGTAACATTGTTAGTGATTTTTTACTCATATATACTAACTTAAATTGTGAGTGTTGAAATTCATTGGGATGTCTAAACATTTTAGCTCAGGATTATGGATCTCGTAACTCTTCACATGTGTGTATCTAGATGTGTTGCAAGGTCTAACCATAACATGTTACATACAACCATAACCTGAAAAGACAGGATGGTGAGTTGGATTGAACAACAAACAACCATATCAGACAATAGAATTTCACGTAAGAAATTACAGAGTCATGGTTCTGTGATATTTAAACTATGAAAAAGTTATATATAACTTATTAGATGTTATGGACATTTAATAGTCATGTGTTTCTAGCCACGAGTAAGGCATCTTTTTGCTTCATAACAACCAATAGGTAGTATGTCAGGCCCATGAGGATGCAAATGGCGACTCTACCGCCATTACAACAATGGTGATTTTATTTAGCTTGGTACTTATTGATCATTGCTCATCCTTAGACATGCCACTGGAAAATTAAATCTCGAAGTCACACCATCTTTCCCATCAAACTCTCTCATACCTACCATCATATGTTAATTTAAGAAGTGGCCACCATCATTGGCATACATTGATGGGAGGCATTAGCAACTTTCAACACATTATAGCAAGCTTTCCTCTTTGAATTTATTGTTTCTTGTTGCTTTCCTTAAGGTACTTCTAGAATCCACAATCATATGCATCTTCACTTCATATGGTATTCTATAGTACTCATCAAACATGATTTCCCTGCTGCAACTTAGCACTACAAAATTCTGTACCATTGATGCCATCTAGATACAAGAATAAGAGTAGAGTACTCATCAAGCAAGCACTCCTTGATACAACTCACTATTGAAGAGTTTTATTCTGGTGGTGACACTTGGATACAAGAATAAGATCCTTTAAGGTGAGCATACTATATATTGATTTTATGGGAATGTAATGTCACCTGTAGTGTATGTGTTATATGGATTGCATTGAAGCTTATGTTGGTAGTTGAGTAATAATTAAGGGACACAAACCTAGTTCCTTATAGCATAAAAAAATGATAGGCCCAACACCTTTTGTTGTGAGTTGTACGTTTTTTCCCATTATCTATCAAATACTTTTACTCCTTCAAATCCAAGTTTCACGCCCAATATGAGTACCACTCTCACCCCAATCCACAAAGTTCAAGTATATTTTATCAATATGGATTCCATAAGAGTAGTAAATGGTTGTTAGACTAGGAATATTGGCAGTCAAGATGGATGGAAAAATAAAGAATTGCAACCACAACATTACATCCCTACGATAGTCGAAGGTCTGTCATATAGTCTAGTTATCGAGTTGACAAAAAAGAGGTTTCCAACTGTATCTAGAAATATTGTAGTCATGAGTTGAATGATCCACTTGGATTTGCATGTACTAATTACTAGAGAAGTTTGGATTGTGGAGTACATAATCTACATTCATATAGCAACAAACTCTTACCTCATAGAGTTTCTACCTTTGCTCCAAGTCTAGTAGTATAAGAGGACCAACCAACAATCTTGTTTGTGCAGTTGAACATCATATCACCAACTATTGTCATCTCTAGTGTGAATGGGCCTTTATGGTTGAAGATGATGTGACATTTGATACCCCGAATTTCACTTCAATGATATGTACAACCAACAAGAAATTGTACCTATACCTTTTGTAGCCTCCACACTGAGGACATAATTGAATTGCAATATGTCTTGAGTTGAAGACCATGGGGCACAAATAATATGAGAAATTGTAGCATTGTTTTAAAGATGTACTGTAAGTTGAACATGTGATCTGTTTGCTAAAATTTACTCATAAAAATGGTAGTATTAAAAGTAACGACCATAAGAGATTGTATCTATAACAACAGGGGGTTACCTTCCACCAAGGTAAATAAGAAGCAATGTAGGTAGAGGGGTAGTGGAAAAATGATTTGCATTACAAGGGAAAAATCCCAATCATTTGTCGTAGCCCTAGATTACACAATGAACCACATATGGAAACACTATTTTTGGTGATGTTATACAAGGAGAAAATCTCAATAACTAAGGTGGCTCACCATCAAGAAGTTATATCATATCAGTTGATTGATTCCTCCATGAACTGAAAAAAAGATAAGTGACTCTAAATGTCACAAAAGCAAGTCGAAGTCCCCCATTCAGTTAAGCACATTGTATTCATGGATGAACTAAAGATGGTTAACTTATATTCTACATTAGAGGTATTATAGTGCTCGCATGTTTGCATCAAGAGTTCATCCTCATTTGTCACATCACAACTTCATCAAGTGTTAGGGAGAGAAGTCAAAGGCTGGTGGTGGATTGGCTTCCACACCCACACCATATTCTAACTAGAATGAATAAACCTAAAATCATCATGATAAATTGGGGTGAGAGTGAGTATTTTGTAGGCCAGTGCAATATGTAACTACTATATATGGGATTTCTATATATAGAAGGGCTAGGCTACTTTTATTTTGAATAATTATAAGTTATTATCTGAATATCTCCATGTTTTCCAATATGTATTATCAAAATAAAATCCCGAGGATATCATCAAGTCATTCCATTTCATCCATTTTGGGAGGAATAGAAAGGTACTACAATTTTTTAGCTTCTCATGGATAATTTTTATTTATAATGATGCTCTCAATGGTCCCTTTTAAACATAAAAAATAGTTAATGGCTTAGTTATATCTCATAATGCATGTTTTTTCCTAATTTGGGAAAACTAACTTCATCGAAAGTGATCTTGTTCTGGTGTCTAGCACAAATGGTGTGCTTTTATTGTTGAATATTCTCTTATCAGTTTTGGTTCTGAGCTAAAGAAGAATTTTTTTCCAGATTCATTGATTGATTTATATCTTCTCTAATGAGTTTGTTTTTCTATTCTGGGATGAGGAAGATATTGTTTCATGTTTATTGTTCGTCTTATTATGCATAGATGGGTTTAAATCCATTGCTTATGGTTTAAGACTTTGGATGTAGGAGCCTGAATTTTGAGTTCCTCTATTTATCTATTTCAAGTTCCTTGTTGGGATGGATGCCCCTTCTCAGATCAGAAGAAGAGCTGCAATCCCAGACCCATCGATATGCCTCTAGTTGATTCTTGGGGTGATGCATTTATGATGAATCTAGAGATTATCTTTGTTCTTATATGATCATGTTTTGTTCACTCCTAGCCATCTTGCTAGGTAATCCTGCATCTACAGGTCCCCCATCATGACATTATACTTGAGGATTGACCTAACTTTTCCTGATTCTCTTATTTAAAGGTTGATTTTTATCACCTTTTAGCCCTTGTTTTGCCCTCTCATTGTATAATTGTCGTATATACACTGACACTTGTACATATTACTCCAAGGAAAACACATCTTATTGGTAAAGTAGCACAATGGGTACTAAAAATATGTTTAGAGAAACAACTGATTTTTCTGAAGACATTAAGTCCTTCACCTATTATAGATTTTGCTTTCTTTGTTGCTAGATACGTTGTCTTGATGGTCTGTCTATCCAAAGCATCTATGTAGTAATGAATATCAATGTTCACATTATGAAGACCTAAGGAACACAAATTCTAGAGCAACATGTAGATGGTGATTATTCATATAGTGCTGATCTACATCTTGCTGAGTTGTTTTCATTACTATGGACTTATGGTCTTCTTACTACTAATTATGCTAGATTTTTATTACTGTATACAAGAACATTTCTTCATGCCATGGAAATACTTTTTGTAACCTAACCTCATATCCAACAATAAATTCAACCCATCTTAATTAAGTTATGCAATAAGTCTTGCTTGGATTCATGACTTAACGTTAAGGACCCTGCCTGAAAATGGTATTCATTGTAAGGATTAAGTTTGATAAGAACCTTTTCTACAAAAGATGATAATTAAATGATTGCCTTGCCTTACTGACTGCTTCTTTTGACTTACAATGAATCCTAACTCATGCCAGTGGATGTATGATGCTTTGTCAATGTCTCTCGCCTAATTATCTTAAAATTAGCTTTTGATATGCCAAATGGGTTGATGATATATCCTGGAGGTTTGACTCTATGTTTCTACAGTAAAGTATTCTTATGAAATGATGTTCTCAATTCTTACATGAAATTTGCTATTGTCCTTTCCTTTTTTGTGACATGTCTATTCTTCTTTGAGGTTTTTCATTAATAATGATTTGTTGCAAGGTGGTTTATGCATGCTTCTTTCCATTTTGGTGATAGGAGGATTGCTGAAGCTTGATCCACTTTTTTTCAAAAATATCAAATCTCTCGCTTCCTTTTCAAATTTTTATATCCACTTGCATTACCCATGAATTTATAAAGAATATACCATGACTTCTATTTTCCCTTTTACGGTGTACACATGTGGTGAAGAAGTGTTGGCTATACCAAATTCCCTTTATGGTGGACACATGGGAGTTGCTACTGTATATATGTTTGTAACACCTGGTCCTTTAGTTCAGTCCATGTTGGTGGCCAAGCAATTGTGAAGTGAAACCCAAGTCATCTAAAATAGTAGGAGAAACATAAAAGTATTATATTGAGAGGGAATTAGTTTTCCACTGCTCATTTCATTGATGTGAGATTCCTAATTAAAATAAAGGAAACTATTTCACAATTCGGTCAACCTGATCTTTCTCTTTTGTCTTTTGTCCACCCTTTCTTTTCTAATTAGAAGTTTTTTCCTTCAATTGCTAATGTTCAACTTTCCTTGAAGTCATATTGAGGCATTGCATCACCCTGTGTTGAAGACCGCCATTGGAAGTCCTTTGATACTATTAGGAACTTCATAGTCGAAAATGCTCTAGCACATGCTAAAGTTAATTCATGTATGTGGGTGTCAAGGTTTAAGTAATAACTAATTATCTAAGGTCTATTTGGAGATATTCAGCACACAATATTTCAAGATTTGAAATTATGGGAATGTGTAGGGAGGGTTGGAGTAAGTTTCATAGCCAATTTGGGGATGGAAAATAAAAAATCACAAAACTTGTACAAGTTTTCTAGGTCAGGTGTGGTTTTTGGCCAAGAAAGGGTTTCATCACCACCCAATATGCTAAATCTTCCATGTGATTGGTCACCAAGTTGTGTTGGGTTTCTGAACACTGGTTTCATATAGTTGCATTGCTCCTTAAATACAATTGCAATGCTCCTATGTGAACTTGGAATCAATGATGCAACCTAGAGCACGAAATTGGTTCTTGGCCATCAATTTGAAATGATCAGACATAATACTTTTATTCTCAACACTCAGGTTGTAGGTGGCAATGATGGTTTTGATATAGTGTCCTTGGACCATTGACTTGAGTTTCCCTGGGTTAGTAATCCAACAACTTGTTGTATTTTGCAGAGTTGAGATTCGGTTCCTTCTACACGTACAATTAACAAACACATACTAAAACTTGGAAAAGTACTCGCCAATCTAGAGTCGGTTAATATAGTCATACTTCTGTTAAAGTCTAATGCAAGTGCCATCAACATGAGGATCATCACCCTATAACTGAGTGCCATTGAGTGAACCTTCACAAAATTTCCTTTATACATTTTTCTTCCTCCCTGATTTCTCTTACAACTCACAAAATGACCTTTTTCTTACAATAGTTGAGAGACTCATGGGAATGCATCAAGGGACTAACTAAGGTTATGAAAATAGAATGTCACATGCAATAAAATCTACATCTAACTGGCCAGTGCTCACTGTCTTACACCCCTTGAACCATAGGCAATCTCCATGAAATACACCAGTTTCAATATATTCATTTTTAAAGTTTGTGCCGTATGCACTAGGTTCTAATTCTACACCCCTTAGAGTTATTTATTACTCTATGATATAATACTTTTGAATATTACATATCTTGTTGCCATGCTAGGAATATATTCATTATGGAATTAGAATCATATCATTAGTTTCTTAGATTTTCTGATCATACTTGATTGTCACTTGTATGAATATTGGTTAAGGGTGGACATGCACTGGATGTTATAGATTCCTTCCAAAGTATTGACATTGACCAAAAGAGGAACTTCAACTACTTGGGAAACTAATCACCAATATAGTTCCTATAGTGTAATATAGTTGAATATTTTATTCAAAAGCATGCAGTTTCTAAGACAATGATTATTGGGTGGTTTTTTTGAAAGGGATTTCCTTCTCTCTTTAGTTGTCTTTCAGATGCCAATGTTAATAGCCATATCTTTTAATATTATTTGAATGGAATAGGGTCTAATAATGTGGTGGATCCATGTATTTTTACACCTCCATGCTATATACCTTGGCTCATCTTCTAATCCAAGACTTTGGTACATGCCCTTCCACTCCCCTTGAAACCACTAGTAGTCTAGTATAGATCCCTCTTCCAATGTCATTGGGTTGCGGACATGAGATCTTGATTTTTCCCTACACTTAATTATAAATATTTGTAAGTAAGCAGCCCTCTCTCAAGTTATTGTACCATATATAATTCTCTTATAGTGATCAAGTAGTTTAATCATTGGATATCACTAAAAAATATGGAAAATTATGATACATCTTGTTGCAGAATATTGAATGTTCATAATTCATAAGGTTGATTAGGTCTCTTTATGTCTCATATTCCTAGTTTTAATTTAAGAGCATGATTTTGTTTTTATATGTAGATTGATATTTCTTGCTTTTGATGTATATTTTGCTATTTTCTGCAATTTTCTGGCTTGCTTTATCAACATTTCCTTGCATAATTGCACTTTTGTATGCTATGGTGGGTCAAGAAGGCTCAACATATGCAGATCTTAGTGCATATGTTTCACATAAGCACCTCATTCATGTATCTTAGTTCTCTTCCTAGGTTTAGATACCATGGAGTGGATCAAACTGAGATTTTTTTCACAAGAGCATCCCATTCTTGTATCTGTTATGGAGCTGAATCCACAACAAGTTAATGATCTTATACTCTCATGTGAAGACTCGTAAGCCATACCTACACCAAGTTTGTTCCCATGCCTTTGTTTATTGAAGTAATATTCTCTCATTCAAATACTTTGTTAAAAGATATATAACACTAATGCAATGAATAAGCCCTTTTTACATAGGTATAGTTTAGTTTAGTAGCCAATAATATAACTATAAGGGAAGTGGATTTCACATTTCATAGCTTATGAGAATAGAAACACCAAAATAGATTAATGTTTCCTACTATCTTGACAACATGAAGCATATTTGCACTAAATACATTGAGATGTACTATCATAATCATACAACCCAATGGTTCTTTAGAAAGATTTATGAGCTATATTCCTTGTATCATAAGGAATGAATTGTTTAAAATGTCATAGTAGAATGATTTGAAAAAGGGCTGGTTTTTAACAGACATAATTTAGAAAAATCCTTCCATAGTCTTAGCCTTTATTTTTGAAATAGTTTCAATAGTAATATATGATGTCCCATGATTTCTTATAGAAGAAAAGACCACAGTGAAAAAATGCTATCAATCATTGACCATTTTCTTCTTGTTATACTAGTTATGACCTTGTTTATATGGATACCATTTCCATTAAAGTAAAGGTTTGAACTAATTTCTACCCTGCTTTGCGATACAATTTATAGTTGTCCCAATCATTAACATGTTCAGTAGACAAATTTGGTTGTTATAATTTTAGTAGGAGATTATGGTTATGTTCAAAACCCTATAAGATTTTTGCATGGTTCTATTTCTAGAAACTAACAAATTGTCATAATTTTATGTAGTTGGTAAACACTAGAGTAATGATCAAAATGATCCTTAGGTTCTTATTTTACTCCCCCCATCCTCTATTTGACTATAAGCAATTAATTATGTTTGTTCATTTGCATATGTTCGATAGGACTCATCCTTGCACTTGGTAAGGTGTTGTTCCAAATTGAGTAAATTGATTCCAGTTTTCTTTGTTCTCTCAAATGCATTAGGAGAGGTCTCTAATCCTTGGTGGAACAAACTGAACAAAGCAGATTCATGGAGAATCATAGCATGGTTTATTGAAATTAAAGTGTGATCTCTAGCTCTATGTGTGTTTTGTGTTAGTAGTTCTGTGTTGTGGACATAGAGGCAGAGTGTCAGAGTAAGAAGGATCATTAGCTCATTGGTAAATGGAAATAGGAGGTGTTCTCAGGGTTTACGCATGCAGCTAGACTCAGCTCACTGAGGAAGCTAATTACCTTTTCAAACTTGCTGCCCACGAACTCAAATCCATGCGCCTTTAGATTAAATCTGCAACTACAACTTCTATTGTTTGTGGGAATTACATTAGAGACATATGAGACAGGAAAAAATTCACAATCTCCTAAAACCTTGCAGGATAACACCAACCATGGATTGAGATTCTCTACTGAAACTGAGTCGGGCAGGATTGCTTTGACCCTATATAAGAAAAGATGAATGTGTCTCATCTACTAGAGGAAATGTTTGGAAAGAAAATGAATTCATAAGAACATGATTCCTAGAAACAAGGAAGGTGTAGCACAAACAACATGATCACACATAGAAAATACCCTATTATGTTCTAGGTAGTAGTTGTGTGAATCGTGTGGTAATATAAAATATAAAATAAATTGTATACATGTCCTTCCATTTTTAAATACATTTTTCTGATGTTGTGTTCACTGCTCCTTCATATCCTTTAACATCATTATCTCAAAGAAATGTGCAATTGATATACTATTCTTGTTTTTAGGAATCTAGAATTGATGTTCAACTGTGTGATATTGGTTTTTCCATTGAGGAGGTTAAGGTATGCCAAGTTATGTGTATGCTTTTTTATTAACAAATTTTTGTTCTTCTGTCATGAAGCCATTTGTTACCCTAAGTCAACACTCCTAATGGCTACAAAGCCAAAGGTGAGTGGACCTGGGTGCTCGTACCTAGAATGGCACAAGTAGTTCATATATATATATATATATGTAAAAGCAATAACAACAAGATATAACAAGATATTAAGAGGGGATAGAGAAACATGTACCCATTTCTAGATCAAACATAACCCATTGGTATTTCATTCGAGTCTAGAGTGCAGCTGATCTTTGGCAACTACAAAATTGATAAACAAAACATATTAATGCTGGAGCATTGAGTACAATATGAAAGGGAAGTAAACAATCTAAGAGTACTATAAAAGTTGCCTGGTTAGAAACATCATACAAATAAAGAAGTAGAAACAAGGAGAGAACTCTTAACGACATTGTTTTATACAAAACATATTTAGGTGTATTTCCACTATACTCAACAACATATCATGGCCATTGACCAACTCCCCATTGGAAGGGTCCGTAAGGGTGCTCAAGATTAGCTACCATTATATCGACATGGTCAGCCTTATCTTGACATATCAAGTAAGACACCCAACCTTGTGCCCTTACCCCGAGAATACAGGTAGGTACACGAGGTTTGTATAATGGACAAGTTCATTTATGTTCGAGGTTTGTTCAATGTATCTCAAGAAAAATGAATGTACTAATCATAGGGAACAAGTAGCTCAGACAAGTAATTACATAGCCAAGCATTCATATGATCATACATACAAATATGACAATAAGATAGTAGGGTCAAGAGATTAAGTGTAACTTAAGAGTCATGATTCTTGTATAAGATGCCTATTGGATATCCAAACCAAGGAAACCTCTCAAGGAAAAGATACAACATGATGTCTTAGTTTATAAGGATTTGATAGATAAGAATCATATGATTTATGTGGGTGTTTCTCTAGATCTAGGTTTCACTTAGGTCAAACATCATTTCCAAAGTTTCAAATATGCATGTATCAATTCAATCATGACATAAGTATCAACATTAAAGCCCAGACAAACCATCCACATTTTCAGTGATAAAGATTGTGATAAAGTTAATTTAGGAGTAAGGTAAGCATGGCATTTATATTATCATCATTGTCTAAACATGCAAGATTATACTAGCCATTTTAGCTCCATTTCAGGCAAAGGGGTCATATTTCCAAGTCATATAAGCACTATAGTCATATGATAGCTCATATTGGCATTTAGTGCTACAAGTGTGATGAATCTACTTATTTGAAGTCATTAACATAGGTTAGCTAACATTGTAGCATGATTCTTATCAAGGTTAGATTCCCAACAAGAAACATATGCATTTAGATCACACTAGGTATTACATGTTATCAAAAGGAGTACATGAGTATGCCACATGACAATAAGTGAAAACAAGTCATTTAAGGATTGCTTTGGGAGTGAACATAGGGATTTGAATATTAAGGATCCATCTTAGCACAAGTATTAAGGAACCAATCACATAAATACATGAACATCACATTTAAGACACATTAGTCTACAAAAGTGGGTCTTTGAGGTACTCGTGACAAAGAGGTATAAAAATATCAATCAAACAGAGCACAAATCATCCCTTGGCTTATTAATTTTGAGGTATAATCATTTCACAGTGATACATTAGGACAAAGACACCCAAATGGTCAAGTTGACTCATATAAGCATATAAAGATCCAACTTTAGGTCATAAATGATTAAGAAGGCACTATGGTATATACAAGTATTCCAAGACAACATCATAGTAAAGGGAGTTAATATTTACTATTTTAGGGAATATGATAGACTAAAGATCATTAAAGATGCATATAGTTCATGATTGATATTGATTACTAAACAAGGATCATAAAGAGACTTCATTTAGGAAACTAGAGAAGATAAGAGCAAAATTAGGCCTTGAAAATATTATTATTGCAGACGATGTTCTGTAGGTCAAAATTCATATATAATGTGTTGGATTTGGCCAAAGGAATTTTGAGATTCCAATATTCAAATATTTAACTAAAATTAATCCTCCCCGACCGTTAGATCTAGATCTTGTGGTCTGATGGCTGTTGAAGGAGCTGGGATCCATGGGCATGCGACCTAGCGCGTCCCGTGCACTAGACCCATCCGCTTTTCAGCCCACAACCGCAACACACAACTTGTGGCTACTCCAGAAGAAATGACCAATGCTTCTAGGCAACTATCGAATGTCGCCCACTGCCCTCCTCTTTTGGCCCCTCCGGCATGCCACAACACGGTGGCACATGCGCGATGGCTCGTTGAAGCCAGCACGAGGTCGAGATATCAAATGAAACGAGCCTAGAGAGTTGGTCATCTAGTCTCTCCCCATCACCATGGAGCCAAAGGTGGCCTAAAAAGGCACCCACGAGGCTCGTTGGGGGGAGGGGAGAACCCACCCACAGTGGGTGGGTGTGTCTCCAGAAGAAAGAAGGCCAAGAGGGAACAAAACGGGGGTTAGGGTTTGCAAATAGCAAAGAAAAGAGGGGGGGAAGAGAAAGGGAAGAGGCTTTATAGGCAAAGGGAGGGTCAATTGGCGTCAAAGAGGTGAGAAAAGAGGGGTAGGTAGAGCTCAGCTCCATGGCCTTCGGCCATGGTGTATGGAGGTCGAAGATGACATGGTGGCCGTCAGATGGGGAGTCAGATATGAGGCTAGACAATCCAACAGTTGTTGTTCTAAACTCATGAAATGGTGACTTTCTATTGGTCGAAGCGATAGAATTCAGATAGCCAAGTGAAATGGGAGTGTGGGAGGAATGGGTCACGCAAGCATGCCTGAATTGGCCCATTAAGTGTCAATTTTGATTCAATCAATCTAAAACAAAATTACAAGAAGGAAAACTACAAATGGGCATATCTCTCTCATTCTAGATCAGAATTAAGCAAAATCAAGTTCATTGGAAAGGTAATTTGAAGATCTACAACATGATTACAATAATTGGGGCACAAAATACATAAAGATATCATCAATTTCAAGGATAATGTAATGATGTGTAATATGAATTGAAATTAGATTTTTATCAACTTGAGTATCACCGAGGTGATACATGCGCACTAGATGGACCAACAGTGTATTAGAAGACATATATACATAAAATTGGTTGTGTGAAGTTCTAGGTTATCACATTTTCCTCCCCTTCCCCTCTAATTCTGCATAGACATTGATCTGCATACTATTTTTTATTTTTGTCTCATGATTGATGATATGCTTTTACTTTTATCCGGTACACACTTTGAGCTATTTACTATTCTTATTCTTTGTATTGACTTGATCGTGTATTATTAGTTATATCCTTTGTTTGGTGTTTTACTTCCTCGTTCTCATATGTTTCTTCCCCTATAGTAGGATTCCAGACATAGTTAGATCGCCAAGGTGTAGTCAAGCTAGATCTATAGTAACTGATAATATTTGGTAATGCTCACTCGTCTTTTAGAATGGGTTGTAGAAGATTGATCCTTGAATGAGTAACTAAGTGTGTCTCATATGGTAAAGCTTTCAATGCAATGTCTAGTTACTTTGTGTGGAACCTATAGTATAAGGTTGTGTTCTCGAGAGAGCTCGTTTGTTTCGCTACTGTATGCTAGTCTAGTTATTGTTCCAATGCATTTATTGGTTCTATGAATTCTATGTTGTTGCTAGACTTATGGATTTTGACTTGTCTAAAGAAGTTTTCATAATGTTTTGCTTCACTTCTTCCTTGTTCATCTCCTAGGAATTTTCCAAGTCATATTAGGTGCCCTATTGCAGGTGGTCGCCTTCTAGCCATATAGACATATGTTCATCATGCAATGAATTGAGTACTATTCTTCATTATTTTCACTTTTTAAAAATCATTTGAGTTTTCTATCTTCCATTCTTCTAGGTGATTATCAATTAGGCACAATGTTGTGGAGTTCATACAAATCCTCTAGAGAACTCTAAAACTTAGTCTCTACACCTTAAAATAACTAAGAAATTGCTCAGAATACATCATGCAACATTTTTATTTCCGAGGCAAGTTTTGTGTCTATTTTTTCTATTTAAAACTGAATTTGTCTATTATGACAGAGAGTATTAAATGATTCCATTACATGATTATATGGCACTTCATTGATAGTGGATGTGAAATATATCATGCTTTGTGGTTTGCAAATTGTGTACAATATGTGAGATAGCTGAACTCCAGTGCTTAAACATCGATGGCCATTCCAAGCTTCAATATTTGTTGGTTGTGGTGAAGTAGAGAATACGTGGTACATGGTGGATTTCTTAGACATTATTCATCTATTGAACAACAATTTTATGAAGGAAGTGATAAACTAGTAGGCATGGTAATTGACAAGCTACATCACATGTTTTGCCGACATGGATAGGAGAGGTACAAAGTTGGGTGTATTTCTATTGTTGATATGATGAAATATCTTTGGTTTAGTTCTATTGCTGAACCCTTTTTGAACATATTGACTCAAGATTGGAGTTCCTCTTCATATATGTGATTATATCTTCTTACATTTGTGTGGTCTTATACTATTATTAAGGACTTGTTGATTACTTATTTATTATGTTGTTTGGCTTTTCAATGTAGATTTATGGAGTTTGGTTGAAATTCATCACAGACATTAAGACTATTTGTTGGTCTATTCAATGAATGTGTCTTTAAGGTATGTTGATAAGTAGATATGGTTGGTAATTACTCTAATGTTGATTTCTCATAGTGTAGTAGACTCCTTATGAGTAATAAGTACCAATCTTATTGGAAAATAAATTAAAGTAGGTAGTTATTATCTAACTTCTATGATATTTGATGAAACATGCTTATAATAAACTACCTAGTTTATCATTTCTTTTATAGCTCATAGAGAAAGGGCACAACTTTGTGACCATGACTCTTATTTAGGAAATTATGAATTTCAATGAGTTGGACATGGGACCCTACCACAAAGATACTTTGAGTGGATTCCCTATGGCTAATAAGAAGAAAAGTAGGGACCACTTCTCCATTTTCAATCACTAAGACCAATAGCTCAAGAGTCTTTGTCTTATTCTTATCAACCTTATCATTTCAGGTAAAGATACAAGTGTTAATTCCTATAGAAGAAAATCATGATAGCACAAGATGTGCATGATACTGAGGCGAATAGAGGTTGTAGGAACCTATGAAAGTCAGAAGAGGACATCAACATAACACATGACCATGATGTGTATAGAGGATATTGTATACATGTATCTTTTTTACATGCATATTGTAAAACAGAAGCAAGGTTAATGCCCTTCCCATGTGTATTATTGTTTCAATATAAATAAAAGCATGATTAATGCTAGTAAAAGCACAACATGAACTGGATCAATATCAATTTTTTCTTCTTCTTAAAAATACTTATGTATTGGCTATTGACTGGATACATAATCTGACTATGTATGTATGTGTGGTGCATGATGTATTTCACTACAAATTAATAACATTTACAATTGTAATGAGTGCCATTTTTTTTCTACACATGAAATACATATAAAATTGTAATAAATGTCATTTCCCTTACATAACACTACAATAAAGAAGTGAAACCACCTCTCTACTAAAAATTTGAACAATAGAACCTCTAGTCCAAACACATTTTAAAGGTATGCTTGGAGTGAGTGTAAAATTTTCAAATCTTTATTAATGGTATACAAAACAACCAAAGTGTAGTAGCAGAATAAAAACATGACTATATTCAATTATAAAACAAGCGAACATCTTAAACGTACACCATAAGGATCCATGTCAAGGGAAATCTAAACCACCTGAAGATTGTCTCCAAGCTTTAAATTCTCAATCTAAGTCCAAGTCAACATGCTTTTTTCATCCAAGTCCTCCACCTAGGGTTGGAAGCATACCCCAGCAAGAATAGAAAATAGAAGACATCAACAAAGGCTGGTATGTGCATACTAAAAAGTAAAATTGAGAAATATAATTGGAATAAAGGACAAGAAGTATAAAAGGCTTCCCATAGAAAAGAAAAGCACCACCCAAGTGGGTATCAAGAGAAAAGAATCACAATAAAGAAGATACTTGCCATAAAACAACATAAAAAGATTGTGCCAATTATACATCCACTACCATGGTGGGAAATTAAGCACATATCCTAGAATTAGGGCACATAACCCATCATCATCAACATCAACCTGCATGCATGTGAGATAAGCATATCCCTAAAACAATATAAATAATAGTGGCGACCAAGCCTCATAAACTTGAAACTTGATAGAGATTGACACATAATCAAACTCCCAATATATATAAATTGTGGGCCAAGCCTCATAAATTTGAAACCCATGTATGGGGCACATAACCTCCATCCCAAAAATAAGTAAGGGTACACACCCTAAAACCAATGAAATTATACTACTCTAGTGCTACCGAATCACATAGCATGTTAACTGGAGAGGCAAGTAGAAAGTATAGTCATATTCTATAAAGTAGTCACCACAAAAGTGACCAACATATACATCTACCTCATAAGTGGGGGAAAATACATCACATGTCATCATATAAATTCTATCATGAACCAAGCATAAGACAAGAGTCCTAAAGAATATCCATGATTACAAGATCAACAACAAGTAGGGTACTTCATATGAAGCATAATTTCAAAAGACAAAGACATTGTGTATAGGCTAATGTCCATAGGACCAAGAGAAAGAAGAATATAGGTGATTTATCAAAAGAATAACCAGGGATGCAAACATACCTCAACTTGAGAGTCAAACGATCCAAAGTCCAACTAGGTCCAAGCCTAGGTCACCGGAGAACCTATTAGGCACATACATAGATCTTGAATCAATTTCATATTCAATATTCAAACCCTAAAACCACCTTTTTATTAATGTGTGGTATAGGTTATGAAAACCATGCCACTTTTAATATATGTTACTCTTAGTTCAAAACATATTTTATTATAATTTTCTGACTTATAACTATTTAGTTATGAATTATACAAGTTATTATATCTTTAATTAGATCCATTAAAAACACATGCTATTAATCATTGGATTTAGTTATCAAAACTTATACCATTAGTTAGATCTTATTTTTTTGATTCCAATGAGTATTTATTCATATTATGCTCATCAATGTAGAATTAGTTATTGATTTTACAAAATTGATCAATGAGAAACCAAGAAAAATCCACGTGAGCGTCTGCGAGAAAGAAAAAGAGAGGGAGAGAGAGAGTCGACCCGCTGACATGGCCCACTCAGGAGTGACCATGTCACATGGTCAACTGCCACCTAATCCTCATTCAAACAAAGAAACATGGATGCAAAAAGACATTTTTGCCCCTGGCGGATAAACAAAGAAGTGTAACCGTGAGAAGGGAAAAATAGAGAAATCATTGGAAGTCGTCTTCTTTGAAGACAAAACACGGAGACAAAGAACGACGTTGGGCATAGCAGGTTGGGTGCCAATGCCCAAAATTGAGCTCACGGATGCACTTAGCTAGAGCACCAAAGGCAACTAACAAACAATACCTGAAGGTCGGGCCGACTTAAAGAGCTCCTGAAGTGGTTGCGAGTCGATTGGAGTCAAAGCGGGGGCGGACAACCAGTCCTCACTGGCAGTAGGGTCAGATTCGAAGGAGATGCAGAAAAGATGTGTCGGGCACGAAGAGACCAAACCAACACCAGGGAACAACCTCTGATGATTCACCAAAGATCTAGGACCTATCCTTTGTAGGTCCGATGGTCAAGGGAAGCAAGGCAACAAAAGAAAGAGGGAGAACATGGAAGAAATAGAGCACGAATAGGGGAAAGAGGAGACTGGCTCTGGGACATGTGATAGCATCACGAGCCCTAGATTGTATAGGGTCAACTGATCTGGGGAGAGATGATTAAGGTGAGGGAGTCAAAATCGGAAGTAAATGATGGGGGAAAGAGGGTGATACAGACATGAGAAAATCGGGGAGCCAATTTGATCGTCATGTGAAACAGGCGAAGTGAGGTAGGAGAAAAGAACAGAGTCATCATATCTAAATCCAGTGGCCCATAATGGGCCTGTGTTTTGGCAAGTAGAAGAAACCCACGTGACAACCAACCATAGGAAAATCAACTAAAATAAACCGTGACATGTAAATCAAGGAAAAACCAAAGTCCAAATTACATTAGAATTGATTTTTAGGTATTTTCCTTTTTAGACAAATTGAGATAGAAAACAATATTCAATTGAGGTGAAACTTTGCATCCAGACTAATTAGGACATGTAGATTCTGATTTTGGAATTAAATTTCACTTTTGGAAACTTTAGATGCATTAATTACTAAAGCCTTAGTTTCTCTCTCCTCATGCATTAATGATATTAGGATTATCCAAATTAGGTGAAACTTCATCCTTAAGTTATATTCGGTGTATTGAATATGAATTTGGCATATTTCCATATTTGGAAGTTATATTTCATATTATTGAACATTAATGCCTTTTATCAACTTTCTCTCTCCTAAACTTACCTTATTATTTCAAGGTTGTCCAAATTAGATGAAAATTGACATGTAGGTTTATTTTGATATGTAGATTACAAATTTGAAGTCTATGTTCACTTTTGAGACTTTCTTATATGATTTATGTCACTTGGCCCACTAATGGCCCATTAGATATATTAGTCATTCAATTAAGTTCCATTAGGTTGATTTTACATGCTTAGCTCTTTAGGATTTTACAAAACATCTTTTTCGATCTAACCCTTCACTTTGTTTGGCCAAACCCAAAAGATAAAAGTTCTAGGGTAGGGTCCAAGATTTGGTATGTTACATCACTCCAGCCCTTAAAAGGATTTCATCCTTGAAATCTATTGATTCAAACATCAACAACCAACTACTCTCCACCCCTTAAAAAGGTTCAACCTAACAAGTCAAACTAATCAACATTTAGAGCTACCCACATCTCTTAGTTGTGAAAGTTTTAGAGATTTATGTTTCTCATGTATACAACTATTAAGTCATACCTTCTAGGGCTGAGTTTTAGGTCCTTGTGTCTCTAACCTATCAACCCTTTAAAAACATCCATGAGTCATAGGGTAAGTCAACTACACCTTTGTATCAGTCCTAGTCACAACTCCAAAGTCAAACTAGGGTTAGATTCTATTCAACTAATTATAGAGTTTTAATTTATTGTGACTTAGTTCAAGAAAACTTTGATAAATCAAAGAAAACCGTTGTACATATAGTAGTATAATTGAAAATAATTTTTGGCGATGAAAACTTTTTGAGATGAAACAAAATGTGGATCCAAAATCAATTGTGGAAACCAACTCACAATTTATCCATAACAAGGATCTTCTTAACCTACTACATCCTCATAACCTAGTTGCATCCTCAAGTTAAACCGTATTGCTTTAGAAGATCATCATTGATCAAATCTAGGGTGATCATCTCACCTAGAGGTAACTTAACAAAGTCAAGGGTTCTATAGGGAGACAAAATTGAAATAGTCAGATTCTGACTACCATGGGTTCTGATACCATGATGTAAAGAAGTGAAACCACCTCTCTACTAAAAATTTGAACAATAGAACCTCCAGTCCAAACACACTTCAAAGGTATGCTTGGAGTGAGTGTATAATTATCAAATCTTTATTAATGGTATACAAAACAACCAAAGTGTAGCAGTGGAAAAAAAACATGACTATATTCAATTATAAAACAAGGGAACATCTTAAACTTACACCATAAGGATGCATGCAGAGGGAAATCTAAACCACCTCAAGATTGTCTCCAAGCTTTAACTTCTCAATCTAAGTCCAAGTCAACATGCTTTGTCATCCAAGACCTCCACCTAGGGTTGGAAGCATACCCCAACAAGAAGAGAAAATAGAAGACATCAACAAAGGCTGGTATGTGCATACTAAAAAGTAAAATTGAGTAATATAATTGGAATAAAGGACAAAAAGCATAAAAGGCTTACCATAGAAATAAAAGCACCACCGAAGTGGGTATAAAGAGAAAAGAATCACAATAAAGAAGATACTTTCCATAAAATAACATAAAAAGATTGTGCCAATTATACATCCACTACTATGGTGGGAAATGAAGCACATATCCTGGAATCAGGGCACGTAACCACCCATCATCAACCTGCATGCATGTGACATAATCATAGACCTAGAACAATATAAATAACAGTGGCGACCAAGCCTCATAAACTTGAAACCTGATAGAGATTGGCACATAACCAAACTCCCAATATATATAAATTGTGGGCCAAACCTCATAAATTTGATACCCGAGTATGGGGCACATAACCTCCATCCCAAAAATAAGTAAGGACACATAACCCAAAACCAATGCAATTATAATACTCTAGTGCTACCGAATCACATCGCATGTTAAACGTAGAGGCAAGCAGAAAGTATAGTCAGATTCTATAAAGTAGTCACCACAAAAGTGACCAACATATACATCTACCTCATAAGTGGGCAAAAGACATCACATGTAATCATATAAGTTCTATCATGAACCAAGCATAAGATAAGAGTCCTAAAGAATATCCATGATCACAGGATCAATAACAAGTAGGGTACTTCATATGAAGCATAATTTCAAAAGACAAAGACATTGTGTATAGGCTAATGTCCATATGACCAAGAGAAAGAAGAATATAGGTGATTTCTCAATAATTGGGGATGAAAACATACCTCAACTTGAGAGTCAAACAATCCAAAGTCCAACTAGGTCTAAGTCTAAGTCACCAGAGAACCTATTAAGCACATACGTAGATCTTGAGTCAATTTCATATTCAGTATTCAAACCCTAAAACCACCTTTTTATTACTGTGTGATTTAGGTTATGAAAACCATGCCACTTTTTAATATATGCTACTCTGAGTTCAAAACATATTTTATTATATTTTTTTGACTTATAAATATTTAGTTATGAATTATACAAGTTATTATCTCTTTAATTAGATCCATTAAAAACACATGCTATTAATCATTGGATTTAGTTATCAAAACTTATACCATTAGTTACTTAATTTTCTAATTCCAGCGAATATTTATACATAATTTTCTAATCACTGTAGAATTAGTTATTGATTTTACAAAATCGACCAATGAGAAACTAAGAAAAATCCACGTCAGCGTCTGTGAGAAAGCAAAAGAGAGGGAGAGAGAGAGAGTCAGCCCGTTGACATGGCCCACTCAGGAGAGGCCATGTCGCATGGTCAAATGCCAGCTAATCCTCACTCAAACAAAGAAACATGGGCACGAAAAGACATTTTTTCCCATGGCAGAAAAACAAAGAAATGTAACTGTGAGAAGGGCAAAAAAGAGAAATCATTGGAAGTCATCTTATTTGAAGACAAAACACGGAGACGAAGAATGGTGTTGGGCACAACAACTTGGGTGCCGATGCCCAAAATTGACCTCACAGATGCTCTTAGATTGAGCACCAAAAGCAACTACCAAACAATACTTGAAGGTCGGGTGGACTTAGAGAGCTCCTGAAGTGGTTGAGAGTCGATTGGGGTCAAAGCCAGGGCGGCCATCCAGTCCTCATCGGCAGTAGGGTCGGAGTCGGTCGAGATGCAGAAAAGATGAATGGGGTGCGGAGAGACCAAACAAATACCAGGGAACAACCCCTGATGATGCACCGAATATCTAGGACCTATCTTTTGGAGGTCTGATGGTCAAGGGAAGCAAGGCAACAGAAGAAAGAGGGAGAATAAGGGAGAAATAGAATGTGAACAGGGGAAAGCGGAGACCAATTGCGGGACAGGTGATTACGTCGAGAGCCCTAGATTTTATAGGGTCGACTGATCTGGGGAGAGATGACCAAGGTGAGGGAGTCAAAATTGGAAGGAAAGGATGGGGGAAAGATGGCGATACGACTGCAAGAATATTGGGGAGCCAATCTGATCTTCGTGTGAAACATGCAAAATGAGGTAGGAGAAAAGAACAGAGTCGTCAGATCTAAATCCAACGGCCCATAATGGGCCCTCATTTAGGCAAGTAGAAGAAACATGTGTGACAACCAACCATAGGAAAAATAACTGAAATAAATCGTGACATGTAAATCAAGGAAAAACCAAAGTCCGAATTACATTAGGATTGATTTTTAGGTATTTTCCTATTTAGATAAGTTGAGATAACAAACATTATTCAATTAGGGTGAAACTTTGCATCCAGAATAACTAGGAAATGTAGATTCTGATTTTGGAATTAGATTTCACTTTTGGAAACTTTAGATGCATTAATTATCAAAACCTTAGTTTCTCTCTCCTCATGCATTAATGATATTAGGATTATCCAAATTAGGTGAAACTTCATCCTTAAGTTATATTTGGTGTGTTGAATATGAATTTGGCATTATTTCCATATTTTGAAGTTATATTATATATTATTGAACATTAATGCCTTTTATCAACTTTCTCTCTCCTAAACTTACCTTATTATTTCAAGGTTGTCCAAATTAGATGAAAACTGATGTGTAGGCTTATTTTGATATGTAGATTACGAATTTGAAGTCTATTTTTACTTTTGAGACTTTCTTATGTGAGTTATATCACTTGGCCCACTAATGACCCATTAGATATTTTAGTCATTCAATTAAGTTCCATTAGGGTGATTTTACATGCTGAACTCGTTAGGATTTTACAAAACATCTTTTTAGATCTAACCCTTCACTTTGTTTGGCCAAACCCAAAAGATCAAAGTTCTAGGGTAGGGTCCAAGATTCGATATGTTACAAAAACTACATATACAATTGAATTCTATATTTAGATACAATTACAACTACATTTGTATGTGTAAGGACATTTTTTATCTACACCCGGGGTTACATATGAATTGTATCTATATGATTATCTAACTACATATTTGAAAAATGTAGCCAAAACAATTAGCTACATGGATATTAGCTCTGTATTTCATATGTAGGGACAAATGTAGCAAAATCTTTTAGCTGCAATTTTTTTAGTTTTTGCTACAATGCTTTTTTGTAGTTAAAGACCGTTGTTTCTTAGTGAACATCCATAAATAGGAGAATACAAGATAACAAAATAGGATGTAATCCCCACACCCCAATGAGAAGGTCTACTCAACCATGATAGGAATTGAAAACAAAAAGTAGTAAACAGAAGAAGAAACCATGGTCATTGAAGCAATGATGTGAGTCGTGGTCTCTAGTAGACAATTAGCACTCTAAAAGGATAGTAGGGGATACCCTATTCTTTCTTCTTCTCTATGTCCAAAGCCTCCAAGATTTATGTTAGGATTGATGGGATTGAACCCTTTCTCATTAGGTTGGAATTCCTTTGTAGTGCACCATTGGGCCCACCAATTCATTAGTTAATTGGTCTTCTTGCGTTATTTATTTTTGCACCAGATGCCTTTTAGTTAGGAAAATGCCCTACTAGTGATGGAAATAGCAAGTCCCCCAATCAAGCAACTCATTGATATGTTGGATTACTAGATCAGGGAGAATTTATTGTTGCACAAAGCATAACTTGAGTCTCACCAATTCATTGGGTGAACCTAGTGATTAGCTATTGATTATCTACCATGAAGACATTATTAAATGGTTGACCCTATTGGAAGACTAGGTGACTCTCCCAACACTTTGGGAAGGATTTCATTCATCTAGTAAACTGACTTGGAAATGGATCTTCTGACTTGTTGATTATTAAGGTTTGTTGACCTTCACTAATGTTTTTCTCCATTTATCAAATCGGCCAATCGACAAGACCAACCAAAGGACTCACTTGGCTATGAACATCCTTTTTTGAAATTTAGCTCAATTGGTTGATTGGCCAATCTAGTCATTAGACTAGGGTCTCCTACTGATCTGCTTGAATTCATTTGAGATCATCTCCTAATGCATGTAAATGAGGTGAGATTGATTTGTATGAAAATTGGTGAAACTTGAATCATCACAATCAAGGTCCTTGGACTAATCTTCTAAATTTCCCTACATAAACAAGAATTTCTCATTAAAATCACGAAAAAGCAAGAATAACACAATCAAAACCTAATTAGGCTGAAATAAGAAATAAAGCATAGAAAATGCATGAAATTGAATCCTAAGTGTGTGACTAAACAAGATGAATGTACATTCATTACCACACTTGTATCTTCAAGCTTATTTTGGTGTAGTTTGTTGGGTTTGAGAGTGGATTTCTCCAAAAAAATTATCCATTCACCATACTGTATAGATGATTCAAATCTTGAGATTATTTCCCTTATTGAGTGCTCCTTGAAGGTTGGAAAAGAATCCATAACCTTTGTCCATGTATGTGGACCATTTTCATGTAGACCATTACGTCCACTACACTTGAGCTTTGTAATTTAACCCAGGGGACCTATTTGACTATAGCAAGAAATACATCCCATTTTCTTTGTAATTTTTTTAGAACTCACAAATTGCTTAGATCCTCAACCCTCCTTGGTTCATTGGTCTCACTGGGCACCTCCAAGCTACCAGATTGGTGTGCTTCCTATTCATTCCCCACTCTATATGAACTTTCTTATAATCTGGTCGATTTTGTCACACACAAAGATAGACAATTGGATCATGTACATTGTCTAAGTTGATTGTGATATGAGAACATAAATAAGCCTAAATTGTCATAAAATATAAACATTTTAAGTACTTTGGTTGAATTATACTTTTAGGGACTACCATATATCATAGAGTTCACATATTCACATATTCCAATGTGTTCACATATCACATTGGGTTCATTGTACACAAAAATCCCTCAAAAGAAATCAAGAGTGTGCTAATTTATTGTACATATTTATTAAAATGAAGGGAAAACCACAAGAATAATAGGAGTAGATTGAACTATTTTAATATTTGTAGTCATAGAAAACACTAAACAAACATTCATTACAATCAAGAGTGCCTAGATATACAATATTTTATAGTAATACATCCATCTTTTCATCCAAATTTATAGAAAATAACATGTTTTCCCATACTTTAAACCACATACCTTAGTTTAGAGTAATTATGATACCTATACTTAGTCAACTCATCAATCAACTCTTAGTTATTAGAAAATTAGGTATGTCATGCATTAGAAACCACATAATCCTAGTTACATCCAATAATAGGGTTTAGATTAGGCCTTTATGATAATCTCATTATTACTTTTCTTATTAACATGGAGTTTGGTTACTAAGTGATCCCTTAAACTAGGTCTCCATGTTGTGTTTTTTTCCTCAATATTTATATCAAGATGTTCATAATGCATGCTATTTCCCAACAAAATTTATTTTGTGTCAAATGCACTTATGGAAGACTTTTGCATGTTCATAGGTACTTTGATCACATATGATGGAAGGTGTAGATGGAGGTTAATCCTAGGAATTCCCCAAGCTTATAGAATTTCAAAGTGATGCTAAGACCAACCCAACCTACCCTAAGTGGCCAAAGATCAATGTTAAACAAAATGCTCCATGACTGACCAAGTTCGAGATTCAAGTGCACCAGAAAGCCCTCAAACAATAGTGGTACTTAGCCACAAACCTAATACTCAAGCCCAAATCACAAAAGAGAAATAAGAAATAAAGACCCCACAGTATGGGTGTTCCAGTGAGAATGAATGTGGCAAGTGGATTCCACCACGACCATTCCACCCACCATGATTGAAGTAGCCAAACCCTAGCATGGTGCTTCCCACAGTGACAGACTCCCTCCACCTTCCTCACCACAATTGTGGTATCTACTACAGTCGTTATACCTTCATGCCCCTATGATTATGGCACCTACCACGACCCTTCCATTCACAATACAAAATTTTCTACCTTCATGCCCCCATGACTATGGTACCTACCACGTCTGTGCCACTCATATTCCAAAATTTCCATTTCCAATAGATCCAAACCATCTCATCAAAGTTGTTTTCACTTACCATGACTTTATCCTACCTACCAACCATGGTAGTTGTACCAAGAATTGATGTGTCACTTACCTGACCCTATTTCTTACCAACACTACTTTTACCATTTTGACCCCACTTAACCCTAGATCTCTTGGACCACTATATAAACATTAGAGGTGGCTAGGTGTCGAGGGCTAGTGCTTCCTTGCCTCATTTGCTTCCCTTGATCGCCACCCTACCTAATCCCACCTACCACTTCACTTTTTGGCACCCAAACCCTAGTTTTCAATGATTTTCTGTCCATGCTTCCCACCCTTGGGGAGCAAAGGAGAAGAGATAGTTGTTGTTGTATGTGAACACGAAGAAGTATTCAAAAACTTTCATGGATTTCTTCTCTTGTTTTTCCATTTATAATGTTCTTTATTGTTCTATGAGTATCTAATGCCCTTTTCATGAGCTATTCCAGAGAAATATGTAGACATGGTACCATGTTGGAAAAATATTTATACAAACACTTTTGAATTCATAAAAATATGCTATGTTCTTTCTTCTTCTCTTTTCCTATATATTTCTATGTGATTGATATTAAAAAACACCTAAGGCATAGGGGAAAATGAATAGGTAATGAGCCCCTCCTCTCATTATCCCCTATGAAGGTAGACATGAGAGGCAAAGGCTAATAATCAACATTTATAGGATTTAGATTTAGAAAATAATGAACAATATTTAATTATTTCAAAATATTATAATGCTGCAAACATAATTGGGAATATAGAATATCCTTGGAGGAATTGATAACATCCATTTTTGTGGATGTTACAAGCCTATTATAACATTCGTTACACTTATGAGCATAGTTTTATGTGGAAATTCTTTCTGTTGTTTACATATTTTCTCTAGTTCACCTTTTCTAACAATAGCTTACCATTTTTACATAGGAAACCATCATTTTTAAGAAATTCAGTCAAACAATCAACAGATGGTTGCCAACAAGCTAGGAATCATTGGTTTCCATGGACACAGTTGTGCAATCGGTTGATGACACCAAACCATCCATCAATGGAGCTCAACCCAGTAGAAGTATACATAGACTCTTTTTCGGTATCCATCTACCAATGGGAGGCCATCACCCACCAATAGATGGATCTTCGAGACCATAAAATGAAGGAATGTGAGGACCCATATTTTGATGCAGAGATAGGAAGCTATCTACCGATGGTCTTAATGGTCTCCATCCATTGATGGTCTTACTCACATCATCTTCTAACAATTCTACTGGCATCACCTTCTAGTTGTAATGTTAGCATCACATTTTAACTTGATGTATTTATCATTTTGTAACGCTGTTATGCTGCCCGTAAACATGTGTGGATAAACACTTAACTTGGGTTGGGAGTAGCTGCTAAGGCACTTCCAACATGTATATTGTCTCTCCTCTTTGAATATATATATATATATATATATATATATATATATATATATATATATACTCTTGTCAAAGATTATCTCCATGCACCATTTTTAATGCTTCACTTGTATGCTTAGCTACCATCTTGTGATGTTTGATCGTTGGTACCTCCAAATAGTAGTATCACTAATATCTTGTGTTACAGAGCAGTATGAATGCATGAAAAAGGTTGGAATGCTAAAGGTTATGATCTTATGTTCTTCCTTGTAGTTTTTGGATGGTCATCTCGAGAGAGAGGTTGTCCCTTGACTTAGATCTATCCCCATCTCAAGAGAGAGGAATGGACATCTGTATGATTTCTTGTAGTCTTGATAGAGTATATGAGAGGGAGAGGTGATGTTTGTATGTTGGTGAGAAGTCTTAGTAGGTGAAACCCAATCAAAATTTCCCTTCCATATATTTTTTCCATCTACTTTGTTACACTTTGTTCTTCTTTTCTTTGGTTTATTTCTTTTACTTTGGTTTGAGTACTATCGTTCCTTTGGGAACACCCTTTTAAACCATATGTTATCCAAAGTATATGAGTGTGAGACTGTGCGTACTTAACACATGCAAACCTTGTCCCCGTGGTTCGAACCCGATTACTACATCAGACCCCATATAAAAGTTGTGGGGGCCTAAGTGTCGAGTTACTATCTTAAGAGACTGACTACTCTAGATCCGCTCCTTTTTAAACGCATGATTTAGACCTGTCAAATTTTTGGTCATACATCTAAAAAGGAGAGGATCTAGAGTAGTCAGACTCTTAAGATAGTAACCTGACACTTAGGCCCCCACAACTATTAGATGGGGTCTGATGTAGTAATCGGGGTCGAACCACATGGACAAGGTTAGCATGTGTTAAATACGCATAATCTCATACCCATATACTCCGGATAACAGATGGTTTAGAAGGGTGTTCCCAATGGAATGATAATACTCAAACTAAAGTAAAAGAGATAAACCAAAGAAAAGAAGAACAAAGCGTAACAAAGTAGATGGAAACAAAGATATGGAAGGGAAACTTGGATTAGGTTTCACCTACTAAGACTTCTCACCAATATGCAAACATCACCTCTCGCTCTCATATACACTATCAAGATTACAAGCAATCATAAAGATATCCATTCCTCTCTCTCTCTCTCTCTCGAGATGAGGACGGATCTAAGTCAAGGGACAACCTCTCTCTCGAGATGACCATCCAAAAACTACAAGGAAGAACATATGATCATAATCTTTAGCATTCCAACATTTTCATACATTCATACTACTCCATAACACAAGATATTAGTGATACTACTCTTTTGAGGTACCAACGATCAAACATTACAAGATAGTATCTAAGCATACAAGTGAAGCATTAAAACTGGTGCATGGAGATAATCATTGATGATAGTATATATATTCAAAGAGGAGAGACAATATACATGTTGGGAGAGCCTTAGAGGCTACTCCCAACCCAAGTTAAGTTTTTATCCACACATGTTTACGAGTAGCATAACAACATTACAAAATGATAGATACATCAAGTTCTATGAAGAGATGAGGGAAGAACGATGAGGTGGAAGTGATAGATCTAGATAGAGAGAGAATAACGTGATACAACACAATACTTCTTTAGATCCAGATCCAGGAGGTTGATGGTGTGTACGTTAACCTTCTCTCAAAGAATATGGAGCCTTCAGTCTTATCTCTCCTCAGCTTCCACCTTTGGAGATCTAAGACTGATGGGAATGAGTCTAGAAAATGGAAGCACTTCGTGGTCCTTTAAGATTTGATGATTTGACAAGACACGTACCTATTATAGGCATGATCCACTAACTTAACTCCTCAACCACGATTGAGGTTCAGTATTGTTTGAAACTAGGCCTCGGTTGAGGCTTCATTGCCATCTTATCCTCAATCGCGGCCTGGTTAAGCCACCTTCTCGGTCACAACATGATTGCTGTACCCTTTGGTCAAACCACGGTCTAAGGCTCAGTCGCAACTTCATGCCGCGGGTGTGTGGACCATGGGTGCGAGGAGAACAAGCCACCGCGAGTGTGAGGGGTCATAGTTGTGAGGCATTGGGGCGGTTCTTGGAGGCCACGACTGCGGCGGGGTGGGTCCTGATGGTCAGATAGGCCACAGTCAAGGTGTCGACCACGACCTTGGCTCGATGTGACCCTATAAATAAGAGAAAAGTGGGTAAGTGATATACTTGGCATAAAGTACTAAAATAATTAGAAAAATCTATAAAAAGTATGCTAGGGGAGGTATAAAATATATGTGAAAAGTGTATACAATGAGGTGTTATCAACTTCCCCAAACTTAGAATCAAGCCTGTCCTTAGGCTAAGTGTAGGCTCAAAACATAGAGAGAAAGAGCAAACAAAATCTTTGCAAAACCTAACACTATCAAATTATCTCATTCTTTCATCAAGACTATTGTGGTATGTTTGCTCAACCCTAAAGTCTCATTCCTCCCCCTTTACAACCAGAGTTAGCACAACTTTGACTTCTTTCCATTGCCTTTGGTAGAAAAGGTCTCTACTTCTCAATGTATCACCCCTTCCTGTGTTAGGTTACCGGCCGTACCAATACAACATCTCCCTGAGGGGTAGCTTTCACACTCTTTCTTTATTTTCTGTTGGCCCTATGCTAATGTGTTTAGGTAAGCTTTAGGCTTTAAGTATTTTCTTCCTCTCCTGAACTTCCTCATCCACAACTATTGTACAGACAGTGTTTCCCTTCGGGCTTCTGACATAGAGTCAGGTGGTTGTGTGAGTTTCATTCAGGATTGGAGGTTGTTAAGTTTAGCCTCAAGCTTCCACTTATGGGTACGACATATCTGCATTCATGAGTGCAGAAATACACCATCCGTGTTGAAACTTTTGGCATCATTTGGGCACAACTCTCATTGTAATTATTTTTTTTTCTCTTTTCTTTTTTGGCTTTTTATATCTCCTCTCTGGCTTGGGTAGTGGGATTTATGTGGTCTTCTGGGCGGCCAAGCCTCTTTTAGTCCCAAAGCAGGGATATGTAGACTCGAAAGAGGTAGTTGTTTCCTTTTCGACTAAGGTGAGGATTTTTTGGTTGGAGCCGTTAGGTTAGGGTGGTTGTTCAAGAGTATGGATTTGTGAAGCTCTCTAGTTTTCAAGGGTTTCATAAGCTTAAGGTTGTTACACACACAATGTCTTATTACAAGAATGTGATAAAGTTATATTTCTATGCTCCTCATTTTACTTTTATATGCATTAGTTGCTCATATTTTTCTCTCTATGAGACGATAACACTACAACCATTAGCAAGAAAATAGACAAATTTCTAAGGTAGCTATACAAAATTGTGGCTTATAGCCGGATTTCTTTAAGCTAAAAGCAAGAGCAGTTAGGCCAGAGATAAAATATGTACAAGTAAAGTTTTTGAAAAATTTGAATGGTAATATGGTGGCAAAATTGTACCTCTCTAGCCCATTTATGACTCCTCCCTCAAACTTATCCTTCACCCTGGCCCGGGGTGTCAAAATTTGAGTGAGATGTATAAATGGGCTTTCTACATTCTTGTTTGTTAGTGTTGGAGGCCCACTTGGACTCGAGGAGCATGCTTGCGTACACTCCTTGTAGAGGATGATACTGTTCATTTTGCATCCCCTCCACTTTTGTATCCAGATTGGCTAGGGCCATCATCTAGGCTAGACAGAAGAAGCCACAATCATTTGATAGAGGCACCTGCTGAGGGCTGCTATGGAAGAACTGCGTCTTCTTGAAGTCTTTGCCTGCTGTGTGTTTGTACCCTTTGTCGTGGCTTTTCAGCATCTCAACAATCACTTCAGTGCATGTTGTAGCCTTTTCTTCAGTTGGTGTCTTTATAGTAGTCATGTTTGTCTTTTTGTTTGGTGCGAAGGCCACGTCTGAGCTGTTGTATAACACTGTAGTCCTTTTGATAACATTGACTACTAGCAAAGTCCAATGATTGTCATGAAGAATAGGAAAAAAGATGTAGTCCGGGAGGGATGTCGCTAAGTGTTATTGCAGGCGTTCTTTTACACCTGATCTCTTGTCTTTTATAATGTCATCCACCAGAAGGAAGTATGCCATATATGCATTTGGCATGTTGTCGCCTATTAAAGTATGGTAGGATGACATCATGCTGACTGATAGGTACCCTCCTATTTTCAGCATATCCCAGAGGCCGTCCTTCAGCACACAGATCCCGTCCCATTTGTATATAGATTCTTCTGGCTTGTCATCTTCTTTTAAGGACTTCATTATCATGGTTAGGGATTCTGCAGATAGGCTTACGCAACTCCACATGTCAAAATCTTTGAAAGTAGGTACTATCTCTCCCACCGGCCTATCTAGTTTCACTTCAGGTGGATCATCTTCTTCTACTTTGCCTTCCTCTAGTTGTCCTATTACAGGTTGTTTGTCTTTATCTTTTACCACTGGAGGCCGTTCAGGTTCTATTTCTGGCATGTTTTCTGCAGCTACTATAGTGTCACTTTTCCAGTCTTGTTTCCATGCCACTGCTCTGGCTGGTTATATCGGGTCAATCCACAAGGTCTTGATTTGTTCCATCCAGGTTACCTTTTCAGGTAGAGGGATCTCTTCATGAAGTCTCGGCAGTATTGCATCCGGAGGCAATGCCATGTCGCTGAAGAAATGATGCTCATAGATAACCTCCATCGTGTACATACCGTGCATCCTGTGCATATCTTTCATGCATAAGTCTTCCAGTGGGATGTCCTTATTGATGGTTTCCATCATTTGTAGTATGATGAAGGCGCAATCCCCTGTTCCAAACTCTTCTTGCGAGACCTTCTTGCATATTGAGAATAGTTTCCATATTCCCTTAAATCTATCATCCGCTGATTGTATCACTCTCTATAGATGCAACGACACTTTCAGTATATCCCTGGCTTCCTTATTTTTGTATATGATGGCAGTTCTATCCCGCTCGGCTGTGCAACAGTTGAACACTGTCGTCTTTCTCTCATATAAATCGACAATGATCAGTGCCCAATGCTTCACATTCCTTATGAGCAGGACCACAAACTTCATTTCTTTCATGCTCACATCAAGTTTTAGCTTAGTCACATCAACAACCTTATAGTCTTCATTGTATAGGAATCCTGCTAGATGTGTGGTGCCGTTAAATACTAGTTGCACCTTGTCTTTATATAAGAACTCTTTGAGGAGGGTGGGACACAGTACTTTGAACATCTTCTTGTATAATCATGCCCTTTTCATGAAGATTCCTCTGAAGTGTTCCTTGGTGAGACGTCTTCCCTTGTTGTGGTATACAACGTCGGTCCCAGGAAGACTATCGTCTAGGATATCTGCCAAGATATGGACATCTCTGCATGTTATTCTGGATAGTGCAGTCATGTCCATATCCACCATTTTGCAAGTTAGAGGAGGGGACACACCTAATTCTGCTTTCTTGATTGGTGTGCTCCACTTCCTGGCCGGTTCATTTGTGAAGAAAGTAGAGAGCCCGCCTTCCTCATCATCTGAGGTACCATCCTGTGCTGCCTTTAGGGGTGCTTCCCCAATTGGATACAGTCTTTCTGTATTCATTGGTTTCTGGGTGGTCAGCTTATCTACAACTCCCATGGAAGCCTCCATAGCTATATTGTCTTTGAAGTTGCTTTCCTCAGACGACTCCCCTAGTTCGGCAGCATTCAACATTGCTAACGTTGCCTCCATCTTTTCATCATAATAATAGTCATCCTATTCATTGTTGACTGCGTATTGTAGGAAGCCACTGAACATGTCCATCCTAGATGTCAGGTCATCCAACAACTTATTTATATCTCTGATTTCTCTGGACGTGAAATCTTCTATCGCTATTCTCTCTGCTCTGACAACGACTGCCTGTGTGGGTTCTTCTAATGCAGCCTTTCCTGTGGTTGGGGTAGTTTGGTCTTCTTTTGGTACCCCCTTCCCCTTATCATATTTTGCTTTGTCCTCTTTAGGACTTCTATTCAAATCGAGCTCACTTGACAATGTAGTAGTTTTCTTTGTTTCATTGTCTTTGGGAGTGTCCGACGGCGGTGGTGCTTCCTTTGCTTGAGGTGCAACTGTCAAAGTAGTTTTTACATTCTTCTTTTTACGCTGAACCTGCACCTGTCCCTCCCATGTTGTCATCGTCATCATCAGGGTTTTGAGGGCTTGATGAAGCTTGTGATGTCGAAGGACCCACCACACGCTTGCTCTTCTTCTTCTACCGCTGGCTTTCGATCTATGTATGTTCATCTTCCAGCTGTTGGCGATATTCTTCCAGACGCTGGCGCTCCCTTTTGAGGTCATTCATTGCCACCTCATAGCCACTTGCTAAGGGGTCTCTATCAGCCCATAGAGCATCCCTCTCTCTCCTAAGGGCTGCCATTTCCTCTGTGAGGGCCTTCAACGCTTCCATCATCGTGTTTTGGGTGTTTAGCACCCCTTGCATGAGCTGGGGTAACACTTCGGTCCTCTCATTCAGTGATTGCACCTGTGTGGTTAGCGTACACAGGGTGGAGGTTATGTTTGAATTAAATTCAGATGTTTGATGCATGTGTTGCCATAGTACATCAAACTTGTTATCCAATATATTTCCAAAGGTTGGAGGATGTTGTGGTTGTGACTCGACGTATGTCGTGGATGCTCTTGGTTCCTCCGGTTGTGGAGTTGGCAATGTTGGGATGGGCACTCTATCCTCTGGCTGTCCCGACATTTTTACTGATGGAAACAATGCCAAAATTTGACTTGGTTTTTACTGCACTAACAAACTCTTTTAGGGCTGAAATCCCTAAGTTTTAACCAAAACCTTGTGCAATAGTACCACCCGCAAGAGGACACGTCTTATCGTAGTATAGTTAAAGATCGAATCCCAAGGGACAACCTTTTTAAGAATCTTGCTAGTTGAATCTAGTTGAATCAAGGCTAATATTTATAACAAGAGTTGATTTGGGTTTAGTTAAACTAATTGCAAGGAAAGTAAAAGAGTAGGATTAAAATTGAATTTAAATTAATGATGGGAACTACTGGGGTGGAATCAGGTTTAAACTCTATCATCGTCGCATAGAAAATTATGAGAAACTTATCGTTGTAGAAACAGAAGACACGCCTGAGCCAGTTATACTGATATACAAGCCTCGTCCTCCTTTCCAGACATGCCTGAGCCAATTATACCAGTATACAAGCCTCGTCCTCCTTTCCAAGCTCAACTAAAGCAGACAAAGCTTGACACTAGTTTCACAAAGTTCAACGAAACAATGAAGAAGCTTCATGTTGATATACCCTTTCTAGATACATTGGCTGAGATTCCATCCTGGATGAAGTACTTAAAATCTCTCCTCACAAGGAAGTATATAATTGAAGAATATGAGACAGTCAAATTAGCAACACCTACTTCCGATATTATCTAGAGAAAAATTCCCAAGCAGCAAAAAGACACAAGATCTTGTGGGATTTCATGCCATATTGGTGACTCCACGTGTAAGAAAGGAATAGCTGACCTTGGTGCTAGAATCTCTATCATGCCACTTAGCCTTTGCAAGAGGCTAGGGTTTGCATAACTTCTCTAGACTAGCATGATCATACAGCTTGCAGAAAATTCTATGACTCTCCCTTTGGGAATCATTGAGGATGTCCCAGTCAAAGTAGGCAAAGACTCTTATGTTCGATGTGACTTTGTAATCATGGACATAAAAGAGGACTCCATATACCCTCTCATCTTTGGCCGTACGTTCCTTGCCACTATGAGAGCCTTGATTGATGTTGAAGCAGGAACCTTGCTCCTCAGATTGGGCAAAGAAATACTCGAGTTTAGAGTTTGTGAAAGTATGCAAAGACCAAGCATGCAAGAAGAAGTCTATTTGATTGATTGCATAGAGAAAATGTCACTCCTCACATAAGAGAATCATGTATCAAATGATCCTTTAGAAGTGGATCTAACAAACCCATCCGCTGATGACTCTATCGACGAACAAGTAAAGAATTGTGTTCTCCACCTCAACGGTGCAGTAGAAGATCCTGAAGCTAAATTTGAAGAACTCAAGGCTGTGAATGTAACTGAAGACCTATGCGAGATACCAGAGGCCCCTGGAATAAAGCCCGTACCTGAGGGCCTGAAGTACATGTTTCTGGATGAACTCAAGGTCTTTCCAATTATCATAAATTCTAACCTAACATATGAATAAGAAGATAAACTCCTGATAAAACTAAGGGAAAAAAGAAAGGCCCTTAGCTAAAAAATGACTGACCTCACTGGGGTTAGTCAAGCATTTTGTATGCACATAATATCCATGGTGGAAGACCACAAGCCTACTATCAAACATCAACAAAGATGAATCCAAATATGAAAGAGGTAGTCTGCCTTGAAGTTATTAAATTTATCACTACAGGAATCATCTATCCTATATCTGACTCGCCATGGGCAAGCCCTGTACATGTTGTCCCAAAGAAAGGTGGAACTATCGTGATACTAAATGAAAATAATGAACTCATCCCCACTCGAACACCCACTGACTGGAGGATGTGTATCGATTACATGAAACTAAATAAGGCCACACATAAGGATCATTTCCCGATGCCTTTCCTAGACCAAGTCTTAGAGTGATTGGCTCACCAAGAATAGTTTTGCTATCTTGATGGCTACTCTGGATTCTCTCAAATTCCCATTCATCCAGACGACCAAGAGAAGACAACATTCACTTCCCCTATGGAACATATGCTTTTAGAAGGATGCCTTTTGAGCTTTGTAACACGCCTGTCACCTTCCAACGTTGCATGGCAGCCATATTTGCTGGACTCGCTGAAACTATTATGGAAGTTTTCATGGAAGATTTCTCCGTATACGGTGATTCATATGATTCGTGCCTGAAGCACCTCTCCCTAGTCCTCAAATGATGCGAAGAAGCACATCTAGTGCTAAATTGGGAGAATTTTCATTTTATAGTAAAAGAAGGCATTGTCCTTGGCCATAGGGTCAACAATCGAGGCATTGAAGTGGACAAGGCAAAGATCAAAGTGATTTCTAAACTCGGTCTCCCAACCAATGTAAGAGAGGTCCACACATTTCTTGGTCATGCATGCTTTTATAGAAGGTTTACAAATGATTTCTTCAAGATAACCAAGCCTATGATGAACTTATTACTGAAGGACCCTAATTTCCACTTTGACGAATAATGCATCAAGAGTTTCAACAATCTTAAGCATGCCCTTACACCAACCCCTATCATCAGAGCTCCAGATTGGGGGCACCCATTTGAAATAATGTGTGATACCAGTGATTACGCAGTGGGTGGTGTTTTGGGCTAATATATGGAAAAGAAACATCATGTCATCTACTATGCATCTAAGACCCTTGATGAAGCTCAAAGGAACTATGCAACTACTGAGAAGGAACTCTTAGCGGTTGTGTATGCCTTTGACAAGTTCAAATCATACCTCATCAGTTCAAAGGTCATCATTTACACTGATCATGCTGCAATTCGTTACCTCCTAGCAAAGAAAGATGCAAAACCCAAGCCAATCAGATGGATTCTCCTTTTGTAAGAATTTGATCTTGGGATAAGAGATAAGAAAGGCACATAGAATGTTGTGGTAAATCACTTGAGTCATATCCACACCTCAGAAACTAAAAAGATCCCCAATTAATGACTCTCTTCTAGATGACCAGCTCATGATTGCTTCGGAAGCCATCCCTTGGTACGCAGACTACATGAACTACCTTGCAACTGGTGTCATCCACTCTAAATGCACTGGAATTGCATTGAAGAAATTCATGCATGATACAAGGCAATATCACTGGGATGAGCCATACCTTTTCAAGCTCTGTGTTGATGTTCTCTACAAATGTTGTATCACTGAGGAAGAAGCTCATTTTGTTCTAGAGCAATGCCACTCAGGCCCCGCTGGAGGCCATATGAGTTCTAAGAAGACTGCTTTGAAAGTTCTACAATGTGGTTTCTTTTGGCCAACCATATGCAAGGATGCCTACAACTTTGTCTCGTCTTGTGACAAATGCCAGAGGGTGGGTAACATAACAAAAAGGGATGAGATGCCCCTTAAGCTCTGGCAGGAAGTTGAGATTTTTGATGTTTGGGGAGTGGACTACATGGGCCCATTTCCATCCTCGTATGGATTTTGTTACATTCTAGTCATGGTGGATTATGTTTGTAAATGGGTAGAGGCTATACCAACCGTCACTAGTGATTTGAAACCAGTCATCAAAATGTTTAGAGATACCATTTCCCCCCCATTTTGGAGTTCCGCCTACTGTGATATCCGACAAAGGTTCTCATTTTCTGGAAAGAAGTTTTGAGGCTCTATTAGTAGCTCCCCCTATCACCTACAAACAAGTGGATAGGTAGAGGTGTCAAATTGTCAACTCAAAGCTATCCTGGAAAAGACAGTAGGCCGCAACCTCAAGGATTGGTAAGTAAAAATCAATTATGCCCTGTGGGCCTATCGAACTACTTTCAAAACTCCTCTTGGAACACTATCATTTAGATTAATTTATAGAAAATCATGTCACCTTCCCGTAGAACTTGAACACAAAGCTTGGTTGGAAATCAAACAACTGAATTTTGACATGAAGAAAGCTGGCCAAGCTAGGATTCTGCAACTTCAAGAGCTAGAAGAACTTCAAATGACAGTCACTAGAATGCAAGAATCTACAAAGAATGCACAAAATTATGGCATGATGGTCATCTGAAGAGGAAAGACATACACGTGGGAGACCAAGTTCTACAATTTAACTCAAGACTGAGATTGTTCCCAGGGAAACTCCGTTCTCGCTGGTCTGGACCATACATAGTCAAGAGAATCTATCCACACGGTGCCTTCATTTTATGGAGTGAAAAATTAGGAGAGTTTGTGGCAAATGACCAACACCTGAAGAGATATTTCACCATAGTTGACATGAGCATTGAAGCATTGCTGAATCTTTCCAAACTAGCATATCGACCAGAAAATTGAAAGAAGCATGTCGAGGCAACAACATATAACAAAGGCACTTGTCGGGAGGCAACCCGATCCTTACCATAGATTTTACTTTCAATTTTGAATTAGAAAATTTTTCACCCAGTAGTTAATGCATCGCAAGATGCAATCTTAAGTTCTGATAGTTTTCATTTTTGAGATTTCAGATGGAGGACATGTTGCTGAGAGGAACACAACCACATATGGTGGTCCAACCGACACGATTTTTCCCCTCCATCTCGGATTTAGAGTTTGATCAGGATGAGCAAATTTCTAAGTTCGGGGTGGAGGGTGGGTGGTACGTACTTTACTTTCCACCCACACCTATCTGTTTCAGACTTAAGATTCCATCATTGAATTTTGAAGCAATTTTGAGCAAAATATTTAAAAAATAAAGTTTTCTAAGTAGTTTTGCATAGAAACTTGATGCAGTTTTGATGCTTTTATTTCAATCAAAGCCTTTACCTATTCGGATAGTTCTTTTTCCATGCAATTTTGAATCATTATACCCTCCTATTGGAAGCAAAGCCTCAAAAGGGACAATTTCTGAAACTAACCAATCATTAGAAATCACCTTGTGAAGCTTATGAATCCTAACATCATGATCATTTGGTAAATATGGAAAGCATCTGTCGAACTGGGAGGGATCAAACACATCGTGCTTCCTAACTGATTAGTGGAACAATAACATGGAATTTGCATCAGATTCAGATCAAGTCATTATTTGAGCATAATATGATAAGGAGAAAAACTCAGTGCATAGAATTGTAAATCAAGTTGCATTATGATCTGAACTCTCTTCTACACTTATTCTACCATCTTCATACCTCTCCATCCATAAAAAAGAAACAAAAATCCATAAAAATAGTTCCAAACCCTAAGTTTAGGGTGGCACACCATCCCTCTCTTTATCTTCTTCTTCCATACCCGTCTCTATGTAATAGGGGTGTATCACCAAAATAAAAAAGAAAAGATGCCAATGTGCACACAAAAAATGCAATCTCGAGTTGAATAGAGGAGAGATTCACATACAAAAAAAAGGGAGTTGAAATCAATGAAATTGCAACCATATAATAAAAATCTCGAATCGAATAGAGGAGAGATTTACTACTTCCTTCCATACCCCTTCACTCCCTTTTCCACCTATAGGTACAATGAATGCCTCACTTTTGCCACTCTTTTGTAAAACACCAGCGTCAGATCAAATGCATACTTGTTGTTCTACGGGTATCTCTGGACTCTTACGAAGCTCTTAGACATGCTTGATGTTGGAAAAAGTGGGGAGGAAGTGGTTTCAGGAAACGAACTCAGGAACGAAGATATTGTAAGATGTGTTTAGTGATCTCAAGAAGTTGAGATGATCTACAATACAAATCCAAAAAGAAACTAATGTGATGTGAAGATGAGGCAATCACAAGTGTTGAAAGTATTCAATTGGTGAATGTTTCAGATTTTGTGTTACTCGAGGATGAGAAACATTTATGTTCGGTATGTTTTGATGAATGCATATTCAACTTAATTTTAGTCACCCTTTTTGGTCTAGTTTTGCACTGAAAGCTCTCTTATACCCCTTGAATCTGCTCATATACAATTTTCCTTAGTTTTAGATAATTACTTAGAGTTTTGATCAAATCCATTCGTCTCCATTGCAGGATTAAGAATTACACTATGTGCACAAGTGTAGGAGGCGGTGGTCCCGCTAACCGACTAGCAGGCCCAAGAAACTTTCGATAATTTAGACCCTTTTTTTTGATGGGAAGTTTCTTCATCAAAAAGCATCCTCATCAGTTAGATGATTCATTGATGCAGGCCCATCGACCCATAGCAATAGCCCCCTTTGCAGGGGTGGGTTTGTTCCAAGACAGCCGTGACCGTGACCGTGACCAAGAAGACAGACATGACTGCGACCGCGACCAAGAAGATGACCGCAACCACAGCTAAAATGTATCATCGACCGGGCCCACCCCAGCATAATCAGGTCGAGGTCAAGATACCACGACCGACACCCCGCTATGACTACGACACTACAACACAACCGTATAACATAGCTGCAACCACGACACAAGCACTGTGAAGCTCACCGTGACCGCGACACGCCATCTCGACTGTGGTGTAACACATCGACTATGAAGTAGCACCTCAACTGTACGAACACCTCAGCACGGTCGGGCACATGCACGACACGAACGTGCCAAGGAGTTTAGATTTCTAGGTTTTCTCTTTCCAAGGTTGGTATTCTATATAGATAATTAATCTTTACTAGGTTTATTTGCTTCTATTCTCTCCTATGTATAGAACTCGTCACTTCCCTGATTTGGATCAAAAGAATCCAAATTGATCTCTTCTTTCATTCTTTCTTCTTCAATTCTTCTTCTTCTAGGTTCTTGAGTGAAGAGGAGCAGGAAGATTCTATTTTCTTGAAGCAAGGACTTGATTCAAGAATTAGCAGTAGTAGCTGGGCTATGAATTTCAAGTGTTTCACACCTGAGGTGAGTAGTGTAGGTTCATTTGAAAACTATTAGTGAACTATAATCCTAAATCTCCTCTTTAAACCACAATTGGTGGAATTTGAGAACTCAAATAATGCATATGACTGTTTGCTTATTTGACCTTGGATATGATTCTTGTATTGATCCTTGTAAATGAATCAAGTGGATGTTATATTACCTTGATCACGAGTAATGTAAATTTAATTGAATTCAAATTGCATATTCTTATTACATATACATTCCAAAAATCACACATTGTTTAAATATGGAGTGTTGTCTATGATATGTGAATTTTTGAGTTGTGATTGTTTCATGCAAATTTAAATGATGGAAAAGGATATGTAGGGTATCTATAATCTGAATTGAAACATATATATATATATATATATATATATATATATATCTGAAACCCTAATCCATATATCCTAGGATTAGAATGCGAAATCACATATGTGCCATAAAATAAACCCCTATTTTCCTTAAAGTGAGTAAATGCGCTTAATATCCATTATAACCTAATCATCTAGATAGGAGCCCTGAACACTGTGATTTCCCCCGAGGTCTGCATTAGGGAAATGAAAAAAATTCCTTCTAATAGTCCTTGGATTATGAAAAGGAATGTCAGAGTGTGATTCTAGACCTTGAAGGCTAGGTCACCAGAATTTAGGAAAGATTTCAAGATGAGATGCTAACCTAAATTCTCTATTACTGAGTGAATAAAATGCATTGTATTTGAAACACTATTATGGAAATTGTGATCTTGATGTGAAAGAGATCGGTAGGGATAGCTGTTTTAGTATCTCATACGTGATGTCCTAGCTTTGACAGTTATGTCATTAAACCTATCTCAAGTACCTAAGATGAGATCTGTAAGGTATAGAGGCTTTCTGCTCTTACCTAGCCAGTGTTTGGCAACTCTGAGGGAGACCAGAGTCTATTGTTTATCTTAGGGTTTCTGGTTAACCCTAAGATATGGACAGTGAGTCGTTGATACGAGAACCTGGCATGGCAACTTTTACTTGATTAGGTACATATCAAGTAACTTCATGGCAAACCTAATAATGAATCTTGATAAGCCGAGAACAAGATTTGATTATCAATATCTGATTACATGTTAGTTCTATTTGTTATTTCATATTCATCTTATGTAGTTTATATCTATCATTATCTGCATGATATTTAGAATTATTTGATTTAATCTGAAATATACTTATCTCTGATCAATTTAAAAAAAAGAGATTAATTCAATGCTAGTTTTGTCTTGAACCTATTCCACTCACTACCTGGATTCTATCATAGCTATCCTCTCCTGCAGATCATAGTTCAGACCTTGTTTAAAATGCCCGATCTTATCCTCATATGTGACACATAGTTGCGGACAAAACCCAAGCAAATCAAGAAATAGAAACTCATACTCAGTCACTGTCATCTATCTCTGCCTCAACATCTCAAACTAACGAATCTTGTCACGTATGTATGTGGCAGGATAACAGCGGGACTCAAACATCTTTCTAAATTCAGCCCATGTCAAACTCTTTTCAGCTAGGTGTGTCTCTTCCATGCTCCACCAGTGACTTGCACTACCTTTTAGGAGATAAGTAGCATGGTTCACCTTCTCTACATCAGATACATGAGCTATTTTAAACACCTTTTCAGTTACATATAGCCAAGCATCTGCTTCTGTAGGATCAACCGTGCCATAGAAGTCATAGGCACCCATCTTTCTCAGCCTCTCATAAGACCTACTAATATCACACAATGGATCAAGAACACTTGGAGGCGATGGAGGGACTACCCTATTGCTGCATGAGCCATAACTGACACTAGTCTTTGTGCCATAGCATAGAGAGGATCAATGGTAGATAAGGTAGTCACTGCATGGTGTTGATCCATTACTTCAATAGGATCTTCCTATCCTGGTTCATCCCTAGCACCACCTAATGGAGGTGCCACATAGCGACTCTCCGCCTGTTCTTCACCTCTACCAGCCATGATCTGAAAGAAAAGAGAGCATGCCATATATCATTAGATAATTTGAAGGATTCAATAAGACTCATAGACTCATCTAATGTCCCTGTACATAGGCACTAACAATAACCTAGGCTCTGATACCACAATTTTGTGGGACCCCACCTCTGAGACCCCACGATGTTATCCAAACTAACCACACTAAATCTCAAATTAGCAATTAAAACTTTAGAATCAAAGAATTCTATTATATGAAAAAAACAAATAATTTTTTTCATTTAATTCCAGATCTGGCATAAGAAACTAAGTACTATTCATTTTCAACAGATCATATATAAGCAAGCCCAAGATGTAAGCATTATTCAAGATAAAACTCTAATACAACATGAAGTAGAAAGTTACACTATTACATTCACATCAACAACCTAGATCAAGATAAAGTACATCACTACAAGAACACAAACCCTCCCAAAACTCCCTAGTATAGGGACAACCTATACATATAACCTACAACAAGAAGACAATTCTCCACCTCAGATGGTAAAGAAAAGACGGCTACGGATGAGAAGCTCCTGGATGAATTGAAGCTGCATCAGTACCTATAAAAATTTAAATCACCACTTATCATTACACTGATTTTCATGCCTTTATTGATGCAGTCAGGCGTGTGGAGCATGTCATTCAATAGAGGAGGGAGTTTGAGACTCATAAGAGGATAGGTGGTGAATTGAGAAGGCCAAAACCTAGTGTACAGTCAAGGATGACTAGGCCGCCTACATATCCTTCTAGGAAGCCAAACACGCCAACTAGTGCACTGCCACATATTCCATATGGTAGGGGTACTACTACTTTTACATCTAGGGGACTAGCACCACAGATGACACAGAGTACATGAACTGTGACAGGACCTCATAGGCTGAGTTTTCACTCAACACCACCACAATGTACATACTACAATAGGTTTCATAAATGTCCATGTTGGGGCCCTAATTTCAAGGGTTGTTTTGTATGTGGTTAGGAAGGACATTCTGTTAGGGATTGTCCACAAAGAACTCAACAACAGTCAATGACTAGAGTACAGAGACTGATGTCACCACAAAGATCAGGCAGAGGGTATGCATCACAGGCAGGTTCCAGTACTCAGGGAGCCACAATATAGTAGGATAGAGGATGAGTTCGAGGTAGACAGCAGGCGACAACCCGTGCTTATGCTTTGACTTAGCAGGAGGGAGTTGTTTCTCCACATGTTGTGACATGTCAAATTTGTTTAGTTACATCCATTCTTATACCTATTATAGTGTTGATTGACCCTGGTGCTACACATTCTTTTGTGACTCGGGATGTCATAGCTAGAGGTCAGCTTTTTGTTGAGGAGCTACCTTATGATTTCTTATTGGAGATACCTATTGTACAACCTACAGTTGTAACAGAGGTTTGTCCAAGATGTGTTATAAGCTTTAATGGACAATGCATACAAGTGGACTTATTACCACTTGAAGTGCATAGCTTTAATATTATTCTAGGCATGAATTGCCTAGAGCAGTATCGAATGAAGCTAGATTTCTTTACCAAGGAAGCTATCTTCTCTAATGGAGATATTTCTTGGATCTTTCAAGGAGACAAGAAAGTACTATCTACATGTTTGATATCTTCTATAGCCGCTGAGAAAATGATGAGGAAGGGATGCACAGGTTATCTTGCACATGTAATGGATACCAGGGTTGAAAACCATATCTTATCTGATGTACCCATAGTAAAAGAGTACAATGATGTTTTTCTTGATGAACTGCCAGGATTACCTCCAGTTAGAGAGATTGATTTTGAGATCAATCTAACTCTAGGAACTCAACCTATTGCACAAGCACCATATCACATGGCTCCAGCTGAATTAAGAGAGCTAAAGAAGCAATTGTAAGAATTGCTTGATAAGGGTTTTATTCGACCGAGCACATCGCCATGGGGAGCACCAATGCATTTTGTAAAGAAGAAGGATGGAACAATGGATTTGTGTATTGATTATAGGCACATAAAAAAATTTACTATCAAGAACAAATATCCTTTGCCTAGGATCGATGACCTATTTGATCAATTAAGAGAGGCAACAATGTTTTCTAAGATTTGCGACCAGGTTATCATCAACTCAGGATCAAGGTTGAAGATGTCCCTAAGAGATATTTTAGGACTAGATATGGTTACTATGAGTTTTTGGTTATGTCGTTTGGACTAACCAATGCACCAACATCTTTTATGTATTGATGAATAGAGTATTTCGTCAGTACCTTGATTAGTTCATTGTTGTTTTCATTGATGATATCTTGATATATTCTATAAATAGGGAGCAACATGAGGAGCATTTACAGTTGGCTTTGCATTTACTAAGACAAAATAAGCTATATGCTAAGTTTAGTAAATGCGAGTTCTGGCTATCTGAGGTGGCATTTCTAGGCCATGTGATTTCCTCTAAAGGGATTTGTGTAGATCCTAAGAAGGCAAAATCTATAATCTAGTGGGAGCAGCCCAAGACACCCACTGAAGTGAGGAGTTTTCTTGGTTTAGCAGGATATTACAGAAGGTTTATACATGACTTCAACATTATTGCCATGCCTTTAACTCATTTGACGAGGAAAGAAGTCCAGTTCATATGGACAAATCAGTGTGAGCATAGCTTTCAACAATTAAAGAAGCTATTGACATCTGCACCAGTCCTAACTCTTCATGAGACAGGGAAAGGTTATGTTGTATATTGTGATGCTTCTAAGAAGGGTTTAGTTTGTGTTCTTATGCAACATGGCAAGGTGGTGGCATATGCTTCTAGATAGTTGAATAAGCATGAAGAAAACTACCCTACACATGACCTTGAACTTGCTACAGTAGTCTTAGCATTGAAGACATGGCGACATTATCTATATGGAGAGCCTTGCCATGTATATAATGATCATAAGAGCTTAAAATACATCTTCACACAGAAATATCTAAATATGAGGCAACGTAGATGGCTTGAATTGATTAAAGACTATGATTGCACCATTGATTACCATCCTGGAAAGGCAAATGTGGTGGCAGACGCATTGAGCAGAAAGTCGTCATCTTTTTTCCCCTTCTATAGAGATGAATTCCATGACATGCATTAGAAGGGACATGCTTTTGTCTTTGAGGGAGATGAATGTGCATATGGATATGACATCTTCTGGTGGTCTTCTGGCACAACTCCAGATAAAACCTGTGTTGGGGCAAAAGATTAAACAAATGCAATGCACCGATCCTTATATTCAGACTTTAGTGAAAGAGATGCAAGAAGGGAAAAGAGAAGGCTTCCACTTCACTAATAAGGATCTTTTATGTTTTCAGGGAAGTTATGTGTCCCAGATCAGGCAAAGCTAAGAAATATTATGCTTGAGGAAGCACATTCATCTATGTATGCAATGCATCTAGGTAGTTCCAAAATGTATAAAAATCTCAAAGAATTGTATTGGTGGCCTAGAATGAAGAAAGATGCAGCTGATTTTGTTGCAAAATGTGGTATATGTCAGCAAGTAAAGGCAGAACATCAAAGACCCGGTGGATATTTGCAGCCTTTGCCTATACCAGAGTGGAAATGGGATCACGTGACTATGGATTTTGTAGTCGGTTTACCCCGTTCCTCTAAGGGACATGATTCCATATGGGTTGTCGTAGATAGATTGACAAAGACTGCTCATTTTCTTCCTGTCAAGACAATCTTTTCTACTGAAAGACTAGCTCAGATATATGTTGATGAGATAATCAGACTACATGGAGTTCCAATTTCGATTGTATTAGATAGAGGTCCACAATTTACTTCTAGGTTTTGGGATAGACTACATGAAGCAATGAGAACTCAATTGAAGTTCAATACTGCTTTTCATCCCCAGACTGATGGGTAGTCAGAAAGGACAATACAAACCCTAGAAGACATGCTTAGGGCATGTGTTCTACAGTTCCTTGGAAGTTGGGACTCACATGTTAGCCTAATTGAATTTGCATATAATAATGGTTACCAATCTAGTCTTGGAATGGCACCTTATGAAGCTCTATATGGTAGGAAGTGTAGATCGCCAGTATGTTGGTATGAGACTGGTGAGAGACAGATGTTGGGACCTAAGATGGTACAACAAACCTCTGAGAAGATCATTGTGATACACCAACAATTGAAGGCTGCACAGGATAGATAGAAGAGATATGCAGACCGCAGGCGTAGACCTCTTGAATTTCAAGTAGGAGAATTAGTATATCTAAAAGTTTCTCCTTGGAAAGGTGTACTTAGGTTCGGGAAGCGGGGCAAGTTAGCTCCTAGATATATGGGACCATACCCTATTCTGTAATGGGTTGGAAAAGTAGCTTACCGACTTGAATTACCACCTGAGCTAGAGAAGCTACATGATGTGTTCCATGTATCTATGCTAAGGAAGTGTCACCCTGATACTGATAAAATCTTCTATCCATCTGATGTACAGTTAGCAGATGATGTGACTTATGAGGAAGGCCCAATTTAGATCATGGATAGGAGGATCAAAATGTTGCGTAGACGTGAGATACCTATGGTGAAAGTCTGATGGATACATCATACAGTTGAAGAAGCAACATGGGAACTTGAAGATGAGATGCAGAGATGCCATCCTGACCTTTTATAAAGTTTTAGGATGAAACTCTAAAAGGAGGGGAGATTTGTAAGTACCCGTTCCTAAATTTACTTTAATTCCTAGTTAGATCTTACTAAGCATCAATAGTTATTGATTTAATTTTCTCCTAATCAGGTTGAATATTAATAAAAAACGTAAACCTTATTTTTTTTATATTAACGTTATGAATGATTAGGTTAGTAGGGTTATAAATTTAAAACCCTAGTTGCATGAAATCATCAATAGAGAATGTGATGATGAATTTGATGTTAAGTATAACAGTCTAGTAAAAGATTTTTATTATTTTGTGTGTGATTCATATTACTTTGAATTTTGGATATGAATTGTATAACTCAATTATTCATGTTATTGAAAAATTTCAGAATTTAGTGTTTTTTGGACCTGTTGATCGGTCAAGTTTTCCCCAGGAAAAACTCAGCCGATCATGCTATACATGCTTAAGTATAGTAGTGTAGTATTTTATTTTTTATAATTTATTGGATTATCCAATTAAGCTCAAATTTTAACTAAAGGTTTAATTCTCCGTTTTAAACAAAATATTAAATTTTCATAATTTTTGGAAGAAGTTTTGTATCATAACAAAACCTTGATCGGTCGAGTTCTAAGAGAGACAAACTCGATCGACCAGATTTTTCTGGAAAAATAAAAAAGACTGAAAAATGTTTATAATTATTTATTCCAAGCACCTTAATGAGTATATAGGACTTTATTACGACCCAAGCACCTCTCATTTCCGTCCCACACTTCCGAGCTTCGTAATTCTTAAGATAGGAGGGGATTTTAGGGTTTGGAGAATCTGAAGTGGAAATTTCATATTTCTGGGTTTTCTCTTACCAAGGTTGGTAAATTCTATATAGATCATTAATCTTTACTAGGTTTATTTGCTTCTATTATCTCCTATGTATAGAACTCATCACTTCCCTGATTTGGATCAAAAGAATCCAAATTGATCTCTTCTTTCATTCCTTCTTCTTCAATTCTTCTTCTTCTAGGTTCTTGAGTGAAGAGGAGCAGGAAGATTCTATTTTCTTGAAGCAAGGACTTGATTCAAGAATTAGCAGTAGTAGCTGGGCTACGAATTTCAGGTGTTTCAAACCTGAGGTGAGTGGTGTAGGTTCATTTGAAAACTATTAGTGAACTATAATCCTAAATCTCCTCTTTAAACCACAATTGTTGGAATTTGAGAACTCAAATAATGCATAGGATAGTTTGCTTATTTGACCTTGGATAAGATTCTTATATTGATCCTTATAAATGAATCAAGTGGATGTTATATTATCTTGATCATGAGTAATGTAAATTAATTGAATTCAAATTGCATATTCTTATTACATATACATTGCAAAAACCACATATTGTTAAATATGGAGTGTTGTCTATGATATGTGAATTTTTGAGTTGTGATTGTTTCATGCAAATTTATATGATGGAAAATGGATATGTAGGGTATCTATAATCTGAATTGAAATATATATATATATATATCTAAAACCCTAATCCATATATCCTAGGATTAGAATTCGAAATCACATATGTGCCATATAATAAACCCCTATTTTCCTTAAAGTGAATATATGCACTTAATATCCATTCTAACCTAATAATCTAGATAGGAGCCCTGAACACTGTGATTTTCCCCCGAGGTCTGCACTGGGGAAATGAAACAGATTCCTTCTAATAGTCCTTGGATTATGAAAAGGAATGTTGGAGTGTAATTCTAGACCTTGAAGGCTAGGTCACCAGAATTTAGGAAAGATTTCAAGATGAGATGCTAACCTAAATTCTCTATTGCTGAGTGAATGAAATGCATTGTATTTGAAACACTATTATGGAAATTATGATCTTGATGTGAAAGGGATCAGTAGGGATAGCTTTGTTTAGTATCTCATACGTGATGCCCTAGCTTTGACATTTATGTCATTAAACCTATCTCATGTACCTGAGATGAGGTCTGTAAGGTAGAGAGGCTTTATGCTCTTACCTAGCCAGTGTTTGGCAACTCTGAGGCAGATCAGAGTCTGTTGTTTATCTTAGGGTTTCCGGTTAACCCTAAGATATGGACAGTGAGTCATTGACACGAGAACCTGGCATGGAGACTTTTACTTGATTATGTACATATCAAGTAACTTCAGGGCAAACCTAATAATGAATCTTGACAAGTCGAGAACAAGATTTGATTATCAATATCCAATTACCTGTTAGTTCTATTTGTTATTTCATATTCATCTTATGTAGTTTATATCAATCATTATCTGCATGATATTTTGAATTGTTTGATTTAATCTGAAATATACTTGTCTCTGATCAATTAAAAAAAAAGAGATCAGTTCAATGCTAGTTTTGTCTTGAACCTATTCCATTCACTTAGTGTGCTGATAAGTGGTGGTTCAAATTTTTATAGGTACTGATTCAGCTTCAATTCATCCAGGAGCTTCTCATCTGTAGTCATCTTTTCTTCACCATCTGAGGTGGAGAATTGTCTTCTTGTTGTAGGTTATATGTATAGGTTGTCCCTGTACTAGGGAGTTTTAGAAGGGTGTGTGTGCTTGCAGTGATGTACTTTATCTTGATCTAGGTTGTTGATGTGAATGTAATAGTGTAACTTTCTACTTCATGTTGTATTAGAGTTTTATCTTGAATAATGCTTACATCTTGGGCTTGCTTATATATGATATGTTGAAAATGAATAGTACTTAGTTGCTTGTGCTAGATCTGGAATTAAATGAAAAAAATTATTTGTGTTTTTCATATAATAGAATTCTTTGATTCTAAAGTTTTAATTGCTAATTTGAGATTTAGTGTGGTTAGTTTGGATAACATCGTGGGGTCTCATAGGTGGGGTCCCACATGTGACATCTTTATTTGGATAAGGTAAAATATGACGTGTGACATCTTTAATTCATCACATGATTGTTATGGAAAAAAGTTATTAAATTTATTGTGAAACAGGTTTGAATGTCACTACATCAGAAATTAAGAAACATGTGACAAAGGAAAGTTGCATGGACATTCAAGTACATAAGCATATTTTATATTTGAAGTGCAATAAAAGATCCGCTTAGGAAAATAAACAAAATTGAGCTTTTACGTGCACAAGCACATGTTGCTTTACTAACATACTGTAAAAGGAGGATATTTCTAACCGTGGAAAGATACATATACAATGCAGAAACTTCTACTGAAAAAATTATATTACACAATGCATGGGCTTCAATGACTATATGTCATAAATTTAGTTAAAATGATCTACTTTTATAATATGTGAAAGCAAGAAATTTTGTATAAATATCTTATTAAAGTTTTTCTTGGAATATTTTATAAAATATATATGACAAATGTTTTAGGAGAATAACATCGGAAAGAAGTAGTCTTAGTGAGCTTGAAGAATGAATCCCCACAATTAACAAAAGACGGAAGGAAATTGTCGACCATAACAAAACTCTATAGGTCGACACCTAGGATATGGTCGGTAAAACAAGAAGGGAACAAGTATAACTTAGAAGAAGTCACACGATACGAAATCAAGTGAAAACTTCATGGAGCAGTCTATGACCATATCAATATATAAGAGTGGAATGGTGTGATGAGATATTTACCGTTGTTATTCTCTCTTCTTTGTGCCATATATGGTGTATCCGTTTTAGTATATTCTTCAGATTACCATAAGATTATCCTCGAGACTCGGGACAATAAATTAGGATATTTTAAATAAAGAAGGAAAGAGAAAGATGCATCAATGTCTGATTTTGTCTTGAGAAACACATTTCTCTGATTGTACTGGTCCTGGAAGATAGAGGATACTGGTCGTGGAAGATAGAATCATAGAACCGTAGGAACAAACACCGTGCATTAAAGATAGATGATTGACTGCACCTATTTGGAAAACAGATAACCAATTACTATAAGTATTTCGTGTAGTCATTCTACCCAATAATTCCATTTATTTATATACCAATTTTCACATATTAAACATTAAAAAAAAACAAATGTGGCCTCTTGATGCACAACAAAGGTGAGACCAAGTGTTTGAATTTGAAATTATATATGTATACATAGAAGTCTCAATATGGTTTAATATTCAAAAGATGTAGTTCTAATCTATTTTCTATCATTAACACTATGTCATATAATAAAAATCTTTCCAAGACCAAGAATTGATTTTGCAGCAGATCTATGCATTGTATTAATTTATAGAAAAGTACATCTGCTTCATATCGAAAAAAATACTTAGATTAATACTTTATTTGGTACATGCGATTCCGATTATCATCCTAATAGGTTTACATCCATACAATTAAGGCTTATGCTTTAGGTTTTTATTTATGTGTATTGAAGTAGCTATTAGGCCAAAATACTAACTAGGAGGTCTTAAGTTCAAAACTAACAAGCGTTTCCCTAATATGGGAATTTGAGTTACTTGCAAGCGATTTACCTACTCTCCTCATAAGGTTTGCCTACTATGGGTTCATCTACTATGAAAAATTTGTGATATGATGGGTGATAGGGGAGTTGTTCCCCATTAAAATATAATAAATTCTCCATAATCATTTATACAATGGTATAATTGTTTGGGGAAAATCACTTGACTTCAACTACATTTGAGTTATTTTCTTTTAAAAGACCTAAAACAACAATATATACTATAGCATGCATACTTCCTTAACTTTAAAATTTTTATTGATGAGACTGAGATTGGAATCTTAATCTATCAAAGGATGGAGTCCTAACACATTTATACAACCCTACTATTTTGCAAGAGAGTGATATGAATGTAATAATTCAGGGTCAAACCCACAAAGAGAAAAGTAATATTAGTAAATCATATTGAACTAATAAGATCCTAGAAGATTGATCGGTTGGTTTTGACAATAAAATAAAACGAATAATAAATTAAACTAGAGCAATCCCCAATTCTGGATTAATCATGATTTGAGGAAAATTGGAATCCACCTGACCCTGACTGGGTCAAATTGAATGTAGACACATCCTTAAAGAATAATAAGAATACTACATCCCTAGGATCCATTTTGAGAAATTGTGGCAGTCACTGGTTTTGGTTAGCTTGCAACAAGAAATAGGGGAATGAAATGATCTCAAATGAGTTGCGGGCAATCTTAGTCGGTTCCCATGAATGCAAAGGTAGATATAGGAAGGTCGTATTATCCATAGATTGTGAGATAGAATTCAAGATGATCACCAAGAAGATGGACGTACTAGCTATATATAAACCTTGATGTAAACTTATCAAAAGAAATATTACTAGTTTTGACTCTTTCCTTTTTTTTAGTTTCAATAGAAGATCTTGTAATAAAGCAACTGATGAAGTTGCCAAGTGGGCCATGGCCTTTGTAGGGAACAAGTTTAGGTCGGAGGAATGTCTTGAATTCATGGCCAACCTAATTGGAGATGAGGAACCATTGCACCACAATAATACCTGTTATATAGGATTTCTAGTAGTGGGAGTACAAGATGAATAAAAGCTCACCCATAGTTTTTGAGAAAAAGATTTGAGGAAACTAAGCCAGAGATTTCATCTACTTTAACATGAAATACAATTCTATCAATTCGTTAATTTAGCACAAGCCTAGATATTTTCCTACTACATTTTTTTGTCTTTATCTCTCAATACTCAACAATAGGTATCATGAATTGATATTAATATGCTCTTATAGTAGATACTATCAACTAATAATCTAATGACACATTCATACCCATGAATATTTATTCAATCTCATGATACAAAACACCACTCATTGTTTCCTATCCCAGATCAAATTAAGTTATCTCAGATAATAATGTAATTCATAACGTAATATATGATGGCGATCAAGCAACCAAACTTGGAAATGATAAGGGGAAACTATACAATTATATGTACGGTAAAGTGTTTGGAATTAAGTAACATAACATGAATCACATTGTGTTCTAGGAGGAACTCCCAAGTCTAATTAAGGTATTGTTCATCTTATATGTATTCTTGTTTAAAAAACGTAACAAGTGGGGCCCAAGAAGGGACCACTCCTTACTTAACTCAAGAAAATGAATTGCATACAACCCCATGACTATAAATAATGACTTTTAAATGAGAGGGGTGCACAATATTTTCTCAAATAGATTGATAAAAAAACATAGTTTTGTGGCAGTAGAAAATAAATCTAACTATTTGGAGTTTCATTGTTTAAACTTAATATAAAGGTCATTCAAGGAAATAATGAAATGTGAATCTAGGCTATTAGGATAGAATTGTGGTGAGTGGCCTTATCATATCCAAAATCATCCTTGAAATTGATCTTGAGAAAAGTCTCCCTCTTCTTGAACCTTAGGTTGTGCTACCTCTGGATGGGTTGGAAACAACACCCATGAGGAGAAGAAAAACAAGAGAAAGGACGTTAGTGAATGCTGAGTATGTGTAGTAACTAACAACTAGGTATAAGAGTAATAGGTCTCAATAAAGGTAAATCCAATAGAGAATTTCAAATGAGGTAACATATTGAATGGACATGCTAACATGAAGGGTTTATAATGAATCTTACTAATTAGATGAGTAACATAAATGAGGTAATACTCATGCATTTTTATATGTGACAATAATAGATTAACATGAATATGTTGGTAGAAATTAACACATCTACTATGAATATGGGGTGATCAGGAACACATACACATCTTCTCTGAGGATGAAAAGATACACATCTGCACTAATATATCACTTGCATGAATTATCAAATCTGCATTATAGAGTGTGGAAATTTACACATCCACATATTATATTGTTCTAGTAGTCATCTGATGATACATATAAAAGAATAAGTCCAACCAAAACATTGGGAATGAGAACATCCCTTGAATATCAAGTGATATCAAATGACCCAAAAATCTTAATGATGAAAGAGATTTTTGCAAAAAATGGGATCTTTCAAGTAAGAGCATTTCAAGGAAATAACTCCATTAAGGAGATCATGGTTTTCAACTTCCATATAGAAAAATATTGTTAATTCAATATATAGTATAGGAGATGTAACATACCTTGACTTGAGTATTGAATTAAAGATCTATTTCTACCCTTCCAAGTTTAAAGTCACCTCCACCTACATATAGTGTTTTGTACATCAATTATGGTCCACTTTATGATACATTGGATGAAACCCTAGAAATTTAATCTATTAATAAAACTCTAGATTAACTCTTGTGATTAACCTGACATTGGGTTTAGGGTCACTGATTTATTAATTAGACCCACTTTCTTAATTTTGTTATTTAAAATGTTCCTTTTAATTATTAGTAAGAAACTAAGAAATATTACAACACTAAAAAACCAATCTTTAAAACTTTGAAAAATCCCATGATTCTAAAACATATTTTTAAATAAAACTAAAAATATATGATTTTTACAAGATTCATATATTTTACTTATTTATTGGTGAAACAAAAAAAATGCACAAGGTCCAATATGCCCTTTTGCAAAAGGTTATAACTTTAGTTTGTGACAAGGCCCATTAGTCATGACTTCATCAGAGAATCTAAGTAGCGATTTGAATAAAATCTTTTGGGAAAAGGAAGAAACTCCCTAATGAGATATCAAAACCAAAAGGAACAAGTGTGGGGTAAGAATGTAACTTAGCATGGTGCCTTTACCCACTCAACCCCGATGTCACACACATTGGTGTGGAGTAAAGCAGCTCAACCTAAAAGTGGAAAAACTCGCAAAGCAAAATTCTCACAACATCAACCAGACCGAATCCATGAGGACTAGGTGTAGAGTCTTTGTTACAACCCCAAAGTTTTGGGTTATTTTGGGTTGGAAATGAAATTTCCCCAATCAGTGTATGATTATGTAATTTGTTTGATTTAAGTAATTATGTGGATTCCTTTGATAAATAGCCTTGTGTGGTTGATTTCATGGGCCTTATTGGATATTGGTCCCAATAACAAGAAAAAGGAAATAAAAAGGAAAAGGAATCAATTAATAAATGAATACCTAAGATAATGAGAAAAGAAAGATGTAGAAGCATCTAGAAGGCTAATAATTATCCTTCAAGGAGGGATTTCATATCTTTAGGATTTCTTGGGTTCCAAGGAGTCCAAGTTGCAAAGATAATAGGAGAAGAAAGAGAAAAAATCAAATAAAGCATTATTAAGAAGGAAAGTTGAGATAATGATGAAAATATAAGAAATATGTGGAAATATGGATAATGGAATCATTATGAATGAGATTTTGACTCCACATGGTTTCTAATGGCAAAAGGAATCAAAATAAATAAAATAAAAGATTAAGAGAGAAAAATGTGTAAAATATGCATGGATAAGTGATTACTTGTTCATAAAGAAAATTCACTTTCCCTTTTGTATAATTGGCGTCTATGTGGTTAACTTTGGAAAAGGAATCAATATGCCACACAGTAGGATCAATATTGACTAATATGATTCAATATTGTCAAGTAATGGATTACTTAATGATCAAGAAAGGAAGCACGTAATAATAGGTTCCCTATCTCTCTATATCTCCTTCTCCTCATAGTATAGGGATATCAATTCCTAGGGAGTTATATATAGGGTGCTACCTTCACCCTCGAGACTCTGTTCCCAACACCCTCAGACTAGGAGGAGCCTTCCCGAACACTTGGAACTTGCAATAAACTCTGTCGCAAAAACTTGGTCTTTGTGAGATATCATCCATGTGGTTGGAAGAATGAGTGCGACCCCTTGAGAGACTTGAAGCCACGGGAGGGAGTATGAAGGAGGCTGGATGCTCCCACGCCACCAGGAAGAGGCTCGATCGTCATCTTCTTGCTCTCATCCTTGCGTAACACCTGCAGGAGGTCTGCATTCTCACTACGGGTCGCAAGCCTAGAACACTTGCACCCGGTCATCTCAGCCATGGATCAAGACCTTGGTGGGAGCATCAGAGGGTGGCAGAGGCAAGGAGGTTGTTCCTGGTGACTTCTGATCCTTGGGGAGGGGGAGATAACCCCCCCTGTGGTCGGCTGAGGTCGGTGGCAGCATGATGGTTCGTGGGTAGGAGACGAGCAGTTCGTTTGGACAAAAACACCCTCTGCAGCGTGATGAGGCAGGACGTCACGTCAGGGGCAAAATTGACTTTTCGTTATGTTTTGAGTCATCCCGACTAACCCAGGAGAGAAAGGCATGCAATGGCTGACGTGTCAGCCTCTCTTTGGTCCAAGTATGTAAAACTTGCAAAATTTGTAGTTAACTAATGGTAGCTCAGATTAATACAAGTAATCTATGAATCTTGATCAAAACAATACAAGGAATCTAATAAAAATAGATTTAGAGCCTGAATCTGATCCTAACTCGAAAAGTAGTTAAAGTTGCTAACCTTGATGCTTTATAATGTGAAAAATACCCTAATTTGATGATCCTATGAAATTGGGATGTTTGATGTGGATTAATATACGAGCCTATTAACCTGTTGTTAATAAAAAGATGTATTGGGTATCTAAGTAGATAATCCATGGGCTATATAGCTTGATTTAGGGTTCCATGTACATGAATGTGCATTAATGGGTTTAGAAACCCTAATCTAAGTGTTAATGAGTTTTAATGAGATATAATTTGAGATCCTTTGTATAAAACTAATGCTAGGTTAATCTCAAGCCTAGTAGATGATAAAAAGGCTCTAATGTGATTAAGCTGAATAATTAAGGTTTTGCCTCTAGATATGTTATTTTTAGGGTTTTTGGGTTATAATGGAGAAAAATTGTAGATAAACCCTAATGATACCCTAATTCAGATTAGAAACCCTATAAAGTGAATCCAAGTCAATAAAATATATTCTTGATAAAGTGTGTAGTAAATAGAGTACATATGCTTTTCAGGATTCTTGATTGTGTGGTTGAACTACTTGCTTGGATTGCTTTCTTAGTTGGAATTACTATTGGCTTATGAAATCTACTGAATAGGTATGTGGTTACTTTATGAATAATCACCTTTAGTTTCACTGTGTTTCCTAAACATTTCTCGAATGATTGCAACCTAAACTGTTGGATGTTCAATTATGCAATCCTATAAAGTCCCTATGAGTACCATAATTAAATATGAATGTGTTTCTCGAACCTACATGCCACCCTGATGTATGTTGCAAGACCAAGCCCCAGAGGGAAGGTCTGCTTTGGTCAAGCCCCAGAGGGAAGACCATTGGGAACCTCAAGAGGTGACCCCAGGTACCAAGATCAGGATCGAGAAGGTGGCCTTATGTCCCTTGCAAGGACAAAACCCTAAGAGAGGGTAATCTAAGGTTTAGGGCAAAAACAGTTGATAAGTCACATTGAAAGTGTAATTTGGATTGTTAATCAACTATTTGTGATAATTAGGTTGTTAGACACTATTTGTGAAATTGTGATTGTTCCCCACATACCAGTATAGAAATATACTAACCGCCGTTTTGTTTTTCGACATTTTAGGTGTTATCTGAAGAGGACAAATAGTAAAATGGAATCTATGAAGATAACATTAAGTAATCTAACAGAGGATTAGATAGATAGATTTTATCTGTGGATAGATGTCATAGATCCTAAATTTTACAAGGTATGAAAAAGTTTTATTTTATTCCAGCTTTCTAGTTTAGTATTAGTATAATTTGATAATTTTTTTGATTAAATGTCAAACCATTGATCCTAAAATATTGGGATAACGCTTCTGATCTCTTGGTCTCCCTTGATTGGGGGTTACCGGGAAGCAGGGTCGTTACATTTGGTATGAAAGTCGTGGTTTCTCATTTTATCCTTAATAATTATTAAATTTTACAAACTCTATAGAATCGAGGGAGTTATTAGAGGATTTTTCGATGACATATGTGTCTAGAAAAGGATCACAGTCTGGGGGGCTGGAAATATTTTCCTCTGCCCCACTAATCGGTCATGAGGACTCCCAAATGTGATGTGACAGCCTGGCCAATGTCTGAGGTCTTGACTCAAAATAAGATACCTTTAGAACCCTCTCATCTATTTCATCCCTTCTCAACCCTAATTCATATAGGATTCTAAGGTTTAGGGTTTTTCTCTCTCTTCCTCACCCTCTTGAGGTCAGGGTAAGTACAATAAGGATTAAGGAATCCTCCACCAAATCAATGAAAAGAATGTAAATAAGATGTCATGGACATAAGTTTAATAGTTTAAGCATAAACTAAGGATTAGTTACATGCTTAAGTTGCATGGTGTGGGTTGTCGTGCCCTCAGGAGAGATCTGAGCATTGACCTTCTTATCAGGAGGTTGAGGAGAGAGTCAACCTTAGAGGAAGAGGCCTCCAGGAAAAGGTAGATGCATGATGCATCCTCTGAGGATGATGCTAACCCTAACCCTAAGTGGATATCACAGTTGACCATGCATGTATGTACGTGGGTTGACATGCATATTGGTTTTGAGTACCCATGAGAAGCATGAACTATGTGAGGTTGGTTGACCTAGTGCCTTTTGGTGACCCAACCTCGGAAGTGTCATGCATGTTAGGGTGGAGGATAGCTCCTTCATTGAAGAGGATAGTGGTGACCATATATGTAAAGAAGTGAAATCAATCAACCTCTCTACTCATAATAATGGTAAACAAAATCCAATTTGGATAGCAGTGGAAGATAATTTTTTTGACTATATTTAATTTAAATAAAGTGTGCATACAAATTTCCCCAATATGGGTGTACATGCTTTATACAAAAATAGGATCTAAGTAGAGGGAAACTAGACTACTCCACTTTTGTCTCCAAGCAACACATCCATCAGCCAAGTCCATGCCAAAGCTACAATCTTCATGCCATATCCAACACCTTGCTCCACATCTGGGTGGTTGGGAAGGCACCCAGCAAAAAGGGAAGGAAAAATAAAAGTATGCTTCACTAAACTATTCTAAGACAGTAAGATAAGAAAAGTATGTAAAAGCAGGATAGGGTTCATCATAAGATGATGATACAAGAGAATGAGGCTAAATATACAAGAATATTTCAATAGATGCTTGCCTTAAACAATATATAACCAAGGTTTGCATGTATGATTAATATTGACTATCTTAACTATGTAGGGTTGAGGCACCTACCAGACCTTCAACCAAAAGGGTGAGGGGAGAGTATCACATTCCCAGTCACCTGCACATATTTCATGTGCGGGGGAAAATAACACGTTCCCCAGGGGAGAAATAACACATTACCCAACTATGGGTGGTTGTACATACAAGTACCACTACACTATTAATTAGTCTAATTAAATCAACATGCTAGAAAAAGAGTTATGGCAAGATTAATCAAATGATTTATACAACATGATAGTGGGGTATAAAAACCCAAACAAGATAATACTACAACTGATTTTGAGGCATAAACAAATTAAGTTTCAAGAATAATGGATTAGGTCAAATTAAGCCTCATTAGGGAATATGGGTATTTGTATAAAAACTTTCCCAACTGAAGGAGGGTAGATGCACATACCTTTAATCTTTAGAATCTTAGAACTACTTTTCATAACTTTTACACGATATCAGATCCACTTGGTATTATTTATTTATGATTCTATGATTATCCAAAAATTACAAAACTTCACCCATAAATCATATTAAGTATGTTAGTCACGAATTTGGTATTATTTCCATTTTTTGAAGTCGTTTGTTATTTTAAATAATGATTTGAAAGTTTTGTACACTTTCTCTCTCCTGAATTTATCGTCTCATCAAATATTTTTCAAATTGATTCAAAATTTATGCAAAGGTCTATTTTAACATGTAGAACGCGAATTTGGAATTAATATATTTTTTTGAAGACTTTTATTATTTTATTTAATTCATTTAAATTTTATCACTTATTTAACCTTTTAATTTATTATAGGCATCTAGAAACTTTCTAAAAATATGAAACTTGGTATACAAGTAATAATAAATGTTAGGAACACATTTTTGGCCTTAATTAATTTTTATCAACATATATTTAATATTTTTGGTCTTTAAGTCATTTTCTCTCTCCCGAATAAAATAAAATATTCAACATTAACCAAATTAAATGCAAATTTGCACAAAGGCTTATTTTTATGTTTAGATTACGAATCTGGAGTTATTTTTCCAATTTGAGGGCATTAAATATTTTATCTCCCTTTCTTGACTTATTTCCCATTATCTTGTATTGAAAGGCTTTTATATATTTATTTATTATCCAAATTAGATGATACTTGGCCATTAAGTTTCTTTTCGATCAAGAAAACGAATTTTCATATCAAAATTATCTTTATGGGTTTCCACTTATGATTTTCTAGACAACATATTCCTCATTATCTTCTGTTATCCATTATATCCCATTTATCTCCAATTATTACATTTATCATCTCCTTTATGTATATTTCGGGATTTCCTTTCTTTTTCATATTATAAAAAGCACTAGAAATTTCTAGGACGAATTTATTTATTCTTTTTATCACTTAAGTGGATATTTTACATATTAAACCCATTATTAAGCTTCCACTGAGGTATTTGTGCATAAACCCAAATATTGGAATAAAAGGTGAACAAATGTTCATTAAACCATCATATTCTCCACAAAATAAATAGAAAGTCCAAAGAGGATAGAAATGAAAGGAAAAGATGGAAAAGAGGACCAAAAAGGCAAAATACCCAGAACTCAGTATGTTACAACACTCCATCCCTTAAAGAGGATTTCGTCCCCGAAATCACTAGCAATTAGGGAAGGGTGAGTGTGCAACCTCACATCACAAAACTTCAAGTTGTTCCTTCAACCATACAACTTCTACCAAAACTTATACTTCAACTACACCTTAGGGTTCAGAAACTTCACATACATCAACTAATCATAGGTTGGGTTCTCATGGATCTCCTAGGGTCGACATTCTTTTTAGGAGATTTAACATTATTTACATTTTGGCTCATTAACATTATACTCTTTATGATATCACATTATCATCATTATATTAATTACGTCATGCCATATACACTTTATTGCCAAAAGGGGTTATATTTTATTATCATCCATGAAACATTATATATGTATCTCATTTTTCTTACTAAGAATTTTAGCACAATTAGGGGTCACTCAACTATCTCAACATTCATTATTATATTTGATCATTGTCCTTAATAATTCAGATTTATACTTCATTATCCTCATATTACCACTTTATTAATTATAACACATTATTTTACATGAAATAAGACATTATATCAAATTTGTGGTTAAGCATACAATTATTTCAATTAATAACACATTAGTTACTTATATTCATATTAAACATTATCACATTGTCACATTATATTTATTGCTCATGTTAATGTCATCATTAATCATTTCCTTATATTTATTCATTTAAATTATTGATTTTGCACACTTATGTGAATCCAATTACTTCATATTCACATTGAAGCCTTTACATGTATTTTAATGATCAAGGTGAGACATATTACTTATCAATGAATTGATTCACATTAAATGACTAATCACATGTGTATTAGATAACAAGGTAACATACATTCACATTGATGACTTAATTAATATGTGATTAGATGATCATATATATCATTTATGTGTATCAAAGTATGTTAACTAATTATTGCTCTTAACATCATTAATGTATCATGAAAGACATTAAGGATGCATAGATTAGGGTTAGATATTACAACTTAGGGTTTAGGTCAACATGACCATTATATTGCACTTATTCATTTCTTGGCATGCATTAAGTTATGAATTATAACCTTACTCGTCATATCATTAGGGTTTATTGGTTCATAACATTATTAACATCTTACTTATTGACAATTAGCATTGATATTCATATTATATGCATTGAATATTCATTAGGGTTCACGCATATGATTTATTCCTTAGATGATAATTATGTGTTCATTAATATATAAACAAGAACGTTAGAGTTACAACTATTAACTTGTTTGGTCAAAACTAAGGATCCGAACATACTAGCCTCCTATCTATGGAGTTAGCGTTTCTAAAGATAGATCAAGATGTTATAGGTCGTTGGCTAAATGGACATCAATATATCACTTTGTTTTGATAATGACAAACATTTCATTCTTATTGATCTAACATGCTACTTGAGTGTTGCAGGAATAAGGTGGATGACAAAGCTTTGGCAAATCTACATGCTTGAATGATTGCATTTTCATGAAATGTAATCAATTGTAAAACTTATACAAATATATAATGTACAAGTACTTAGACATCATGTAAATCAAGCGTTAGATCTTTCGTAACTAATCGCCACACTTAGATAGGTCATCCCCTTCAATAGTGTCACATATGCACACTCATACATACACTTAGCACTTTATTTGAAACATTGAAACAGGGTCAATCTCGGTCGACAAAATCCTCGACTGAGACACACTCGATCGACAAACTTCTCGACCGAGAAAGACCCAAGTAGCTGTTAGACATAGCTGACAAGGTAGTTGGAAGTTGGAGATGAACATTGCAAGCACTTGCTCTAGAGAGCCTGTCGGTCGACAAACCCTCGACCGAGTAGGTATCTCGATCGACAATTTCTCGACCGAGATGGGTTCTGATAGCACTTGCAGAATTAATTAACTAGCCGTTGCTAAAAGTAACCAAAGTGTACCTAACAGCTAGTTAAGCACTTAGAACCTTCTAGAAAGTGTCTAGAACGTCCTTAAGCACTTGTAGGTCATTCCTATAAATAGGACATGCTTTAGGACACCTAAACTCACTTATTCTACACTTGAGCAATCTTTGAGCATACACTTACATTAGCAACCTATTTTGAGCAATTGAGCATACTTGCATTTGGCTACTCTTCTCCTTGCTCTAATTTCGTGTCCTATAGGCTAGTATCTCCTATCCACAGCAATCACACTTCCATATACATTGGTTAGGAGATCTACACGCTTGATATAGGCAAATCAAGCCTTGTGCTTCAAAGGTTAAGTGTAATTTCCTTTTCCTTTCTTGTTCACTCTTATTGCTTGTACTCTCCTTGCTACTCCTTGGGTTGGAGGCTGCGGATTGAAGAGGGTCGTGATCTTCTTGGAGAAGGAGGCTTTGGACTACTTCAAGAAGGCTGGTGCAACGGGAGGCTACTTTAAAGAGGAAGGCTACTTCAAGGGGGAGCTTGAAGTTACTTCAAGAAGGCTGCCTCAAGTTGGTGCATCTACTTCAAAGTGAAGGCTGTCCAAAGGGGTGTAAGAAAGTATTGTATTTTATGTAAAATCCTTGAAGAGGTAATAAAATTAATAATTTCAAAATCCCGGTTGGGTAAGCAATCGGGTAGTGGACTGACTACCTTAGTATTTGCTAAGGTAGGAACCACTCTAAATCCCTTGTCTCCTTCTTGCTTTTTCATTTGTGGTTGTTTGAGTTAAATAATAGTTGAATTAAATTTAAAACCCTATTCACCCCCCTCTAGTGGTTTTTCAATTGGTATCAGAGCAGGCTTCAAGGAACCCTAACCAAGTCTTGAAGAATGGGTGACGGGGTACTCAACAACCTCAACCTTGAGGGAACACTTATGGCTAGGCCTCCTATGTTTGATGGAACAAACTACACCTACTGGAAGAGAAGGATGCAATTCTACTTCCAAGGGATTAGCTGGGATCTATGGAGGATGGTATCAACCCCCTATGAGCTTCCTCAAGTGGAATATGCAGCTTGGGACACCAATACGGTAAAGTCAGCTCAAATGAATGCAAAGGCTGTAAGTATTCTATATTGTTCAATTTTAGTAGGAGAATTTAATAGGATATCAAACTGTGATACATCCTATGAAATTTGGCATAGACTTTCCATAACTTATGAAGGGACTGTTCAAGTTAAGAATTCTAAGATTAGTATGCTTAAACAAAAGTTTGAACACTTCCGTATGGATCCGAATGAATCTATTAGTGAAATGTATGCAAAATTTTCTTCTATTGTAAATGATTTGAATGCTTTAGGAAAAGTTGTTCTTGAAGAAGATCAGGTGTCAAAGATCTTTAGATCACTTCCTCCCAAATACAAGCCCAAGGTGACGACCATTGAAGAAGCAAATGACCTCACTCGACTGAGAATGGAACAACTCATTGGCAACCTAGAAGCTCATGAAGCAACCCTAGAAGAGGAAGAAAGAAGAGAATGTGAACTTCAACAAGGGAAAAAGAAGGATGTGGCTCTAAAAGCTTCAAAGATCATCACACCAGAAAGTGAGAAGTCAAGTGAAGAAGAAGGAGCAGATGCCTTGATTGTCAATGGTAAGAAATATAAAAGATTTAAATCTAACAACATTTATAGTTCCTCTTCTTCTCCTCCTAGGTTCTTTGAGTGTGGAAAGAAAGGACATCTCAAAAATGAATGCCCCAAAACAAAGAAAGGAAAGAAAAGTTCACACAGAAAGAAGGGAGAAAAAGCTTACAAAGCTGCATGGGATGAGTCAAGTGAGATTGAAAGTGGAGAAGAAAAGGTAGAATGTCTAATGGCAAGAGAGGATGATGAAGACTCACAAGAGGTAAGCCTTCTTGATGTTCCTAAAGAAGAATTAATCGCTAGTCTACAAGAAGCTCATGATAAATATGTTGATTGCAAAAGAAAACTAAAGAAGGTTACCAAAACAAATGATGAGTTATATGCTAGATTAAATGATCTCTCTTCTAAAAAGGACAACATTGACCTTGAGAACTTGTCTTTGAAAACATCTTAAATGACTGCACTAGAAAATTACTTACTCTAGAAACAAATGTTGATCTTTTTTCTCAAGAAAAGACTAATTTGTTAGCTAAACTAAATGATTTTAAGACCCAACCAATTTTATGTAACCATCTAGACTATGACAATGTTGTAAAAGGAAGAGACTCCATATTATCTGATTTAGATCAAGCAAGGAAAGATTTACACAAAAAGATGGATGACATTGCAAAGCTACAAAGAAACCTAAATGACTTAAGAGGAAAAGACATCCTTAATAACATTCTGAAAATTTCCTCTAGTTTCAATGGAAGACGAGGATTAGGATATGCTCAAAAAAAAAATCAACCCAAAAGAGATAAAGCATCTAAGACTCAGACTATGTTTGTACCTAAGAACACAATTCCTAGAAAGAGAAGTGAAGTTGATTCTATTACTTGTCATTTTTGCCTATGTCCTGGACATTATTCATTTTCATGCCCTTATAAGACCAAGGATTTCGATTTAGTTTGGGTTCCAAAACCCCAAACTTATTGGATTTTAATGAAATTTAGTTGAGATATGATCCAATGCCAATTTTTGCAAATTATATTGTCTTATCTCAACTTAATAAAAGGTCTCATGCATTATGGTAATTTTCAGAACTGCTATACTGAAACAGAAACTTACTCGGTCGAAGTATTGTCGACCGAAAACATAGTCGGTCAAACTTTTGTCGACCGACCAGATGCCTGTGACAAATTAAAATCTACAACAACAACTTGAGTAAAACATCAACCGTTTCAGTCGAGAAAAGGTCGATCGAGATAAAATTCGGTCGAAAAATAGTCGACCGAACAGAACTTCTATTTTCACCAGTTTTTAATCTGCAATACAACAACTTTCTCTATCAACGATTGGTCGACCGAGAGAGGTGTCGGTCGAACTTTTGTCAACCGACTGAAGTTCTGAGTCAGATTTTTTATTCAACCTGTAATTAAATGCTTCTAACCATACCGGACCATCACATGGGTACCCAACCCTACATTTTATGTAGGATTGGGTGGTCGACAGTGGATGTTCCAAACACATGACCGGAAACAAGGATGCATTTCAAAGTTTTGAAGAAAAGAAAAGTGGAACAGTCACTTTTGGAGATAATGGTAAAGGTAAAATCATTGGAATAGGTAACGTTGGTACAAACCTTGAAATAAAGAATGTTCTACTCATTGATGGTTTGCACCATAATTTAATAAGCGTTAGTCAATTATGTGACAGTGGATATGATGTTTTATTTAACAAAAATTGCTGCAAGTTATTAATAGAAAACACTACAACTGTTGTTTATGAAGGAAAACGAGTTGGAAACCTTTATATTCTTAGACCTAACTCTATGAAATCTGTCGTAGGAAAATGCTTACTTGCAAATGAAAATACTTTACAACTATGGCATAAAAACTTAGGACATGCTAGTTCCCATGTTATCAAAAAGTTAGTCAAATATGATCTTGTTCGTGGTTTGCCTAATTTATCTTTTGATCAAGTTGAAAATTGTGAACCATGTACTTTGGGTAAGCAAACAAAAACCTCTTTTAAACCCAAACATGTACTTAGCACCTGTAGATCCTTAGAATCAATTCATATGGATTTATTTGGACCCATGAGGACACAATCTATAGGTGGCAAAAGATATTGCTTTTTTATTGTTGATGATTATAGTAGATATACATGGGTACATTTTCTTGCAACCAAAGATGACACTATTCATGTTTTTATAAAATTTTGTTCCATGATTGAAAATCTATTACAAAACAAAATATGTACCATTAGAAGTGATCATGGTGGAGAATTTGAGAACCATTTATTTGAAGAATTTTGCACATCTCAAGGATACACTCACAACTTTTCTGATCCACGCACTCCACAACAAAATGGTATAGTTGAAAGGAAAAATCGATCACTACAAGAAATGGCTAGGACTATGATGCTCGAACATGACACACCTAAAACTTTTTGGGCTCAAGCTGTAAACACCGCATGCTATGTGTTAAATAGAGTAACTGTTCACTCCTATTTGAAGAAAACACCATATGAAATAATACATACTAAGAAACCTAGAGTTGACTATTTTCATACCTTTGGATCCACATGCTATATCTTAAACACTAAAGAGGATAGAGATAAGTTTGATTCTAAATCACATAAAGCATTCTTTTTGGGATATTCTACCTCTAGCAAAGCATTTAGAGTCTACAACACTATTTCTAGAAAAGTTGAAGAATCTATTCATATTTCTTTTCAGGAAGAGACAAAATAAAAAAATCCTGAAATAGTTGATCTCACTCATCAATTCAAAAACTTGTCCATACCCAATGATAGTGAGAAAAATACTACAAGCAATAGTACAGCTGAGACACAACCTATACCTAGACTCATTAAGGATCATCCTCAAGAATTAATTATTGGAAATCCTAATGATAAAGTCAAAACTCGTTCTTCTTTTAAGGATGTTGCAAACATGGCCTTTGTTTCTATTATTGAACCTAAGAAGGTATCTGAAGATCTTAAAGATGACTATTGGATAATAGAAATGCAAGAAGAGTTAAATCAATTCACTAAAAATGACGTTTGGGATTTAGTTCCTAAACCACAAAATAAAACCATCATTGGAACAAAATGGGTTTTTAGGAATAAGCTAAATGAGGCAGGGGAAGTAATAAGAAATAAAGCTAGGTTAGTAGGACAAGGATACAATCAACAAGAAGGAATAGACTTTGATGAAACATACACACCAGTAGCAAGACTTGAAGCTATTTGAATGTTACTAGCTATAGCTACACACAAAAACATCAAACTCTATCAAATGGATGTAAAAAGTTCATTTCTAAATGGAATCATTCAAGAAGAAGTATATGTTTCCCAACCACCTAGTTTTGAAATACCAGAAAAAGGTGACTATGTTTATAAACTTAAGAAAGCACTTTATGGTTTAAAACAAGCACCTAGGAATTGGTATGAAAGGCTCAAGACATATCTCTTTGATAATGGTTTTTCTATTGGAAATTCAGATTTTACTTTATTTTTCAAAACATATACATCCAATTTTCTAGTTGTTCAAATATATGTTGATGACATTATTTTTGGAGCTTCAAATGAATCCTTGTGCACACAATTTAGTGACATTATGCAAAAAGAATTTGAAATGAGCCTCATGGGTGAACTAACTTTCTTTCTTGGTTTTCAAATTAAACAAACGCCTGCCGAAATTTTTATAAGCCAAGAAAAGTATACTAAAGAACTCTTAAAATGTTTTGGGATGGATCATTGCAAACACGCTGCTACTCCTATGGCTACCTCTATTAAAATTGATAAGGATGAAAATGGGGAACCTATTGATGATTCTTTATATAGAGCCATGATTGGTAGTTTGCTTTACTTAACCGCTTCAAAACCGGATATCATGTTTTCCGTTGGTCTTTGTGCTCGATTTCAATCACAACCCATGCACTCTAATTTTCAAGCAGTTAAACGGATTCTTCGATACTTAGCTGGCACCACATGTTTTGGTTTATGGTACCCAAAAGGACAATCCTTGGATTTCAAAGCTTATACTGATGCTGATTATGATGGTTGTCGACTTGACCACAAGAGAACTAGTGGTGGTTGTTTCTTATTAGGAAGAGCTTTAGTATCTGGGTTTAGCAAGAAACAAAATACGGTTGCCCTCTCTACAACTGAAGCTGAATATATGGCAGCCTGATCTTACTGTGCTCAAGTGCTTTATATGCAACAAGTGTTAAACAATTATGGTTTCACTCTTTCATCTACGCCTATCTTTTGTGACAACACAAGCGCTATAAACTTAGCACACAATCCTATTTTACAGAGCTGAGCTAAACATATTGAAATCCGTCATCACTTTTTAAGGGATCATATCTCTAAGAATCATGTTTCCCTTCATCATGTTGATACGGAAGATCAATTGGCTGATATTTTTACAAAACCGCTTCCACTAGACCAATTCAACAAAATAAGGAAGCAACTGCTTATCACTCCTTTAGATGATGTTTTCTTTGATATTTGTGCTTCTTAACAATGTTCCTATTTGCATCGTTTTTTGGTTTTTAAATGGACATCTTTTTCATAGGATTTGATGGGACATCTAATTAAGGGGGCGTTTTCTTGTTTTAATGGATATATTTTTGAAATGACAAAGGGGGAGAAATAAAAATAAATATAAATCTTGTGTGCAAAACTCAATCAATGAGTTTCATAAACTCTTGGCTTTACATTGAAAGTTGCTATATTCCCTAAAGAATTGGATTTCATGTTCCATAATTCATGGGGAATAATAAGCACACATTTTATAAACAAGAGAAGAAATTCACAAAGTAAACTTCAGGTATGAAACTAAACTTATCTTAAAAAATGAGTTGATTTATATTTTGGAAATGTTTGTCATCTTCAAAAAGGGGGAGATTGTTGGCTAAATGGACATCAATATATCCCTTTGTTTTGATAATGACAAACATTTCATTCTTATTGATCTAACATGCTACTTGAGTGTTGCGGGAATAAGGTGGATGACAAAGCTTTGGGAAATCTACATGCTTGAATGATTGTATTTTTCATGAAATGTAATCAATTGTAAAACTTGTACAAATATATAATGTACAAGTACTTAGAAATCATGTAAATCAAGCGTTATATCTTTCCTAACTAATCACCACACTTAGATAGGTCATCCCCTTCAATAGTGTCACATATGCACACTCATACATACACTTAGCACTTTATTTGAAACATTGAAACATGGTCAATCTCGGTCGACAAAATCCTCGACCGAGACACACTCGGTCGACAAACTTCTCGACCGAGAAAGACCCAAGTAGCTGTTAGACATAGCTGACAAGGTAGTTGGCAGTTGGAGATGAACATTGCAAACACTTGCTCCAGAGAGCCTGTCGGTCGACAAACCCTCGACCGAGTAGGTATCTCGGTCGACAATTTCTCGACCGAGATGGGTTCTGACAGCACTTGCAGAATTAATTAACTAGCCGTTGCTAAAAGCAACCAAAGTGTACCTAACGGCTAGTTAAGCACTTAGAACCCTATAGAAAGTGTCTAGAACGTCCTTAAGCACTTGTAGGTCATTCCTATAAATAGGACATGCTTTAGGACACCTAAACTCACTTATTCTACACTTGAGCAATCTTTGAGCATACACTTGCATTAGCAACCTATTTTGAGCAATTGAGCATACTTGCATTTGGCTACTCTTCTCCTTGCTCTAATTTCGTGTCCTATAGGATAGTATCTCCTATCCACATCAATCACACTTCCATATACATTGGTTAGGAGATCTACACGCTTGATATAGGCAAATCAAGCCTTGTGCTTCAAAGGTTAAGTGTAATTTCCTTTTCCTTTCTTGTTCACTCTTATTGCTTGTACTCTCCTTGCTACTCCTTGGGTTGGAGGCTGCAGATTGGAGAGGGTCATGATCTTCTTGGTGAAGAAGGAGGCTTTGGACTGCTTCAAGAAGGCTGGTGCAACGGGAGGCTACTTTAAAGAGGAAGGCTACTTCAAGGGGGAGCTTGGAGTTACTTCAAGAAGGCTGCCTCAAGTTGGTGCATCTACTTCAAAGTGAAGGATGTCCAAAGGGTAGTAAGAAAGTATTGTATTTTATGTAAAATCCTTGAAGAGGTAATAAAATTAATACTTTCAAAATCCCGGTTGGGTAAGTAATAGGGTAGTGGACTGACTACCTTAGTATTTGCTAAGGTAGGAACCACTCTAAATCCCTTGTCTCCTTCTTGCTTTTTCATTTGTGGTTGTTTGAGTTAAATAATAGTTGAATTAAATTAAAAACCCTATTCACCCCCCTCTAGTGGTTTTTCAATTGGTATCAGAGCAGGCTTCAAGGAACCCTAACCAAGTCTTGAAGAATGGGTGACGGGGTACTCAACAACCTCAACCTTGAGGGAACACTTATGGCTAGGCCTCCTATGTTTGATGGAACAAACTACACCTACTGGAAGAGAAGGATGCAATTCTACTTCCAAGGGATTAGCTGGGATCTATGGAGGATGGTGTCAACCCCCTATGAGCTTCCTCAAGTGGAATATGCAGCTTGGGACACCAATACGGTAAAGTCGGCTCAAATGAATGCAAAGGCTGTAAGTATTCTATATTGTTCAATTTCCGTAGGAGAATTTAACAGGATATCAAACTGTGATACATCCAATGAAATTTGGCATAGACTTTCTATAACTTATGAAGGGACTGTTCAAGTTAAGAATTCTAAGATTAGTATGCTTAAACAAAAGTTTGAACACTTCCGTATGGATCCGAATGAATCTATTAGTGAAATGTATGCAAAATTTTCTTCTATTGTAAATGGTTTGAATTCTTTAGGAAAAGTTGTTCTTGAAGAAGATCAGGTGTCAAAGATCCTTAGATCACTTCCTCCCAAATACAAGCCCAAGGTGACGACCATTGAAGAAGCAAATGACCTCACTCGACTGAGAATGGAACAACTCATTGGCAACCTAGAAGCTCATGAAGCAACCCTAGAAGAGGAAGAAAGAAGAGAACGTGAACTTCAACAAGGGAAAAAGAAGGATGTGGCTCTAAAAGCTTCAAAGATCATCACACCAGAAAGTGAGGAGTCAAGTGAAGAAGAAGGAGAAGATGCCTTGATTGTCAATGGTAAGAAATATAAAAGATTTAAATCTAACAAAATTTCTAGTTCCTCTTATTCTCCTCCTAGGTGCTTTGAGTGTGGAAAGAAAGGACATCTAAAAAATGAATGCCCCAAAACAAAGAAAGGAAAGAAAAGTTCACACAGAAAGAAGGGACGAAAAGCTTACAAAGCTGCATGGGATGAGTCAAGTGAGAGTGAAAGTGGAGAAGAAAAGGTAGAATGTCTAATGGCAAGAGAGGATGATGAAGACTCACAAGAGGTAAGCCTTCTTGATCTTCCTAAAGAAGAATTAATCGCTAGTCTACAAGAAGCTCATGATAAATATGTTGATTGCAAAAGAAAACTAAAGAAGGTTACCAAAACAAATGATAAGTTATATGCTAGATTAAATGATCTCTCTTATAAAAAGGACAACATTGACCTTGAGAACTTGTCTTTGAAAACATCTTTAAATGACCGCACTAGAAAATTACTTACTCTAGAAACAAATGTTGATCTTATTTCTCAAGAAAAGACTGATTTGTTAGCTAAACTAAATGATTTTCAGACCCAACCAATTTTATGTAACCATCTAGACTATGACAATGTTGTAAAAGAAAGAGACTCCCTATTATCTGATTTAGATCAAGCAAGGAAAGATTTACACAAAAAGATGGATGACATTGCAAAGCTACAAAGAAACCTAAATGACTTAAGAGGAAAAGACATCCTTAATAACATTCTGAAAATTTCCTCTAGTTTCAATGGAAGACGAGGATTAGGATATGCTCCAAAGAAAAATCAACCCAAAAGAGCTAAAGCATCTAAGACTCCGACTATGTTTGTACCTAAGAACACAATTCATAGAAAGAGAAGTGAAGTTGATTCTATTACTTGTCATTTTTGCCTACGTCTTGGACATTATTCATTTCATGCCCTTATAAGACCAAGGATTCCGATTTAGTTTGGGTTCCAAAACACCAAACTTAGTGGATTTGAATGAAATTTAGTTGAGATATGATCCAATGCTTATTTTTGCAAATTATATTGTCTTATCTCAACTTAATAAAAGGTCTCATGCATTATGGTAATTTTCAGAACTGCTATACTGAAACATAAACTTACTCGGTCAAAGTATTGTCGACCGAAAACATAGTCGGTCAAACTTTTGTCGACCGACTAGATGCCTGTGACAAATTAAAATCTACAACAACAACTTGAGTGAAACAACAACCGTTTCGGTCGAAAAAAGGTCGATCGAGACAAAATTCGGTCGAAAAATAGTCGACCGAACAGAACTTCTGTTTTCACCAGTTTTTAATCTGCAATACAACAACTTTCTCGATCAACGATTGGTCGACCGAGAGAGGTGTCGGTCAAACTTTTGTCGACCGACTGAAGTTCAGAGTCAGATTTTTTTATTCAGTCTATAATTAAATGCTTCTAACCATACCAGACCATCACATGGGTACCAAAACCTACATTTTTATGCAGGATTGGGTGCTCGACAGTGGATGTTCCAAACACATGACCGGAAACAAGGATGCATTTCAAACTTTTGAAGAAAAGAAAAGTGGAACAATCACTTTTGGAGATAATGGTAAAGGTAAAATCATTGGAATAGGTAACGTTGGTACAAACCTTGAAATAAAGAATGTTCTACTCGTTGATGGTTTGCACCATAATTTACTAAACGTTAGTCAATTATGTGACAGTGGATATGATGCTTTATTTAACAAAAATTGCTTAAAGTTATTAATAGAAAACACTACAACTATTATTTATGAAGGAAAACGAGTTGGAAACCTTTATATTCTTAGACCTAACACTATGAAATCTGTCATAGGAAAATGCTTTCTTGCAAATGAAAATACTTTACAACTATGGCATAAAAAGTTAGGACATGCTAGTTCCCATGTTATCAAAAAGTTAGTCAAATATGATCTTGTTCGTGGTTTGCCTAATTTATCTTTTGATCAAGTTGAAAATTGTGAACCATGTACTTTGGGTAAGCAAACAAAAACCTCTTTTAAACCTAAACATGTACCTAGCACCTGTAGATCCTTAGAATTAATTCATATGGATTTATTTGGACCCATGAGGACACAATCTATAGGTGGCAAAAGATATTGCTTCGTTATTGTTGATGATTATAGTAGATATACATGGGTACATTTTCTTGCAACCAAAAATGACACTATTCATGTTTTTATAAAATTTTGTTCCATGATTGAAAATCTATTACAAAACAAAATATGTACCATTAGAAGTGATCATGGTGGAGAATTTGAGAACCATTTATTTGAAGAATTTTGCACATCTCAAGGATACACTCACAACTTTTCTGCTCCACGCACTCCACAACAAAATGGTATAGTTGAAAGGAAAAATCGATCACTACAACAAATGTCTAGGACTATGATGCTCGAACATGACACACCTAAAACTTTTTGGGCTCAAGCTGTAAACACCGCATGCTATGTGTTAAATAGAGTAACTGTTCACTCCTATTTGAAGAAAACACCATATGAAATAATACATACTAAGAAACCTAGAGTTGACTATTTTCATACCTTTGGATCCACATGCTATATCTTAAACACTAAAGAGGATAGAGATAAGTTTGATTCTAAATCACATAAAGCATTCTTTTTGGGATATTCTACCTCTAGCAAAGCATTTAGAGTCTACAATACTATTTCTAGAAAAGTTGAGGAATCTATTTATATTTCTTTTCATGAAGAGACAAAATCAGAAAATCCTGAAATAGTTGATCTCACTCATCAATTCAAAAACTTGTCCATACCCAATGATAGTGACAAAAATACTACAAGCAATAACACACCTGAGACACAACCTATACCTAGACTCATTAAGGATCATCCTCAAGAATTGATTATTGGAAATCCTAATGATAAAGTCAAAACTCGTTCTTCTTTTAAGGATGTTGCAAACATGGCCTATGTTTCTACTATTGAACCTAAGAAGGTATCTGAAGCTCTTAAAGATGACTATTGGATAATAGCAATGCAAGAAGAGTTAAATCAATTCACTAAAAATGACGTATGGGATTTAGTTCCTAAACCACAAAATAAAACCATCATTGGAACAAAATGGGTTTTTAGGAATAAGCTAAATGAGGCAGGGGAAGTAATAAGAAATAAAGCTAGGTCAGTAGCACAAGGATACAATCAACAAGAAGGAATAGACTTTGATGAAACATACGCACCAGTAGCAAGACTTGAAGCTATTCGAATGTTACTAGCTATAGCTGCACACAAAAACATCAAACTCTATCAAATGGATGTAAAAAGTGCATTTCTAAATGGAATCATTCAAGAAGAAGTATATGTTGCCCAACCACCTGGTTTTGAAATACCAGAAAAAGGTGACTATGTTTATAAACTTAAGAAAGCACTTTATGGTTTAAAACAAGTACCTAGGAATTGGTATGAAAGGCTCAAGACATATCTCTTTGATAATGGTTTTTCTATTGGAAATTCAGATTTTACTTTCTTTTTCAAAACATATACATCCGATTTTCTAGTTGTTCAATTATATGTTGATGACATTATTTTTGGAGCTTCAAATGAATCCTTGTGCACACAATTCAGTGACATTATGCAAAAAGAATTTGAAATGAGCCTCATGGGTGAACTAACTTTCTTTCTTGGTTTTAAAATTAAACAAACGCCTGCCAGAATTTTTATAAGCCAAGAAAAGTATACTAAAGAACTCTTAAAACGTTTTGGGATGGATAAGTGCAAACACGCTACTAATCCTATGGCTACCTCTATTAAAATTGATAAGGATGAAAATGGGGAACCTATTGATGATTCTTTATATAGAGCCATGATTGGTAGTTTGCTTTACTTAATCGCTTCAAGATCGGATATCATGTTTTCCGTTGGTCTTTGTGCTCGATTTCAATCACAACCCATGCACTCTCATTTTCAAATAGTTAAACAGATTCTTCGATACTTAGCCGACACCACATGTTTTGGTTTATGGTACCCAAAAGGAAAATCCTTGGATTTCAAAGCTTATACTGATGCTGATTATGCTGGTTGTCGACTTGACCGCAAGAGCACTAGTGGTGGTGGTTTCTTGTTAGTAAGAGCTTTAGTATCTTGGTTTAGCAAGAAACAAAATACGGTTGCCCTCTCTACAACTGAAGCTGAATATATGGCAGCCGGATCTTGCTGTGCTCAAGTGCTTTATATGCAACAAGTGTTAAACGATTATGGTTTCACTCTTTCATCTACGCCTATCTTTTGTGACAACACAAGCACTATAAACTTAGCACACAATCCTATTTTACACAGCCGAGCTAAACATATTGAAATCCGTCATCACTTTTTAAGGGATCATATCTCTAAGAATCATGTTTCCCTTCATCATGTTGATACGTAAGATCAATTGGATGATATTTTTACAAAACCGCTTCCACTAGACCAATTCAAAAAAATAAGGAAGCAACTGCTTATCACGGCTTTAGATGATGTTTTCTTTGATATTTGTGCTTCTTAACAATGTTCCTATTTGCATCGTTTTTTGGTTTTTAAATGGACATCTTTTTCATAGGATTTGATGGGACATCTAATCAAGGGAGAGTTTTCTTGTTTTAATGGATATCTTTTTAAATGACAAAGGGGGAGAAATAAAAATAAATATAAATCGTGTGTGCAAAACTCAATCAATGAGTTTCATAAACTCTTGGCTTTACATTGAAAGTTGATATATTCCCTAAAGAATTGGATTTCATGTTCCATAATTCATGGGGAATAATAAGCACACATTTTATAAACAAGAGAAGAAATTCACAAAGTAAACTTCAGGTATGAAACTAAACTTATCTTAAAAAATGAGTTGATTTATATTTTGGAAATGTTTGTCATCTTCAAAAAGGGGGAGATTGTTGGCTAAATGGACATCAGTAAATCCCTTTGTTTTGATAATGACAAACATTTCATTCTTATTGATCTAACGTGCTACTTGAGTGTTGTAGGAATAAGGTGGATGACAAAGCTTTGGGAAATCTACATGCTTGAATGATTGTATTTTTCATGAAATGTAATCAATTGTAAAACTTATACAAATATATAATGTACAAGTACTTAGACATCATGTAAATTAAGCGTTAGATCTTTCCTAACTAATCACCACACTTAGATAGGTCATCCCCTTTAATAGTGTCACATATGCACACTCATACATACACTTAGCACTTTATTTGAAACATTGAAACATGGTCAATATCGGTCGAAAAAATCCTCGACCGAGACACACTCGGTCAACAAACTTATTGACCGAGAAAGACCCAAGTAGCCGTTAGACATAGCTGACAAGGTAGTTGGCAGTTGAAGATGAACGTTGCAAACACTTGCTCCAGAGAGCTTGTCGGTCGACAAACCCTCGACCGAGTAGGTATCTCGGTCGACAATTTCTTGACCGAGATGGGTTCTGACAGCATTTGCAGAATTAATTAACTAGCCGTTGCTAAAAGCAACCAAAGTGTACCTAACGGCTAGTTAAGCACTTAGAACTCTCTAGAAAGTGTCTATAACATCCTTAAGCACTTGTAGGTCTTTCCTATAAATAGGACATGCTTTAGGACACCTAAACTCACTTATTCTACACCTGAACAATCTTTGAGAATACACTTGCATTAGCAACCTATTTTGAGAAATTGAGCATACTTGCATTTGGCTACTCTTCTTCTTGCTCTAATTTCATGTCCTATAGGCTAGTATCTCCTATCCACAACAATCACACTTCCATATACATTGGTTAGGAGATCTACACACTTTATATAGGCAAATCAAGCATTGTGCTTAAAAGGTTAAGTGTAATTTCCTTTTCCTTTCTTGTTCACTCTTATTGCTTGTACTCTCCTTGCTACTCCTAGGGTTGGAGGCTGCGGATTGGAGAGGGTCGTGATCTTCTTGGTGAAGAAGGAGGCTTTGGACTACTTCAAGTAGGCTGGTGCAACGGGAGGCTACTTCAAAGAGGAAGGCTACTTCAAGGGGGAGCTTGGAGTTACTTCAAGAAGGCTGCCTCAAGTTGGTGCATCTACTTCAAAGTGAAGGCTGTCCAAAGGGGTGTAAGAAAGTATTGTATTTTATGTAAAATCCTTGAAGAGGTAATAAAATTAATACTTTTAAAATCCCGGTTGGGTAAGCAACTGAGTAGTGGACTGACTACCTTAGTATTTTCTAAGGTAGGAGCCACTCTAAATCCCTTATCTCCTTCTTGCTTTTTCATTTGTGGTTGTTTGAGTTAAATAATAGTTGAATTAAATTTAAAACCCTATTCACCCCCCTCTAGTGGTTTTTCATAGGGTTCCATCCCGCCTAAATAGGATTTCGTTCTCAAAATCTAACCACTCAAACATAATCAACTAACCATACTCCACCCCTTAAAGGGTTCGACCTACTACACTAGGGTTAAAGGATAAGTCTAACTAAACCATTATCAAGATCCATCATGCTTCCACTATGCACTTTGATATTCTCACAAACACCCAAACTCTAAGGTCTAGGTTCAAAGGACATAAGAAATTATCTTGGTAACCATCCTCAAACAAATCATCATACACATGAAACTTAGGGTTCTCAAAGATATACAACATAGAAGTCTAAGGTTACTATTGCCTAAACACAAACTATTTCGGGCAATTCGTATCAGCGCAGGCCAGGACGGTATCATATGGGCACGGGAGTCCTCGTATACCAAGCTAGTGGTGTGGAGAAAATTTTTGCCAGCCCCCGAAACCCTGATCCTTTCTCGACACCCTTGTTTCAACTACATGCCCTAATAGTTGCCTAAAGGCAAACCTAAACAACATCAAAATATGCATATTTTAATTATAAGTATTTTAGGATTTTATTCATCAAGGTTCTAATGTGGAACTATTGGTTCCTAAGTCAACCTATCATCAAGGTAGATCAAATCTAGGGCAAACATGTAACTTAAGGGAAACTATGCAAGTCTAGGGTTCTAATGTGGGAGACAAACTGAAATAGTCAAAGATCTGACTACCATTGACTTTGATACCATGTTGTAAAGAAGTGAAATGAATCCACCTCTCTACTCATAATAATGGTAAACAAAATCCAATTTGGATAGCAACGGAAGATATTTTTTTTGACTATATTCAATTTAAATAAAGTGTACATAAAAATTTCCCCAATATGGGTGTACATGCTTTATACAAAAAGAGGATCTAAGTAGAGGAAAATTAGACTACTCCACTTTTGTCTCCAAGCAACACATCCATCAGCCAAGTCCATGCCAAAGCTACGATCTTCATGCCGTATCCAACACCTTGCTCCACATCTGGGTGGTTGGGAAGGCACCCAGCAAAATGGAAAGGAAAAATAAAAGTATGCGTCACTAAACTATTCTAAGACAGTAAGATAAGAAAAGTATGTAAAAGCAGGCTAGGGTTCATCATAAGATGAAGATACAAGAGAATGAGGCTAAATATACAAGAATATTTCAATAGATGCTTGCCATAAACAATATATAACCAAGGTTTGCATGTATGATTAATATTGACTATCTTAACTATGTAGGGTTGAGGCACCTACCAGACCTTCAACCAAAAGGGTGAGGGGAGAGTATCACATTCCCAGTCACCTACAAATATTTCATGTGCGGGGGAGAATAACACGTGCCCCACGGGAGAAATAACACATTTCCCAACTATGGGTGGTTGTACATACAAGTACCACTACACTAGTTAATTAGTCTAATTAAATCAACATGCTAGAAAAAGAGTTATGGCAAGATTAATCAAAGGATTTATACAACATGGCAGTGGGGTATAAAAACCCAAACAAGATAATACTACAACTGATTTTGAGGCATAAACAAATTAAGTTTCAAGAATAATGGATTAGGTCAAATTAAGCCTCATTAGGGAATATGGGTATTTGTATAAAAACTTTCCCAACTGAAGGAGGGTAGATGCACATACCTTTAATCTTTAGAATCTTAGAACCACTTTTCATAACTTTTACACGATATCAGATCCACTTGCCCAAATATGATCATTATATTTATGTATTTAATATATGTATATTCATTAAAGGATTAAAACCTCAAAACCATCGATTTTTTTTACAAACGATCGAATTAGACTCTAAAAACCTTACTACTGTCTTAGTTACGTTCTTCTGATCAAAATAACATATATCTTTGTATATTTTCGAGTTACTAACTTTTTAGAGTATTTTCCATATTTATTAGTTAATTAAATCAACTCGAAAAATACATATTTGAAAACCTCAGAATCAAACCACAAGAATATTTTTATTCAATAGATCTCGTTCTCCTGAGTTCAAAACACTATTTATTTTTAACTTTTGGAGCAACGAGTAAAAAGTTATAATTTTCTAAAAAGCACGAATCAGAAATTGCCACATAGGCACTTTGTATCAAACACAGAGAGAGAGAGAGAGAGAGAGCGAGAGCCCGGGCCCACCTACTGACTTGGCCCAATAAGGGGAAGCCAAGTCACGCGGTCAACATCCGGGTTTGATTCGTCTGAAACAAAACAAAATTAGATGAAAGACGGTTATACCCTCACACGAAAACAAAACAAAGAAGAAACGAACTGAGGGCAAAACGGTAAAACGAGGTTCGGTTATCCCCTTCCTCTCACCCGCACGCCATAGCTGCTGCCACAAGCAGCTAGCTTGGGGGAAACTTGGGCAAAATCGGGATACTAGACCAAATTGGTCGTTTAGATATGCGAAAGAAAGCTCAGAGCAAGACAAACTTGGTGTTACCTTCAATTGAGATGATGATCGAGGAAACTAGGAGCAAGGCGTGCCGCAAGCCTTGCACCTTCAGCTGCTCTACGGTGTTCGAAACGGCTGTGAAACTTGAAATTGGACGGTGCGTTGAGTTGCAAATGTGCCGGCGCACGTAGGGGTAGGGGTATATATAAGCAACGAGACGTGAGTTAGAGTTTTCATAGTGGGCTGTGGAAGCTTGGAGAGCAAGCTTTGGGGGGTTCTCGAATCTTCATCAAAACACAAAAACATTGGTATAAAACAGTGCGGATTTGTGCAAGGAACTTGTAGAGCCAAGAATTATTGAATTTTGTTGAGTAAATCTCGAGAAAAGTGGATTTGAAATTTTGGAAATGAAGGACCTGTTGCCCAAAACGGACCGAGGAAGAAGACAATCCGCGAGCCTTCAGATCGCGATCCAATGGCCGAGATTTCGCGCCAAGTTAAAGTTGTAAATTTGATTCCTAATTAAAATCGACTAAAGTGATTTAATGTTTCTCTCTCTTCTCATTTGGAGGCCCAAACGATGTCCAAAAATTACTAAATTTTATATTCTGACTTATTTTGACGTGTAGAATCCAAATATGGAATTAGATTTGCATTTTGAAAATATTAGTGTATTAAATAATTCAAAAAACATTTTCTCTTTCCTCATTTATTTATGATTATGTGATCATTCAAAAATTACAAAACGTCACCCATAACTCATATTAAGTATGTTAGTCACGAATTTGGTATTATTTCCATTTTTGGAAGTCGTTTGGTATTTTAAATAATGATTTGAAAGTTTTGTACACTTTCTCTCTCCTGAATTTATCGTCTCATCAAATATTTTTCAAATTGATTCAAAATTCATACAAAGGTCTATTTTAACATTTAGAACGAGAATTTGGCATTAATATATATTTTTGAATACTTTTATTATTTTATTTAATTCATTAATATTTTATCACTTATTTAACCTTTTAATTTATTAGAGGCATCTAGAAACTTTCTAAAAATATGAAACTTGGTATACAAGTAATAATAAACGTTAGGAACACGTTTTTGGCATTAATTATTTTTATCAACATATATTTAATATTTTTGGTCTTTAAGTCATTTTCTCTCTCCTGAATAAAATAAAATATTCAACATTAACCAAATTAAATGCAAATTTGCAGAAAGGCTTATTTTTATGTTTAGATTACGAATATGGAGTTATTTTTCCAATTTGAGGGCTTTAAATATTTTATCTCTCTTTCTTGGCTTATTTCCCATTATCTTGTATTGAAGGCTTTTATATATTTATTTATTATCCAAATTAGATGATACTTGGCCATTAAGTTTCTTTTAGATCAAGAAAACGAATTTGCATATCAAAATTATCTTTATGGGTTTCCACTTATGATTTTTGAGACAACATATTCCTCATTATCTTCTGTTATCCATTATATCCCATTTATCTCCAATTATTACATTTATCATCTCCTTTATGTATATTTCGGGATTTCCTTTCTTTTTCATATTCTAAAAAGTACTAGAAAGTTCTAGGATGAATTTATTTATTCTTTTTATGACTTAAGTGGATATTTTACATACTAAACCCATTATTAAGCTTCCACTGAGGTATTTGTGCATAAACCCAAATATTGGAATAAAAGGTGAACAAATGTTCATTAAACCATCGTATTCTCCACAAAATAAATAGAAAGTCCAAAGAGGATAGAAATGAAAGGAAAAGATGGAAAAGATGACTAAAAAGGCAAAATACCCAGAACTCAGTATGTTACAACACTCCACCCCTTAAAAAGGATTTCGTCAATCACTAGCAATTAGGGAAGGGTGAGTGTGCAACCTCACATCACAAAACTTCAAGTTGTTCCTTCAACCATACAACTTCCACCAAAACTTATACTTCAACTACACCTTAGGGTTCAGAAACTTCACATACATCAACTAATCATAGGTCGGGTTCTCATGGATCTCCTAGGGTTGACATTCTTTTTAGGAGATTTAACATTATTTACATTTTTGGCTCACTAACATTATACTCTTTATGATATCACATTATCATCATTATATTAATTACGTCATGCCATATACACTTTACTGCCAAAAGGGGTTATATTTTATTATCATCCATGAAACATTATATATGTATCTCGTTTTTCTTACTAAGAAATTTAGCACAATTAGGGGTCACTCGACTATCTCAACATTCATTATTATATTTGATCATTATCCTTAATAATTCAGATTTATACTTCATTATCCTCATATTACCACTTTATTAATTATAACAAATTATTTTACATGAAATAAGACATTCTATAAAATTTGTGGTTAAGCATACAATTATTTCAATTAATGTCACATTAGTTACTTATATTCATATTAAACATTATCACATTGTCACATTATATTTATTGCTCATGTTAATGTCATCATTAATCATTTCCTTATATTTATTCATTTAAATTATTGATTTTGCACACTTATGTGAATCCAATTACTTCATATTCACATTGAAGCCTTTACATGTATTTTATTGATCAAGGTGAGACATATTACTTATTAATGAATTGATTCACATATAATGACTAATCACATGTGTATTAGATAACAAGGTAACATGCATTCACATTGATGACTTAATTAATATGTGATTAGATGATCATATATATCATTTATGTGTATCAAAGTATGTTAACTGATTATGGCTCTTAACATCATTAATGTATCATGAAAGACATCAAGGATGCATAGATTAGGGTTAGATATTACAACTTAGGGTTTAGGTCAACATGACCAGTATATTGCACTTATTCATTTCTTGGCATGCATTAAGTTATGAATTATAACCTTACTCATCATATCATTAGGGTTTATTGGTTCATGACATTATTAACATCTTACTTATTGACAATTAGCATTGATATTCATATTATATGCATTGAATATTCATTAGGGTTCAAGCATATGATTTATTCCTTAGATGATAATACGTGTTCATTAATATATAAACAAGAACGTTAGAGTTACAACTATTAACTTGTTTGGACAAAACTAAGGATCTAAACATACTAACCTCCTATCTATGGAGTTAGGGTTTCTAAAGATAGATCAAGATGTTATAGGGTTCCATCCCCCCTAAATAGGATTTCATCCTCGAAATCTAACCACTCAAACATCATCAACTAACCATACTCCACCCCTTAAAGGGTTCGACCTACTACACTAGGGTTAAAGGATAAGTCTAACTAAACCATTATCAAGATCGATCATGCTTCCACTATGCACTCTGATATTCTCACAAACACCCAAACTCTAAGGTCTAGGTTCAAAGGACATAAAAAATTATCTTGGTAACCATCCTCAAACAAATCATCATACACATGAAACTTAGGGTTCTCAAAGATATACAACATAGAAGTCTAAGGTTACTATTGCCTAAAAACAAACTATTTCGGGCAATTCGTATCAGCACAGGCCAGGCCGGTATCATATGGTCACGGGAGTCCTTGTATACCAAGCTAGTGGTGCGGTGAAATTTTTTTCCAACCCCCGAAACCCTGATCCTTTCTCGACACCCTTGTTTCAACTGCATGCCCTAATAGTTGCCTAAAGGCAAACCTAAACAACATCAAGTTATGCATATTTTAATTATAAGTATACTAGGACATTATTCATCAAGGTTCTAATGTGGAACTATTGGTTCCTAAGTCAACCTATCATCAAGGTAGATCAAATCTAGGGCAAACATGTAACTTAAGGGAAACTATGCAAGTCTAGGGTTCTAATGTGGGAGACAAACTGAAATAGTCAAAGATCCGACTACCATTGGCTCTGATACCATGTTGTAAAGAAGTGAAATCAATGCACCTCTCTACTCATAATAATGATAAACAAAATCCAATTTGGATAGCAGTGGAAGATTATTTTTTTTGACTATATTCAATTTAAATAAAGTGTACATAAAAATTTCCCCAATATGGGTGTACATGCTTTATACAAAAAGAGGATCTAAGTAGAGGGAAACTAGACTACTCCACTTTTGTCTCCAAGCAACACATCCATCAGCCAAGTCCATGCCAAAGCTACGATCTTCATGCCATATCCAACACCTTGCTCCACATCTGGGTGGTAGGGAAGACACCTAGCAAAAAGGGAAGGAAAAATAAAAGTATGCGTCACTAAACTATTCTAAGATAGTAAGATAAGAAAAGTATGTAAAAGCAGGCTAGGGTTCATCATAAGATGAAGATACAAGAGAATGAGGCTAAGTATACAAGAATATTTCAATAGATGCTTTCCATAAACAATATATAACCAAGGTTTGCATGTATGATTAATATTGCCTATCTTAACTATGTAGGGTTGAGGCACCTACCAGACCTTCAACCAAAAGGGTGAGGGGAGAGTATCACATTCCCAGTCACCTGCACATATTTCATGTGCGGGGGAGAATAACACGTTCCCCACGGGAGAAATAACACATTCCCCAACTATGGGTGGTTGTACATACAAGTGCCACTACACTAGTTAATTAGTCTAATTAAATCAACATGCTAGAAAAAGAGTTATGGAAAGATTAATCGAAGGATTTATACAACATGGCAGTGGGGTATAAAAACCCAAACAAGATAATACTACAACTGATTTTGAGGCATAAACAAATTAAGTTTCAAGAATAATGGATGAGGTCAAATTAAGCCTCATTAGGGAATATGGGTATTTGTATAAAAACTTTCCCAACTAAAGGAGGGTAGATGCACATACCTTTAATCTTTAGAATCTTAGAACTACTTTTCATAACTTTTACAAAATATCAGATCCACTTGCCCTAATATGATCATTATATTTATGTATTAGATATATGTATATTCATTAAAGGATTAAAACCTCAAAACCATCGATTTTTTTACAAACGATCGAATTAGTCTCTAAAAACTTTACTACTGTCTTAGTTATGTTCTTGTGATCAAAATAACATATATGTTTGTATATTTTCAAGTTATTGACTTTTTAGAGTATTTTCCATATTTATTAGTTAATTAAATCAACTCGAAAAATACATATTCGAAAACCTCAGAATGAAACCACAAAAATGTTTTTATTCAATATATCTTGTTCTCCCGAGTTAAAAAAACTATTTATTTTTAATTTTTGGAGCAACGAGTAAAAAGTTATGAATTTTCTAAAAAGCACCAATCAGAAATTGCCACATAGGCACTTTGTATCAAACACAGAGAGAGAGAGCGAGAGCCCGATCCCACCTCCTGACTTGGCCCAATAAGGGGCAGCCAAGTCACGCAGTCAACGCCTGGGTTTGACTCGTCTGAAACAAAACAAAACTAGATGAAAGACGGTTATACCCTTACACGAAAACAAAACGAAGAAGAAACGAACTGAGGGCAAAACAGTAAAATGAGGTTGGGTTATCCCCTTCCTCTCACCCGCATGCCATAGCTGCTGCCACGAGCAGCTAGCTTGGGGGAAACTTGGGCGAAACCGGGATACTAGATCGAATTGGATGTTTAGATATGCGAAAGAAAGCTCAGAGCAAGACGAACATGGTGTTACCTTCAATTGAGACGATGATCAAGGAAACTAGGAGCAAGGGGTGCCGCAAGCCTTGCACCTTCAGCTGCTCTACGGTGTTCGAAACGGCTGCAAAACTTGAAATTGGACGGTGCGTTGAGTTGCAAATGTGCCGACGCACGTATGGGTAGGGGTATATATAAGCAACGAGACGTGGGTTAGGGTTTTCATAGTGGGCCGTGGAAGCTTGGAGAGAAAGCTTTGGGGGGTTCTCGAATCTTCGTCAAAACACAAAAACATTGGTATAAAATGGTGTGGCTTTGCACAAGGAACTTGTAGAGCAAAGAATTATTGAATTTTGTTGAGTAAATCTCGACAAAAGTGGATTTGAAATTTTGGAAACGAAGGACCTGTTGCCCAAAACGGATTGAGGAAGAAGACAATCCGCGAGCCTTCAGACCGCGATCCAACGGCCGAGATTTCGCACCAAGTTTTTTTTTGAGGAAAGGTTGTCATATATTGAAAGCACATCAAGGAAGCAAATGCCTTCTTATGTGAGTACCTTACAGGAAGTTGAAAATATCATAGACTAGAGAAAAACTGAAAACATGCAAGCCTAGATAGGATAAAGCAATGTTTTGATAAAGTGGGGGAGGCACCCCTTAACAAGCCTCTGGATGATATAATGAAGATAATCCCAAGTTTGTTAAAAAAGCTTCCGCCCGATAATGGAATCACAGTTGTTGCTGAACTATATTGACTCCTATTTCATCGTCCACCATAGCTTTGAGGTCACACAGAAATTTTGCTTCAGACTCTCCTTCATCAGACTCGTCATGTCCACCTTCAACAAGGTTATCTGTATTTTTTTAGAATGTAAAGAACTGCATCTATTTGTGATATAATATTTTGTTTCAGATTCTTTTTGTTGTTGAAAATTCTGTTGTTTCTTTCTTTCCAGAGATTCCAACTGATTGATCACTGCTTTTGAATTTTTTGTAATGTCTATTCGATGTGATTTGTAAGGAGAAAGTAGCTTCCTTGAGGCCAGGAAGACAGTTTTGTGAGAAATGTGTGAAGATATTTTGTGAGAAGATACACTTGAAGAAGATGTGATCAACTGAGTCACTATTTTTTTCAAAAAGAGAGCATCTGAATGGGCCAATAAATCCCTTTTTTGTAATGTTTTCGCCTGTGAGAAGTTTGTTTTGAAGTAAAAGCCAAAGGAATGTTTTATATTTTTGCGGCCATTTCTGTTTTCAGATTTTTGTAGTTGATGGGGATAGACCTCTATAGGAAAGGTGGGTGTAGCCTTATTTAACCGAGTATTTGCTGCCCCATTTCCAAGTAATGGAGTTTGAGGTGTTGTTTTCCAAGGAGAGAGCTAGATTTCTGAAGTCATTTTGGCTAATCTGTGTTTGAATGCATCTTTTAAGGGAATTTGATCTGTTGCTGGTGATAAGAGGTAGAGATTTGTCTATCTTCATGTTGAGTAGTCTATTTGGAATGGTCCAATTTGGTCGAAGATTGATGATTGAGTTGTTTTCGAACCAAGGATCGAACCAGAAGGAGATATTTTGGTGAGAGTGAGGGGGAGTGTTAATGATTTGAGTGATCATTTGGATGTTTTTGTTGATGTATTTCCAAAGAGGGGATGCTTTTTTTTTTGGGATATGATGCCAGGGGGTGAGCATTGGTAATATTTGTATTGGATGAGTTGGGTCCAGATTTTTGGTTTGTTTTGGAGCAGACTATCGATGATTTTAGTGATAAGACAGAGTGAGTGTGTTTCAATGTTGATGATGCCCCAACCACCTTGATCAATAGGAGCTGATATAGTTTTCCAGTTAACAAGATGATAATGTTTCCCTGATTTTTCCGATTTGTGAAAGTTGTTCCAAAGAAAATTTCTTTTGATTTTGTCTAGAATGGATTTTGTTTTTGAGGGCAGGGGAACGCAGCTTAGGAAGTGAGTAGTGATAGGAGTGATGACACTGTTTAGTAGGGTAAGTCTTCCCGAGAGGTTGAGGAAGTTATTTGTCCAATTTGTGAGTTTTGTGTTTATTTTTGATATTATAGGGGTCCAGGTAACATTTGTTATGTTATATGGAGTAATGGGAAGACCCAGATACTTGATTGGAAATTCTTCTGTCTTACATTTTAAGAGATCTCTAAAGTGCTCCAATGAAGGTTGATTTATGTTTACCCCAAAGATGGAAGATTTTTGCATATTTATTTTGAGTCCTAAGATATATGAGAAGATGCCAATGATTCTGAAGATATTAAGAAGGGAGGATTCATCCGGGGAGGAGAATATAATGGTATCATCCGTAAATTGAATGATGTTCTCCTTGCAATCCCAGGGGAACATATAAGACCATTTTGTTTGCCCAATTGGATCATACGGGAGAGGATCGTTGTAATGATGATGAACATGTAAGGAGAGAGAGGGTCTCCTTGTCTAAGTCCATTTGTGTTATGAAAATAACCAAATGGAACACCATTTATGATAGTTGAGAAGTGGTTTGTAGATATGCAAGCATGGATCCAATTTACCCATATGTCAGGAAAACCAAAACCCTTTAGAGTTTTAATAAGACATTGCCAGTTAACAAAGTCAAAAGATTTTTCAAAATCTAGTTCGATTGCTAGAAGGGGGGTTTTGTTTTTGTGGCAAAGATGAATTAAAGTTGTAAATTTGATTCCTAATTAAAATCGACTAAAGTGATTTAATGTTTTTCTATCTCCTCATTTGGAGGCCCAAACGACGTCCAAAAATTACCAAATTTTATATTCTGAATTATTTTGACGTGTAGAATCCAAATACGGAATTAGATTTTCCTTTTGAAAATCTTTAGTGCATTAAATAAATTAAAACACATTTTCTCTTTCCTCATTTATTTATGATTCTATGATTATCCAAAAATTACAAAACTTCACCCATAACTCATATTAAGTATGTTGTCACGAATTTGGTATTATTTCCATTTTTTGAAGTCGTTTGTTATTTTAAATAATGATTTGAAAGTTTTGTACACTTCTCTCTCCTTAATTTATCGTCTCATCAAATATTTTTCAAATTGATTCAAAATTCATGCAAAGGTCTATTTAAACATGTAGAACGCGAATTTGGCATTAATATATATTTTTGAAGACTTTTATTATTTTATTTAATTCATTTAAATTTTATCACTTATTTAACCTTTTAATTTATTAGAGGTATCTAGAAACTTTCAAAAAATATGAAAATTGGTATACAAGTAATAATAAACGTTAGGAACACGGTTTTAGCATTACTTAATTTTTATCAACATATATTTAATATTTTTGGTCTTTAAGTCATTTTCTCTCTCCTAAATAAAATAAAATATTCAACATTAACCAAATTAAATGCAAAGTTGCACAAAGGCTTATTTTTATGTTTATATTACGAATCTGGAGATATTTTCCAATTTTAGGGCATTAAATATTTTATCTCTCTTTCTTGGCTTATTTCCCATTATCTTGTATTGAAGGCTTTTATATATTTATTTATTATCCAAATTAGATAATACTTGGCCATTAAGTTTTTTTTCGATCAAGAAAACGAATTTTCATATCAAAATTATATTTATGTGTTTCCACTTATGATTTTTGAGACAACATATTCCTCATTATCTTCTGTTATCCATTATATCCCATTTATCTCCAATTATTACATTTATCATCTCCTTTATGCATATTTCGGGATTTCCTTTCTTTTTCATATTTTAAAAAGCACTAGAAAGTTCTAGGACGAATTTATTTATTCTTTTTATCACTTACGTGGATATTTTACATATTAAACCCATTATTAAGCTTCCACTGAGGTATTTGTGCATAAACCCAAATATTGGAATAAAAGGTGAACAAATGTTCATTAAACCATCATATTCTCCACAAAATAAATAGAAAGTCCAAAGAGGATACAAATGAAAGGAAAAGATGGAAAAGAGGACCAAAAATGCAAAATACCCAGAACTCAGTATGTGACAACACTCCACCCCTTAAAGAGGATTTCGTCCCCGAAATCACTAGCAATTAGGGAAGGGTGAGTGTGCAACCTCACATCACAAAACTTCAAGTTGTTCCTTCAACCATACAACTTCCACCAAAACTTATACTTCAACTACACCTTAGGGTTCAGAAACTTCACATACATCAACTAATCATAGGTCGGGTTCTCATGGATCTCCTAGGGTCGACATTCTTTTTAGGAGATTTAACATTATTTACATTTTTGGCTCATTAACATTATACTCTTTATGATATCACATTATCATCATTATATTAATTACATCATGCCATATACACTTTACTGCCAAAAGGGGTTATATTTTATTATCATCCATGAAACATTATATATGTATCTCATTTTTCTTACTAAGAATTTTAGCACAATTAGGGGTCACTCAACTATCTCAACATTCATTATTATATTTGATCATTGTCCTTAATAATTTAGATTTATACTTCATTATCCTCATATTACCACTTTATTAATTATAACAAATTATTTTACATGAAACAAGACATTCTATCAAATTTGTGGTTAAGCATACAATTATTTCAATTAATGTCACATTAGTTACTTATATTCATATTAAACATTATCACATTTTCACATTATATTTATTGCTCATGTTAATGTCATCATTAATCATTTCCTTATATTTATTCATTTAAATTTTTTATTTTGCACACTTATGTGAATCCAATTACTTCATATTCACATTGAAGCCTTTACATGTATTTTAATGATCAAGGTGAGACATATTACTTATCAATGAATTGATTCACATTAAATGACTAATCACATGTGTATTAGATAACAAGGTAACATGCATTCACATTGATGACTTAATTAATATGTGATTAGATGATCATATATATCATTTATGTGTATCAAAGTATGTTAACTGATTATGGCTCTTAACATCATTAATGTATCATGAAAGACATTAAGGATGCATAGATTAGGGTTAGATATTACAACTTAGGGTTTAGGTCAACATGACCATTATATTGCACTTATTCATTTCTTGGCATGCATTAAGTTATGAATTATAACCTTACTCATCATATCATCAGGGTTTATTGGTTCATGACATTATTAACATCTTACTTATTGACAATTATCATTGATATTCATATTATATGAATTGAATATTCATTAGGGTTCAAGCATATGATTTATTCCTTAGATGATTATTATGCGTTCATTAATATATAAACAAGAACGTTAGAGTTACAACTATTAACTTGTTTGGTCAAAACTAAGGATCCGAACATACTAACCTCCTATCTAGGGAGTTAGGGTTTCTAAAGATAGATCAAGATGTTATAGGGTTCCATCCCCCCTAAATAGGATTTCGTCCTCGAAATCTAACCACTCAAACATCATCAACTAACCATACTCCACCCCTTAAAGGGTTAGACCTACTACACTAGGGTTAAAGGATAAGTCTAACTAAACCATTATCAAGATCCATCATGCTTCCACTATGTACTCTGATATTCTCACAAACACCCAAACTCTAAGGTCTAGGTTCAAAGGACATAAGAAATTATCTTGGTAACCATCCTCAAACAAATCATCATACACATGAAACTTAGGGTTCTCAAAGATATACAACATAGAAGTGTAAGGTTACTATTGCATAAAAACAAACTATTTCGGGCAATTCGTATCAGCGCAGGCCAGGCCGGTATCATATGGGCATGGGAGTCCTCGTATACCAAGCTAGTGGTGCGGAGAAAATTTTTTCCTGCCCCCGAAACCCTGATCCTTTCTCGACACCCTTGTTTCAACTGCATGCCCTAATAGTTGCCTAAAGGCAAACCTAAACAACATCAAGTTATGCATATTTTAATTATAAGTATTTTAGGATTTTATTCATCAAGGTTCTAATGTGGAACTATTGGTTCCTAAGTCAACCTATCATCAAGGTAGATCAAATCTAGAGCAAACATGTAACTTAAGGGAAACTATGCAAGTCTAGGGTTCTAATGTGGGAGACAAACTGAAATAGTCAAAGATCCGACTACCATTGGCTCTGATACCATGTTGTAAAGAAGTGAAATCAATCCACCTCTCTATTCATAATAATGGTAAACAAAATCCAATTTGGATAGCAGCGGAAGATGATTTTTTTTGACTATATTCAATTTAAATAAAGTGTACATAAAAATTTCCCCAATATGGGTGTACATGCTTTATAAAAAAAGAGCATCTAAGTAGAGGGAAACTAGACTACTCCACTTTTGTCTCCAAGCAACACATCCATCAGCCAAGTCCATGCCAAAGCTACGATCTTCATGCCATATCGAATGCCTTGCTCCACATCCGGGTGGTTGGGAAGGCACCCAACAAAAAGGGAAGGAAAAATAAAAGTATGTGTCACTAAACTATTCTAAGACAGTAAGATAAGAAAAGTATGTAAAAGAAGGCTAGGGTTCATCATAAGATGAAGATCAAGAGAATGAGGCCAAATATACAAGAATATTTCAATAGATGCTTGCCGTAAACAATATATAACCAAGGTTTGCATGTATGATTAATATTGACTATCTTAACTATGTAGGGTTGAGGCACCTACCGGACCTTCAACCAAAAGGGTGAGGGGAGAGTATCACATTCCCACTCACCTGCACATATTTCATGTGCGGGGGAGAATAACACGTTCCCCAGGGGAGAAATAACACATTCCCCAACTATGGGTGGTTGTACATACAAGTACCACTACACTAGTTAATTAGTCTAATTAAATCAACATGCTAGAAAAAGAGTTATGGCAAGATTAATCAAAGGATTTATACAACATGGCAGTGGGGTATAAAAACCCAAATAAGATAATACTACAACTGATTTTGAGGTATAAACAAATTATGTTTCAAGAATAATGGATTAGGTCAAATTAAGCCTCATTAGGGAATATGGGTATTTGTATAAAAACTTTCCCAATTGAAGGAGGGTAGATTCACATACCTTTAATCTTTAGAATCTTAGAACCACTTTTCATAACTTTTACACGATATCAGATCCACTTGCCCTAATATGATCATTATATTTATGTATTACATATATGTATATTCATTCAAGGATTAAAACCTCAAAACCATCGATTTTTTTACAAATGATCGAATTAGACTCTAAAAACCTTACTATTGTCTTAGTTACATTCTTCTGATCAAAATAACATATATGTTTGTATATTTTCGAGTTACTGACTTTTAGAGTATTTTCCATATTTATTAGTTAATTAAATCAACTCGAAAAATACAAATTCGAAAACCTCATAATCAAACCACAAAAATATTTTTATTCAATAGATCTCGTTCTCCTGAGTTCAAAACACTATTTATTTTTAATTTTTGGAGCAACGAGTAAAAGTTATGAATTTTCTAAAAAGCACCAATCAGAAACTGCCACATAGGCACTCTGTATCAAACACAGAGAGAGAGAGAGAGCGAGAGCCCGGGCCCACCTACTGACTTGGCCTAATAAGGGGAAGCCAAGTCACGCGGTCAACGTCCGGGTTTGACTCGTCTGAAACAAAACTAGATGAAAGACGGTTATACCCTCACACGAAAACAAAACGAAGAAGAAATGAACTGAGGGAAAAACGGTAAAATGAGGTTGGGTTATCCCCTTCCTCTCACCCGCATGCCATAGCTGCTGCCACGAGCAGCTAGCTTGGGGGAAACTTGGGCGAAACCGGGATACTAGACCAAATTGGACGTTTAGATATGCGAAAGAAAGCTCAGAGCAAGACGAACTTGGTGTCCCTTCAATTGAGACGATGATCGAGGTAACTAGGAGCAAGGGGTGCCGCAAGCCTTGCACCTTCGGCTACTCTACGGTGTTCGAAACGGCTACGAAACTTGAAATTGGACGGTGCGTTGAGTTGCAAATGTGCCGGCGCACGTAGGGGTAGGGGTATATATAAGCAACGAGACATGGGTTAGGGTTTTCATAGTGGGCCGTGGAAGCTTGGAGAGCAAGCTTTGGGGGGTTCTCGAATCTTCGTCAAAACACAAAAACATTAGTATAAAACGGTGCAGATTTGCGCAAGGAACTTGTAGAGCCAAGAATTATTGAATTTCGTTGAGTAAATATCGAGAAAAGTGGATTTGAAATTTTTGGAAATGAAGGAACTCTTGCCCAAAACGGATCGAGGAAGAAGACAATCCGCGAGCCTTCAGATCACGATCCAACGGCTGAGATTTCGCGCCAAGTTAATGTTGTAAATTTTATTCCTAATTAAAATCGACTAAAGTGATTTAATGTTTTTCTCTCTCCTCATTTGGAGGCCCAAACGACGTCTAAAAATTACCAAATTTTATATTCTGACTTATGTTGACGTGTAGAATCCAAATATGGAATTAGATTTGCCTTTTGAAAATCTTTAGTGTTTTAAATAATTCAAAACACATTTTCTCTTTCCTCATTTATTTATGATTCTATGATTATTCAAAAATTACAAAACTTCACCCATAACTCATATTAAGTATGTTAGTCACGAATTTGGTATTATTTCCATTTTTGAAGTCGTTTGTTATTTTAAATAATGATTTGAAAGTTTTGTACACTTTCTCTCTCCTTAATTTATCGTCTCATCAAATATTTTTCAAATTGATTCAAAATTCATGCAAAGGTCTATTTTAACATTTAGAACGAGAATTTGGCATTAATATATTTTTTTGAAGAAATTTATTATTTTATTTAATTCATTTAAATTTTATCGCTTATTTAACCTTTTAATTTATTAGAGGCATCTAGAAACTTTCTAAAATATGAAACTTGGTATACAAGTAATAATAAAAGTTAGGAGCACGTTTTTGGCATTAATAAATTTTTATCAACATATATTTAATATATTTGGTCTTTAAGTCATTTTCTCTCTCCTAAATAAAATATTCAACATTAACCAAATTAAATGCAAATTTTCACAAAGGCTTATTTTTATGTTTAGATTACAAATATGGAGTTATTTTTCCAATTTGAGGGCATTTAATATTTTATCTCTCTTTCTTGGCTTATTTCCCATTATCTTGTATTGAAGGCTTTTATATATTTATTTATTATCCAAATTAGATGATACTTGGCCATTAAGTTTCTTTTAGATCAAGAAAACGAATTTGCATATCAAAATTATCTTTATGGGTTTCCACTTATGATTTTCAAGACAACATATTCCTCATTATCTTCTGTTATCCATTATATCCCATTTATCTCCAATTATTACATTTATCATCTCCTTTATGTATATTTTGGGATTTCCTTTCTTTTTCATTTTCTAAAAATCACTAAAAAGTTCTAGGACGAATTTATTTATTCTTTTTATCACTGAAGTGGATATTTTACATATTAAACCCATTATTAAGCTTCCACTGAGGTATTTGTGCATAAACCCAAATATTGGAATAAAAGGTGAACAAATGTTCATTAAACCATCATATTCTCCACAAAATAAATATAAAGTCCAAAGAAGATATAAATGAAAGGAAAAGATGGAAAAGAGGACCAAAAAGGCAAAATACCCAGAACTCAGTATGTTACAATATAGAAACCCATTTGGGCATATATGAGCATAGAAGAGCATGCACCTATGTAGGAGAGAATGTCATTAGTGCTGGTAGTAGGTTGAGGCTTAGGTCAGAAGGGTTATGCCTGACAGGTTAGGAAATGAACATGTAGAGCTTTGGATAGCCTTAGCCGGATATAAGTTTTGATAGTACGATCACCCAAGTAGGGATAGACGCGTATCCTTAAGAGCTTGATCCATTTTCTAAGAGAGAACCTCCAGTGGTAAGATTGGTTGTAGGGTTATCTCTAAAGAGAGAGAAAGACCCAAGCAAAAAGGTTGGAAGCTTAGACTTCAAGACATGAGGGACCATGAGAAGTTGGGTATGTTATGACATAGAATGGACGACCTAAGTAGATGGTTGTGGTTGCCTCATGCATGATCCTTAGAGGCTTGTGGTTTCTTGGTTGCCTTTAGAGGAACCAAACCCTAGAATGAGAAAGAGGCTTCTTGAACCGATGTACAGAAGTTGTAGGCACCTACCTTACCTTATAGGTATAGAAAGGAGAGTTCCTTAGACCGAGGAGGTATGGTAACAAGTTGTGAGGCCTCACACCGAGTTGGTTTTCCTGGTGTAGGACTCTAAAGGTTATTCACGTGGAGGAGTGTTAGGATGTATATGCCCTATCTGGTATGGGTTCAGTTCATGGTAGGTCATATGAGTATGTGGTTAGACATCTGATGAATAAGAGGTAAACTTGGGGTTCTTGGACCTAAGAAGGGAAGTAGTAGTACCTGGTGTACCAGATACTCATGAAGATGTTTGAGTTCCTACATATTTGAGCATGTCACCCCCTCATGTGTGGAGGAAAAGGAAAACCCTTGGACTAAGGTATCAGTCTGATGAACCCCTCACACATAGGTTGGCGACATATGCATGCATGATATTGGTCCAATGTGGAGGAATAAGGAACAAGTATGATATATCAAGGAACCCAAAGTGTCTTAGTGGGTTGTCTTCTTACTAGCTATCTGCCTGAGTAGCATGATAGGGCTAAGCATGCACATGATAGTGTAAACCCTGGACGTAGGGACGTTTGTGACCTTTGTTGCTATCAAGAGATAGTTTTGTCCCATCTCGGGGAAGAACCCTTCTGTAGGGTGAGTATCAACTTCTATTTAGGTTTGAGGTAACCTAAAGAGGTCTCTCATAGGATCTTTATGAGCTAAGTGGAGAACACATAGTATGAGAATGAATCTATAGACCCTTGTGTGACCATCTCTATAGGGTGAGAGGATAGGTTGCCATGGTGGAACTTGTATGGGGCCATACCAAGTTAGGTAGGTCACCATGATCCCTATGAAAAGATGTAAGTTTGACCATGAGTGCCCAGAGAGATGATGGAGTTTTGGGTAAGGATTCAAGTTTGAGATGTACCATGCTAAGAATCCTAAGTTGATACCAAGGTCAGGTAGGGATAAGACCGATGGGAGTAGGAGTTGTCTATATCCTAGATGCATAGGACCATAGGGTCGAGAGGTAAAACTTATCTTTGTTTGTGGACCATGGGCTAGGAGATTGATCACCTTCATGAGTTCATGGGACCCAAAGGGCAAATGAGGTAAGCACTCCCTGGACGCATATGGGAAGAGGGATGACCCCAAAAGTACCGACACCCTACAGACATTAAGGAGATGACTAAGGTTTGTGTGACGATCCAAGTATGTTTGGGAACAATTTTCCATGGATGTAAACCTAAAATCGAGATGTTTGTGTTATGGAGACATGTGATGCATGTTTCAACTTAGTTAGAAAGTGTACTGGCAATGTGTGATGTACCATATGTACTCTTCGAATGGGGTGAAATCTGTATTTGGAATGCAGCAAATGCTTATTTCCTCTTGTTATGGGTGCGAGAGATAAGGCAAAACACATGCCATACACTAAGGATAAAAATGATGTGAGTTGAAACATTGCTATGATGTTTGAGGGTAGAAAAAGTATCATGCCTTTTTGTAGAGTACTTTTGATAGATGGTTTGCAAACATGAAGAGAACTAAGGCGGTCATCATATGAGGACGTTCTTACCAAAAGTAGTTTGGAATCTATGATTAATGAGTTTGAGTTTGATAACTGAGATGATGAGATCGAAGTTTTGTTGACTCAGTTAAACCTAAATCCGAGATGATGATGAGAAGTGGAATATATGCATTTTATGTCTTCACCGTTACCTAACACATAAGGATGTAAGGTGGTAATGGATGCTCTTTGTCAAGATGCAGCTGTCTAGTTTAGCCTGTAGGGAGGCTAGAAGAGGTGGTTGGGTGAACCCTAAGTTTGTGAGACATGTTTGGCTAACACCAAGATACAACCTGACCTGTTGGTCGAGTAGGGGTTGTTTGGTTAGCTAGCCTAGAGCTTGATGAGATAAAAGAATGGTTGTAAGAACCTCAGATATGCTTCTTCAGAAAAGAAGGTGATGGAACTCACAACTAGAGTGTTTTAGGATTTCTGAGGAGTCAACCTTGGGGAATCATGACATGTTGGAGATCATGATTTTAGGTTCACCTTACACTGTGGTACTACCGAGATGGTTAAGGTTTGCAGTAGTACTTTGAACACCTGAGATGAAGAATATATAAAGTTGCATGCAACTTCTTGCCATGCATGCCAGGAGGTGAAGGCTGAACACCAGTAACATAATAAGTTGCTATAGAGGAGTCCCCAAGAGGGGAAGGGAGTAGGTAACCATAGACTTTGTGGTGGGTCTCCCAGGATGGAGAGAGGTCATGATGCAATATGGGTTATGGTAGATCGCCTTACCCAGATGACATAATCCCTTGTCTGGGAAGAGAGCTCTGTCAGTATGACAGATCGGTGGGATTATATATAAGTAGAGAGAAATAATTCAACTACACCATGACCCGAGTTCAATATTTGGAGCATGACCTCAAGTTCACTTCCATGAGGTGAAAGTAGGTACATGAAGAACTCGATACCAGTTTGAAGTGTAGCACAGCTTATCACCCCTGACTATGAACCGTTAATAGAGTATGTTCCAGAGTTTAGAGGGTCTGATGAGAGCATGTGTGCTCGTTCAGGGTGATACATGGGAGCAGTTCCTACTCTAAGAGAGTTTTCTTATGATGACAACCACCATAGCTAGTATCAAGATGTAAGAATCTCTATAAGGGAGGCCGTGTTGGTCACCGCTTCATTATAGGTGATTTCGGTGAGAGGCCTTGTGAAGGACGTCAGAGAAGACACAGTGTGCACAGATGAAGCCGCTTTGATCGTGCGATGGCTGAGAAAGCCCAGGGGAAACATGAGTCGTGAGCTGATGCAAAGCAAACTGACATGTAGTTCATTGTGAGAGAATATGTGTTATGAAAACCCAATCCCTCTAAGCTATAGATGAGAAAGATGAGTCCTCGATACATGGGTCCATTTGAGATGGATTGGTGGAGTTGCTTATGTGTAACCTTACCCCTCAAGATAACCTGATTTATGATGTGTTCCATGTGTCTACTCTAGAGCACTATGTGATGTACCCGAGCCATGAGTTGAGCCATGAACCTATTGAGCTTCTAGGGAGGCTAAAATATCCTGAGTCACCTATGAGGGTATGAGATACTAATGTGAGAGAGAACTCAGATTTAAGAATATAAGACGATAAAGGTTCTTTGGACACACCATGGAGAGGATAAAGCCACATGGGAGCCGATGATGGACATGGAAAGGTCATGTCCTGATTGTTTGTATGCTTGGTGGAATTTTGAGGGCAAAATTCCTATAAGAGGGGAAGGATGTTACAACCCCAAAATTTTGGGTTCTTTTGGGTTGGAAATGCAATTTCCCCAATCAGTGTATGGATATGTAATTTGTTTGATTTAAGTAATTAAGTGGATTCCTTTGATAAATAGCCTTGTGTGGTTGATTTCGTGGGCCTTATTGGCTATTGGGCCCAATAACAAGAAAAAGGAAATAAAAAGGAAAAAATCAATTAATAAAGGAATAACTAAGATAATGAGAAAAGAAAGATGCAGAAGAATATAGAAGGCTAAGAATTATCCTTCAAGGAGGGATTTCATATCTTTAGGATTTCTTGGGTTCCAAGGAGTCCAAGTTGCAAAGATAATAGGAGAAGGAAGAGATAAAATCAAATAAAACATTATTAAGAAGGAAAGTTGAGATAATGATGAAAATATAAGAAATATGTTGAAATATGGATAATGGAATCATTAATATGAGATTTTGACTCCATATGGTTTCTAATGGCAAAAGGAATTAAAATAAAGAAAATAACAAATTAAGAGAGAAAAATGCGTAAAATATGCATGGATAAGTGATAACTTGTTCTTAAAGAAAAATCACTTTCCCTTTTATATAATTGGCATCTAAGTGGTTAACTTTGGAAAAGGCATCAATATGCCACACAACAAGATCAATATTGACTAATATGATACAATATTGTTAAGTAATGGATTACTTCATGATCAAGAAAGGAAACACATAATAATAGGTTCCCTATCTCGCTATATCTCCTTCTCCTCATGGTATAGGGATCTCAACTCCGACAAAGTTATATATAGGGTGTTGCCTTCACCCTCGAGACTCTATTCCCAACACCGTTGGACTAGGAGGAGCCTGCCTAGACACTTGGACCTTGCAATCAAATCTGCCGCAAAAACTGTCTTTGTGAGATACCATCCATGTGGTTGGAAGAACGAGTGTGACCCCTTGAGCGACATGAAGCCGCAAGAGGGAGTACGAAGGAGGCCGAACACTCCCATGCCACCGGGAAGAGGCTCGGTCATCATTTCCTTTCTCTCATCCTTGCGCAACACCTGTAGGAGGTCTGCATTCTTGTTGCAGGTCACAGGCCTAGCACCCGTGCACCCGATCATCTCGTCCATGGATCAAGACCTTGGCGGGTGTGGCGGAGGGTGACAGAGGCAAGGGGGTTGTTCCCGATAACCTCTGGTCCTTGGGGAGGGGGAGATAAACCCCCTACAATCAGCTGAGGTCGGCGGAAGCATGAGGGTTCGCAGGTAGGAGACGAGCAGTTCATTTGGATAAAAACCCCCTCTGAGGCGTGATGAGGCAGGACGTCGTGCAAGGGGCAAAATTGAATTTTCTTTATGTTTTGATTCGGCCCGACTAACGTAGGAGAGCAAGGCATGCAATGGCTATCGTGTCAGCCTCTCATTAGTCCAAGTAAGTAAAACTTGTGAAATTTGTAGTTAATTAATGGTAGCTTAGATTAATATAAGTAATATATGAATCTTGATCAAAAAATACAAGGAATCCAATAAAAATAGCTTTAGAGCCTGAATCTGATCCTAATTCGAAAAGTAGTTAAAGTTGCTAACCTTGATGCTTTATAATGCAGAAAAAACCCTAACTTGATGATCCTATGAATTTGGGGGTGTTTAATGTGGATAATATATGAGCCTATTAACCTGTTGTTAATAAAAAGATGTTTTGGGTATCTAAGTAGATAATCCATGGGCTAAATAGCTTGATTTAGGGTTCCATGTACATGAATGTACGTTAATGGGTTTAGAAACTCTAATATAAGCGTTAATGAGTTTTAATGAGATATAATTTTAGATCCTCTGTATAAAACTAATGCTAGGTTAATCTCAAGCCTAGTAGATGATAAAAAGGCTCTAATGTGATTAAGCTGAATAATTAAGGTTTTTCCTCTAGATATGTTGTTTTTAGGGTTTTCTGGTTATAATGGAGAAAAGTTGTAGATAAACCCTAATGATACCCTAATTCGGATTAGAAACCCTAGAAAGCGAATCCAAGTCAATAGAATAGATTCTTGATAATGTGTGTAGTAGATAGAGTACAAATGCTTTTCAAGATTCTTGATTGTGTGGTTGAACTACTTGCTTGGATTGCTTTCTTGGTTGGAATTACTATTGGCTTATGAAATCTACTGAACAGGTATGTGGTTACTTTATGAATAATCTCCTTTAGTTTCATGGCATTTCTCGAATGTTTCTCGATTGATTGCAATCTAAACTATTGGATGTTCAATTATGCAATCCTATAAAGTCCCTATGAGTACCAAAATTAAATATGAATGTGTTTCTCGAACCTACATACCACCCTGATGTATGTTGCAAGACCAAGCCCCGAAGGGAAGGTCTGATTTGGTCAAGCCCCAGAGGGAAGACCATTGGGCACCTCGAGAGGTGACCCCAGGCACCAAGCTCAGGATGGAGAAGGTGGCCTTATGTCCCTTGCAAGGATAAAACCCTAAGAGAGGGTAATCCAGGGTTTAGGGAAAAAGCGGTTGAAAAGTCACATTGAAAACGTAATTTGGATTGTTAATCAACTATTTGTGATAATTAGGTTGTTAGACACTATTTGTGAAATTGTGATTGTTCCCCACATACCAGTATAGAAATATACTGACTACCGTTTTGTTTGTTGATGTTTTAGATGTTATTTGAAAAGGACAAATAATAAAATGGAATCTATGAAGATAACATTTAGTAATCCAATGGAGGATTACATAGATAGATTTCATCTGTGGATAGATGTCATAGATCCTAAATTTTACAAGGTATGAAAAAGTTTTATTTTATTGCAGTTTCCAGTTTAGTATTAGTATTATTTGATAATTATTTTTGATGAAATGTCAAACCATTGATCCTGAAATATTGGGATAACGCCTATGACCTCTTAGTCTCCCTTGATTGGGGGTTACCGAGAAGCGGGGTCGTTATAGGCTTACTTCCCAGGCTATTTCCTAAGTGTGACATGAGTTAGGTCTAGTGGACTCTGGAGGTTAGGATGTTAACTTTAACTCAATGGCAGTTGAAATTGATACATGAGGAGCAATTGTCAATGAGGAATGATGATTTGTGATGAGATGAAATCCTATGGTGGTTTATATATATAAGGTTCAGGGTTAGAGGTTTTGTGTTAATGGTGTGGAGAAACTTGGGCCCCAAGAATTGGTTGTTCCTCAAAATATCTTGGATAGGATTCAAGTAGGTTATGGTTCGGTGCAGATTTTATTAGGGAAATTGTTGCAGAAAGAATATCAAGCAATGATCATTTGATTTGAGAGAAATCTCAATTTTATTATGCTTAAAACTGACAACCAACTTTCCCTTTGTGGCGTGAGCTAGGAGATGATCATATGATCATCTAATCATGATCTGACCACAGAAATGAATGCTCGCGTATTGGCTAAAGTCATGGCTGACGTGACATTTAATGCATTTCCTAACCAGATTAGCATGAAGTGATGTATTAATAATTCTTATTTCTTTACTAATCAAATTTAATGAGTAAATAATGTCCAAATAAATTGAAATATGGCTGGTAGACTAATAGCGACCCAAAGAATCAATATATGAAGTCAAATTTTCCTATGGAAAATTTTAATGCCAGAAACATCAATTGAAGAAATGACTATCTTCAACATATTAATGTATTCCTTTATCATATATTAATCAAATTTCATGTGTGACTGTCACTAACCTAAACCTATCCGTAGGAAAAGTTCTAGAAGATTTATGGGAACCTAAATCCCTTAATTTGATATTCTACACAACTAACCCCAAATTAGTTTTTATTACTATTTCTTGTGTAAATTATCAAATAGTTATGTTTTTGGCTAAAATTCCCATAATTAAATATTATTACCATCTAAATACAAACACCAAATTAATAAGAGGGGTTTAAAATAGAATATTATAAGATAAAGGGGTAAAAGGTAGAATATACCTAAGTGTGGGTACATTACAACACCACTCCTTAAAGAGGATTTCTCCCCCAAAATCCAAGCAACCTAAACCAAGAGTTTGCTAATCACCATAGTTCTTGTTAAAGTTGCCTATATCATGAGGGGAGATCCAATGTTTAAATAGGTACAACTATTTCCTAAGGGTTGTCCATTAATAAAGTTGTCATTAATGGTGGATCCATCAAGCAAGTTATTTTTTCATCCAATTTAGGCAGCTGATATGTCTAGGTATCAAGAATTTAGGGTTAGCGATTGTGTTTATATCCAAGCATCCTTGAATTTCATTAATAAGGATTAAAGGGCACATGACTCCACTCCTAGAAAGGGTTCATATACCAAAAATAAAATAATCACAAAAGGTGATTTAACTAATCCGCACATAGCTAAATTTCACTTGATACATTGCTCCTAGACTTGAGGTTAAAGATTGTCTATGACTTAATGATGTTTAATAATTCTAGGGTTTGTACATGTGTCCTCTATTAGTTGGTGTCCTATCCTAGTAATACTCTGATGGGAAAAACCTTAAATAGTAGAAAAAAAATGGTGCCAAAACCAAAGTGAGGCCAAGACACCAACCAGAATCCGTTGAAACAATTATTGGCATAGTATGAGTTTTATATGAATTACCTTCATTTACTCTAATAACTCCAGCCTACAAGGCATAGGAACGTCCCACACACCTCTCCATCAAGGTTCATGGCTCCTGCTTATTGTTGTTGTCTCTTGGTTGTATTGCTGTCCTAATTGGGGAAACTTCTTCCTAAAGTTGAGGAGATCGGGGTTTGATGTGACTGAATTTCCCACAATGATGACATGTTGGTTGTCTATTCATCGCTTATGCCACAAGGTTCTCTTGTCGGCATGTATCGGGAAAGTGGTGTTTCAGGCACCAAAGACACTTCTAATGTTCATGATCATCATCAGAGTATTTCCTTTTGTTATTATTATCTTTGAGTGCCAATGTCTAGAAACTAGGATATGACTCAATGGATAAGGCCTTATCCACTAGCTGATGAAAAGTGAGAGGAAGTTGGGGGACTAGAGTGCACCCCACGTTGTAGTTAAGTCCTTGTAAGAATAGGTCAGCCCTACAATCCTCACTGAGCGCAATAGCATAGTTCAAGTAGTAGAAATTGTTGTACATATGTAGGGACCGAAAAGGAACCTTGTTTTAGACTATAGAATTATGCCTCCATGTTCCTAAGACCAAAAGTAGAAATTCACTTCTCACGAAAGAGTGCCAAGAATTGTTCTTAGGTCAAAGTATAATTATCAGGAGTCTGTGCTATCCAATTCCACTAGAGACGTATTGGTCCACCCAACACATAAGAGGTAAACCTAGCCTTCTGGTGAGGAGGGTATTCCATACCCTCAAGCGTCAGTTCTATAGCTAAAACCCAGTTGTCATCCTTATCGACCATCTCCAGTTCCCCTTCACCCTTCAAGTAGGGTGGTTGCATCTTCATAAAGTCAGTCGTGAGTATTCCTTTAACTTGTCAGAAGCAAAGTGTTGTTCATCTTTTTCACCATAGTAGTGGTGATGAATTGTCACAACAAGGCTAACTCTTACTTCTAGGAGATGTGTAACGACCTCACTTTTCAAAGATATTTTGTTTGTTTAATAATCAACATCAATTAATATTATGAGAAAGCAAAACACGATCCTAAAAAAGGTTATGTTCCTCCCAAACTAATTCACATAAAACTCTTGGCTTTTATTAGATTCCTATTTAGCCTTGGATTTAGAAAACAAAAGACATTAAGGAAAACATATTCCCATATGGTACCTTTTAGATAATTTGATTCTAAATTTACTAGAAATTCTTTATAACTTGGGATCTAGATCATTTTTTGTCTCCTTCAACTCAAATATTCATATTTCTTGGAAACTCACTAATATTCTTTCCCAAGTCATATTAACTGGGATTTAATGGGATATTTCTAGGAAAATAAAATTCTTTATTATTTTTGAGTATAACAAAGGTTAGATCAAAAGAGTGCGCCACCTAGGGTTTGCTCTGATCACTTTGGCGATCTAGGAAGCGAATCCCATGTTCCTGGAGAGGGGGACCCCTACCCCTCCCCTTCCACCGTCCACCTATGGCTACCACCAAAGAGATGACGGGATCCTCCACCACGGCTGATAGGTTAGCTTGGGCTCAGGTCCGTTTCAGCTCAGACTCCTTCCAAGCTCATGACTATCCTCTGCCGGAGAAGATAGAAGGTAAGAGATTTGTCACCATTGATGACAAAACTTATGAGGCGATGGAAAAGTCATGGGAACACATTGCCATCCTCTATGTAATGGGAAAAAGACCATATTATCATCATCTACTTACCTGATCAACAAAATATGGAAGCCTAAAGGATTATTTGATCTATATTCTAAGCTAGATCAGTTCTTTCTGTTGCATTTCAACGTTGCCGAAGACAAGAAGAACATTATAGAAAGTGGCCCCCGATGGTTTGATGGACAACTTGTGGTCATCAAAGATTATAAAACCAGTCATGACTTAATCAAGGATTGATTTAGCACTATTCCAGTGTGGATTAATATCCCTAGTATGGGCAAGAATTGGTCCCCCCGTGCCGTTGGCATAGTGGCCAGTGGAGTGGGAAAACTGCTGAAGATTGATTACCGTTCTATTGGCCATGAATCCCTGGGTGAGGTTCGTGTACTGGTCGAAGTTGAAGCTGATGAACCCCTCCCCCCCTGAAGAAGTCTGGGTTAATATGCCTCGACGTGAGCCAATGGCCGTAGCCATTACTTACAAACATCTTCCTAAACGCTGCCTAGACTGCAAAGTCTTTGGTCACAACTCGGATGAGTGCCCGCTGAAGCCCAAAGTCACTCCATCTGTACTGGATAAAGATACTAGAGTATGGAAGATCATTGGAAATAGAAAGAACAAAACTCAAGGTGAGGATGTTGCCAGGAACTTAGAGATTTCTGAGATTCTAGTAAACAATAATTTTGCAAATCTAGAAATGGAGGATGCATTAGCTGAATCCAATGATGAACCTATTGTGGACACTACGACTGTTGTCATGGATTCTACGACTGTAACCAGTGAAGCTGCCAAGGAAACAAAAGTGGTAACTGTTAATGGTGTAATTGACACACCCATTGGTCTCGTTAATAATGACAAAGAAGAAGGTGATATCTATAAGACACCAAGCTCAAGGATGAAGGTGGACAAAAATGCTAGAGTGAACGGGTCACGTCGTACCCGATCATCTGGTAGGGGTCATTAATGACAATCATTATGACTAATGTACATGGTTCAGGGAAACCATGTAAGAAAAGAGAATTTAGGAGAACTGTTAGTGAATCGAAGGCATCTATTGTTGTTCTTGTAGAAACCAAAATAAAAATCTACCTGAAAGCTTCATCTGAGAAGCTTCTTCCTAAAGGTTGGAGATGGATTACTAATCATGAGAAGGATCCTAATGGACAAATCTGTATAGGATGGAATCCTAAGTCCTAGGATATCAATGTTCAACACATGGATGATTAGAAAATCACCATGTCATTCATTAATAAAGGTGGTCTTCTTCTTATTCTTACTGCTATATATGCTAGGAATTTAGCCCAAGGCCGTCTTGCTCTGTGGTGTACACTAGAGAATATCAACTCTAATATCACTGACCCTTGCTTAGTGATAGGTGACTTCAACAAAATCATAAAAGGAGAAGAAAAAGATGGAGGTAGGGAAGTCCCTACTCATAAACTCTGCATGTTCAACACTGCCATTGATAACTACATTCTAGTTGAACTTCCAATTGTGGGCAACAAGATATACACTTGGCATAATAAGCAAGGTGCTGCTAAATGTATTGCCTGTAAGCTTGATCGTGCTCTAGTCAATAATGCCTGGTTGAGTAGATTCCCTGGTACCAAAATGAAACTAAGAACATGTGCTTTCTCTAATCATTCTGCCATTAATGTCGATCTTAGGAAATTGACAATGAAGAAAAGGCCTTCCCATTTCCTAAATTTTGGGATGGATTGGCCTGGATGTAGATTGATTATCAATGAAATGTGGCTTAACCAAGTTTTAGGTAATCCTTTGTTTAGATTCACCCATAAGCTCAAGCTAGTCAAAGTTGAACTTAAGAGATGGTCGAAAGAATTCATCAATCTAAAGAACCTTATTTCTAGAGAACTCATGGAGATGGATGATATATCTACCGCTCTAAGGAGGAACCGTCTTGATACTGATCTTATTCTTGCTGAGAAGGTCACTCATGAACCACGAGTGCTACCAAAGGTCATTTCCATGAACTAGGGTGCATTTGTGAACGGGAGAAGCATAGAAGATTGCTCCATGTTAGCCTCGAAGTTTACCTTGAATTTCAATCATAAGAACAACTATTCTTCAACTTGTGTTAAACTTGATATCACCAAGGAGTTTGATTCAGTCCACTGGTCTTATTTATGGGATTCTCTCCACGACCTAGGTTTCAGTGATACTTGGATTTCCATGATTCAACAGTGCATTCAGATACCCTCTTTCTCTCTTCCTCTGAATGATAGTTTAGTTGGCCTTTTCAAAAACTCTAATGGACTTTGCCAAGGTGATCCATTGTCACCTTTTCTATTTGCTATTGCTATGGAAGGGCTGAGTCGAAGGATTGATAAAGATCATCAACTGGGTCTACTCAAATGCTATACTATAAGATGCACTAGAGTCATGAGCCACCTTTTATATGCTGATGATGTCCTTATCTTCATTGAGGGTTGCTCACATAGTCTGAAGAACATTAAAAATCTCAATATGGATTTTGGCAAGGTCTCAGGCATGAAGCATAACCCAAACAAAATGCACATTTATCTATCTAAATTATGTAGGGACAAGGAGAGATTAATTTCCATCCCTGGCATTTAGAGGGCCGAGTGGCCAACTAAGTATCTCGAGTTTCCTATGGCTAGTGGAAATCTCAGATGTAGACACTTCCATGAATGTTTAGATAAACTAAAAGACATGATTGCAAGATGGCCATGCTCAAAGATTTCTATGGAAGGGAGATTAGTACTTATTAACTACTGTGCTATGGGTTTGATTAACTACTGGCTACAGGTGAAGTCTCTTTCACAACTCTACATAGAATGGAGATAATGATGAATGACTTCATTTGGCACAATCCGCGGTGCATCCTGCATCTTGGTCCAAGCTCTCATTTCCAAGGAACGAGGGTGGTCTCAATCTCAAGAACCTTAATGAGCTTGCTGATTTTCACACGCTCAGGAGAATTAAAAAACTATTGTATGGTGACTCTGTTTGGAGCATCTGGATGACTCTGTTTGGAGCATCTGGATGAGATGAAGATATGGGAACAACCTTGATGTTAAACCATCTCAAACATGGGGTTATTCCACGACCTGGAGAAGGATGGTCAAGCTATGGCCACAATTCATCAATGTTGATGATGAAATTCTTTGGGAAAGATGTTGGCAAAAGAATAACACTGATAATGCTTTCAAAAATATATGGTTCAAATATCACCGCCCAAGATGGAGCTTAACCTCTTTCAGAGCTATTAAGAACCTACTTCCAACCATGAACTGTATTAAAGCTTGGAATCCAGAAGTTAATGACACTTGCTGCCTATGTCTTACAAGCATTGAAAGCATAAACCACCTTTTTAGTAGCTGTCCATTTTGGAAATACACCTGGGGTCGGGCTCAACTCAAGCTAAATGTCAGAATGCCCTACAATTTATATGAGTGCCTTAATGCAACTAATTCAAGAGGGAGAGCTTTGAATACTATGGTATTATGGACGATCACTGGCTGTGTTCAAACTATTTGGCAAGAAAAAAACAATAGGAAGCATGGGGCTCAAAGTAATAACTATCTAATGCTCTTTAATACTATTGAGAGAGAGATGGAATCTCTCTATAATATGTATAATGACAAGTTAGTCAATATCTCTCCTATTGTAATTAGGAATTGGGAACTATAACTAATTCCTTTTTTTTAGAGAATTGATTATTCTCGACTTATCATATAACCTATAATTTTGTAGCTTGTAACTTTGCCCCTCTTGAAGGATTGGAAATATATTTACCTAAAATTTTCAAAAGGTTAGATCAAAATAATACTAATTATTACCTCAAACACTGTGTTTCTAATAGTGGCTAGATAATTATTCTTTTAAATTATCTAAGACATCAAACATAGTATTTGCTTTTGGGAAATATTTCAATATTCCATAGTTCTATTATTCAAAAATTCATAAAGTGATTATCCTTAATTTATGTGAAAAAATCTCTTTTCTAGAGTATTCTACACAACTCCATATTTAAAACATCCATTGTGAATTGCCTTTAGTAATTTCTTTATTATTGGATTTTCCTCTCTTTCTTTATCTAAAATCTATTACTAGTTTCTTGAAAACAATGAATTACACAAAATACATCCCATATGGAGTATTTGCATTTTCAATCCATAATTTCCAAACAAGACACATAAAGAACCATTTTTCTAATGTGTCCTTAATATTACATTATTTGCAAACAAATATGTAAAAAATGGGAAAATCAGCTTATAACATCCTTTCCCTCTAATACGATTTTTTTTCCTAAAAATTTGACTATTCATCTAGGATGGTGGTATGAGACAATTTCATTATATCTCCTAAATCCATTATCTTTTATTCCTGTGCTAATTCCTTCTTATTTCTTTAATTTGTGCCACAAGGACATTTTTACAAAGCAAAAGTTTGTTGGGCCTTTATATGGGTTGTGGTTGCACCCATGCCACAAAGGTCAATAACATTACTATTTTGTGACCACGGGTGAAAAAATATTTATCAAATCATGTTTTATATTTATATCATTCAGTTTTACCAAAATTGAGGATGTAACAGTCACCTCTTCTAAAAAGGAATTTTGTCCCCAAAATTCAACCCTAATAAGCTTAAGGTGAATGATAACTCAACTTAGTTTCAAACTTAGGGTTGCAAAACTTTATATAGATCATTGTTAACAACCTTTATTGATCTATATAATTCTCACATTACTAAGGTTTTTATTCAATTTAAATTTTCGAGTAATCCACAACCCTATCCATTGTGTGGTTTTATTACACTTTGTAATTTCATTTTCATTGTTTGTTCCAATTTCACTTGGTGACTACCTTTTCACGAAAGTTTCTAAATCTATTATTCATTGTATCCACATAAGGGTGAGGTAACACCTCAAACCCTAGGTTATGTCATTCCATTTAGGTATTCATTCTCATACATCTCCTTTTTTTAATATCACCATAACATGTGTCTATGTAATCTCTCACACTCATAACAAGATGAAATGAATATTTGGCTACAGTCTAAATATAAAAATCATCCCATTCTAAGGGCAGATATGATGTATTCACACGTTATCTTTTAAGACTAAATTTTGGTTGAGTCACTCTCAATAATAATTCCATACCATTAGTTCCTTTTAGTTCCACAATTTTCTTTCTATGTGCTCACTTGGAATGTGATCTTTTTCCTTTTTGAGTCTATGCACAATTCCTTTTAAGTTCTTATTCAAGCACCATCTCATGACTTCTAGAATTCTTTTCATCTACATCTCCTATCCCATTAGAATCAGTCTTTCCCTTAAGATTTCTAGGGCAGAGGTACCTTTGGAATGATCTCCTCTTAAACCCCAAGGGCCTTATGAACATAACAGATGATCATTACCCATTCTCATATCTCTTATGTACCTCTAATTGTCCTACAATATCTTAGGCTTGACTTGTGGCCCTTGATTCAACCCTATTTTAGGGCTTCACCTTGTGTCATGTTGCTCTTCAATTACATCTACACCTGTTAGATTAAATGCTATTTCCCTCAATATGCATATTTGTGTAAAATGCACTTATGGACATTATTTGCATGTTTTTCAGGCATTTGGACAATGCTTGATGGGAGAGAGAGAAGGAGTGATCCTAAGGTTTCTCTACCCTTGGAGAGGCCTAAAGTGAAGTTAGATGCTCCCTTAACCTACCCCTAGTGGCCAAAGATCCATTGAAGCAATGATGTCAAAGAAAATCCAAAGAAACAAGTCAAAGTGCTGATCCAGAGACCAACACGACTATGGTACCACAAAATAGCCATGCTAGCACACTTGCAAATCAACAGAGCTATCCTCAAGCAAAGCTAGAGTCACCACGACCGTGCCACATAGAATGGCCGTGGTGAACTGACCCAGAACGACAGTGCCACATTGCACGTCTGTGTGAAAATAGAGGCAAAACGACTGTGGAGTAGAGAAAGGGATATGCTTTTCGAGCCACCATGCTACCCTAGCCCCACCACGACCATGCCGTATTCATTACAAAATCCACCAAGTCCCTGTGATTTTTCACCATTTCTTACCACAGTCATTCCCATCCACCACGACCGTTCTCAGCCTTCCCCACCACATTCGTGGTGACCACCACAACCGTGCTACCTACAAAAACCTGGCTACTTTTACACTATTTTTCCCATACTACCCCAACTTTACCTAGTGCTCCCCCCACACCTATATATACCTAGGTGGTGGCTCCAGCATGAGGGTTATCTACCTTCTACCACCCCTTAGCTCCCCATTTTCACCCCTTAGCCATTCCACTCCACTTCCAGCTACATTCCACTCCATTTCACCATTTCCACCACCAAAACCCTAGTTCCTTATCATTTCCACCCATTTACACCATCATCCCATACCATTGCACCTTGGAGGAGAGAGGAGTATGCCAAACAATAGCCGAAGTAGAGAAATTCTTCATCTACACTGAGCTCCATGGCTTCTTCTACCTCTTTCTCCATTCTTTTTGTATTTTGCATTGTTATGAGTAGCTAGGCCCCTTGGGTAGGCCGTTTGGGGTGAAAAATGTTACTTTGATACCATGTTGAGGGAAAATGATATGTAAACATTTTAATTTCATTCAATAATGATTATTTTCTATTTCTATCTCACTTTTCATAAATTGCTTGTTGGTTTGTGCTTGAAATCATCTAGGAATTTAGGGAAATTGATTATAAGTTTGCATTTTGGGATTTGCTCCTAGGTCCAATTCTTGGATCCCTAGCTAGCTACCCATCCTCCTACATCCTAATCAATTATTCTAACCATAGTTGAGAGATCTAAGTAGCTAGTTTATATTAATTTGGTGTGCTTAGCATGGAGTTTTCTCAAGGTTAGAATGTGAGCAATGGGAGGCCTAAACCTCACTTCCACTCCCATTACTAACCTCAACCCCTAATCATCTAACCTAAAAACCTAGGATTGTTAAGACTCTAATTGAATTACACCTAAACCCTAACTCAATTGAGCCTCACAAGAGTAGTAGGGAGTGTTAGGGACTTGTTCTACTATACACAATCTAGCATATCCATGGCCAGTTAGTAGTTTAGGCTAATTCATTAAACTCTATTTATTTGGTTTGATAATGTAAATGGAATCATAATGTTCATATGTCACCCCAACTTAAATTGATAAGTGCATCCCCTAAACTACCCATGTTTCCCTTAAATGCTTTAAAACCCTAATTTACATCTTTCTTAGATAGTGTTAGCTTAGTTAGCTCTTTTCTTGCTTAGTTAGATTTTTGCCCTATTATTGCTTTGTTCTTGATAGCTTAAGTCTTCAATTTCTCTTTTTCTCTATTTTCTTGTCTAGTGTAGTTTAATTCTCTTCCTACTTGCCTTAGTGTAGACTGTTCTTTTCTTACCTTGCCTTGTCTTTTCTTACTTAGTAGAATTAACTGTCTAGGGTTAGCTTAGGTTTTGTTCTTGTTTGCTTTCCTTTAATTGCTTGCATGTTCATCCTTAGTTTAACAATCAAAACAACCTTCAAATCCTTAACCCTAGTCTCTATAGTAGGATCCTAGCACAGAAACAAACCTAGCTCTACTGCCCCTTTTTCTCCCTGTGGATTGACCCTATACTTTCCACCTTACCTATACTACGAAATGACCTTGTGCGCTTGCAGGTTAGCATTTTGGTATAAGTAGGTTGTTAGTTTTGGTCCTTTATAAATTTTGAAAGTGAATCCACCATGTGCTTCTATCTGTGGAGTTGCATCTATTGAAATCTCAATTGAGTAGTGTGTAATGCCATTGGCAGAATCACAACAATCTTTCTATCACTATGGCCAGGGATTAGAGGCACTCGGCCTAGCTAGTTAGTTTTGCTTTGGCTTTTCCTACTACCCTCATCATTACTAATATTTATTGTTTATTCTTTGTATTCTATGTGCATATTGGTTTTCTATGTTGTTCTCTTATGTTTGGTTGTACTTTGTACATGTGACAAGCCACTCAGGGGAAGACAAGATGGAAGGCCAAACTGCACCCCACAAACAACTTCAAGATTACTACATGCCTAGCAACAACAAATCACCAATTGCTAGAAGGGTTGATCAAATGCTAGGGTAGCAATCCTCCATCCCTTCAGGTCTTCTTGGGCTCCTTCCCATCTTCTATGGATCAGAGAGTGAGAACCCCTACAAGCACTTGGATTCCTTCCTTGAAGTATGATCCACCTTTAGGATGCCAACAACTAGCGATGATACAATCCAGTTGACCTTGTTCTCATTTTCCGTTAAAGATAAAGCCAAAGATTGGTATGACTCCAGCAGGGACATCATGAGTTGGGGAAGTGATGAAGAATGCATTCTTAAGACAATTCTACTGTACAACAAGATTAACCCAAATGCGGCGTGCCACGACAAGTTTTAGTCAAATGGGTAGTGAGCGGTTTCACAATGCATGGGAGAGATTTAAGAAGATTTTGAGAGAGTGCGCGCACCATGAGATCCCTTTGTGGTAGCTAGTTTAATCATTCTACTACGGTCTATCTCTAAAGGACCAATATACAATAGACTCTTCTTATGGGAGAGTTTTCATGGTTAGGCCACCTGAGGAGATATGGCCTTTGTTTGAGAAGTTGGTTGAAGGATCAAGAATTTGAGCTTCTAGCATGATGAATGACGGGGGCTATGCCTTTCGCATGACACCTCCTACTCATAATGAATCAAGCCTGCAAGTGATGAAGATTCTTGGTGACATGGTGATCTTCATGAAGAACCAGGTGAAAAATGTTCCTTGCCACCTGGTCAATTCTATTGAGTTGTATGGTGAAAAAAAGAAGACACCTCATTCCTATAGTTACCAAGAGCCACAAAGCCAAAGATTTAGCTCAATGTTTGAGGAAAAGGTTCTATCTAGGTTGAAGATCTTTGATGACATACAATTGAATGTGACAAGGCTTGTGGAGAGAATATAGCAACTATCTTCCATAATTGCTCTCTAAGAAGAAAAAATGTCTTCAAAACCCATCTTGAGTTTCAATGAAGCAAGTAGATCACTACCCTCTTCACAAGTTTTCTATAGTCCACCTCCCATGAAAGTGTAGCCCATATACCACTTCCAAGGAGATCCCGATCCTTATACACCCCCTCCATAACCACCATTTCCCCAACAATTCACCTTCCAACCTCTATTCTCCCCTCCACCTCAATTTCAACACCAAGTGTCACCTCCACCTCCTCCACAGCCACAACTAGCTCACCCTCTCCATTATGAGAAAGGAAGTGCTGTGATTGTTCTAAGGAGTAGAAAATCTCTTGAGTAGCCTGTTAATCAAAGAAAGGTTGATAAAGCAAAGCAAAGGCAACCAAGTGGTGATACTGTGATTGAGATTGTCGGAGATGATTCTATGACACCGTCTCTTGATTTTGGGATATCATGTGCTCCACCCCACTCTCCATTTGCAAGTCCCACTATCCCTAGTGTTCCACCTCAGGTTGATGCAAGCAATACCAAAGTAAGTGAGCCACTATTTATGGAAGCATTAGATGAGCCACCAAAAGTAAGGAGGAGACAAAAGCACAACGTTGACATTATTGAGGTGTTTCGCCAAGTGAAGGTAAATACTCCATTGTTGGATGTTATTAAGCAAATCCCATCATATGCCAAGTTTCAGAAGAATTTATGCTCTGTGAAGAGAAGGTCAACGAGGAGGATACCAAAGAAAGTGAAGTTGACTAAAAAGTGAGCTCTATCCTCCAACACTCACTCCCTATGAAGAGGAAATACCCAGGAGCCCCAATCATACCTAGATACATTGGGGGACATTACATAGGCAAATCCCTACTTGATTTGGGATCTAGTGTGAATTTGATTCCATATAGTGTCTATGTTGAGCTGGGTTTAGGCAAGTTGAAACTGGCACATTACACTCTCCAGTTGGAGGATCGCTCCATCAAAGTTCCTAGTGGATGATGTTTAGGTGATGATTGACAAGGAAAGAGGAGCAGTGTTCCCGACTGATTTAATTGATCTTGACATGGAGCCGAATGATAGGAAGAACCCCATCATCTTGGGGAGGCCATTTGTATTCATAGCTAATGCTGAGATACATGTTTGTAGTGGAATAATGACAGTCTCCTTCATGGACATGAAGATAAAGATCAACATATGCATGTCCTCAAACTAGCAAGTTCAAGTTGAAGATATTGGATATGGTCACTTTAAGAGTCCAACTGATCATTCAAGAAGAGGAGATCTAGATGAAGGATTTGATGATAGTTTTGGTGATCAAAGGGATGAGGAACATAGGTTGAATGCAAATGAGAGATGTATTTATTGCAAGAATGGTCACATGAGGATGCGAAATGGATGAATGATTGAAGAATATCCAAGAAGCCTAGTTGAATGCATGAAATTCAATGCTTGTGGGAGGCAACCCACATAGGTTTGAGAACTTTTCATCCAAACTTCCATTTTTGATACTTTTTCTTTGTTTTACACTTTCCATGAAAATACACACACTTATTTTTAATAGTTTTTGTTTAATTTCAAGATGTGCAAGTGAAAATAGGGTGAAATGAGGAAAATGAGATGAAATTTTGATAGGAATCCATGAAAAACCATTTTGGATCAAAGATTTGATGTTTTGGTGAGATTCAAGTGTGAAACAATAGCCACAGTACTCACCACAGTCGTGGTAACATGGAACGACTGTGGTGGTGCATTCATAATCAACATAGGAATCGAGAAAACATCAAAGAAGTTGAAATCGAAGAATAGCTGTGTAGGGTACCACGATGGTGCCACACAACATGGTCGTGCCGAGCCCAACACCAACACTTAAGTCAACCAATTTGCAAAATCCCAAATCACTTCTAATCATTCCTCTACGAACACCATGATCGTTCCTTGCGAATAGCGGTCGTACAACGCCTCCCAGCCACTCCACCACCCTAGAATCCCCACCAAATCACCCCAATCCATCTCCAACCAATCCCCAACCATTTCTACTACCTTCATCTCTAGATTCTACCCATTTGCGTCCGCAAAACACCCCATTTCTCTTCAATCCGCTCCAACAACCCTGGTCTTCAGAGAAAATTTAAATCCCATTTTTATCCACCAATTTCGATCCAAAATGAAGCAAATGGATAAGAAGGTTGTAGTAAAGACCAAGGATGTGATCTCCTACGGATCCCAACCCAAGAATGCATCATCTTCAACTCCATCCCTCTTTCCCTCATGGCATTGTCAGAAGCCTTCGGTTCACAAGGGGAATCACCCCATGTTGCGGCAACAATGGATCCCATGATGGAGGAGTCTTCTTGACAACCCCGCGGAGCTAGGGAAACAACCCAACCATCAGTCTCGGAAGCACACTCATAAGTTTCGGTAGCTCGGTCATCCTTTTCAGCTGCACAACCCTTAGTGTCACATTAGTGAATGTCTCAAAAGACACCATCAGTGTCACCTTGGAGTGTAGCACCTACCTCATCACTGCATCCTTTTTGAATGGAATCTTTACTCCAACTTCCAACACAATATGGTCACTTGATCAAGGAAGCATTGACAAGGAAACCAATGCAAACTACACTGCAATGTGGAAGAAACTCACAGGAAAAAGCAATTTTGTGATGGGTAAATCAAATACTAGCCAGATTCACAATCCTGTCTGAAGATATATTTAGAAGACCTAATTGTGTTGGGATGGATGGTGTAGGGAAAGCTTATAAATCTCAGGTCACTTATTATTGATCATATGAAGACAATTCCGTCCAAGAGAAAGAATCCATTTATTATGGGAGAGATTGTAACTTCCATTGCTTTGGCCCTAGGGCATGATGTATCAGGCTGCACAAAGGTAGAAGAATGAAATCTAGTTGACCTGCATTACTTGACTCACTCATTGATGATATCATTGGTTGATCAGAAGATTTTCTACCAGGTCAATCCTCCTTATGCAGGGGTTTCACTTGAGCTACCCTACAATGCCCCACCTTTCCTAGAGGGATGTAGTCCATCTATGGATTTTTTGGACATCTTGAGGAGGTGGGAAGAGGAGCATTCTAGAGAACATGGTAGCAATAGCCCATAGATCTACATGAGGGGCTTGGAGAGTCACATCTAGCTGGCGAGAGGAGGAGGATAGCTGAGGAGTGAGAGAACCGCAGGGTGAGGCATCGTGAGGTAGAGACATCACATCAGTAGCAACAGTGCATAACAAACACATATGGCATGTCCACCATACACACACAGTTGGAGGGCATCCAAAGCACTCAAGATCACATATTGAGCACCCAAGAGGGTATTTTGTAGGCACAATAGGGTTTCCAATGCACTCAAGATGCCATACGGTTAGACCATCATCAAATGCATTACTAGGTCAACCACTTATATCAGTTCCAGCATGCTCAGTCCCAGAGGAACCCCTAGTGGGGGGATGATTGGTGGAGTTCACTATCAGCATTTCAGGACAACTACCCGTCTGCACAGTCAGACTACTGGGGATCCTAATACTAGCACCCTCCACCACAGGGAGGAGCACCGCCACTACAGTGATCATCTACCCTATCATTCCTAGACATTAGTGTCATATTGAGGACAACATTATTCAAAAGTTTGGGGTGGTAGGGTGGTATGCCATGTTCTCATTTTCACTATCATTTTGCATTTCACCTACCATTTACTCTTGTTTGTTTCCTTTTGTTTGTTTTAGTTTAGAATTTACCTATTTTCATACCTGTATGCCATGTAGTTACTTTCTTGTAATTTTTGCGTAATTTTCAATAATTTTGCCCTTTTAGCCATGCATTGCCTATCAGGTACATTTTTGGTAATTTTTGCATGTTTTAGCTAGGATTTCTTATTTACTGCTTTAACTTCAATAATATAGGCTTAGATGTGACTGAAGGAAACTTGGCACCGTTTTGGCCAATTTTTCTCAAATTTGAGATTCCTTACCTAAAAGTGTGTTTCAACCCAATCTCTACTTTTTGGATTAAAAATGATGACCTTTGACAAATACAAGTGAATTATTATTGTTTATAGCTAAATGGTATCAATTCTTGACTTTTTACATGCACACTACCTCTCTTGTGTTTGTGAAAGTTTTGGTTGAATTGTGACTTGAGAAATCTATGAGAGCTTAGTTCCTATGAAATCACTTGATAGAAGTATCAATTTTAGGTTGTTCATTCATGTGGTGTGAAATTGTTAGATGATGTGTTGGATTAATTTTCATGCAGGAGACCTTATGTTAGGAATCATGCCAGTAACCCCTCTTTGACCCGACTCTTCACTCACCATCTTCTTACCCCTCCACCTCATGAAAGGATGCCAAAGTGCACATATCAGCCGTGGCCACCTCCAAAGTTTGAGGTGGCCACATCTACATCTCACCGCTTCACTCTCATCACCATATGCCGTATCTACTGCAAGGACAAAGAAAAAGAAAAAGAAAAGAAAAGAAAAAAAAGCAAAAAAAATAAATAAAAGATTCTCCTATTTAAGAGCATCTAAATAAAGAAAAGATGAGTGTGTAAAAGCACTCCAAAAGCTTACCGCAATGCTTTCTTCCATTTTCATACCCATTGAGCTAGGAAACATCAAACCTAGCTCATTTTCCCCTCTTTATAGGCACGTGGGTCATTTGGTGTGATTTGAAACATAAGGTTGAATGCATGAAGGTGAAACAACACTCATAGTCATCCTTGATTAATGCCATTATGAAACGGTCTACCCAAAACTACATGAAAGAAATATGGATACCTCGTGTGTTTTATGCACTATATTTGAAGTTCATACACTTTGTTCTCTTTTCATGATTGGTTTGTGAAAGCATGAGAGGAGGGAGGTGGAATGCATGCATTTAGTCAATTTTTTTATCCCATTAAGTAATAATCATATTTTGCATTACATTTGTCATTTCTTGATTATGGAAAAATAGCAGAGATATTGAGTTGGAGCATACTTTAGAACAAGTATGTTTTAAGTTTGGGATGGTGATTCAGCCCTATTTTAGGGATTCATCTTGTGTCATATTGCACTCAATCACATTTATACCTATTATATTACATGTTCTTTCCCTAAATACGCATATTTGTGTAAAATGCACTTATGGACATTATTTGGATGTTTTTAGGCATTCAGACCATGCTTGATGGAAAAGAGAGACAAGGAGAGATCTTAATGTTTCTATACCCTTGGAGAGTCCTAATATGAAGTCTGATGCTCCCTCAACCTACCCCTAGTGGCCAAAGATCCATTGAAGCAATGCCGTCCAATAAAATCCAAAGAAACAAGTCAAAGGCTGATCCAGAGACCAGAATGGACGTGGTACTACAGAATGGCCGTGCTAGCACACTTGCAAATCAATAAATCTATCCTCAAGCAAAGATAGATTCACTACGACCGTGCCACGTAGAATGGCCGTGGTGAACTGAACCAGAATGGTCATTCCACCTTGCACAACTATGTGGTAGTAGAGGCAGAATGGCCATGGAGCAGAGAACGAGCTATTATTTTCTAGCCACCATGGCCTTGGTGACCACCATGACCGTGCTACCCTAGCCCCACCACGGATGTTCCACCTTCAGTACAAAATCCACTGAGTCCCTGAGATTTTCACCACTTCTCACCATGGCCATTCCCATCCACAACGACCATTCTCACCCCTCCCCACCACAGTCGTGGTGACCACTACGGCCGTGCTACCAACAAAAACCTAGCTACTTTTTCACTATGTTTCCCATACTACCCCTACTTGACCTAGTCCTTCCCCCACACTTATATATACCTAGGTGGTGGCTCCATCATGAGGGTTAGCTACCTTCTACCACCTCTTAGCTCCCCATTTTCACCCCTTAGCCATTCCACTCCATTTCCACCTCCATTCCACTCCATTTCACCATTTCCACCACCAAAACCATAGTTTCCTCTCATTTCCACCAATTTCCACCACCGTCCATGCCATTACACCTTGTAGGAGAGAGGAGGATGCCCTACAGTAGCTAAAGTGGAGGAATTCTTCATCTACACCGAGCTCCATGGCTTCTTCTACCTCTTTCTCCCTTCTTTTTGTATTTTGCATTATTATGAGTAGCTAGGCCCCTTGGGTGGGATGTTTGGGGTGAAAATGTTACTATGATGCCATGTAGGGGGAAATAAACATTGTAATTTCATTTTCTAATGATTATGTTCTATTTCTATCTCACTTTTCATAAATTGTTTGTTGGTTTGTTCTTGAAATCACCTATGAATTTAGGGAAATTGATTATATGTATGAATTTTGGGATTTGCTCCTAGGTCCAATTCTTAGATCCCTAGCTAGCTATGCATCCTTCTACATCCTAATAAATTCTCATAACCCTAGTTGATAGATCTAAGTATCTCATTTAGATGAATTTGGCATTCTTAGTATGGAGCTTTCTCAAGGTTAGAATGTGAGTGATGGGAGGCCTAAAACCTCACTTCCACTCCCATTACTAAGCTCATCCCCTAATCATCCTAAAATCATCTAACCTAGAAACCTAGGCTTGTTTAGACTCTAATTGATTTACACCTAAACCCTAAACCAATTGAGCCTTGCAAGAGTAGTAGGGAGTGTTAGGGACTAGTTCCCTTATACACAACCTAGCATATCCATGACCAGTTAGTGGCTTAGGATAATTCATTAGACTGTAACTTATTGTTTAGTTTGATAATCTAAATGGAATCATAATGTTCATATGTCACCCCCAACTTTAATTGATAAGTGCATCCCCTCAACAACCCACGTTTCCCTTAATTGCTTCAAAACCCTAATTTACATCTTGCTTATCTAGTGTTAGATTAGTTAGCTCTTTTCTTGCTTAGTTAACTTCTTGCCTGTTCTTGCTTTGTTCTTGCTAGCTTAGTTGTTTAATTGATCTTTTGCTCTGTTTGCTAGTCTAGTGTAGTTTAATTCTCTTCCTTCTTGCCTTAGTGTAGACTGTTCTTTTCTTACCTTGCCAATTATTTTCTTGCTTAGTAGAACTAATTGTCTAGGGTTAGCTTAGGTTTTGTTCTTGTTTTCTTTCCTTTAATTGCTTGCATATTCATCCTTAGTTTAACAATCAAAACAACCTTCAAACCCTTAACCCTGGTCTCTGTAGTAGGAACCTATCACATAAACTAACCTAGCTCTAGGGCCCCCTTTTCTCCCTTTGGATCGACCCTATATTGCCACCTTAATTACCTATACTACAACATGAATCGGTGCCTTGCAGGTTAGCATTTTAGTAGAAGAAGGTTGTTTGTGTAGATCCTTTATAAATTTTGAAAGTGAATCCACCGTGTGCTTCTGTCTCTGGAGTTGCATCTATTCAAAACTCAATTCAGTAGTGTCTTACTCCATTGACAGAAGTGCACCAGACCTACCCTTACCAAGGGCTTTATTGAGATTTTATAATGTTATTTTATTTCATCACAAATTTTGATTGAGGCTTCTTTGATAGTAACCAACTACATTATATCCTTTATAATTCATCCACCCAAAAATCCTTCATCTCTTAGGGAACCCATAGTTTTCTTTATGTCCCTTTATTGGGCTTATGGTGACCTATCCATATAGGCCTAATCCCATCCCATCAGTCACTTCCATAGTGACTTTTCTTCATGTCCTTTAGAGATGGTCATACATGGGTCCAAAGAATCATACTCAATATATGTGATTTTGTGCTTTATACACTTAATCTATCAAATTTTAAGTGACATTTATTATTGCCTCAATTCTTAAACTGATTTGTGAATTCACACTTTTAGGGGAGGTCCTATCCCTGGGCAAGAAAAATTAATACTTGGCAATATAGAAGCATACATGAACCAAAATTCATAGCATTAGAAAATGACAAATCTTTTAGGCATATTTTCCATCATATCCTCCATGCATTTGCCACTTGGGAGTTATATCATTATATCCCTTGATCTACCATTCAAGAGTTGTATAACTATTGGTACCTTTCTACCATAATTTGAAGTGTTTAAATATAGTGGGTCCGATTTATTATTTTTATTTTTTTCAGGCCTATAGGAGCAAACATTGCATTTAATACCATATGCCACATGCTTTTTACTCACCTAATACGATCCATACAATATAGTAGGCTAGTAAGAGATAGAGCATAATTGAAAAACATAAGTTTATTTACCACATATATTCCTTATGTCAACTGCAACCTTACTCTATATCAGTCCTGAATATTTTCTCATTTTAGTTTCTCACATTAGGTTGATTTTTTTTTTCTTTTGAGGTTCATCCAGAGGTTAGCTAGTTACTTTACATTATCATGTTTCATGCACATGGTAACCCATTGTATATAGAGAACACAATAATGCATTTCTATGTTTTCCATTACACCATACCCATACATCCACTCTTGAGATTGGCTCATTTTCATACATATATATATATGTTATCATGGCTCATCAAACATATATCAAGATCCAAGTGGGGTTTCCCCTTAACCCATTTCTTGATGGGGTGCCATGCTTAATCTCTATGAGATCACTCAACTTCATGAGCATTATGTGCACCAGATACCACTACTCTCCCATTTTGGTCTAGGGACCTTAGGTTTACCTCCTTAACATTGGTCATCCAAACTACATGACTTAGCCACTCAAGCATGTACAAAATCAAAACATCATAAGGCATTTTCTTCTTAGATTCCTATTCATGATATACCCAACTCTCTCTTCCACATAAACAACCCTTAGAGACCTACACAAGGGAATATTAACCTGAGTATGAGGCTTCACAACATACCACCATTCTTTACCTCTCTAGGATCTTGGGACTACCTCTCCCTCACCTAGATGTAGTACTAACTCAAATCATCTATTTAGGGGTAGTCTAGTTTAGGACCTATTATACAAATACTTCTCATAATTCCTCATGTCATGGAGTTTAGGTTCCTGACACCCTCTGCGTCTCTCTGTAATGAAGTTAACCCTATAACTGGTCCTAAGACTAGGGGTCCCTCTTTGTAGAACAGTTTGAGGCTCCTACAGATTCACATCTTATCTGCATCATGTTTATGGTATCCAGAGAAGCGCACACACACACTTGTATTATTAAAACTTATTGTCCAAAATTTCAAAACTAAAGTCATATTCTCAAATCCAACTGAGGTCATCATAAACTAAACTCCTCGTACATTCCATCTAGCATGCCTATCTCATAATCCAACATGCATTAACCCTTTGGCTTAGAAATAATTCCTTTTCCAGCCCTGATGTCACTCGTTTTCAACTAGATGCATGTCTACCTCCTACTTGTATCTATGTGGGGATACACTTCCTGTTAGAGTTCCTACCAGAAGCAGTTTACCCTTTTTGGTCATAAACCAGTCATAGGGTTTAAATCCCTCATAGATCTTTTCTTTACTCTTGGGTTGACTCACCCTAGGTCAGGACACCAATCCTAAAATTTTCACTAAGGGTTTCCATATTTTCCCAAATATGTAAGCATTTATTATTCACGTAAGTACAATCCTATCTTGTGTATCATGCACATCTTACTCTATATACCTGCATGCATACGTATGCCAGGGTATCCCAACTCATCAGGTTTCTTCTCTTTTCTTTATCCATAGCTTAGGTTAGGATTTAAGGTTAGGGTTTGGAACCATAGCCCAACACCTTAGGGTTTTCTATGTTCCAATTAGGGTTTTCTAAACTAGCACTTTCTCCATCTAAGGTTTACCCTTGTAAGGAAGAACCCATGAAACTCTTTTTCTTTACTTTAACACTATTTGCCATTATATGTTGATTATTTGGCAGATGATTTCTTAATCCTATTTCTTCTTAAAAACCCTATCTTGAGGTGAGGTGGGAAGTATCTCATAGGGTTCATTCAGAAAGAGCATGAGAAGTGGATGAGAGTAGAGATGAGAAAACTTAGAGTAAGTGCTACTTCAAGATAACCATAGGTTCTGGTCAGTCTGGTATCTTATTGTCCAAGGGAGTCTACCTATGCCAAATTAATGACATGGAGGAAAATATTGCCAGCCCCCAAAGCCATGATCCTTTCTAGATACCATTTCCATCAAATTTTATTTAATAACTGTAACGACCCCACCCCTCGGTAACCCCCAATTAAGGGAGACCAAGAGGTTAGAGACATTATCCCAAAACAAGATCATGTGGTTTTGCAAATAATAAAAAATACTTAGTAAATTCTACCACTACTAAGCTTAAAACATGATAATTTTTTTTTCTTTTCTCATACCTTGCAAAATATAGGATTTGAGGGACTTTACCCAGATAAGAACTATCTATCTACAATCCTCCAATTCTTTATTAAGATTTATTCCATCAATGTCACTTTAAAGGAATATCCACTTTTTGATAAACCTAAAATGCCGACAAACAAAACGACGGCCAGTATAATGAATTATATTGGTATGCGGGGGAACCAAAAAATCTTAAATCTAATAGTGACAACATATTTTGATCAAATTATGGTTTAACAAATCAAATTTATGTTTTAAACATGACTACTCAATCCCTACATATCCATGCCTTTGTGCTATCCCTGTAGTGGATATGGATACTACCACTTTCATATGGTAGATCTTAAATAACCCCTATGATCCTACCTTACAGGTAGATCACTACATAGGGTTGTGTAGTCGTATGGTCCTACCCAAGGGTAGACCAACACATCCACTCATGATAACCTGATGATCCTACCCCAAGGGTAGTCCATGTACTAGGTCATCCATCTCATCATCATCAAAGCTACATAGGAGGACTAGGATCTGAGCTAGTAATGCACATATATTTATGGTGATAGTCATAGTCACTTTATAGTTGCATGAAATAAAAGTCAACCAGGCATTATTTCTAGACAACCGATAAAACCTCAGAAATTACTGTGAAACTAGAGCAATTTAATCATAAGCGTAACCACATACCTGTTCTTGATCAAGAGAATCCAAAATCAATAAGATATCCAAGCAAGCACATAATGCAAGCAACCCTTAATTCCTGAAACATATATATTACCTAATATCACAGGCATATTCTAAACAACTTCCTAATGACATGAGGATACTTTCTAAGACTTCCAAATCTCCTTAGGATTCATTAGGGTTTCTTAGGTTGCTTTATTCAACTTTACCTTTTTTAGGCTAACAACCCTAAAAACAAGTTTATTATTTACAAAAACCCTAATTATTCCAATTATCCTAATTAAGGGTTCTTTAATCTCAAACCAAGCTTAGGATCATTATATCTCTATTGCATGTTTACATTTTCAGATTAAAACCATTAAAACCCATATTTCCCAAAATTAGGGTTTCAAAGTCCATTAATGCATAATCATGTGTATAAAACCCTAGAACAAGCATAATATCATCTTTTTTGGATTTGACTCTTCTTTTTATTCTCAATAGGTTAATATTACTCAAAATAATCAAAGGAAACAATAAATTTGATTTCCATCTCAAATGAAGGTTTTACCATAAATTAGTGCATTAAAAGTGGTAACTTTATCTACTTTTAAATTACAAGAAATATCATGCTTAAATTCTATTTTTATTAAATTCTACATATTTTTATGATCAACTTTCATAAATAATTTATCTTCATCCAATATTCCTATAATTAGCTACAATTTTTACAAGAAAATCCATTTTCAACCAATCAGGAATCACCACCTGTGTATTTTGGGTTTATTAAACCGTGCCAGTGGGACAGGCCTGAGCCAACCGGCTCGTGCCACCTGGGCACCCGGACCCACGATGCTACTCGCTCGCAAAACAAAAGAAAAGTCAAGAAATTACCTAAAAGTCCTTACCTTCATAACGCAGATGCGAGGGAAGGAAGGTAATTTCTTCTCCTATTGTCTTCAACCTCCTGTTCTCTCCTTCACATAAGTATCCAGTCAACTCGCTAGTTGACTTTGATCGTCATTGCATCTGTGCACGAACTAGGGCCGCTGATGTCTCTGCCTCATCCTCCCAAACTCAACACACCTCTCAATTTCTTCGTGGCTCCCCTGGAATGTTGGGACAGACTCATTTTTCTCTAGTGAGAGAAGCTATTGGACTAAGGTACATGCCAAGGCAAAATCTCGAATCGGAGACACCCGTGAGTTTACCTACTCTTCTCGGCTACACAAAGATAGATTGTGGGCCTACTGGTACCGCACAATGCCCCCCTTATATAGGGAAGGGTCTCGAGTTTCACTAGGATTGGGGGAATCCTTTTCCCTCCAAGAAAGACCCTCAATCCCAGTATGGATGGGATCCCCAGAGCCTTCCAAAGATGTTGGGACCACTCCCAACTTCTCTTTCCTCTCGATCGCGCACAATATGGATTGAAAAGTAGCTCATAAGTTCCCTATTCTGCATCTCCAAATAAGACCAGGATTAAGCCAGTGTCGTTGGATCTCAGATCCAATGGTCTACGTTGTCTGTGTTCTGGATACATGAAATTTTAATCTGATTAATATTGTGACATTTAATACAATAGAGGGATTATCTCATCACTTTGGGAAAACTTGCAAAATTCATAACTCGCTCCTCGTTCATCCTTTTTAATCCAAATCTTTGAGGAAACCTTATTTTAACATTTTCTACTTGTGTACCAAGTTTGAGTCCCAAACTTGGAAGGATCAAGGGGTTTTCTTCACATGTATGTCATTATTCATTAAAGCATAGTTTATTCATATTTTCTCTCTCCTTCACTTTTATCTTCTTTATTTGGATTTCATCTATCACAAGAAACCATGTGGATTTAGAAATATCATCCATTATGATTAATCATACATATTTCCACATATTTCGTATATTTTTCATCTTTATTTCAATTTCCTTTCTTATTTATGCATTATTTATTTTCCTTCAACTTTCCTTCCTCTTTTATCATCTTGGACCCATTAATACAATAGGATCCACGAAAAAACATGCACAAGGAAAAAGTTGTAAAAGAAACCCATATATTTATCATAAGTAATGCAATTTACAGACAAGTACATTTCATTGGAAAAATTGCTTTTACAACCATACAAGCAAAATCAAGGTTGTAACATCCTCCCCTCTTTATATTAATTTTGCCCCCAAAATGCAGCCAATCAAACAAACAATTCAGGGTAGGCCTTTTCCATGTCTGTCTTCAACTCCCATGTGGCTTCATCCTCTGCATGGTACTTCCAAAGAACCTTTACCAAATCTATCTCTTTATTCCTAAGCTATTTCACCTTGGTATCCAATACCCTCACAGGTGACTTAGGATATGTCAGTCTTCCTTAGAGCTCAATAGGTTCAATGCTCGGCACATGGCTCATGTCCTTCACATAGAGCTTCAGATTAGACACATTGAAAACATATGGCATCATACTATACTGAGGGGGTAAGGACAAATGATAGGAAGCTTCACCAATCTGTTCTAAAATCTCAAATAGAACCACATATTAGGGACTCATCTCTCCTCTATTCTTAGCTATAGCTCAGAGGGGTCAGCTTTTCAAAAACACTTGCTCTCCCCCAGTGAACTACAAGTCAGTCCGCTTCACATCTGCATACGACTTATGTGATCCTAGGCTCTCTTCAACCTTTGCTTGATTGAAGCGACTTTATCTGCATACACCTGGAGCTCATCTGACCTCAATAAGGTCCTCTCACCAACATCATCCCAGTGAAGTGGCAAATGACATGGCCTCCCATAGACAACTTCATACAGTGGCATCCCGATACTAGCTTGGTAGCTGTTATTGTAAGAAAACTCAGTGAGGGGTAGGTATTTCTCCCACAATCCACCCCAATCGAGAACACAAGCTCTCAACAAATCCTCTAAAGTCTGGATTGTCCTCTCTAACTATCCATTAGTCTATGGGTGATACGATGTACTAAACTTTAGTCTAGTACTGAGTTCCTCTTGTACCTACTTCTACAACTTGGAAGTGAACTTCAGATAGTGATCAGAAATGATCAAACTCAGAACACCATGCAGTCATACAATCTCTTCGATGTACAGTTCAACTAAGTTTGTTACTTTGGTAGTGGTCTTTACGGTAAGGAAATTCACCGACCTGGTAAGGTGATATACTACAAACCATATTGCATCATTACATCTCTTGGTCTTGGGAAGACCCAACACTGAGTCCATGGTGATCTGTTCCCATTTCCACTCAAGATTCTCAACCGACTGTAGCAATCCACCGGGTCACTGGTGTTCAACCTTCACCATCTAGCGCATGAGAAAATTGGCCACATATGCTGGTATATATCTTTTCATTCTGTGCCACCAAAAGTACTGTTGCAAATTCTTAAACATTTTGGTAGTGCCAAGGTGTACCGTGTACTTAGAACCATGAGCTTCTTGCAATATACGATCCTTCAACGACAAATCTTCAGGAACACAAATACAACTCTTGTATCAGATTATACCATCCACTCCTACTGAGAGATGGGTCTGAGGTTTCTCTAACAAACCTTTCATCTTGTCAAGCTTTGGGTTAGCTAACTGGGAAGCTACCAACTCAGTCAACATGTTTGGTTTAATCTGTAAATTATCCAAATGGACTCGGTCTTCTAACAGTTGTGGAGTCCACTCCAAAAGATCTTCTAGCTTCCTCCATTGACTAGATAAGACAACTGCACACCTGAGCTGTTTCTGGCTAAGAACATCAACCACAACATTTTCCTTTCTGAGGTGATAGGCTATGGTGAAATCATAGTCTTTCATATATTCCATCCACCATCTCTGTCTCAGATTTAGGTCCCTCTAAGTCAGGAGATACTTTAGGATGTTTTGGTCGGTGAATATTTCAAAGGTGGCTCCATATAGATAGTTTTGCCAAATCTTCAGGGCATGTATAATTGTAGCCAACTCTAAATCATGTGTCAAATAATTCACTTCATTAGGTTTGAGTTGTCTGGAGGCATAGGCAACAACATGCCTATTTTTCTCTAGCATACATGCAAGCCCCATTTTTGATGCATCAGTGAAGATCATAAAACCCTCATTACCAGATGGTAGAATAAACACTGGAGCCGTAGTCAACTTCTTCTTTAAATCTTGGAATCGATCTTCACATAAGTCTAACCACACAAAATTCTTATCTTTTTGGGTGAGCTTGGTAAGTGGCAAAGTAGTCTTTGAGAAATCTTTTATGAAGCACTGACAATATTCAGCCAATCCCAAAAAGCTATGGATCTCTGAAGGATTCTTTAGTGATGGCCAATCTCGAATGACTGACACTTTAGCTAGATCCACTAAGATGGTTCCTCCGGATATGATGTGTCCAAGGAACATGACACAATCTATCCAAAACTCACACTTCGAGAATTTCCCATAGTTATGCTTTCTCAAGATATCAAGGACTCTACCCAGGTGGTCATGGTGTTTCTCTAGGACATCAGAATAAACTAAGATGTCATAAATGAACACTATGACAAATAGGTCAAGGAAGGGTTGGAACACACTGTTCATGAGGTTCATAAACACACTAGAGGCATTTGGACAACCCAAAAGGCATAACCACAAACTCATAATGGACATAACAGGTTCTAAATGTGATTTTAGGGATGTCGTCACTCTTGACTCCCAACTAGTGGTACCCAGACCTCAGGTCAATCTTTGAAAAGACTCGAGATGACTTCATCTGGTCAAACATGTCATCTATATGGGGTAAAGGGTATTTGTTCTTAATGGTATCCTGGTTGATCATTCGGTAGTCTATGCAGATTCTGAGCGACCCATCCTTCTTCTTCACAAAGAGAACTGGTGCTCCCCATGGTGATGTTCTAGGTCAGATAAAACCCTTGTCTAGCAGTTCCTATAGTATTTTCTTCAACTCAAGCAACGCAACATGAACCATCCTATAAGGTTCTCTCAAAATAGGGCTTGTGCTGGGAGCTAGCTCTATCAAAAAGTCTACCTCTCTCTCCAGAGGAATCCTAGGAAAATCATCTGAGAATACATCTACATAGTCCCTGACTACCTCTACTTCCTCTAAGGGTTGCACCTTAGGTTCTAGCTCAGTAACGACTGCTAGGAAAGCTTGACAACCCTTGGTTATCATCCGTTCTTCCTTCAAGGCTGACACATACATGCTAGTGGTAGCATCCTTCCTTCCCCTAATGGTGAACGATGACTGACATTGTCTTTTTATAATTACTTTCTTTTCCCTACAATCAATATTTTCCCTATAGGTATAGAGCCAACCCATACTAATGATCACATCAAAGTAATTCTTATCAAGGAGGATAAAATATATAGGGAATTCATGATCCTGATCCTTAACATGTATCACTGGAGTTTTCAAGAGGGATGTAAAGATTCGACCACTTGGGGTTGTGACATCCAAAAAATATCCTAAATCCTTGATATCAAAACAAAGCATAGTTGCACGATTCCTCGAAATAAACATATTAGTAGATCTAGAGTCAAATAGAGCTTTTACATTTTGTCCCATGACTTCAAGCATGCCTACATTGTTTTTCACCATACATCAGACCACTACATGCTTATCTTAAAGAATAAAAGAAACTCTAAGTGTTATTACTCTCTATCAACTGATTAGCATTAGCTTGAGCCTCCTCATTGTTGATAGTAAAAACTTGAGATTGTCTTTGTTCTCCAGTAGGTCGGGATGCAGCTACAGGTTGGGCTGCTACAAGTTGAGTTTCTACATGTCCTAGGCCTTTTGGGTCTAGAAAAGGGCAATTGGCTTGAAGGTGTCCCTCTTGATGGAAATGGTAGCACACCCTCTTCTTGTAGCGACACTCACATGAATGCCATTTTCCACAGGTATGACACCTGGGCCAGTTGTTCTAATGATGGGGTTTTCCTTAACCTCCATGATTTCCCTTGGCATGATTGCATCCTTGTCCTTTCTTGTGATCATTCTTCTGGCCATGGATACCTTCAGTGAAACCCAAGTATCCTTTGGATGGGTTCTGAGCAGGTATCACAGACTTCTCCATGTCCATGGCGGTGTTGTAGGCTTCGGTGAAGGTTGTTGGTTTACTTTACATCATGTGAGGCTTGATGGTAGGGTGTAGACACTCTAAACAATGGTTCACCCATCTTTCCTCAGTCATCATGTACCCAAATTTCTGCAGGATGCGAAACTTACGAGCGAAGTCTGTGACAGATATGCTAACTTGGATCATTTTTGTAAGGCCCCTGAACTTTCTTAATGAGTTGAATAAGCTTAATTACCATAATTGAATGATTAGAACCCTAATATAACCTTTTGATATGTTTTGAAATCATAAGACAAGCTTAATTTTAAAATTTGGTCCAATTTGGACACTATATGAGCAAGTTACGCAATTTTCTGTACATTTTGGACTTTTATGCAATTTACCCAATTGATGGATTTTCTTTGCAAATTTTCACATAAATTATGTTCCTTATATGTTATATTATCATTCTTGAGTCTTTTTATCCATGGGGCTCCTAGTTGATCCATGATTTGAAGGTGTTTTGTTTTGCAAGGGTATTTTAGGGTTTACCCCTTCATGGATGAGCTACCTCTAGTAGCTATAAACTAATGAATTATGTGATTGGATGGGAAATTCTACAAAGGAAATCTAAGAAGGTATATATGGATGGTGGGGGATCTTCTTGTGTGTGCTTGTATATTCTTAATAAATTAAGGCCATGGACACTTGGATAGATACTAGAACTTCAACTTTTTCTTTTTCTTTATCTTAAAGTTTCATATACTTATCCCCAAGCACCAAAACGAGCCATTTTCTCTCCACCACTTCCATCCTTCTCTGACCTTCGTTCTCCCTCTGTGATTCTATGAGTTCCCTGGCCAAGGAAGTAGAATGTGGGGATCTTCTTGGAAAAAAATCTAGGGTTGCAATTGATTTCCTTTTTGGGTCTAAAAAGCTTCCTCCTAGTGATCTTGACTTAAAAGTGTAAGTATTACCTTATTTACTCCATTTATTTCTTTTCTCTTCTTCCTCCAATATCTCTCTAGGTCAGAACCCTATTGTTACATGGTGAAAGTGGCTCTAGAACTCAAGAATATATCCTTCTTGTTTCTTTTTTTAGGATTTTGCTTCTTTGTGGAGAGAAGTACCTATTTGGCCAAGTTTAGATCTGAATCCAAGGTTTGCTTGCCCTATTTGCTCTATATTATTTCTGTTTGGGATATGACCTACTCTATAGAGGTGAGTTATATAACATTCTTCACTTATATTGCTTGTTAGAAGCTTGTTAGTTCATGTTTATGCTTTAATGTGATGAACTAAGCATAGAGAAACCATGCTTGTTTAGAATTACGAATTTTTGTGGTGTTCCCTATTTTGTTCTAGTTCTATATGAACTTGTAAACATGTGTACAACCTTTCTAAGGTGTAACATGATTTGGGACAGGTTGATAGCATCAACCTATGGTGCTAAGCACAAAATAATTGATGGTTCAAATTAGGGTTTTCAAGCTATTTCCTTCCCTATCACACAACCGATGGTCATACCATTCAACAACCAATGGTGTTGCTATCTTGGAAACTGATGTTCGTGATCAAGGGTGTCAAATTTGTGGTGACAACCTATGGTCACCCCCTTATGTCAGGTTTTGTCTCAATTAGACGTTTAATTATCATCCACTAAGTATTCTAACGACTTTATAAATAGATGATGACATTAGCTTAATATTTGATGGTGTTAACTGAATGTATTACTGATCTAACAACCAATGGTGACCTAATGATCACAATTAATGGTGAATCAGGTCATCACCATATATGATGAGTTAAGAATGTAATTGTATATTTGACTAAACCATTAACCAATGGTTCCTTGGTTCAATTGATCTAATGGTTAGACCTATACTTCAATTGATAACCTTAAACAATGAACCTGATCCAATGAATAATATTGGGTGCTTTAACATCTAATGGATTAGAATAAATCACATGGTATTATATGTGGGTCCTAGTGATGGTAATTGGATGGTTCAATACCATTAATTTGTAGTCTTACCTTTGCCATTATATAGTTATATTTGATAAATCACTATAATAAGTGGATGTATAACTCCCATGTGATCTAGCTTGTTATACCTAACCTTAATGTAATTATATGATGTTTATTGGTTATAACATACCTCTTGAATGATTAAGGTGATAATGAATTACACTTTATTGTGTTGAAACCACATTGTAGTACTATTTGAATATCATAGTGCCTTGCCATGTTAATATCTATGGACATATATGTGCTAATGATCTTTTGAGCCTTGTTTAAGGCATGGAATGATGATGATAAGGCATGGAATGATGATGATAACCTTACTATGAATAGTGTGATGGTCTTAACGACCTTTGGGCATGTTTAAAGCCATGATTGTGGTGAAATCCTCTTCATGTTCCAATAAGGGTTAAAACCCTGGAACTTGTGATAAGATATTGGTATCTTGTAATAGTATGATGATAAGTGTGGTCCCTTAATTTGCAATGAATGATAGCATGTGGTAATGTGATTAAGATTTATATCTCAAATGTTTTATATCTTTTGAAGTTTTTATACATATACTCTTGTTAGAAAAGAATTAGGCTTTCAATGTCCACTTGTATGATAAAGCCTTAATGCATCCAATTGGCAGTAATTAATCAAGTGTAACCTTAATTATGTAGAGCCCTATGCCATAGAGCCATCTTTAGTGTCAGAACTTACTGGATGGTGAAACGAGTATTCCCAAGGGAAACTCGGAGCACATAATGTTGAGTATGTGGGGGTGGCAAGTTGAGGACATATCCTTGTCATCCACAATTGCAGGTTATAGAGGATGGCTATGGTCATGCCTCTGACATTTGATGTGATTGAGGATAGATGCGGTTGTACCTCAAATTAGAGGGTTTTTTATACCCTATTTTTTGGTGTCGTAACTTGTACCAAGTACAGACTAGTTGTTATCAGTTGACTATATGTCTGTAACATACCAGATCTAGAACCCTACCCTAGAATTTTGACCTTTTAGACTTAGCCAAACAAGGTTGAGGTTAAGCTTAAGAATATGCTCCCAATAAGCTAATGCATGAATGTATCACTTTAATGTAATCTAATATGTCACATAATTCATTTAGAGATAATATGAACATACATAACTTAATCGGATAGGTAATGAACTAATGGGCTACCAATGGGCCATATGATATATTTCATAAAAAGAAACCCCAAAAGTAAAATCTAAGTTTAAAATCGTGTTCCTTGGGTCCCAATTACCTTGGGAGTCAAGTTTCACATTATTCACTTAATAATAATTCATTTAATTCAAATTGGAAAAGAAGATGTGTGTTTTCCCCAAAATATCAAATAAAATAATAAATGACTCCAAAAGAGGAAACAAATCTTGAGTTCATAATCTATATAATAAATATAGCCTTTGGGTGAATTTTCATCCAATTTGGGAACTGTTTGATTAAAAGATGAAATAAGGAGAGAGAAAGTGTGTAGAACCTTCAAAATATTAAATAAATGCTCAAACCACTCCAACATGTAAAATTGATGGCAATTCGTATCTAACACATTAAATATGACTTGTGGGTCAAGTTTCATCAAATTTGGATAATCCTAATACCATTAATGAAGGAGGAAAGAGAAAATATGATTTGATTTATTTAACACATTAAAAGTTTTCAAAAGGAAAATCTAATTTTATATTCAAAATCTACATGCTTTATTTAGCCTCTGTGCAAAATATTATCGATATTGGAGTTGGTTTGCACCCTTAAAAGAGGAGAGTGAAAATAGGAAATTAATTACATCCCTATTTTAATCAGATTTCGATTTGTATAAGGTTTCTGTTATTTTCCTTATCATGCGACCTTACTATTTCAGGTTTAATATCATCCATTAGATTTCTGATCCAATGGCATTCAATCTTCTTCTTCCTTTCCCCTTTCAGTTCTCACACGCTATAGTTATCACATTTTCCTTTCCTTGAATCTTCCTTTCCTCTCCGAATCTTCAACCAATTTTTTCTCCTTTGTTTTCCCGAAGAAATTCCACACCAATCAAGCCATATATATAGGGTTTTGTCACACATCCAACCACTACCATATCCGCTGCCACTGTTCCCCTATTTCCAGCGTCGGGATGGTGTTTCCACCCCTATGGGTCATCAGACCGTCAAGGGAGTGGTCACCGACCTTCGTTGTGACCCCATATTAGAGTTACTAGCCTTGGTTCATCCTCATTGGGCCTTGAGCACCTTTCCTCTACTCTGACCACCCTACCATTGGGAGCTTGGGTTGTGGGCAGTGCCCAGGCTGCTGCGTAGCCTCGAGGAGGCAGAGGTCAGTTACCCTCATGCCTGTGAAGACTATTGCACCTTCGATTCAGTCTCTCCTTAAGGTATACCAAAACACCTCTTTTTTCCCTACATGTCCTCTGCTTTTCCATTTTGTCTTGAATCTGCTGTCTGATCCCTTGTTTTTCATCATCGTTTTGTTGGTCTGTGGGTTCCTTGAGTTCCGCTTCGGATCACGATGAAGTTGGGCACCTTTGTTGCCTGTGGGAGGCGATGGATTTTTCTTGTCTCCAATTCTAGCTTCTAAAGCTGTCTCTCACCATGGGAAAGGAGAAGAATCTGGGGTTGAATCCCTGGTGTGTTTGGTCTGAGATGCCCCTCTTTTTCTCTCATGATTTTGATTTTTCGTCAGGGGTATTCTAGACTTTTCCTCTCCATTTTTCTTTTTTGAATGCGGGTTGCGGTGCCTGTTGATTTGGCCTAGTTGGCTTTCATTTATTGGGCCAAGTCAGCCAGGGGGCCACTAGATGGATTCTTTATTGAGAAATGCACCTATTTTGTCCTTCTCTTGGTCCTATGGACATTAGCCTATACACAATATATTTTCTCTTTAATATCATGGTTCGTGTGAACGACCTTATTTGTTATTGATTTTTTGATCATAGATATTCTCTTGGACTCTTTTTATTATGCCTTGGTGCAAGTTGGACTTTTATTATTATATGCCCACTGTGATGTGGATGTTTACTTGTTGATATTTGCACACTTTGAAGTGGATGTTTATATGTTTGAGTTGTCCATTGTGTGATGGAAACATTGTATAATTATGGCTATACTTTTCACTTGCCTCTACATTAAACATGCTATGTGATTTAGTAGCACTAGAGTAGTGTAAATTACATTTGGTTTTGGGGGAAGTAATCCCCTATTGATTATTAAGGAGGGTGGTAGTAAACCACTTCTCTGTAATTGAGTGTGGCAGTAATCCATACTCAAATTTATATATTTGGGAGATTGGCAGTATTCCTTTCTCTATCAGGTTTCAAGTTTATACTTGGCCGCCTTTGTGTTTATATTGTTCTAGGGCTATGCTTATCTCACAGGCATGTAGGTTATTGATATTGATTGTGGGGTGTGTTCCCTACCTTTTATGTTCTAGTATTGCACAATTTTTATTGTTTTGATTATGGCAAGTATCTTCTTTTATTGTTATCACGATTCTTATCTTTTATGCCAGTGTGGGTAGTCCTTATCTCTTCCATGGGAAGCCCATTATATTTGATGTCCTTATTACCTATATTGCTCATAGTTTTCTTTAGTATGCACATACCAACTTTTTGCTGATGTCTCCTATATTTTCTCTTTTGTTGGGGTACGCTTCCAACCCTAGATGGAGGACATGGATGGCTTGACATATGGGCTCAGACTTAGCTTGTGATGATGAAGCTTGGAGAGAAACTTGTTATAGTTTAGATTTCCTCTACATGGATCCTTATGATGTATCTTTTATGTAAACCCCTTTGGGAGATGTTGTTGAGGTACTTTTGTAATCATATTGTAAATTGAAATATTGTCAAACATTTTCTTTCGCTACTATACTTTGGTCTTTTAGTTACCGTTATATAAAGATTTGAAAATTTTACACCTGTTACAAAATACCTATGAGTATGTTTGGGATGGATGTTTTAATGTTCAAAATTTTTAGTAGAGAAGTGTTTTCACTTCTTTACAACATGGTATCAGAGCTAGGTTAGATGAAATATGACTATTTCAATTTTGTCTCCCCATTAGAACCCTTGACTTTACCAAGTTACCTGTAAGTGAGATGTTGACCCAAGATTTGATCTATGATGATAGTTTTATGCAATAAGGTTTGACTTGAGGATGTAATTAGGTTATGAGAAGATAGCATGATAAGAAGTCTTAAAATGGATAAATTGTGACTTGGTTTCTCTTTGACTTTGGGCTCTGAAGTTCAGTTTTCAATCACAAAGTTTTCCCAACAAATTATTTTCCTTATATACTATATGTACAAATTTTTTTCTCTGGTTTGTTGATGTTTTCTTGAACTAAGTCACAATGATGAGAAACTATAGTTTGAGTAGAATCTAACCCTAGTTTTGACTTTAGAGTTGTGACTAGGAATGATACAAAGTTGTAGTGACCTACCCTATGAATTCTTGATGTTCATGTAGGGTTGATAGGTTAGAGACACAAGGACCTAAAAATCAACCCTAGATGGTATGCCTTCTAGTAGGATACATGAGAAACAAAAATCTTTAAAACATTCACAACTAAGAGATGTGGGTAGCTTTAAAAAGTTGTTTAGTTTGACTTGTTAAGTTGAATCCTTTAAGGGGTGGAGAATAGTTGGTTGTTTGATGTTTGGATCATTAGATTTCGATGAAGAAATCCTTTTTAAGGGGTGGAGTGTTGTAACATACCAGATTTAGAACCCTACCCAAGATGTTTGACCTTTTGGACTTAGCCAAACAAGGTTGAGGTTATGCTTAAGAATATGTTCCCAATAAACTAATGCATGAATGTATCACCTTAATGTAATCTAACATGTCACATAATTCATTTAGAGATAATATGAACATGCATAACTTAATTGGATAAATAATGAACTAATGGGCCATATGATATATCTCATAAAAAGAAATACCAAAAGTAAAATCTAAGTTTAAAATCGTGTTCTTTGGATCCCAATTACCTTGGGAGTCAAGTTTCACATTATTCACATAATAATAATTCATTTAATTCAAATTGGAAAAGAAGATGTGTGTTTTCCCCAAAATATCAAATAAAATAATAAATAACTCCAAAAGAGGAAAATAATATTGAGTTCATAATCTACATAATAAATATAGCCTTTGGGTGAATTTTCATCCAATTTGGGAACCATTTGATTAAAAGATGAAATCAGGAGAGAGAGAGTGTGTAGAACCTTCAAAATATTAAATAAATGCTCAAACCACTCCAACATGTAAAATTGATGGCAAATTCGTATCTAACACATTAAATATGACTTGTGGGTCAAGTTTCTTCAAATTTGGATAATCCTAGTACCATTAATGAAGGGGGAAAGAGAAAATATGATTTGATTTAATTAAGACATTAAAAGTTTTCAAAAGGAAAATATAATTTTATATTTGGAATCTACATACTTTATTTAGCATATGTGCAAAATTTTAGCAAAATTGGAGTTGGTTTGCATCCTCAAAAGAGGAGAGAGAAAATAGGGAATTAATTACATCCCTATTTTAATCAAATTTCGATTTGTATAAGGTTTCTGTTATTTTCCTTATCACATGACCTTACTGTTTTAGATTTAATATCATCCATTGGATTTTTGTTCTACTGGCGCTTGAATTTTCTTCTTCCTTTCCCCTTTCAGTTCTCACGCACTACAGTTCTCACATTTTCCTTTCCCCGAATCTTCCTTTCCTCTCTGAATCTTTGATTGATTTCTTCTCCTTTGTTTTCCTGGAGAAATTCCACACCAATCAATCCATATATATATATATATATATATATATATATATATATGGTTTTGTCACCCATCCATCCGCTACCATATCTGCCGCCGTTGTTCCCCTATTTTCGGTGTCAGGATGGTGTTGTCACCCCTATGGATCATAGGACCGTCAAAGGAGTGGTCACCGAACTTTGTTGTGACCCCATCTTTGAGTTACTAGCCTTTGTTCGGCCTCATTGGGCCTCGAGCACCTTTCCCCTACTCTGACCACCCTATCGCCGAGTGCTTGGGTTGTGGGCGGTGCCCTGGCTGCCGCGAAGCCCCGAGGAGGAAGAGGCCAGTTACCCTCGTGCATGTGAAGACTCTTGCACCTTCGATTCGACCTCTCCTTGAGTTATACCAATACACCTATTTTTTCCCTACCTATCCTCTTCTATCCCATTTTGTCTTGAATCTACTATTCGATTCCTTGTTTTTCTTCGTGGTTTTGTTTGTCTATGGGTTCTTTGAGTTTGGCTTCAGATCGCGATGAAGTTGGGCACCTTTGTTGCCTATGGGAGGCCAGTTTGATGGGTTTTTCTTGTCACCAATTCTAGCTTCTGAAGATGTCTCTCACCATGGCGAAGGAGAAGAATCAGGGGTTGAATCCCTCGTGTGTTTGGTTTGAGATGCCCCTCTTTTTCTCTCATGATTTTGATTTTTCGTCAGGGGTATTCTGGGAATTTCCCCTCCATTTTTCTTTTTTTTTTGAATGCGGGTTGCGGTGCCTGTTGATTTGGCCTAGTTGCCTTTCAGTTAATGGGCCAAGTCAACCAGAGGACCACTAGCTGGATTCTTCATGCATCTTTGGAATTCTCTGATTGGTCAAGTTTGTAAAATCCATAACTAATTAATAATTGATTAAAAAATTCAAATAAATCTCTAATGAATTCAGAAAAATGTAAGCTTTCTGTGATGGAGTGGACTTTTAGAACCCTAAATGTCCAATGACACAAGTGAAGTCACACATGTTGAGTTGTTTTGAGAATCCCAAATGCTTTAATAAGTTTGGAGTGTTGATTGAGGTTTATACAATATTTTGGATCCATAATTTTATGCCTTATTGAGGAATTTAATTTACAAGTCTAATAGCTTAGTTTTTGCACCAACATTTAATGGATTGTACCTTGAGGTATGGTGAAGCTATGATTAAATTTTGGTGACATTTGGATGCTCCTAGAGGGAGTTATTTAGGTTTGGAAATTTGAGGAATTATGTACATTATTGAGGTTAATAGACCTAAGTCTAATAGCTTGAGCCTAAAATGGGCTGTGTCATGCGCCCTTTATTTGGACTGGGTCTGCATGGTCGAGTTTTGACCTTAGATCTCAAATCCGGTGGCTGAGGCCTTTGAAAAGTTAGTGTCATAGATTTGCTAAGTGAAGGGGCTGTTCTCAGCCTTTGGGATGAGATCTGATGGCCAGGCCATCATCCCCTACCTGCGGACAAGATGGGGTCATGGGGGTAGAAACTGAGGCAAGCTTCGGCCTCATCCCACGTTGAGATCGTGGACTAAGAGCGGTTTCGGTGTGAGATGATAGACCTGCCTCGATGAGAAATTCACTCTGACCCCTCACATACTTTATCTAGCCAAGCGAGTAGGGAGAATGAGTTGCCGCCACTTCCCCCATCTCCATTATGTCTCTCAGACAAAGGATGGGGAACACTGAAGGAGGAAGAAGGAGCAAGAGAGGATACCAGGGGATGATGAGAGAGGGAAAGGGAAGACCGAGGTCAGGTGAGTCCCTTAAGCGTGTCTCCGAGCCCTGTTGGGCTGGTGCTGTTGGCTGACGGAGTGGAGGTTGTCGGAGAAGAGGACCAAGCTCGGGGGTGGTCTGCGAGATCTCCTTGATGTTGTCTGGGTGGCGGAGTGAGTTCTTGAGGACCTAGTGGAGCTATCAGAACCTACAGAGCTGCACAACTTTGAGCGGAGGCAGTTTGCCTCTTTGCTCCGCCGCATTAGAGCCAGGCGGCGGTGCCCTCGTGATGTATGCGATTTGCAGCCAAGTCATGGACGGCCAGCAACCGTGGAGGTTTATACTGAGCCGCCGAAGCTGGTTCTAGCTTTAGTAGCTGATTAGGATCCCTATGCCTCCGTCGATTCCTCACCGGAGCAGAGTAGTGCGGCAGCGCCCCCACCGAACAGGGGCACGCGAGCTCCTGGTCTCTCGTCTACAGAGAGAACGAAAGGGGGAAAGATGGACCGAGTTCCCTCACCATGAACCGGCCAGACCAGCGCAAACCAAGAGAAGAACCGGCACAGCAGACAAAAAGGATGCGTACAGCCCTAGTTGCCACGTGGCGAAATGCTAGTGGCCACAAAAGGTAAATATCCAGAAATTCTCATATCTTCAATAAATCGTAGAAAATAGCTCGAGCATCGGAAAAATACAAACAATATACCAAAATGTTCAGAAAAATGCATAGAATAAGATGGAACAATAATATTAGGCTTTTGATGCATTAATATCAGTGATAATATGTAAGATGTGAAATGCTCATAGGATGGATAATAAATATCAAACATCGACCAAAAATTATGAGAAAATACCAGTAAGTGACAAATCATATATGTAATGCACCTGATGTCAAGGATGATCATGTTGATGTACGAAATCATGTAATTTGCTTAATATGTCAAATTAGGGCTTTTAATCCTAAATAAAATGTATTAAATACATGCATGCTCAAGAATTGATGAAAGTTACAGAGTAAGCTCATATCAATATAATAAACTTCAGTTTTAATTATGAGATCATAATGATGAACACAATCCATATTATATGAAGATGAATACTAATACATGGATTAAAACCCTAATCTAGGTTAATGATGTAACATAGGGTTAATATGTGTGCAAAAATGATATGGAAGATAATGTTCAGATAATGAATCATAATCTGGAATATGACATCAATATGATAATTCTAAGATGAGAATGAAAGTGATAATGTATATATCCTAATGAGTAGGCAAACCCTAATATGGAGACGATTAGGGTTAAGATGAGATGTAAGATGATGAGAACCTGATTATAGTATATGGTCTTGTTTTGATCAGGTTTGACCAAGTTATAGTTGACATCAGTGATATGTGATTAGGTTTCTCTTGATCAAGGTACGCCGTTACCTCTTACTTGGCCTATTTATACAATATGCTTGTGTTATATGCATAGTAGAATACTTGGCATATGATATTGGATGAAATGATTATTCTTGTACGATATGTTGCATGATTCTCTGTACTTATGGTTATGAACACTTGAAACATAATATATCTGTTCCATTATATGAAAGCACTAACTCTTTGGCAGTGTGCTTGGAAGTGACCTAACTCTTTGGTAGTGGTCACATTGTACATATGACCTAACTCTTTGGTAGTGGTCTGACCTAACTCTTTGGTAGTGGTCACCTTGTACAAATGATTTAACTCTTTGGTAGTGATCATAAAGGCCTTGATATATAATGGAAAATAAGCTTAAAATATGTGTTCTCTTTTGTTGATGAATATCCTATGCAAGTATATGCTTTTCTTATATTCTTATGTTACTGCCAAGTATATTAGTTTTATCTTATTGCCAAGATATGATGAGAGGTATATAAAATGACACGTAGGCGTACTCAGTACAATATTCATGAAATACTGTGCTGACATGTACCGCATGTAATCTTTTGTTTAGGTTGTGGTTATGCTCTTGAAGATCCAGGATAGTGAGAGTTGTGTAGCGAGCTGATGTACAGGTGGACCTGTTGTCTTAAGATCCTGTTGTTTTAGCTGTAGCTCATGTATATGTATAGTTTGCTGTTCAATATGTAATATCAAATGTTGTAACAATTCATGTTGTAATTATATGTTGAATGGTGAACATGTGTTGTATGGTTTTATTATTGTTCATGTGCATGTGCTACTGATTGTTTCCTTTTGACTTCCTCTGATTAGCCTTGTGTGGGATGTTTAAATTGGGATTCTCGCTGAGGTGAGGGTTTCAATTTGGACGTCGCACATCAGATTAAGTTTTAGAAAATCCGGGGATGTCACACTTTCTAATGGTATTGGTTTTGTCGCCTAAATACAATGTTGAAAGCATGTGATTTTAATGGATTAATCTAAATAGATAATATATTGAAGATTTCATAACTAAATATCTATAAGTCTAAAAAATATAATAAAATATGTTTTAGACTCAGAAAAAGGAAACCTAAAATATGGCATGGTTGTGATAACCTAATTCACATAAAATAAAAAAGTGATTTTTAGGGTTTGAATAACTAATGGAAACCTAACCCTAATTCCACATATATGCATCATAGGTTCTTTGGAAGCCTAGGCTTGGACCTAGTTGGACTTTGGATCGTTTGACTCTGAAGTTGAGGTATGTTTGCAGACCAGATTTTTCTTTATTGCGAAATGCACCTATTTTGTCTTTCTCTTGGTCCTATGGATATTAGCCTATACACAATATCTTTTCTCTTCAATATCATGGTTCGTGTGAACAACCTTATTTGTTATTGATTTTGTGGTCATAGATATTCTTTTGGACTATTTTTCTTATGCCATGGTGCAAGTTGGACTTTTATTGTTATATGACCACTGTGATGTGGATGTTTATTTGTTGATATATTCCCACTTTGAAGTGGATGTTTATATGTTTGAGTTGTCCATTGTGTGATGGCAACATTGTATAATTCTGACTATACTTTTCACTTGCCTCTACATTAAACATGCTATGCGATTCAATAGCACTAGAGTAGTGTAAATTACATTTGGTTTTGGGGCAGTAATCCCCTATTGATTATTAAGGAGGGTGGTAGTAAGCCACTTCTCTGTAACCAAGTGTGGCAGTAAACCATACTCAAATTTATATATTTGGGAGATTGACAGTATTCCTTTCTCTATCAGGTTTCAAGTTTATACTTGGCCGCCTTTGTGTTTATATTGTTCTAGGGATATGCTTATCTCACATGCATGCAGGTTTTTGATATTGATTGTGGTGTGTGTGCCCTACCTTTTTATGTTCCAGTATTGCACAATCTTTATTGTTTTGATTATGGCAAGTATCTTCTTTTATTGTTATGATAATTCTTATCTTTTATTCCCATGTGGGTAGTCCTTATCTCTTGCATGGGAAGCCCTTTATATTTGATGTCCTTATTTCCTATATTGTTCATAGTTTTCTTTAGTATGCACATACCAACTTTTTGCTCATGTCTCCTATTGTTTCTATTTTTCTGGGGTATGCTTCCAACCCTAGATGGAGGACATGGATGGCTTGACATATGGGCTCGGACTTTGCTTGTGATGATGAAGCTTGAAGAAAAACTTGTTATAGTTTAGATTTCCTCTACAAGGATCCTTATGATGTATCTTTTATGTAAACCCATTTGGGAGATGTTGTTGAGGTACTTTTGTAATCATATGATAAATTGAAATATAGTCAAACATTTCTTCCGCTGCTATACTTTGGTCTTTTGGTTACCATTATATAAAGATTTGAAAATTTTACACCTGTTCCAAAATACCTATGAGTATGTTTGGGATGGATGTTTTAATGTTCAAATTTTTTAGTAGAGAAGTGTTTTCACTTCTTTATAGCATGGTATCAGAGCGAGGTTAGACAGAATCTCACTATTTCAATTTTGTCTCCCCATTAGAACCCTTGACTTTGCTAAGTTACCTGTAAGTGAGATGTTGACCCTAGATTTGATTTATGATGATATTATGATGCATTAAGGTTTGACTTGAGGATGTAATTAGGTTATGAGAAGATAGCATGATAAGAAGTCTTAAAATGGATAAATTGTGACTTGGTTTCTCTTTGAATTTGGGCCCTAAATTTTAGTTTTCAATCGCAAATTTTTCACAAAAAATTATTTTCCTTATATACTGTATGTACAAAAATTTCTCTGGTTTGTCGACGTTTTCTTGAACTAAGTCACAATGAAGAGAAACTGTAGTTTGAGTAGAATCTTACCCTAGTTTTGACTTTGGAGTTGTGACTAGGACTGATACAAAGGTGTAGTGACCTACCCTATGACTTCTTGATGTTCATGTAGGGTTGATAGGTTAGAGACACAAGGATGTAAAACTCAACCCTAGATGGTTTGACTTCTAGTTGGATACATGAGAAACAAAAATCTCTAAAACATTCACAACTAAGAGATGTGGGTAGCTCTGAAAAGTTATTTAGTTTGGCTTGTTAGGTTGAACCCTTTAAGGGGTGGAGAATAGTTGGTTGTTTTATGTTTGGATCAATAGATTTCAAAGACAAAATCTTTTTTAAGGGTGGAGTGTTGTAACATATCGGATCTAGAACCCTACCATAGAAGTTTGACCTTTTGGACTTAGCCAAACAAGGTTGAGGTTATGCTTAAGAATATGTTCCCAATAAGCTAATGCATGAATGAATCACCTTAATGTAATATAATATGTCACATAATTCATTTAGAGATAATATGAACATACATAACTTAATTGGATAAATAATGAACTAATGGGTCACTAGTGGGCCATATGATATATCTCATAAAAAGAAATCCCAAAAGTAAAATCTAAGTTTAAAACTATGTTCCTTCGGTCCCAATTATCTTGCGAGTCAAGTTTCACATTATTCACATAATAATAATTCATTTTATTCAAATTGGAAAAGAAGATGTGTGTTTTCCTCAAAATATCAAATAAAATAATAAATGACTCTAAAAGAGGCAAAATAATCTTGAGTTCATAATCTACATAATAAATATAGCCTTTGGGTGAATTTTCATCCAATTTGGGAACTGTTTGATTAAAAGATGAAATTAGGAGAGAGAAAGTGTGTAGAACCTTCAAAATATTAAATAAATGCTCAAACCACCCAACATGTAAAATTGATGGCAAATTCATATCTAACACATTAAATATGATTTGTGGGTCAAGTTTCATCAAATTTGGATAGTGCTAATACCATTAATGAAGGAGGAAAGAGAAATTATGATTTGATTTATTTAACACATTTAAAGTTTTCAAAAGGCAAATCTAATTTTATATTCGGAATCTACATGCTTTATTTAGCCTCTGTGCAATTTTTTTTCCAAATTGGAGTTGATTTGCACCCTCAAAAGATGAGAGTGAAAATAGGAAATTAATTACATCCCTCTTTTAATCATATTTCGATTTGTATAAGGTTTTTGTTATTTTCCATATCACGCGACCTTACTATTTTGGATTTAATATCATCCATTGGATTTCTAATCCAATGGTGCTCGGATTTTCTTCTTCCTTTTCCCTTTCAGTTCTCACGTTCCACAGTTCTCATGTTTTCCTTTCCCCTAATCTTCCATTCCTCTCCAAATCTTTGACCGATTTCTTCTCCTTTGTTTTCTCAGAGAAATTCCGCACCAATCAAGCCATATATATAGGGTTTTGTCACCCATCCAGCCGCTACCATATATGTCACCGCTGTTCCCATATTTTCGACGTTGAGATGGTGTTGCCACCCCTATGGGTCATCATAGCATCAATGGAGTGGTCACCGACCTTCGTTGTGACCCCATCTTTGAGTTACTAGCCTTGGTTCGGCCTCATTGGACCTCAAGCACCTTTCCCCTACTTTGACCAACCTACTGCCATGAGCTTGGGTTGTGGGCAGTGCCCAGGTTGCCGCAAAGCCCCAAGGAGGCATAGGCCAGTTACCCTCATGCCTTTGATTGCACCTTCGATTCAGCCTCTCCTTGAGGTATACCAAAACACCTCTTTTTTCCCTACCTGTCCTCTTCTCTCCCATTTTGTCTTGAATCTGCTGTTCGATTCCTTGTTTTTCTTCGTGGTTTTGTTGGTCTGCGGGCTCCTTGAGTTGGGCTTCAGATCGCGATGAAGTTGGGCACCTTTGCTACCTGTGGGAGGCCAGTTTGATGGGTTTTTCTTGTCTCCTATTCTAGCTTCTGAAGTTGTCTCTCACCATGGCGACGGAGAAGAATCGAGGGTTGAATCCCTAGTGTGTTTGGTCTGAGATGCCCCTCTTTTTCTCTCATGATTTTGATTTTTTGTTAGGGGTATTATGGACTTTTCCCCTCCATTTTTATTTTCTTGAACGTGGTTCGTGCTGCTTGTTGACTTGGCCTAGTTGGGTTTCAGTTATTGGGCCAAGTCAAGCCAGGGAACCACTAACTGGATTCTTCGTGCATCTTTGGAATTCTCTGATTGGTCAGGTTTGTAAAATCCATAACTAATTAATTACTGATTAGAAAAATACAAATAAATAGCCAATGAATTCATAAAAATGTAAGATTTCTAATGGTATTGGTTTTGTCACCTAAATACAATGTTGAAAGCATGCAATTTTAATGGATTAATCTAAATAGATAATATATTGAAGAATTCATAACTAAATATCTATATGTCAGAAAAATATAATAAAATATGTTTTCGACTCAGAAAAAGGTAACCTAAAATATGGCATGGTTGAGATAACCTAATTCACACATAATAAAAAGGTGATTTTTAGGGTTTGAATAACTAATGGAAGTCTAACCCTAATTCCACATATATGCATCATAGGTTCTTTGGAAGCCTAGGCTTGGACCTAGTTGGACTTTGGATCATTTTAATATAAAGTTGAGGTATATTTGTAGACTAGATTATTCTTTATTGAGAAATGCTCCTATTTTGTATTTCTCTCGGTCTTATGGACAAGAACCTATACATAATATCTTTTCTCTTGAATATCATGGTTCGTGTGAACGACCTTATTTGTTATTGATTTTGTGATCATACATATTCTCTTGGACTCTTTTTCTTATGCCTTGGTGCAAGTTGGACTTTTATTGTTATATTCCCACTGTGATGTGGATGTTTACTCTATTGATATATGCCCACTTTGAAGTGGATGTTTATATGTTTGAGTTGTCCATTGTGTGATGGCAACATTGTATAATTCTGACTATACTTTTCATTTGCCTCTACCTTAAACGTCCTCTGTGATTCAGTAACACTAGAGTAGTGTAAATTACATTTGGTTTTGGGGCTCTAATCCCCTATTTATTATTAAGAAGGGTGGTAGTAAATCACTTCTCTGTAATTGAGTGTGGTAATAATCCATACTCAAATTTATGTATTTGGGAGATTTCGCAGTATTCCTATCTCTATCAGGTTTCAAGTTTATACTTGGCCGCCTTTGTGTTTATATTGTTCTAGGGCTATGCTTATCTCACATGCATACAGGTTATTGATATTGATTGTGGGGTATGTGCCCTACCTTTTTATGTGCCAATATTGCACAATCTTTATTGTTTTGATTATGGAAAGTACCTTCTTTTATTGTTATGATGATTCTTATTTTTTTATGCCCATGTGGGTATTTCTTATCTTGTGCATGGGAAGCCCTTTATATTTGATGTCCTTATTACCTATATTGCTCATAGTTTTCTTTAGTATGCACATACCAACTTTTTGCTGATGTTTCCTATTGTTTCTCTTTTGCTGGGGTATACTTCCAACCCTAGATGGAGGACATGGATGGCTTGACATATGGGCTCAGACTTAGCTTGTGATGATGAAGCTTGAATACAATTTTGTTATAGTTTAGATTTCCTCTACATGGATCCTTATGATGTATATTTTATGTAAACCCCTTTGGGAGTAATCATATGAAAAATTGAAATATAGTCAAACATTTTCTTCTGCTTCTATACTTTAGTCTTTTGGTTACCATTATATAAAGATTTGAATATTTTACACCTGTTCCAAAATACCTATGAGTATGTTTGGGATGGATGTTTTAATGTTCAAATTTTTTATTAGAGAAGTGTTTTTACTTCTTTACAATGTCACTGTTGGCCGTTTGACTAGTATGTCATTGTAGTTTACTTGTACTAACTGAGGGGAAGAGATCTTAGGATACTAACACTCCTAGATCTTATACAGGGAACTTAATATCACTTTCCCATGTTCAGTTGGACTTTGAGTGGTACGAATCAAACTCCCCAAGGCATAATAATAAAAGATATAATACCAGCTGTGTAGTATAATTGCTAGGGTTTAATACGTATCACATTGATTGATTAACCTGTGTCTTGTCTTTACACTACACAGTTCTTACATGATGCAGACTTACGAAAATTGTGTAATTCTACTTGATGTTACAACTTATTTGCTTAACTGCTTAGTATGCTTAAACTATTTAATCAATTCATATTTCTTATTCAATACCCTAACTGCTCTATGTTAATTAATATATTATAATCAATATATGTTGAAGAGAGTTATATCTCTTACTGGGACTAGGTCTCACCCGTGGGTTACCACATTTTTTTTAGGTGGTTGCGGGCAATGAGGTCGAGGTGGTGGTATGAAAGAGAACCAACCTAGTGATGAATAGATTCAAAAGGTTGGTTAGTTGTAGATGTTAGTAGTAGAGTCCTATTGTCGTCCTTGTACTCTCAGGTCTGGGTATGGGATGCGTTTTCTAGATGATATACTCATATCAACACGAGATTTTGGTAGTATGCCAATGTTTGTAAATATATGGAATGTACATGTGAAATATCTTTTGTATGCAGGATGTAACAGAGGTCTTTGGACCCATATGTAAATACTTGTTATAGTATATGATAATGGAATGATGGACCTTTTATAAATGTTCTAAAGTTTATTTACATTGTTGGAATTGGTTTTAATTATTTCGTATTTTTGACTATGTGATTAATTAGTACTTGGTCATGTTTTGTGTTTTGATTAATCTCATTTAGTGTGACGAGTCACAGTTAAGTTGGTATCAGAGATCTAGGTTTACTGAGTCAACAGGGACATAGGACTTGGGTTTGAGTATGTTCTTATGTATCCAACATATCTGATCATAGTTTATGCTTATGGAGATATGTCTGGAAGACATGAAGAACACATTGAGAGTAGCTATGTTGCACCAGAAGGAGGTGCAGGGAGGCAGACACATGATGAGAGAGTGCCAGAAGTAGGGCCAGAGCAGCCCGTAATGCCTCATCTAGACCTGACAATGATGGCCAATCTTGATTTAAATCTATGTTTAGACAGATGATGGCTAAAATTACACATATCACTGACAGAGCGCCAACACCTCAATCTAGGGAAGCCGCCTGTAATGTGGAGTCCCAAGGTGTCAGGAAGACATTTGAACGTCTTAGACGTGTTGGGGCAATTGAATATGTAGGTAATTGTGATCTAACAGATGCTGACATGTGGTTGACTGAACTAGAAAAGGCGTCCAAAATCCTAAACATCGCTAAAGAAGACAAAGTTAAGCATGCGGTATACCTGTTGAAGGGTAGTACTGGCCACAAATGAGGAGAAAAGGCCAGGAGTTGTGATAGGATGGGAGGAGTTTCGGAGGGAATTTGTTAGCCAATATTTTCCAGAGATCTATCTAGATGAGAAGATATCTCAGTTTGAGAAGATTCATCAAGGGGCTATGACTATTAATGAGTATGAATCAAAGTTTACGGAACTTCTGAGGTTCTACCTACATATGGCGGCAACAGACAAGGAAAGGATCCAGACATTCGAAAAGGGCCTAAGTACTGAGTTGGGTACAACAACATCAACCCTAGAAAATAGGGAGAGGTTTTCCACCTTTGTGGAATCTGTAAGGAGGATTGAGAGGTCTTCCATAGAGAAGCATGAAGCTAATGCTAAGAAGCAACCTATGCAGTTTCAAGGGCAATCATCTGGAGGCTTTAAGAAGATGAGGTTTTTCCCACCACAGTCACAACCAAGTTCAACCTTCATTGAACCAAGATCACATGCACCATCAAAATGGACCCCGAGTCGGGGCAGAGGTCACAATTTTCTGCCAATGGGAGCCCGTAGTACTGTAACATACCAGACATTAGACCCTACCCTAGAAGTTTGACCTTTGGGTTTGAACAAATAAGGTTGAGGTTAGAATGATCCTAATAATATAATGCATGAATAATGTAATATAATATGTCATATAATTCATTTGGTGATAATACGATGATAAATAACTTAATTTCATGCATAATATGGTTAATGGGCCTCTAATGGGCTAGATTATATAACCCATGTAAGAAAGTCTCAAATTAAATAATAGACTTCAAATTTGTAATCTACACATCAAAATAAGCCTACATGTCAATTTTCATTTAATTTGGACTACCTTGAAATAATATGGTAATTTAGGAGAGAGAAATTTCCTAAAAGGTGTGATTAATAAATAAATATAATAAATAACTCCAAAAGAGAAAAATAATTTTATATTCATAATCTATATAACAAATATAGCCTTTGGGTGAATTTTCATCCAATTTGGAGAAAGTTTGCTTAAAAGGTGAAATCAGGAGAGAGAAAGTGTGTAGAACCTTGAAAATATTAAATAAATACTCAGATAACCCCAACATGTAAAATTGATGGCAAATTTGTATTCAACATATAAAATATAACTTGTGGATGAAATTTCACCTAATTTGGATAATCCTAAAGCCATAAATGAGAGAGGAAAGAGAAAATGATATTTGATTTATTTAACCCATTAAAAGTTTCTAAAAGGAAAAACTAAGTGCATAATCAGAATCTACATGCCTTAATTGGCCTCTGTGCAAAATTCCACTTAATTGGTTAATGTTTGAACCCCCAAATCAAGAGAGAGAGAGAGAGAGAATAAGGAAATAATGCATTCACACTTTGATTTAATCGGATTCGATTTTTGATTTATATGTGTCACACCTACTTTCCTGTTTTAGTTTTCTCAGGTTCAATCCCGACCCTTGGATTTAGATCCAGCGGCAACTGGATTCTCTTCTTCCTTTCCCCTTTCCGATTTCACACGCAGCGATGGGGGGTTTCTCACCCCCGTTTCCTTCACTGATTCCTCTCTTATATATTCACTTTCCTTCTTAGTTTCTTTTCCCTCACCATCCTCTCTCTCCTCCACACCCAATGACCCTATAAAAGATGGGTTTTGGTCAACCCTTCCCCCACAACCATGGGGCGCTGTTGCGGTGCTTTGTTCATGCTCTGTTCGCGCCCCTGTTTCCCGCTTCGAGGCCATCTCCTCGTTGTCTCAGGCCATCAGATCTCCAAGAAATAGATCCCTGACCTCCGTAGGGATCTCTGGTCCTCGTTTCCTATCTTGATTCGGCTTCCTCAAACTATGGGTGTGGATCCTAAACTCCATCCCTCCTTGGCGGCTAAATTGGATTGTCGGTGATGTCTCTGATCTCCGGGAGCGATGTTGAGGACTTTTTATGCCTCCATTTTCCCCCACAAAGCTTCTGCCTTAGTCGATTTGGTCACTATGGCAGGTATGCCATTTTTCCTTTCTTTCCCCTTTAGTTCCTGGAACCTATGTTGGCGGAGGGTGGTTCTTCAGCCGACCACCTTCTTTCTTGCACTTCCAGGGCTCTTTGAGTTCGGTTTTGTTTGGGAAATCCAGTGGGATCGTTTCCCATTGAGGTGATGCCCTCGATTGCAAATTCGCTACTCATATTTCAGTTTTGTTTTGTTGGTTTTCTGCTATATCGAAGGTAGAAGATGATATGTTGTTGTCTGATGTTTGTGTCCCTACTTTTCTTTGTGTTGTTTTGTTTTTCAGTAGGGGTAAAATCATCTTTTCAGACCTATTTCTTTGCTATGTCGTGAGTCAACATGGTCCTTGACTAGATGATTTGGCTGACTCCAGTTGGGCCATGTCAACTAGGCCGGCCTGGCTCCTCTCCTTCTTTTGCTTTTTCTCGATTATTTACTTATGCATCTTTATTTGATTGGTCAGATTTCTAAATTACATAACTAATTATCTGTTGGGCCAAAATTTTCCAATAAATATTCATTGGATTCAGAAAAATGTAAGCTTTCTAATGGTATTTGTTTTGTCACCTGAATCTAATGTTTTAAAGGGGTGATTTAATGGATCTAATTAAATAAGATAATAAATTGTATAATTCATAACTAATAATTTATAAGTCAGAAAAATATAATAAAATATGTTTTGAACTCAGGAAAATATAACCTAAAATATGGCAAGGTTTGATAACCTAATTCTCTCATAATAAAAATGTGGTTTTTAGGGTTTATGAAATCAATATAAATCTAACCCTAATCCCACGTATATGCTAATAGGTGCTTTGGAAACCTAAGCTTGGACCTAGAAGTGACTTTGGACGTTTGGCTATGGGGATGAGGTATGTTTGCATCTCTGATTATTCATATTGAGCAATTCTTCTCTCTTATGTATGTTGTATCCCCTATTCATCTTTGTTGAGCAATTCACCTATCTTATCTTTCTTTTGACTTTAGCCTACACATATGTCTATTCTCTTGATATCATGGTTCGTGTGAACTATCTTGATTGTTATAATTTCTTGATATCATATCTTGTGCCGTGGTGCATCTTGGTCTCTTTTATTGATATGTGCCACTTTGAAGTGGATGTTATATGTATGTGTTGTCCATTGTGTGATGGCAACATTGTACAATTATGACTATACTTTCTACTTGCCTCTACATTAAACATCACTACTACAAAAAATGGTTTTTACAACAGTTCATTTTTCCATTTTACAACGGGTGTCAACTATTGTATTAGATCGCGTGGTCTTATGGGGGGTTCTTTATACAACAGGTGTTGCGCATGATGTAATATATGTATTTTATACAACAGTTAATACATGTTGTAGTTCATTGAACACACCTGTTATAATAGGGGTGTTGTATATAACATGTTGAGACAAAAGGAAAATACATCTAAACACAAGGTTTCGAACTTGAGACCACTTGAAAGTAAGGCACATCTCAAACCACTGAACTAGTTTCATTTTATGCAAGACATATATTCTTTGTTGTACATATACAACAAATGACGTGCAAACCTATTGTGTGATTGTGGTCTAGTACAACGGGTAACTATTACAATAGGTGAAAGCCTATTGTGTAATTATAGTATACTACAATGGGTTATAATATGTTGTGTAATGATGGTCTATTATAACGGGTTAACATATGTGACTATTACAACGGGGAGAGCATGTTGTGTAATTATGATCTTTTACAACGGGTTAGAGTATGTTGTGTAATGATGGTCTATTACAATGGGTTAACATACATGACTATTACAACGGGTTAGAGCATGTTGTGTAATTATGATCTTGTACAACGGTTTAGAGTATGTTGTGTAATGATGATCTATTACAACAAGTTAGCATACGTGACTATTACAACGGGTTAGAGCATGTTGTTTAATTATGCTCTTTTACAACGGGTTTGAGTATGTTGTGATATTACAATCTATTACAACAATTTAGCACCTGTTGTAGTATCAAATATACTACAACGAGTTTGGCCCGTTGTATATAACTTGTGTTGTATAAAATATATAATTCACAACACACAAATAGACTTGTTGTAAAAGATATGCTAACTACAACAAAACCAACAAAACTGTTGTGTTTTTCCCGTTGTAAAAAGAATTTTCTGTAGTAGTGCCTGCTATGTGATTCAGTAGCACTAGAGTAGTGTAAGTGCATTGGTTTTTTTTATAGAAGATGTGATATTTCCTGCTATTTTTGGGAGGACAAGGAACCTTGTACCCAGGGCAAGATGTGTGATTCTTGGCCCATGTTTTTATATATATTTGGGAGATTGGAAGTATTCCTTTCTCTATCAGGCTTCAGCTTTATGGGGGTTGGCTGCCAATTGTGTTTATATTGTTCTAGGGCTATGCTTATCTCACATGCATGCAGGTTATTGATGTTGATTATGGGGTGTGGGCCCTACTCTCTCTATGTTCCAGTATTGCACAAACTTTATTGTTGTTTTGATTATGGCAAGTATCTTCTTTTTATATGTTTTGATGATTCTTATCTTTTATGCCCTCTTTGGGTAGTCCTTATCTCTTGCATGGGAAGCCTTTTATTTTGATGTCCCTTATTCTTTTAAATTTCTCAATTTGCTTTTTAGTATGCACATACCAGCCTTTTCTGATGTCTCCTATTGTTTCTCTTTTGCTGGGGTATGCTTCCAACCCTAGGTGGAGGATAAGGAAGGCTTGACATGTGGACCCAGACTTAGATTGAGAAGTTAAAGCATGGAGACAATCTTGAGGTGGTTTATATTTCCTATACATGGTTCCTTATGTTGTAAGTTTAAGATGTTCTCTTGTTTTATAATTGAATATAGTCATGTTTTTATTCCACTGCTATACTTTGGTCTTTTGACTAAAATAGGAACAAGAAAATAACATCAAAATTGGAACCTTGATGAAATAATACATCAATGAAAGAATCTCTTTCTAGTTGCTTTGGAACAATTAGGAGCATGTTTGGACGGGATGTTTTGATATTCAAATTTTTAGTAAGGAAGTGGTTTCACTTCTTTACAACATGGTATCAGAGCCAGGTTAGTCGGAATCTAACTATTTCAATTTTATCTCCCTAGTTAAACCCTTGACTTAGATAGTTACCTCTAGGTGAGATGTTCAACCTAGATTTGATCTATGATGATCTTTTATGCAATAAGGTTTGGTTTGAGGACAAGTTTAGGTTATGAGGAAGTATTCATATGGAAATATTGTGACTTGGTTTCCGCAATTGATTTTGGATCCACTTTTTGTTTTATCTCAAAAAGTTTTCATCACCAAAAATCATTTTCAATTATACTACTATATATGTACAAAAGTTTTTCTGATTTATCGATGTTTTCTTCAACTAAGTCACAATGAAGTGAAACTCTAGTTTGAGTAGAATCTAACCCTAGTTTGTGACTAGGATTGATATAACAGTGTAGTTGACCTACCCTATGATAGGAAGATTCTTTCTACATGTTTGATGCCAGCTATGATAACTGAGCGGTTGATGAGACAAGGATGTGAGGCTTTCTTAGCTCATGTTGTGGATACCAAGGTGATAGGTCCTAGTATCCAGGAGGTACCAGTGGTGGGAGAATTTAAGGATGTCTTTCCTGAGGAATTTCCTAGCATTCCCCCTCTTAGAGAGATTGAGTTTGAGATCAATCTTGTTCCTAGAACACAACCCATAGCACAGTCAGCATATAGAATGGAACCAACAGAGATGCATGAGTTAAAGAAATAGTTACAAGAACTATTAGAGAAGGGTTTTATCAGGCCGAACACTTCCCCTTGGGGTGCTCCCATGTTGTTTGTTAAAAAGTAGGATGGTTGAATGAGGTTGTGTATAGACTACTGACAGTTGAACAAGGTGACAATAAAGAATAAGTATCCTTTGTTGAGGATTGATGATCTTTTTGATCATTTGAGAGGTGCCACTATGTTTTCAAAGATAGACCTGAGGTCAGGTTACCATCAGTTGAGAATTAAGGTTGATGACATACCCAAGTCAGATTTTAGGACTAGGTATGGTCATTATGAGTTTGTGGTTATGCCATTTGGGTTAACCAATGCACCTAAAACTTTTATTTATCTAATGAATAGGGTGTTTAGTCCTTATCTTGATTAGTGTGTGGTCGTGTTCATAGATGACGTCCTGATATACTCCAAGGATAGTCAACAACATGAGAAACACCTTCGCCATGCATTGAATTTGTTGAGGCAACATCAACTATATGCTAAGTTCAGCATGTGTGAATTCTAGTTATCTGAAGTGTCTTTTCTGGGCCATCTTATATCTGCAAAAGGCATTTGTGTTGATCCCAAGAAAGTGGAATCTATACTAGAATGGGAACAACCAAAGTCCCCACAAAGATCCATAGTTTCCTAGGTCTGGCAGGTTACTACATGAGGTTTATCAAACACTTCCGTTCTATAGCGTTACCCCTAACTAGGTTAACTAGGAAGGATGTTCCTTTTTCTTGGAATGAAAAGTGTTAATGTTCCTTCCAGCTTTTGAAAGAAAAGTTCACTAGTGTAGAGAAAGGAAAAGGCTATATTGTCTTTTGTGATGCTTCAAAGAATGGGTTGGGATGTGTGTTGATGCAGGATAAAAATGTGATTTCTTTTGCTTCGCGACAACATAAGAAACATGAGGAGAATTACCCAACACATGATCTGGAGCTTGCAGTGGTGGTCCATGCCTTAAATGTCCGGAGACACTATCTTTATGGAGAAAAGTATCAGATCTTTATAGACCACAAGAATCTACAATATATCTTCTCAAAACAGGAGTTGAATATGAGGCAGAGGAGATGGATGGAGCTGATTAATATTGCACAATAGACCATCTAGGGAAAGCTAATGTGGTAGCTGATGCATTGAGTAGAAAGCTATCTTCATTATAAATGGTAGATAATGCACAATTAAATTCCTTAATGTTCCACAAGAGAGATATGCTAGTGTCTCTTCACCAGATGAATGTATAGCTAGAAGTTTCCTTGTTGGCAAGATTGTTGGCATAGTTACAAGTGAAACCTACCTTGAGACAACAAATTCATGATGCAAAATAGAATGATACTGTGATATAGAATATCTGATCAAGGATTGGAAGTGAAAAATATGATGGCTTTCATGAGGCAGATGATGGTACAGTTTGTTACCATAATTGGACAGTAATTCCTGATGTTGATGGGTTGAGGAAGATGGTACTTGTAATGTCTGGGCCCACTGCCCATGGCTCTAGTAGAGTTTCAGGAATGACAACTGGCCCCACAAACCACCACTAGCCTTAACTGCGCACGTTTCCCACACTAACGCGCAAGCCAAGATCAACTTCCCGACTGGTCACCCATCCTAGTACTACTCTAAGCTGAGCACGCTTAACTATGGAGTTCTTTAGTGATGGGCTCCCAGAAAAGGAGGTGCACCTTGGTGATATGGGTAGTCCAATCATCCCTTTTAAGATCGTCTTATCCAAGGCCTCAAATTATGGGACGTTACAATCTCCCCCACTTAGACTCTTGACGTCCTCGTCGAGGCTCAATTATATGGCCTCATAATCTTTCCCCATTTCAGTGTAGACCCAAATGTCCCATGTACACCTAGCTCCCGATCACGGCTACCAACGCAAGGGTGGCTCTATCAACTCGGATAGCCCTTTCCAACATGCCTGGATACTACCAGTGCATGGGCGCTCCATCAACTCGGATATCCCTTTCCAACATGCATGGACCTCGCGGCTCAAAGACTGGCATGCCACAGGCCCATGTGGGCCCCACCTACTGGAGGGGAATTGGCTCTGATACCATTTGTAATGTCCGGGCCCATTGCCCATGGCTCTAGTAGAGTTTTAGGAATGACAAATGGCCCTACAAACCACCACTAGTCTTAACTACGTACTTTTCCCACACTAACACATAAGCCAAGATCAACTTCCTGATTGGTCACCCATCCTAGTACTACTCCAAGATGAGCACACTTAACTATGGAGTTCTATAGTGATGGGATCCCGAAAAAGGAGGTGCACGTTGGTGGTATGGGTAGTCCAATCATCCCTTTTAAGATCGTCTTATCCAAGGCCTCAAATCCTGGGACGTTACAGTACTTGAGAAGGCTCACTCCTCCATGTATACAATGCATCCTGGATGTACCAAGATGTACCAAAACTTTAAAGACATGCATTGGTGGCCAAGTATAAAGTGTTATGTGGCAGAGTTCATTGCCAAATGTCTAGTTTGTCAGTAGGTGAAGCCTAAGCACTAGAAGCCTATAGGGACATTACAACCCTTGCCAAACCACAGTGGAAATGGGATCATATTACAATGGACTTTGTGGTTGGTCTTCCTAGGACGGCCAAGGGTCATGATTGCATATGGGTGATAGTAAATAGATTGACTAAGTCAGCTCATTTTCTGCCAGTTAAGACTACGTTTACAACAAAGAAATTGGCATAAATAAATGTTGATGAGATAGTCCATCTGCATGGCATTTCAATGACTATAATTTCTGATAGAGGTCTACAATTTATAAGTCATTTTTGGGAGCATCTACATTCAGCAATGGGAACACAATTGATATTCAACACAACTTTTCATCCGCAGACTGATGGACAGTCTGAAAGGACTATTTAGACTTTAGAGGATCTCTTGAGGGCATGTGTGCTGCAATTTCTTGGTAGTTGGGATGTAAATCTAACTCTGACAGAGTTTGCATACAATAATAGCTATCAAAGAAGCATAGATATGGCTCCTTATGAGGCTCTGTATGGGAGACAATGTCAGTCTCCTCTTTGCTGGTGTGAGACAGGTGAATATCAACTTTTGGGTCCTGAGCTAGTACATCAGACTACAAAAAAGATTAAAGTGATACAACAATAGTTGAAAGCAGCCCAGGACAGGTAGAAATCTTATGTAGATAACTGACACAGACCACTTGAGTTCCAAGTGGGATATAGAGTATATCTTAAGGTTTCTCCTTGGAAAGGTGTGCTGAGCTTTGGAAAGAAGGGTAAGTTGGCTCCTAGATTTATGGGACCATACACTGTCCTAGCTCATTTTAGAAAGGTAGCATATAAGTTGGAGATACCACCAGAGCTACATAGATTGCATAATGTCTTTCACATATCTATTTTGAGGAAATTCCATCCAGATACTGACCAGACAATCCAACCAGTAGAGGTTGAGGTAGATGATGATATCTCCTATGTTGAGGGTCCTCTGTTGATCCTGGATAGAAGGGTGAAAAAGCTGAAGAGAAAAGATATAATACTAGTAAAAATTTTGTGGAATCATCATGGAATAGAGGAAGCCACATGGTAACTAGAGAATGAAATGCTTAGAAAATACCCATCTCTTTTTGTGTAGGATTTCAGGGTGAAATCCTTGTTAGGGGTTTATAGTTGTAAGGCCCCTGAACTTGCTTAATGAGTTGAATAAACTTAATTACCATAATTTAATTCTTATAACCCTAATATAAACTTTTTATATGTTTTTAAATCATAATACAAGATTAATTTTCAAATTTGGTCCAATTTGGACACTGTTTGAGCAAGTTATACAATTTTCTGTACATTTTGGACTTTTATGCAATTTACCCAATTGAGGGGTTTTCTTTGCAATTTGTCACATACATTATGTTCCTTAGATGTTACATTATCATTCTTGAGTTTTGTGAGCCATGGGGCTCCTAGTTGATCCATGGTTTGAAGATGTTTTCCTTAAGGGTATTTTAGGGTTTGCCCCTTCTTAGATGAGCTACCTTTAGTAGCTATCAACTAATGAATTATGTGATTGGCTGGGAAATTCGAAAAAGGAAAGCTAAGCAGGTATATACATATGGTGGGGGAGCTTCTTCTGTGTGTTCTTGTATATTCTTAATAAATTAAGGCCATGGACACTTGGATAGATACTAGAACTTCAACCTTTTCTTTTTCTTTATCTTAAAGTTTCATATACTTATCCCCAAGCATAAAAATGAGCCATTTTCTCTCCACCACTTCCCTCCTTCTCTGACCTTCATTCTCCCTCTGTGCTTCTATGAATTCCCTATGCAAGGAAGAATAACGTGGGGATCTTCTTGGAAAAAATTATAGGGTTGCAATTGATTTCCTTTTTGGGTCTAAAAAGCTTCCTCCTAGTGATCCTGACCTAAAAGTGTAAGTATTACCTTATTTCCTACATTTATTTATTTTCTCTTCTTCCCCCTATATCTCTCCAGGTTGGAACCCTTCTGTTCCATGGTGAAAGTGGCTCTAGAATTAAAAAATCTATCCTTCTTGTTTTTTTTTCTTAAGATTTTGCTTCTTTGTGGAGAGAAGTACCTATTTGGCAAAGTTCAGAACTGAATCCAAGGTTTTCTTTCCCTATTGATCAATATTCTTGCTTTTTTGGATCTGAGGTACTCAATAGAGGTGAGTTATATAACATTCTTCACTTATATTGCTTATTAGAAGCTTGTTAGTTCATGTTTATGCTTTAATGTGATGAACTAAGCATACAAAAACCATGTTTGTTTAGAATTACGAATTTTGTGGTGTAACCTATTTTGTTCCAATTCTATATGAACTTGTAAACATGTGTACAACCTTTATAAGGTGTAACATGATCTGGGACAGGTTGATAGCATCAACCTATGGTGCGAAGCACAAAACAATTGATGGTTCAAATTAGGGTTTTCAAGCTATTTCCTTCCCTATCACACAACCAATGGTCATACCATTCATCAACCAATGGTGTTGCTATCTTGGCAACTGATGTTCGTGATCAAGGGTGTCAAATTTATGGTGACAACCTATAGTCACACCCTTAGGTCAGGTTTTGTCTCAATTATACATTTAATTATCATCCACTAAGTATTCTAGTGATGTTATAAATAGATGATGACATTAGCGTAATATTTGATGGTGTTAACTGAATGTATTACTGATCTAACAACCAATGGTGACCTAATGATCAAAATTAATGGTGGATTAGGTCATCTCCATATATTATGAGTTAAGAATGTAATTGTAGATTTGGCTAAACCTTGAACCAATGGTTCCTTGGTTCAGTTGATCTAATGGTTAGACCTATACTTCAATTGATAACCTTGAACAATGAACTTGATCCAATGAATGATATTAGATGCGTTAACATCCAATGGATTAGAATAAATCACATGGTATTATATGTGGGTCCTAATGATGATAATTCGATGGTTCAATACCATTAATTTGTTATATTACCTTTGCCATTATATAGTTATATTTGATAAATCACTATAATAAGTGGATGCGTAACTCCCATGTGATCTATCTTGTTATACCTAACCTTAATGTAATTATATGATATTGATTGGTTATAATTAGACCTCTTGAATGATTAATGTGATAATGAATTACACTCTTCTTGTGTTGAAACCACATTGTAGTACTATTTGAATATCATAGTGCCTTGCCATGTTAATATATATGGACATATATGTGCTAATGATCTTTTGAGCCTTGTTTCAGGCATGGAATGATGATGATAACCTTACTATGAATAATGTGATGGTCTTAACGACCTTTGGGCATGTTTGAATCCATGATTGAGGTGAAATCCTCTTCATGTTCCAATAAGGGTTAAAACCCTGGAACTTGTGATAAGATATTGGTATCTTGTAATAGCATGATGATAAGTGTGGTCCATTAATTTGCAATGAGTGATATCATGTGGTAATGTGATTAAGATTTATATCTCAAATGTTTTATATCTTTTGAAGTTTTTATACATATACTCTTGTTAGAAAAGAATTAGGGTTTGAATGTCCACTTGTATGATAAACCCTTAATGCATCCAATTGGCAGTAATTAATCAAGTGTAACCTTAATCATGTAGAGCCGTGTGCCGTAGAGCCATCTTCAATGTCAGAACTTATTGTATGGTGAAATGAGTATTCCTAAGGGAAACTCAGAGCACATACTGTTGAGTATGTGGGTGTGGAGAGTTGAGGATATATCATTGTCATCCACAATTGCAGGTTATGGAGGATGGCTATGGTCATGCCTCTGACATTTGATGTGATTGAGTATAGATGTGGTTGTACCTCAGATTAGAGGGTTTTGTATGCCCTATTTTCTAGAGTCATAACTTGTACCAAGTACAGACTAGTTGTTATCAGTTGACTATAGGTCACTGTTGGCAGTTTGACTAGTATGTCATTACAGTTTACTCATACTGACTAAGGGGAAGAGAGCTTAGGATACCAACACTCCTAGATCTTATATAAAACTGAATAACACTTCACAGTGGTCAGTTGGACTTTGAGTGGTACGACTCAAACTCTACAGGGCATAATAATAAAATATATAATACCAACCATGTAGTATAATTGCTAGGGTTTAATACGTATCACATTGATTGATTAACCCTTGTCTTGTCTTTACACTACATAGTTCTTACATGATGCAGACTTATGAAAATTATGTAATTCTACTTGATGTTACAACTTATTTACTTAACTGCTTAGTATGCTTAAACTATTTAATCTATTCATATTGCTTATTCAATACCCTAACTGCTTAATGTATTTACTATTAATTAATATATTATAATCAATATATGTTGTAGAGAGTTATATCTCTCACTAGGACTGGGTATCACCCGTGGGTCACCACATTTTTTTTAGGTGGTCGCGGGCAACAATGTCGAGGTCGCGCTGTGGAAGAGAACCAACCTGGTGATTAATAGATTCAAAAGGTTGGTTAGTTGTAGATGTTATTAGTAGATTCCTAGTGTCATACCTGTACTCTCAGGTCCGTGTATGGGATGCATTTTCTAGATGATATACTCATATCAACACGAGATTTTGGTAGAATGCCAATGTTTGTAAATATATGACATGTACATGTGAAATATCTTTTGTATGAAGGATGTGACTGAGGTCTTTGGACCCAAATGTAAATACTTGTTACAGTATATGAGAATGGAATGATTGACCTTTTATAAATGTTCTAAAGTTTATTTACATTGTTGGAAATTATTTTAATTATTCTGCATTTTTTACTATGTAATTAATTAGTACTTGATCGTGTTTTGTGTTTTGAATAATCTCGTTTAGCGTGACAAGGTGTCACAATTTTGGTAGACTCACTTTCCTTTTCCTTCTTAGCTGAGGTGGGATTGAATCTGGTGGTGAAGGTAGTCTTAAAGTTGGTCCATTCCATTGGGTCCTCATTTGATCTCAACCCATGATGTGGTTCTCCCACCAGATCTTGACTACTCCTTCCAAGAGGTGAGAAGCAAACATAACCTTCTTGTTTGGCTGCACCTCCAACATGTGAAAATTGTTCTTGACTACAAGTAGCCAAGCATTTGCTTTGTCAACCACTTTGGTCTTATCCTCTCCTCAGAATTTCTCAATGTTCAACTTGACGAAGTCTAGAATGGTGACTCCAAGTCGGGGACGAAAAAGAAGTGGTTCACCATTTTCATCTCTGGCTATATTCTTGAGGGCCAGGGAACTAATGGCATTAGTTATCTTTTTCTATTGTTTCATCCAGAGGGCATCAGGGGTGAGGAATATTACTATAGGTCTTGGGCCACCAATCGAGTTCTCCTCATGCTTGACCTCATCTTTGTACATGGGTTCCTGTTCTTGGTTCATCTCTGGGTTGTGGAAGGGAGTCAGATTAGGATCTGAGCCTTCTTATGAGGTTCCCTTGGGTCTCTTTCTCTTCTTTGAGGACTCATCACCATAGTCACTCTTCCTCTTCTTGGAAGATCCCCTCCTCTTATGGGGAGGCCTACCCCCAACAGGGTTCTCGGTGGTCTCAAAGGGAACAACTACAGTCTTGAAATGGGCCATGTTGTTTCACACAAGTTAAAAATCTTTTAAACACAAATTTATAATTTGGAAGATATATAAGCTTTAACTTACATCTGTGTCCTATTATTTACATGCATTTTATTGTTTCGAGGAGGATTCCTTAATCCTTAACACTCTGAACACTGGAGGTGGTGGAGAGAGAGGAAACCCCAAGCACTTAATGTTTATCCAAAAATAAGAGGTAAAGAAGGGATGAAAACAGATGAGAAGACCTAGAGCTATCTTATTTCGAGTCAAATCCTCAAAGTTTGGCCAGGAAGTCACACGGATTGTGAGAGTCCTCATAAATAGACTAGCAGGGCCTAGGAAAATCTTTCCAGCCCCCGAATCGTGATCCTTTTCTAGACACCTCCATCTTTTGGAAAATTCTCTAATAACTCCCTTGGGTTCTAAAGAGTTTGTAAAATTTAATAAATAATTAGTGATTAAATGGAAAACCAGGCTCTGATACTAATTGTAATGACTCCACCCCTCGGTTACCCCCAATTAAGGGAGACTAAGAGGGTAGGCTCATTATCCCAAAATAGGATCATGTGGTTTTGCAAATAATAAAAAATAATTAGTAATTTCTACCACTACTAAGCTTAAAATAGGATAATTTTTTTTTCTTTTCTCATACATTGCAAAATATAGGATTTGAGGGACTTTACCCAGATAAGAATTATCTATCTACAATTCTCCAATTCTTTATTAAGCTTTATTCCATCAATATCACTTTAAAGGAATATCCACTTTCTTCTAAACCTAAAACATCGACAAACAAAATGGCAGTCAATATAATGAATTATACTGGTATGTGGGGGAACCAAACAATCTTTCATCTAATAGTGATAACATATTGCAATCAAATTATGGTTTAACAAATCAAACTTTACATTTTAAACATAACTACTCAATCCCTACATATCCTTGCCTCTGTGCTATCCTGCAATGGATATGGATACTACCTCTTTCATATGGTAGATCTCAATAACCCCTATGATCCTACCTTATAGGTAGATCATTACATAGGGCTGTATAGTCATATGGTCCTACACAATGGTAGACCAACACATAGACTCATGATAACCTCATGATCCTACCCCAAGGGTATACCATGTTCTAGGTCATCCATCTCATCATCATCAAAGCTACAGAGGAGGACTAGGATATGAGCTAGTAATGCACATATATATGGTGATAGTCAAAGTCACTTTATAGTTTCATGAAATAAAAGTCAACCAAGCAGTTATTTCTAGGAAACTGATAAAACCTCAGAAATTGTAGTGAAAGTAGAGCATTTAATCATAAGCGTAACCACATACCTGTTCTTGAGCAAGAGAATCCAAACTCAACAAGATAACCAAGCAAGCACCTAATGCAAGAAACCTTTAATTCCTAAAACATATATATTATCTATATCACTAGCATATTCTAAACAATTTCCTAATGACATGAAGATACTTTCTAAGGCTTCCAAGTCTCCTTAGGGTTCATTAGGGCTTCATAGGTTGCTTTATACAACTTCACCTTTTCAGGATAACAACCCTAAAAATAGGTTTCTTATTTACAAAAACCCTAATTATTCCAATTATCCTCATTGAGGGTTCTTTAATCTCAAACTAAGATTAGGATCATTATATCATTGTTGCATGTTTACATTTTCAGATTAAAACCATTAAAACCCATATTTCCCAAAATTAGGGTTTCAAAGCCCATTAATGCATAATCATTTGTATAAAACCCTAGAATAAACATAATATCATCATTTTTATATTTGACTCTTCCTTTTATTCTAAATAGGTTAATATTACTCAAAATAACTAAAAGAAACATTAAATTCGATTTCCATCTCAAATTAGGGTTTTACCATAATTTAATGCATTAAAAGTGGTAACTTTATGTACTTTTAAATTACAAGTGATATCAGGCTTCAATTCTAATTTTATTCGATTCTACATATTTTTTTGATCAACTTTCATATATAATTTATCTTCATTCGAAATTTTCATAATTAGCTACGCTTTTTACAAGAAAATCCATTTTCGACCAATCATGAATCGCCACGTGTGCATTTTGGGTTTATTTGACCGTGCCAGCGGGCCAGGCCCGAGCCAACCAGCTCGCGCCACCTGGACACCCAGACCTACAAGGCTACTTGCTCGCAAAACAAAAGAAAATGTAGGAAATTACCAAAAAGTCCTTACCTTCACAATGCGGAAGTGAGGGCATGAAGGTAATTTCTTTTCCTATCATCTTCAAACTCTTGTTCTCTCCTTCACGTGAGCAGCCGATCAACTTGCAAGTTGACTTTGCTTGTAGCTGCACCTGTGCATGAACTAGGGCTACCGATGGCTCTACCTCATCCTCCTGAACTAAACTCACCTCTCAATTTCTTCATGGTTCCCCTGGAACATCGGGACGAACTCTCTCTTCTCTAGCGAGAAGTAGCTACTAAACTGAGGTACATGTCAAGATGAAATTTCGAATTGAGACACTCGTGGGTTCACCTACTCTTCCCGGTTGCGCGAAGATAGATTATGGGTCTGTTGGTACCGCACAATGCCCCCCTTATATTGGGTAGGGTCTCGGGTTCCACTGAGATTGGGGGAATCCTCTCCCCCCCCACACGAAAGACCCTCAATTCCATTTTGGATGGGATCCCCACAACCTTGCAAAGATGTTGGGACCAATCCCAACTTCTCTTTCCTTCTCAATCATGCACAATATGGATTGGAAAGTAGCCTGGCCGATCCCTATTCCACGTTCCCAAACAAGACCAAGATTAATCCAGTTCCATTGGATCTGATCCAAAGGTCTATGTTGTCCATGTTCTTGATAAATGAAAATTTCTTCTGATTAATATTGCGACATTTATTATAATATAGGGATTATCTCATCACTTTAGGAAAACTTTCAAAATTCATAACTACCTCCTTGTTCATCCTTTTTCATCCAAATTTTAGAGGAAACCTTATTTTAGCATTATCTACTCATGTACCAAGTTTGAGTCCCAAACTAGGAAGGATAAAGGGGATTTATTCACATGCAAGTCATTACTCATTAATCATAGTTTATTCATATTTTCTCTCTCCTTCACTTTTATCTTATTTATTTGGATTCCTTGTATCACAAGAAACCATGTGGATTTCGAAATATCATCCATTATGATAAATCATACATCTTTCCACATATTTCCTATATTTTTTATCTTTATTTCAATTTCCTTTGTTATTTATGCATTATTTGTTTTCCTTCAACTTTCCTTCCTCTTTTATCATCTCGGACCCACTAATACAATAGAATCCTTGAAAACACATGCAAAATGAAAAAGTTGTAAAAGAAACCAATATATTTATCATAAGTCATGCAATTTATAGATAAGTACATTTCTTTAGAAAAATTATATTTACAACCATACAAGAAAAATCAAGGTTGTAACAATAAGTTTCCTCATATTTCTACATATTACTTGAAATTATAATCTATTAAATGTTATTTGAAAATTTTGGGGCTCGATACCAGATGTAACAACCTCATTTTTCAAAAATATTTTTTTTAATACTAGACATCAATTAATATTATGAGAAAACAAAACTAGATCCTAGGAAACAATATATTCCTCCTTCACTATTTCACATAAAACTCTTTGCTTTTATTACAATTATATTTAACATTGGATTTAGCAAATAAAAGCCATGAAGGAAAGCATATTCACATATGGTAACTTTTAGATAATTTGAATCTAAAGTTACTAGAAATTCTTTATAACTTGGGATCTAGATCATTCTTTATCTCCTTTATCTCAAATAATCCTATTTCTAGGAAACTCACTAATATTCTTTCCCTAGTCATACTAATTGGGTTTTAATGGGATGTCTTTCCCATACAAAACTTGCTCTTTCAAATCATTATTTAAAACATTAATATTATTCCTAAAATATCCTTTTTCTCACAAGTTATAGAATGCTCTTCCCTTCCTTTATTATTTTCGAGTATACCTTAGATCAAAATCATCCTAATTGTTTCCTCAAACATTGTGTTTCCAGTAATGGCTAGATAATTATTCTTTTGATTATCTAAGAAGCCTCACATATTATTTTCTTTTGGAAAATTGTCTAATATTCCATTATTCTATTATTCAACAATTCATAAAGTAATTATCCTTCATTTATGTACAAAACTATCTTTTTTACAATATTCCACATAATTCCATATTTAAAACATCCATTTTGAATTGCCTTTAGTAATTTCTTTATTATTAGATTTTTCTCTCTTTCTTTGTCTAACATGTATTATTGGTTTATTAAAAACAATAAATTACACTAAATCCATTCCTTCTGGAGTATTTGCACTTTCAATCCATAATTTACAAGCAAGTTACATAAAGAACCATCTTTCTAATGTGTCCTTAATATTACATTATTTGCAAACAACTATATAACAACATGGAAAAAACCAAGTGATAACAAGATGTCAGTTGGAGTTGTAGCAGGAGTGTTAACAACATACTGAGTCCTAGGGGTGTCCAAAGATCTCAAGATGTCTCTTGAAGGGGGATACGTTGACATGCCGAAGCAGGGGTTCATATGTGTAGAGAACCCATCTGAAATGTCGGACTGGGGCATAGCACCAGAGTCACTAAACAGGTTGGTTTTCCTAAAACATAGGTATAACATGTAAGGGAGAATGTCTTAGGGATGAATTCTGTCATAGTTAGATTGTCGAGAAAAATAATGCTCTGATACCATCTTGTAAGGAGTGGGGCTTGAGAGGGGATGAATCCTTACTTAATTCAATAAAATAAATTGCATAAAACCCCATGATCATAATTAATGAATTTTAGATAAGATGGATGCATAATATTTTCTCAACTAGATGGATAAAAGAAGAATTGTTTTGTCGTAGTGGAAAATAAATCTAATATATTACTGAGTTTCATTATCCAAAATAACATAGGGGCCATTCAAGGAAAATAATGAAATAAAAATTAAGGTGAGTGACCTGCCCATCTCAGAACTCATCCTTAAAATTGGTCTTGTGCAAAGTCTCCCTCTTCCTAAACCTCAGGCTATGCTACCTCTGCATGGGTTGAAAACAACACCCAGTAGGAGAAGGAAAATAAGACAAAGGACATTGGTGAACAATGAGTATGTGTAGTAAATAAATTCTAGGTATTAGAGTAAGAGGATAGTAAATAAGAACTAGGTATTAGAGTAAGAGGTCTCAATAAAGGTAAATCAAAGATAGAATTTCAAAAGAGTTAACAAATTTAATGATGAGCCAACACTAAGGGTTCATAATGAATCTTACTAATTAGATTAGTTACACAAATGAGGAAATGCTCATGTGTTTTTACATGTGACAATACTAGATCCACACAAATATGTTGGTAGGAACTAACACATCTTCCATGAATATGGGGTGAGAAGGAACATATACACATCATCTTTTAAAAGGACATGATACACATGCTCTAATAATATCACTTTAGGAATTATCACATATGCATTATCAAGTGTGGGAATTTACACATCCAAAAATAATGCACATACTTCATTGTGCTAGTAGTCATGACATGGTACATATAAAAGAATATGTCCAACCAAAACATGGGGGTGAATATCAACTGAGGTCAAAGGACCCATAATAGAAGACCCAACAATCTTATAGATGAAAGATATTTAAAAACTAAAGGGATCTTTCAAATAAGAAAAATTCAAGGAAATAACTTCACTAAGGAGATCATGGTTTTCAAGTTCCATATCAAACAAGATCATTTATTCAATATATAGTTTAGGAGGTGTAACATATCTTGACTTGAGAATTAAACAAGAGATCAAATTCTTCCATTCCATGTCTAAATTCTGCTCAACCTACATATAGTATTTGTTCATAAGTTAGGGTCCAACTTATGATACATTAAATGAAAAACTAGGAATTCAATCCTTTAATAAAACTCTAGATTGACTCTTGTTATTAACCTTACATTGGGTTTTGGGTCCCCAATTTATAGATCAGACCCAGTTTCCTTTTTTTTTGGGCAAACAAAGCTCTTTATTCATACTACGCTCCTTTTGCAGTGTCAAGCATTACATTGCTTCTACTATAATTAGGGAGTTGAACAACATCATTACTTCTATCATTTATAAAGGGAAAGAGGAGAGGATGACCCATAGGATCGAGTGGGGGAGTTGTGTTGGTACAGTCCCAAAAAGAGTTTTTGAGGTGGTTCTTAGCAAGTTTATCAACTAAGTTGTTTCTACTTCTGCCGACCTTCATTATTTGAGCTTCCTTCAGGTCTTCAATTCCTTGTTTGACTTCTCATGCCCAATTTTGCAGTTTGGGGAATTGCTCTGGTTGACCTTGAATTGCCTCAATGACCTTTGTAGAATCAGTTTCTATGGTGGCTTCCTGGATTCTCCACTTTGTCATGAATCTTATTGCCAGACCAATAGCTCTCAATTCAGCTTCAGTAACTGAGCTCACCTGCACCATGGATGCCACTCCCCCAACCCACCTTCCTTCCCAGTCCAGAATGACAATGGAAATAGCAACCTTTTCCTTTTTAACTGTTGCATATACCATAATTAAGTTTTGGTTCTCTTCTAGATTTCTCCAGCTATCATCGTCATCTTCCGTCGCCTGAGTAGTTGTCTTCCTTACACAACATGCCTTGTGGATTTCCTTGTAGAGTCGAGTGACATTGCTCTGTTGATATTCTGGGCTAGTAAGATTTCCCTTCAAACACCTTATGGTTCTGTGTCGTCCAGATTACCCAACAATATTTGAAAAACTATTCTCTATACATTCTACTAGTTTGTAGGCTGTTACGAAGCCATTCAGCCACATATATCCCAGTTTGATATTCCACAGTATACAAGTACCCCAACTTTCTCCATAGCTCTTTGGCCATTGGATAGTCTCTGAATGCATGTATCGTTGTTTCTGGATCACTACTGCATCTGAGGCAACTGTTATCCACAATGAATCTTCTTTTAAATCTTTTATTGTTTGTGATGATTGCCTCATGTGCGACCAGCCACATGAACACCTGGATTTTGCATGGTACTTTGAGCATCCATATTGTATTCTAGGGTAGTTCCTCTTGGTTTGCATCTATCTCTCTCAACAGTTTGTACGCTGAACTCGAGGTGTATCCCCCATTTCTTCTTGCAACCAGCTCCATCCATCTATCCCATAGTGGGCTTTCAAAATAGGCATTTGTTGTATATTCTTCATAACATTTACAGGCAAGTATAAGCTTAGAAACTCAACATCCCATTCCCCTCGTAGATTCACCAGGCTGGCTACACGGATGCCTTTGAGTTCTTCTTTAGGTTCCCTAATGCTAACCTTCGACAGTTCACTGACACTCGGAACCCATTTGTCTTCCCATATGTTGGTGTCTTCCCCGCTGTTAATAGCTTTGATGTTGTATTGTTGGATGAACTTGGTCATATTGTGACAGGTTCTCCCAAAGGGGGTCGCCTTTTATCCTTTAATTTCTCGACATGACTTGTATTTAGATTGGATCCCTCTTCTCTACAGTGCATCCTCCCCCATGAGTAATTGCCATGCATTTCTCCCGAGCATAGCCTTATTCCAGTTCACCATGGACTTAATACCCAATCCCTCTTCATCTGTGTTAGATATGAGCTTCTTCCAGGCAACAAGGGACGTCGAGTTTTCCTTGTGTCCTCCACCCCAAATGAATTTTCTGATGATCTTGTCCATGCTTCTGCAGACACCTATAGGTATAGCTACAATTTGCATTGTGTATGTCAACAATGTTGCAAGGACCGTCTTAACAAGACAGATCCTTCCTGCCAGAGAGAGGGTTCTCGTAGCCCACCCATTCACTCTTTTCTCCATCTTTTTAGCTATATGAGCATAGGTGGTTCTTTTAACTTTACTATGAAGAAATGGTACACCCAGATACATCCTAAGGTCAAACCCAATTTCTTAGTTTTGTTATTTATAAAGTTCCTTCAATTATTAATAGTAAATAATAGAGATGAAAACCCTAAATATATAGTGTTTATAAATTTAGAATCAAGCATTGAAAACAATGCCAAAAGATAGAGAAAAATACCATGATTCTAAAATATTTTTTATTATAATTTAAGATCTTTCATTAAAACATATGATTTTTACAAGATTCATTTATTTTACTGATTTATTGGTGAACTAAAAATTGCAAAGGTCCAATTTTCCCTTAAGCTAAAAATAAAAAATTTAGTTTGTGACAGGACATATCAGTCGTGCCTTCATTTGCACATCTAAGTAACTATTTGAATCATATCTCCTGGGAAAAGAGGGAAATGCCTTAAAGAGAAATCAAAATCTAAAGGAATAGGTGGGGGAAAAGAATGTAACATAGCATGGTGCCCTTAACTACTCAACCCCAGTGCCAAGACTATCAATATGGAGTAAAGCAGCTCGACACAAAAGAGGGAAAACACACCAGTCACAATTCTTGTGAAATCAGCCAGACCGAATAGATGAGGACTAGGTGCAAAGACTTACCTCCCACTCTATTGACCAATGGTGGTGTGAGTTAGGTCTCATGGCATTCGGAGGTCAGGGTGTTAACTTCAACTTGACAATTGCTCAAACTGCAAAATGAGGAGAAATTGCCAATGGGGAATGATGGTCTATGATGAGATGGAACCCTAGGATGCTTTACATATATATAAGGTTTGGGTTTAGGGATTTGGTTTTAATGGCATGGAGACACTCGGACCCCAAGAATTACACATTTCTCAAATTCTCTAGGATAGGATTTGAGTTGGGTATGATTACGTGCAAATTTCGATAAGGAAATAGTTACAAAAAGAATCTTGAGTAATGATCGATTGATTTGAGAGAAATCTCAATTTTATTACACACATAGTAGGTAGCCAACTTTATATTTCTGGTGCAATCTATGAGATGGTCATATGATCTTCTGATCATAATTTGACATTAGAGGAGCACACACATATTAACTAAAGTCATGGGCAACATGAAATTTAATGTATTTCCAAATAGGATTAGCCTGAAGTGATGTAATAATATTTCCTTTTTTTTTCCTAATTAAATGAAGTGAGTAAACAATGTCCAAATAAAGTGAAATTTAGTAGGTAGACTAATAGGACCCAGAGAATCCAAATTTGAAGACAATTTTGATTTTTGAAAAACTTTCATGACTAAAACCTACAATTAAAGAAAAGCCTATTTTCAACATATTAATGCATTCCTTTATCATTTATTGATCAAATTTTGTGTGTGTCACTTGCTTTCCTAAACCTATCCATAGGAAAAGTTCTAAAAGATTCATGGGAACTAAAGTCCTAAATTTGATATTTTGCACAACTAACTCCAAATTAGTATTTTATTCCTATTTCTTGTATTAAAGCCTTAAATAATTATGTCATTGGGTTACACTCTCATTATAAAAGAATATTATTAGCATATGAGTACAAACCAAATTAACAAGAGGGGTTTAAAATAAAAGATGATCAGATAAAGGGGTAAAAGGTAGTATATACCTAAGTATCGATACATTACAAGAAAACTAATCAAAGAACAAACACACATGATAACAAGAGATGCAAGTAAGAAAAAGAGGGAAATCTCTATGATGTAGATGTGTGGACATGTCAACCACAAATTATTTCCATTGGAGTATCATCTATCCTAAGTCTCCTCTACTTATCTCTCTTCTCCTTTGATCTGGTATCATCATCTCCAGTTATGGTATTGACTACATGTGTTGGGATGTGAGTTGGTACCCATCTAGTTTCATGAGGGGGTTCTATTTATAGTGTATGTGATCCCAATGCCAACGAAATTGGATTAGGATTGGAATCTGAATTTCTCAAGATTTTGTATCTGAAAGATAAGCTATAAGTAACAAAACCTAGATACAACCTAATCTCTCATCCTCTGCACATAAATCCTTACACAACCCATTTAAGACCGAAGAGGGGATGAAGAGTTTTATTAAATCTTATAGAAGTAAAGGTATATATGGAGCTTCCTCAAGTGTTGTGACATTTATGAGCTACAATGTTACACATTAGAAAAGTTTTTCTTCTCTAAAGTATAAGTTTAACCTTTGTCTATTAACAATTGAAGGTTTGTCATGTCTTCACTCCATATGTCCATTGATTCATGTTAAATTTTTTTTCTCTTATGGTTTGAACCAATAAGAATGAATCTTCATGGGGAAGAGCCACATCAAGGAATTGTAAATTAGGATCAGGTCTCCCATATTATATACTTTTAGTGTATGTTAGAATCATGCGATACCTATGTCATATCCTTTTAATATGAGGGTCCTGATAGGAACAAAGTAATAATGTATGGAGTTCCTAGAGTTGAAGTGGTAGTTTTTGCATAGTTATCTTTAGATTGAGATTAAGGGCTTTGGTGGCCCGTCGTGCTTTGTGCTCCAACTCAACTAGTAGATTAAATGACTTTCCATAGACCAATTGACACAACATTTTTTTATTGTAGTCATGAACATAGTGTGGTAGAGCCAAAGTGCATTTTTGTGATTCAACAACCAATCCTTTCATGATTGGTTGAGAACCTTCTTGAGGATTTGTTTAGTTTGTTGATTGGAGATCTCAACCTAGTCACCCATCTGTGGATGATATTCCATGGTGACTTTGTAATGAATGACACACTAATTTAGGAGTCCCTGTAAGTACTTTTCACGGAAGTGAGAGGATCCATCTTTGACCAATATATATAGTACCCTAAACCAGGGATAGATGATATTCTTAAAAATTGTGATCACTAGCTTGGAGTCGCAAGTTAGGTAGGGAACTTCTTCCACCAACTTGGAGACATGATCCACAATGAAAATAATGTATTTATCATTTTTGCATGGTGGAAAAGGTATCATGTAGTCTATCCCTAGATGTCGAAGAGATTGACTTACATCCTATTCTAATGGGCATATCCTCCCTTGCTTTACTTTTGTCTGTGTTATGGAAACTGTCACATACATTGACAAGATCAAACATGTCCTTGAAGATGGATGGAAAGAAGAAACCACATTGGAGAACCTTTGCAGATGTCTTTTCTATGCTTAGGTATCCTCCTTGGGTACTTATTGATGCTCTAGATTATGGTTTTGGATATGCATGAATGACACAATCCACCCTCCCATATGCTATATAGATATGGGTCATCCTGATAATAGTGTTGAAGTTGCTAAAAAGTTCTTCATGTGATTGTAATTCATCTCCGTATGGGCTACCCAACTAGTGAGGTAGTTCAAAAAGCAAATTATAAGTCCACATTATTATGTCATTAGGTTAGGATTCATTGATTGGACTTGAATCATTGTGTTGAAGATGGATGTATAAGAGATGGTTGTCTACTACATTCTACCTTCCCTTCTTGTTGTGTATCTCTAGGACAAACTCCTAAAGTATGAGAATATAATTGGTGATGTGTGGTTTATACCCTTCTTTGTCATCAAGTGAAGTTTTATATGGTTGTATAGGCAATAACTTGAGACCCAATGAGGTAGGATGTAAACTTATCAAATCCATATTTGATGGAAATAAACTCCTTTGTTGTGGTGTAGTTTACTTATGATTCATACAAGGTATTTATGGAATAAGATAACATAATGTTTCTTCTCCTTTATTTGACCAAGTATTGTTCCCACTGTGTAGTCGTTCATGTTGCATGTGATTTCAAAAGGGAACATCTAGTGTAGTGCTTGGATGACAGGCATAAAGACAAGAGCATTCTTCAATGTAATGATGCCTTGAGTCAATCTTCAGTGAAGTTGAAGGTCACATGCTTTATGAGAATGTTTGTGAGGGGTTTGGTGACCTTCAAGAAGTATTTATAACAAACCAAAACCTTTCTTCCTAAACATTGAAATACTAATTCCCATGAATTAGGTGTCAATTGGTATATTTCTTATGTTAAACCAAACAAGGAATAGAATATACCCTACCATGAACATTTGATGTGATTAGATGGATAATAATAATGAAATACAAATAATTGAACATTTATGTAATAAATACTAGATCATACAATGCAAACAACTCATATTCCTAGAAGGAACTCATAAAGTACAATTCATGTATAAATGAAATAAAATATTGAATTTTTCATATAATGAATAATACATGCATGATTTGGTAATGTGTCCCCAACCCTCAATAGGGTAGCTAATTTAATTAATAGTTATTGAATTTAGTTAAACATATCCATATTCATAATAATAAAGGAAATATCTTAATGGTAATAAAGAGGATAGATAGAATAATTGAGCGTTGGTTTGCTAATAGTTGAAAACATCATACCATTAAATATCATTTAAAGAAATTTTGAATTTAAGGGGTAAGGAAAGTTTTTTCAGGTGAAAGTAACCCTAAAATGAATCTAGTGTAGAAATATTATCCATATATTCATATACTCATATATATATATGTATATATATATGTATATGTATATATATATATATATATATATATATATATATATATATATATATATATATATATATATATATATATATATATATATATATATATATATATATATATATATATATATATATATATATATATATATGGGCATTCATTGAATACCCGCACGGGTAACTTGGGTTTTCACTACCCATAAGTCCCGAATGTAACCATATGGCAAACAAAGTAACTGGAAGGACCAAAAGGTAACTATGTTGATAACAAAGTAAGTAAATGACTAAAAAAGTAAAACCGGGCAGATTACACATGAAATATATATGTAATTGTATTTTGAAATATGTTGTTGCAAATGGAACTATCTATGCATGAAAAGTAACAGTTTGCAAGGTAAAGTAACCCTGTACACGTTGAAAGTAAGAAACTTGAAAAAAAGTAACCAAAATAGGGGGCGGGTATTAAATATGAGCCACACACATATATATATATATATATATATATATATATATATATATATATAGAGAGAGAGAGAGAGAGCCAGGCTAACATATATATATGTATATATATGTATATATATATATATAGTAAGGCTAGAATACACTCAAGTGTACAGACTGCACAAATACACTCAAGTGTGTTTGAAAATAATGACTATTTTTTGCAAAATGTAAACCACTCATCCAAGGGCAACGAAATCGACCCGCGAAACAAATTTGAAATGCATAATTTTTGCGATCTTTATAACATGACCTATAAATGTCCAAATGTTCTAAAATTTTGCGTATGAGCTATTCACAAGATGTTTAAGAAGATCAATGGATTAGATTTTTGGAAAAAAATATTGCATCATGAAAAACTACGTGAGTGTATTTTGCTCCGAATACACTCGAGTATATTCTAGCCTGACTCTCTCTCTCTATATATATATCATATGTGTGTGTGAGAGGTGTATAAATATAGAAATAACACCCTCTAACCCTAATAATGTATATAACCTAATAAACAGTCTTGAAATAAGAACTAAAATAGTATATTTGATATGTTGTTGTATTAGTTATCTTTGGGACAAGTTTCACATTAATTAAGTAATCCTAGATTCTTTAATTTCACTTAGGAAATGAAATATAAGTTAAACTCCAAAACATTACATAAAGTAATAAATGAATTCAAAAGTGAGAAATAATGGAATTTTTTTTCTCATACCTTAATTAGCCTAGCTGTCAAATTTCTTAGTAAAGGGAACTTGTTTGATCCCTCAAAAAAATATGAAAGAAAAGATAACTTTAAATACTTAATTCCAATTATTTAATAAATGTAGCTAGTTTCTCTAAAGTTACACGATTAATATCTATCGAATCATTTTTTACAACTCCACTTTTAACTTCATGATTGAATGGCTCCCATGGTGGACCTATCCAAATATATCAGTAGTCAGGTCATCTCTTACCTCGAGTAGGATATGGCGGTCAGTTGTAAAGTTGATGATTTTTTTCAAATGCATATTTCTCTTTCTTCTGTCAACCTTTTCCCATGAATTTTCCTACAACAAATTCCTCACAACTTTCTGTATCTCCTATTCCCAACTTTGCCTATGTGTTGCCTTTAATAAAACCCCCTAATTTCCCTTCTATGCCTATTGTTCTAGAAGCTCAGTAGGTAATCCTAAGTACAAAAGGTGATACCTTGAGTATCATAGACACTTAAATAGTTATTTACTCATCTCAACATTTCCATAAACCATCCCAACCATTATAACCAATTATGTATTTCTCTCTATGCCTATAGAGCTAGTGGTGATGATAGAGACCACCCCTGCCAAATTCTACTACGATCCATATAGTCTTTTCGGCAAGCTGAGTTTGAAGCTTGTCAAAACTTTGTTTGTTTGGTTTCACAGGAGGTCTCACAATTTGGAAATAGGACTAACGAACCCCAAGATTTTTTAGAATTGTTAAGTGTATAAATCTATATATATTTTTGTGTATTGGAATGAACCCCACATTATGCAAATGGATATTTGAATCTCCTATATAAAGTCTATCACTCCTCTTTGTAATACAGATAGCATATTCTTCACCTTTTCTCTAGTTACATGGTATGAGAGTGTCTTGATACTTTCAATAGAAAGAAGTATCCAAGTTCTCCATGTAGTGAAATTATCTTCTTTGTCTTCATCGTCCTCAATCACTACTTCTCCATGGTGGAAGTCAAGTATCCAAGGAAGTAATCTCTGTGGAAACATATCCACAATGGTAATCATTTCTAGTTGAATCCATATCCATGGAAATCATATCCACTGTGGTACCTAGTTGTTACTTTTCCCTCATTCACTATAAGTGCACAAACATGTGTGGGAGATCAATAGATCTAGAATCATCATTTGCAGATGTAGACACATGAAAAAATGTCATGTCAGAATCCAACATGTTGTGTCATTTCTAGGTTTTTCCTCACACCACTGGCTTACATAGAGTGTCAAGATCTGACATGTCATGCCATTGCTAGGTTTTATTCCCATATCCAGCTTACACACCATACTAATTCAAAAAAATGATGTGTTGTAGCCTTCCTACACTACATCATGGGAGAAGAGAAGACTATGCAGTCTATCTCCACACCTCTTGTTATCTAGAACTTTTCCATCACCTAGAGAAAATTAAATGGACGTAACTTCAAATAGTGGAGTCATAAGATGACTATCTAGTTTAGAGGTCAAGCGGAAGGGAAGCATCTCACAGAAGCACCTCCCATTGATGACTCTCTTCCACAATGGGAACCATATGATGCCAGACTCATCTCCTCTCTATGAAACTCAATGGAGCCTCATTAGCTTTATATACCTCTCCTCTTGCACCCAAATTAACCCTTTAGATCCATATCTATTTTTTTGGTATAGAGATTCGTTCTATCTTTGTGTTATTCATGGATCCCGACTAGAGGATAGTATGGGATTTTATGGCAATGGTTAACCTTATACATCCAGGATAAGACAGAAGAGAAGCTTGAGGTGTCCATCTAGGTTTGCCACGTGTCCATGGCCTAAACCATCATGTCCATGCAAAGCAAGAGCTCCAATGGTTGTGGGATTCTGCTAAGCCATCGAATGTTGGCTTCTTAGGGTGGCAATTGGTTTCTAATACATGGTTATCATCATTTGTGGAAGCCCTAGGTTACAAGGGAGAAGACCTTCGATTCATGGCTCTGCTAGGTGAACCACTGACCCAAGGGGCCTTAAGAATGGAAACAATTGACCCTTACACCTCTAGGGACAACCATCAGTTGTCTTATCACCAGAAGAACCATCATATCCCAACCAAAAAAGAGGGCCATCGAGTTATAGCCTCAAAGGTAGCTCTCCATGAGGGGGTAAACCGTAACTGAACCCTAGAAAGGTATCTTCACCTAACCATGGTGAAACAAGACTCCCAATGGCCTAAAAAACACAAGCACAATAAGAGAATATATAGGGCACATAAGAATGTGATAAATTGCAAGAAAAACCATAGATATGGGTAAATTGTAATAAAGCCCAAAATAAACATATAATTGCATAACTTGCACAAACAGTGTCCAAACTGGACCAAACATGAAACTTAAGCTTGTCACATGATATCAAAGAACCTCAATGGGTTTATTAATGTTTTACTAACTTATTAATTATAATAAAGAACATTAACTTAGAAAGGTAGAGAGATCCTATCTACGGTTCTTGTTATCGACTCTGATCATATATAATAGTGGAGGTATTGGACTGCTTTGCCCCTTGGTTTGGCTACCAAAAGGCAAGGTCAGGGGCCTCACACCAGCTAACCAGGACCCAAGGATCACAATTTTTCCATTATATTTCACTTACAAATTTTCCTTCTATGATTTATTGTGCCATTAATATTTTTGACTCATTAGCATCAATATTATCAACAATCATGAAATTAGATGTTATTACCTTCACATTATTGCCAAAGGAGTTATATGATTTTATTATGCACAAATTTCCATATTTTTCTTATTTAAACTATTTTGTTCATTGATTCCTCTTTTATTTATATGTTTTCACATTAAAATTACAATTGTTATTCTAATACATGTTATAAGTACATTATACCTCTTATGTAGCCATTATATGAATATTAGTTAATAAATGAAGCATATGTGACATGTTTTCTAAACTTAACCACATGCTAGCACATAAACATGTTATTATGTAAATATGGCACTTCATATCTTATATTAATTTTTAGGAATATATATGTTGGGGGTTATCTTTGAGTTACTCATGTTATATGTACATTAAGATGTAACTTCATCCTTATTTGGTCAAATTTGAAGAACCAAACATTCTAATCTCCTAATCACAAGAATAGGATAAGATCCAACATTTTGGGACGTTACAACACCCCACCCCTTAAAAGGATTTCATCCTCAATATCATAACGTACACATCTTATCCATCAATACTCTCCTCCCCTTAAAAGGTTTGACCTAATAGGCCAAATTAAAAAACATCAAGGTATTAAGGTTTCCTATGGATCATTTCTTTGTGAATATTTTAAGTGTTTATGTTGTTTATAGGTCATGCATCTAACTAAAATGTCATACCCACATAGGGTTGTAATTTAGATCCTCGTGTTTCTAAAATAACATAAAAAAGGTCATACTCTACAAAACGGCAGGCCAACTAAAACTTTAAATAATGCTACATATTCCTAGTCACCATTTCATAGCCAAAACTAGGGTTGATATTTTTACTACAACTTGCTTTAGGTTTCTCTACCAAATTCATATATCTTTTCATTGTGACTTAGTTCATGAAAATACTGATAAAACCATAATTCTTTAATAGATATAGTATTATAAAAAATAATTTGATGAACAAAGTTTGCGATACAAAATTGAAGATAGGGAAAACAATGAAAGTGAGAACCAAGTCACAAAATTTTCCATTTTAGTTCTTCTTGTCAACCATTTTCTCGTTCTTCTACCAAAATCCACCGTTAAGTTAGATGTTAACATACAAGGAGACGCATCACCACCAACCTATATTTTAGGATAATATTACCTAAATCATCATCACATTTGGGTTTACTCATCCTGATTCTTATACGTACTTCCGATGATCCTAAATCGACCTATCATCATCTCATGAATAACATAGGTCAATTCTAGGATAAACATTTCACTTAGAGGGTAACTAGCAGATGCACGTGCAAAAACACGTGACTACTAACTCATAATGAATTTAATAAACAACAAAAATCCAGGCTGTGTGCTTAAGAATTGAGTGTTAAAATTTTCAAACTGACACCATTCGAATATATATTTATGGTATGATTATCATGCTATTATTATTGAAAATAGTTTAATACCATACAAAATTCTTATTTTATTTTTTATTTACTATCTTCTTTTAAATATGATGACTATTGACACATCATCACAATTTTCTATCAGAAGATTTTTTCTTGGTCGTAACTAATAATTTATTTGGTCTCATAGTGTACTATCTCTTAATTTTCTTCCATGTCTCAGTGATATTGTTGATTGGTACAAATTTCATATCAATTTGGCCTTCAATGTTATTCTTGGCATTTCTCTCAGTGTTTTAATTTCACACATGACATATCTACATAATATTATTTTCCTCCTATTGTTAACAATAATATCCTAAATAAATCATGGTAGAACATACACAAACATTTAAATAAGTACAACATATATTACCTTTCATGGACGAGAAACTACAAAATGGTTGGTATTAACATAATTTTTCAAAATAGAATGTAAGAACAAGATTAAGTACATAGTCACATTCATGACCTAATACACATCATTTAATTCATAAGCATGTACTATTTTTCACTAACTCCTAATGGTTCTAATAGAAAGCATTCATATAGTTTCCATGATTATTAAATTTTGGATATGATCCTCATTAAAAGTACTTAAAAAGTTGATTGTCACATAAGTATGTAAATGTATGTTATTTGATACTAATTATGAAGTCAGCTAAGACGTCAAGGAAATATTACAACTTTTAGGATAATAGAGACACATGTAAATTCTTTCTTGCAACACATACAAAGATTCAAGCCCAAGAGGTTTTCACTGTAAAAGGGATTTCAGAAGGAAATAAATAACCAAAAAATTTAAAAAAAACTTGGCTATATGCTAAAGAGATTTCAGCATCACATATGGAAGTTTTGGTGATTCAAAAAATAAAATAGTTTAGCACATTCAATAGTTGCAACTTTGCATACATTTTAATTATCTTATGTTTTATTTTCATTATGAATGGAACACACTAAAACTTAGATGATCTATAAAAGGATTACCTAAATATTATAGTGTTCTTTCCTCTTCTACATTGCCAAATCCGAACATTTCATTAGAATTTACTTTTTATTCACTCAAATCATGTTGAAAATTGTGGCTAATGATGAAATACATGCCATCATAAATTTATACAGATATGGATTACCTAGAGAAAAAGAAAATATTTTCTATATCACATAACATCACTGCATTGTTTCAGGTAAAATGTTTTTGTGGCTAAAATAAATATAATATATAATGAACGTTTTTCCAATTACAAATAATCTTTTCCTTACTTTTCAACTCTCCATGATATTCTATTATTTCAATAATTTCCTTATCCATGTTCCTTTTTATTCACGTAGAATAATACATATTTCTCATAATTGTTCAAAAAAAAAATATTTCTCATAACCAATATCCACAATTCGATAACAACACATACTTTTATATTTTTAATGTGATATTGATATGCCTACAGATGGTTGGTACAACAAAGAATTTGTTTTAAAACTAAATCTAGCATAAATAAAGTGTAAATATTACACATATCAATCAATGAGGAAAATAAGTGAAAGATGATCAAACATTAAAAGTATCAACCTGACCAATAATTAGTAAATGTTTAAATAAAAAGAGAGAAACAAATAAAATATTTGAAAGTGCAATTTGAGTTGGAAAAAATTAAGTGTCCCACTACTGAAACTACATGATCATCAAAATGGATACAAAATCTTATTAGTGTTTATACATATGATCAATTGTGATACAAGAATTTAAATATCTTGCACAATACAAAGGGAAACCTAATTGTTAATGAGAAAAATATAGTACAACATGCATTTAGTGGTTGATGTAACTTATATTTGACTCTAGAAAAATAAAACATATATTGACCTGATGATGCAAATGCAAAGGAAAATAATTATGCAAGGTGTGATTTAAAATATTATATAAAATTTATATAACCATTGCACATTTAAAGGGAGTAGATATTCTCCCATTTTGTTAATACCCAAAAAAGATGCAACTAATTGTAGTTTTATTTTAGAAATAATATTACAACTAAGTATAGTTTTAAGCTAGAAATACAAAAAAATAAATTAGAGAAAGATATATGATCAAGATCAATCTAATGGTCTTTATTTTAACCTTTGTTGAAGCATATCATATTACTCTCATTACAAAACATATACTCATTTTCTAACAAAACAATGATCCATGCTACAAAAAATCATGTCAATAAACATGAAATACTTGTCACATGAGAGATCCTCTCTATGAAGAGAGGATATTAATATATTGAAGATATATTACATATTAGGATGGAACATAACCAAATTTCCAAGCTCAGTCAGCTTGTGTCTTATGTTGCTTGGCATGCACACCTTGAGAAAGGATTGCGACATATAAACAAGCGTTGGGTATTAAAAATCTAAAATTATTGGGCGAAAAAATATAAAAGTATAATAGAAGTTTACTTTTTTTATTTCAGCTCTTATTATATTGCATAATCAAGTGAACAATCATTTTCACATGCATCACTCTCCAAAATAAAAATTTTCCATGTAAAAAGGCATAAAAAATCTAATAGATGGTGAAAGTGCTATGAACAATGCCAATCGATGTTGCATGATATTCCACTTTATGTTTGATACAAATAATCTTGTATACTTCTTGAATGTAAATTTCTAATCACGTCATCACCAAATGACATACCCCCTCATAATTGGAGAAATATGTAGCTCAATAATGTTGTGTTTGATGTATGAGTTTTTAGGATAAACACCCAGTGTCTGAACAAAGAGTGAATCTTAGAGATGGTTAATCAACATTAACCTAAAATGATTTTTGGAGAAATCTAAATCCTTGATGTCAACTTTGTTAGCATTTGCAACTCAGCAATGTCAGTTAATATGGAACAGAATGCAAGCATATTGCAAGTTCAGTCTAATTGCACACATTTGTCACTGACAGTAAAGAACCTAACCTAATGCATTTAATTCATGGTTTGAATGACTAAAGGTTCATAAAATGGAAGACAATAGTACATATATATATATTTATATATATATATATATATATATATATATATATATTTATACATATACCACTCATAAGAAGTGTAACTAATGTAGATTGTATACTTGATTGAACATGTATTATAATGAAATGAACAAGTGTAGATGTGAAAATAAATCATTATTCCACAATAGGAAATAAGTAATGTTAATAGGGAAGATGACTTAAGTTTTTTGTAAGTGCATATCTTGTAGGTATTGAGAAAAGGAAACATTCTTTAGAATGTAGTTATTGTACCTAAATCATATCATGGGAAGGACTTGAGCCGGATGCATACCTATTTCATTACAAAACGTACTGGAGTAAAGTTTTTGGTTTTTGCCTTTGAACAAATCAAGGGACACATAATATTATATTCTGGTATTCATTCCTCTTGGTACTGCATTTTATAAGAATTACAAGTATAATTAGAAATTTGCATTAAAAAATAATTGAAAAATTCAGACATCTTACAACTACATGGTATACTAAGTACTTGAAATGAATACCATTGTGGAATAAGGGGAATGCTTGGACAGAGTAAGGACACCGATAAATTGAAATTGATCAAGTTACATTTCCCTTTGAAAGACAAAACGTCATTTTGTTGTATTGCAATGTTTGTTAGCATACATAGTGGTTGAAACACAAATTAAAAGTAGATCATACGATAAGAAAAATAGTTTTGAAACATCTTATACCAGAACTTATTAAAAGAATATTCAATGAATTATTATACAATATCAACCAATTCTTCATTAGATTCTATTTAGTGTCTCATTGACGAACATCTGGCAGCATGTTTTATGATCCAATTCAAATTAGTTCTATCAATCTAAACCAATACAACACGGTCACACATAATTCTACTGGACACATCAAAGTTTCATGTGTTCTTGGAAAGGACATGTATGGGTTCCTAGATGATCCTCCTAAATTTTTTGTTAGATGTACTGCATTCTGCTTCCTCTAAAACAAAAATCATTGATGGTCGTGACATAGTTGGATTGGCCAATTGCATTCCTAATGATGAGAATATAGGTGAAGTTCAGAGGTTTACCTTGCACTGATGCAACTATCTAGGAGCTTGAAAATTGTATTGGTTCGTCAGATGATATAAGTGCTAGATTGATGCAACTATGTTACCATCTGTAGCAGCATTCACAGCCATAAGGTCTACCGACATCATATCTGGAGATAATTGTGAAGCCTTCACAATTGTCTCCTCTACTTGTTTCCTATCTCCACCGCAAAATGTAAGAATCTTCCGACATAATCTGTCACTTCATGACGTGACTATTCGATGGCCATCCAATAGTGGACAGATGAGGAGGGCGCACAAGCTTCATGTTTGCAGCCAAATCCTTCAAGAATAGGAAAGACCATGCATAATGAATTGTCAGTCATGTATTCTCCGCATGTGTGCTTCTATTCTTCGTAGTTCACCCCAGGTTTTCATCTCTCCTATGGTGGTAGTAGACTTGGTTAGGTTAGCATAGGAGGTTGGAAGGAAATCTAATCACACTGGGATTCCTTCGACAAATCTAATCATGGGAGGCAATCCACTACATAATATCCGATTCAGATTACGTGATTATTACGTGAGGACGGAGATGAGTTTTTTATCAACCGTCTTAGTATGATGATAGTAGATTAGGTAAGGTAATGGTTCTAATTAGGGAGAAAAAATTGAATTTGTCGAATTCTGACTATCAATGGCTCTAATACTATCTTGCAAGGTGTAGGACCCAAGAGGGGATCCACTCCCTACTTAATTTGAGGAACACATTCATTATTTCCAAACACACTGAAAATGTATTTTTGAATAGGTCTAAAGTTTTCACTTCTCAAATAATGGTATTCGAAAAGGCCAAAGTATAACAATGAAAATAAAATTTCATGACTATATTCAATTTAGACATGATTACAAAATATTCTCCCATTTGGAGTTTACCATTATAAAATACAGGGATCTATGTAGAGGGCTATCTACCTATCTCAAGCATATCTCCCAAGAGATCCACCTAGCAGGTTCATGCCACTGAGTCCATTCTTCCAAGTCCTACACCTGGGGTTGTAAGCATACCCCAATAAAAGGAGAAGAAGTAGAATATATCAACATAAAGGCTCGTATGTACATGTTAAATATGGTTTGATCAACTTAATGAAAAAGGATATCAAATATATCAAAGCTTCCCATAGATGAGGAAAGTACCAACCAATTAGGTATCAAAAGAATATTAATTTTTAATGATGATATTCAAGAATTGCACTTGCCATTAAATAAAAGAAGGTATGCCACAAAAGCACACATAAATATTTAGGGCACAAAACCCATCATCAATACCCAACATGCATGCATGTGAGATAAGAATAGAAATAGTAAAAATGTGAAGTCAGTGGTGGTTAGGGCACATAACCCATAACTGGATAGAGAATGGCACACAACCAAACTCCATCGGCATACAATCTAGGGTATGGAGCATACGATCCTCCATACCATATGCATAAATGTGCAAGTGAACTAAAATCTCAGTGCATGTCATGAAGACTAATACATGTGTGCCTAATAATATCACATAGGGGAATAAAAACCCAGTGGAAAAAATCCCAACCAAATCAAAGTATTATATTACTCTAGTGATACTAAATCAGAAAGCATGCATAAATGTAGAGACAAGTGAAAGTTCAATCATTTGAAACAATACAATGAGTATACCCAATAGTTATCATGGGGGTTCAGAGGATCCATAACCAAATATCTAATCATGTCCACAAATGAGATGCAACTTGAGATCATAAAGTCCACCCCAAGAAGATTAGAACATCAAATACTCAAGTTAGGGATTCCTCATGGAATAAAATGAACAAGATATAAATAGAAGTTCAATAATATTACCCATCAAATTAGATAAACAAGATCAATAAATGAATATGAAAACTTAAATGTGACTACCTCTCAGGATAGGGAGAATAGTGTGTAGAGCATATGTTCAAAGGACTAAGAGAGAAATATAAATATTGATGATTTCTCAATACGAATAATAAGGAATGCAATATGCATCACTTGAAGTCTGCATATGTCCAAGGTCACAACCCTAATTCAATCTCAGTATAAAAGCAACCTATTAAAGACATATGTGATACTATAATTACGTTTACACTAATTTTACAAACCCTAAAAACCACCTTTATTAAATAATTAGGTTATGAAGATTGTAACATCTTATATTTTATATTTTTTTGAGTCCATGTCATATTTTACTTTAATTTACTGACTTGTAGATAATTAGTTATGAATTTTATAACTTCAAACGAATTAGAAAAATCCATTAAAAATCATATATTAATTAAATTGGAACTAGGTGATGAGAATGCTATCATTGAATAACTGATAATTTTCTTATTCTAAAGCATAGTCCCTTTTGTTTTTCTAACTTACTATTTATTTATAATGAACTTTGTAAAAATTGGACAATAAAAAAGAAATATAATTTTAGATGTACAATCCTTATCCTTGTAGAGGGACATGCCCGACTAAGATGGCCGAACTCTTCCTCACCACGTGGCCTAGAAATTACTAATTGAAAATTTGACAGAATTACATAGGGACCAGAGAAAAGACCAAAGTTGTAGGGAAATATGGCTACAAAATAGGTTGTTGAAACAAAAATTTATCTACCATATTCCCCATAAACCAACAGATCACGTCAATTACTATAAGATGTGAAGGATGGTTTTGAGGATATACCTGGTGGTAGAGCAAGTCCAGTGACATCTCCTCATTGTTGTAGATGCACAAATATCTTCTAGTTGCACTGGGGCTCGACTGACTATTGCGCCTCATGGTCTACACCACTGACTACAACCTCGAACATCATTGTCTACAGCAACTCCTCTTGCCATGGACTATTAGTTGACCTTGTCCTCCTTATCAATGGTAAAAGGCCACCCGACCTCTAGAGAAGTTCAAAAGGACCACCTAGAACTCTTGTTGTCCTTGTAGATTGGACTGAAGGAGTTGTCCCGCCTGTTGGCGTACTAGTCACCAACTTGCTCTCCCACAACATTGATCCTCAGTTGTTCTCCCCTGTTGCTATCCCTCCCTAGTTTAGTAGGACTTTCTTCATCTCTCTTGGTTACCACAACTAGAGAGGACACCAAATGTCAGAGCAACTAATTCTCAATTGTCTGTGTTGTGTTCCGGGAAGTCCCCAATACCCCTCTATTTATAGGAGGGGTTTGGGTCAGGGTTCCCAGTCTATGTAAAAGTGGAAGGGACTGGAAGATCTTGAATTTTCATAATCTACAAACACTGAAATGGTTATTTGGCTTGCGAGACAGTCATTTCTCTCTATGAAATGGTTATTTGGTAGTTTCCCAATTGCACACAAAATTGGCAAAAAGTTTGCAATTGATGCTAAACATTAATTCCTTACATCACTAGACTTGTGTAATCAAAACAATAAAAGTTTCTCGTGAATTTGAGTAAGTTTCCAAAACCTTCCACTAGACCAACTAAGCCGATCGGTGCATGATGTGAATCAGCCACCTCACTCTGCCCAAGCCGATCAGTTCACCCAGTGACCCGATCGTTTGGAGCCAGTTTCATGTTAACCGTCACCAATTCAATTTCAATCAGCCTGATACTCCAAACGACCGTCTCAACACTTGAGCCAATCATTTGTCACTCCAAACGGCCATCTCACTGTATGAGTCGATCATTTGGAAGTGTAGTCAGCTGATTTGTTCCATGAATTGAATAACTAAACACTTTAGTAACCAATTCAAGCATCCTTCAAGATTAAACTCCTCTTGTAGGTCACAAACTATATGTGTGACCAAATTGGTCCCATATTACATTGGCAGTGAATGTCCATAACAACTTAAGGACATCACAAGCAATGTGCGGTGTCTAGTCGCCCCATCAATTCTACCCGAGTAAATGGAAAGTTAGGGAAAAGCTTCAACATACAATCTATTCTTGGTGTTATACTATTTGTATAATTATTTTGTCTATGATACCCCGATTGAACTTGAGGCATGGAGTAGTCACCTTCTTCAACATTCAATCTTGTTTCTTGAACCAGAGTAGAATGTCTGAGATATATGTAAGGTCAATATCACATATTGACTCACGTATGCATGGAAATGCATTTCTCAGTGTCACTTGATCATGAGGCCTAGGATATCATACTCCCATATAAGGGACAAATCCCATCTCTATCACTCTCAGTCAGTCTCCAACTCACAATTACCCAATCATCACCTTTATAACAACCCATGTTTTAGGATTGTGTTTGATGTGTAACATGTGATGATTGTAGTGATTTCAGGTTTAAGAACCACAAACACAACCATAACTATGAGAGCTGAGTATGACTACCTTGCTAATAGTTTCCATGTGTCAGTCTCACAGAGGGTCTATCCATTACACTATTCTCTAACATGTATTTGTGTGCTTGGTTAGATATAGACATATCATGACTTAGAGATTATATCATCAACCAACTCACACTCTAATCTTGTTTGTCATTGATGTCTATCAACCTTCCACAATGACAACTGATCAGGGACAAAATGAGAATATATATATATATATATATATATATATATATATATATACTCTTAACATTCATATGATCTCATTTCTGCCAGTCATGTACTTGAAGACATAAGACATTGAGTAATATTATTCTCTATACAACTATAAATTTGCATCATTATCTCATAAATGAATTAAACTGAATAAATTAGAAGCTTTCCTTTTTTATTAATCAAATCAATTACAAATTATTCCATTACATTCATCATATTATTGTCTCTTTGGGCATGCATACCAACAAAAACACCCCTGATCAAGAACAAGACACAAAGCAAGCACGAGGGGCGAGCCGATAATCTAGTATTATTCATTTTTCTCAAATGGGCAACTCACAAACAAAGGCCATGGAACCGACTCCTAGATCAGAACTCCCAATTCACTCTACCCCTACTCTAGAAAACGATCCTCACAAGTCCGTAAGAGCAAACCATGAACATAAAGTCACAATTTGAGTGAAAAAGGAGGGGAAGGAATCAAGAGAGCAACTATGTGATAGACTACCCTATGTGTGATGATGGCTGATAGATTCCCAAACTATAGAGTCATAGATACAAACCCAAGCTTTTCATCCAAAACAAAAACTTGTATCGAGTTTGCAATCAACAACCAAAGTCGATTGAGGCAAGCAATGAAATTTAAAGTATACTTCTGTAGTGAAATAATAAGCTAGGAACAAGGGGAAAATGAGATATCATCAGACGAGCAATGCAAAACTTTAGCTAGGAACGTAGAAATCCAAGCATTCGAATAAGTTCCTAGGAAGTCATTGAGACTAAGGAAGACTTTCTAGAACTCAAAGGTAGTCAAGGCCAAGGGTAACCTCGTATGTTGTAGGGTTTTGTAATTGGTATCAGAACTCCCCCAAAGGACATAAAACACATGGTATAAGTATGTTAAAAATGAAGAAGCATTTCTAAGATATCCTTGTCATTAATGGAGACATGATCTTCATCCAGTGTCATGATCTATAGTGGTAGTACCAGGAAACCATGTCAATTGAAGCTTGTTGATGCATCCTGCACTCATTATCTCCCCAAGATTCAAAATAGAAGCATCACAACCTCGACCAATAACTTCCTCATCTAGTTTCCCTTTTGAGAAATAATGCAACAAGCTTGAGTACTATGTGAACTTCAACATACTTCGTTACTGATATGTTTGTGATCCGAAAAATTGATTTGGTACTGACATCAACTGAGGTGAGGTTGGAAGCTATGAGAGAGAGCATGCGATGGAACCCAACGGGAGTGGGGGATGAGGTGGCCATCCTTGAGGACACATACTCCAGAGGTGTGCGGATACCAAGAGTGGTGTAGATCAAGGGTATTATGTTTGAGCTTGGAATGTACTTGATGACCGAAGCGAAGAACATCTTCTATTGGTTCTAGAATCACAAAGCATGCAAGTACCAACCAGTATAGTGAGGAAGTTTTAAAATTTATACTAAAATAACTAAAATGCATTGAGGAATGAACACATAAACAAGAAGCCTTTACATGTGATTGGAACACTGATGTGATCTGGGTTCCTAGCTTGTACACTGGTTCCTTGTTGTCACAATATAGATCAATTACATCATTGATGCTTGGAACCACCCCAAGTCTAGAAATGAACTTCTTGATCCAAATATATTTTGAGAAAAGGGGTGAAAAAATAGGAAACAAAAACAAAAATTTTATAGCCATATTCCCTATAAACCAGTGGATTGCGTCAAAAACTATATAATGTAAAGGATGGTTTCAAGGATATACCTGGTCTTGAAGCAAGTCCAACAAAATATTCCTCATCGTTGGAGATACGTAGTTGTCATCTAGTTTCTCTCGAATGGTATCTGTACAACTCTTGTTCTTCATCACGGATAGTAGACTAGAACAATGTCTATAGTGGATCATGTGGACTTGCCACAGACTTTAGGATGACATTATTCTCCAAGCAGTAGACAACAACCTCCCGCCTATAGGGTTGTCCAAGCAGACCAATGAGAACTCCACATCGTGCTACTAGAGCCAACAAGAAGGAGTTTTCCCTTCTATCAGTGTACTAGTCACCGACATGATCTCCCACAACTGATCCTCAGTTGTTATCTCCCTTACTGTCCCTCCCTTTAACGTGTAGGTCTTGCTCATTCTCTCTATTGGTTACCACAACCAGAGAGGACAACAGTTATCAGAGTAGCTAATTCTCAATTGTGTCTTAGGAAGCCCCCAATACCCCTCTATTTATAGTAGAGGTCAGGGCCAGGGTTCCCGATCGGAATGGGATTAGAAGGGTCCAGAATCATGAATAATCTAGAACCTACAAACTGGAAGATGGTCATCTCACAATGTAAAATAGTCATCTCGTGCGTGAGACAGTTGTCTCACATAGAGAGACAATCGTTTTACATAGTTTCTAGTTCTAAATCAAATTGTCAATTCAAATCCAATTAATGCACAACATGATGTCAACATTAAACCTTGGTTCAATCGAATTTCCCCACGAACTGGGCATCTTGCTCAAGTGATCCGATCATCTCTTTCACGTGAGTCAGTCGTCTCATGACTATTATCTGGTCATCTTGCCCACATGAGATGGTCATCTCACGACCATCACACAAGACGGTTGTCTCGTGTCCCAGTTCTGGAAGAACTCAACCAATAAAATTTCTATTCAACCTGACACTCAAAACAGTTAGTCTAACACTTGAACTTGATGATTCTGAGTCCAGTCAGTTGATCATTTTTTAATTGAATACCTAAACACATTTAGTAATCTAATATATATGATTCTTAAATATACTCCTTAAATCCAAGTGTATCCAATGTGTGTGACCCTATAGGTCCAAACTTACGTAGGCATTGAATGTCCATAATAAACTTATGACATCACAAGAAAAGAGAGGTGCCTAGTCACACATCATTTCTACCCAAGTAATTTGGAAAGTTGGAGAACAAATTCAACCTACAATCTATAATTAGTGTTACTGTGATTTTATAGTTCCTTTGTATCTCATATCTAGATTGAATTCAATGCATGGAATCGTCATCCTCTCAATGTTTAATCCATGTTCCTTGAACTAGAGAAAATTGTATGAAATGCATATGAGTTCACATATCACATACTAAACCACATCAATACGGCACTACATTCATCAATCTTGCTTATCAAGAGGTCTTGTATATCAAACTCATGTAGGAGGGATAAATCCATCTACATAACTCACACTCAGTCTAGATGTGTCAAAGCTATGCAATCATCACCTTTATGAGAACCCGTATTTCAAGATTATGTTTGATGATGTCAAAGTATACCCAACGACATGTGATGAGTGTAGTAACTTTAGGTGTAAGAACCATAATCACCACTATCACTATGAAAGATGATTCTGACTACCATTTCATGTCTTCCATGTATCAATCTCATGGTGGGTCTATTTGATACACAGTTCTCTAATATGTATTTGAGTGACTGAATTGAAATCATATATCATGAAAAATGAGACTCTGTCATCAATCAACACACACTCTAGTCTTATGTATTATTGTCGTCTATTTTTTCTTCCCCATTAATATCTGACTAGGGACATAAAAAGAATGTATATACTCTTAGAATTAGTATGATCTCATTGTTCAAGTCACATACTTGAAGACATACATCATCGAGTAATATCATTCTTTACACATCTACTTACGTCTGTGTCATCATCTCATGACTGAGAGAAACATAATAGATGGAATTACCTTTTCTTATCATCAAATAAGTTATCAAATTCCACACTCCAATCATCATATGATTGGCTCTCTGGGCATACATACCAACAAACTCCCACTTACACTTAGACCAAATCACCCACGAGTCATATTCCAAGTGATCTTAACAGGTCCATTATGTTTCTGCTGCGCAAGCACTTTATAGTAGGTTTAGCAACATTTGCTTAAATTTGGTATTTTGTATTTTTCACATCTCATCATTGTGTGACTTTTTGCATGAGATGGAAGTGTCATAGTATGCAATCTGAGATTCCATGCCTATCTAATAGCTCCATTGTTGTCATAGTATTTCTACTATGTCATCAATGGTTGGAACCTCCACATGTTCACCCATATGCACTTCTTGATCCATTCAATATCATTTGTTGTTCTCATAATAAAAAGATACTTGACTTATTTAATAGATATAAACAATTGTCCTTAGCTCAAAATCCTTTCCATCTTATAGTTCTTGCTTTAGAATCAAACATATATTTTGGTTGTGCTCATTAATTTGTTAGTTTGGAAGCTTGCATCAATGTAACCTTTTACACCCAACTCTTACTTATTACCTGAGAGGATATCCAATCATCTCATATGAATTGAACATGATGAGAGGACATATATACATACCTACCTGGAAATATTGTATCTATTGGACATGGCAAGAGGGTATACGTCAGATGCTCGTGAGAGTCATTGGAATACCACAAAGAACATACTTGGTTGCTTGTAAAGCACTAAAAGGATTGGATATCTAATACCATATCCCAATCATCACATGATTGGATCTTTGGGCATACATACTAACAAACTCCCACATTCACTTAGATCCAATCACCCACAAATCTCATCCTGAGTGACCTAACATGACTATCATGATTCTACTGTGCAAGTTCTTTTATGGTGAGTTTAGCAACGTTTGGTTTAAGTCAGTATTTTACAATTTTTCACATCTCTTCATTGTACGACTACTCGTATGCGATGGAAGTGTTATAACATGCTATCTGAGATTCCTAGTCTAACTCTTAGATCCATTGTTGTCATCAATATTTCTACTGTATCATCAATGGTTAGAACCAAACACAAGTACACCCATATGAACTTCTTGATCCATACAATATCCTCTATTGTTCTTAAAACATAGAGATACTCAACTTCTTTTATAGATTTGAACATCTGTCAATAGCTCAGAACCCTTTCTAGCTTACAATTTTCATTTAATGTCAAACATAAATTTAGATTGTGATTATTTTGTCAGTTTGGAAGCTTGCATGGGTGTAACCCTTTATATCCAACTCTTCCTTATTACCATAACTAGGGAACTAATCCTTTAAGTGCTTCACAAGCATCTAAGGATGTTCTTTATGGTAGTCTGGTGACTCTCACTGGTATCTAACATATACCTTCTCATCATGTCCAATACGTATGAGATTGTTAGGAAGGTATATATATATATATATATATATATATATACATATATATATATATATATATATATATATATATATATATATATATATATATTCATCATGTCAAATACATATAAGATGACTGGATATCCTCTTGTCATTTCCAATACATATGATATTATTGGATATCTTCTCATCATGACCAATACATACGAGATAACATGATTAGTCCATAACATTGCATTCCAGATCAATCCATGTGTTCCTATTCTTCATAAGAATTGGGACACTAGGCTCCTAAGAGACTAACTCCATGGAACATGGACACATTTTCTCTCATTGAGTCTTGCATTCTGAACCCTTCAACATCTTTCCAATGCATGTTCCTTTCTCAGTTCAAGAAGCTTTTTAGATGTATCTCTATAGAACTTGATCCCTATCACATATGACACTTTTCCTAAATCCTTAATATAGAAGGTACTTTCCTTGCCAGGTTATAACATTTGTAGGTTAAGGACGTCATTCCCCATCATCATGTGGAATTTTGATATGCTCCCACTAAATCTTTTGTAATCACATATTCCATCTTCATTATGACATAAGTCAAACCCTTTGATTGTCTTGTCAATTAGAAGATTCCAGCTCTAAGATGCTTGCTTCAATCCACATATTTAGTTTTGTATCATATAGAATTTATTTGCATTAATGAATTTATAAAACCATTAGGCTATGTCATGTACACATTCTCTTAACTATTCCAACTAAGGAATGTAGTTTTAACATCCATATAACAAATCTCACATTCAGACTAAGCTGCAACAAAAAGCATGATCTAGATGGATTCAACCATGGTAATTGGTGAAAGACTTCATCATGTTCAACATCTTAAACTAGTTTAAAACTCTATGCAACCAATATACTCTTCCATGTCATTCCTCTTACAAAGACCCAAATGTACCCTATGGGTTTTACCCCTTCAAGTGGATCCAACATGGTCATACCTTGTTGGTGTACACGGAGTCCATCTTTGATCCCATGGCCTGAAGCCATTTCTCAAATTCTGGTCTTTCAATAGTTTCTAGGTATGTTGTTGACTTATATCTATGATCAACTTTCCTCCTTTTGAGTTATAAGATATCATAAACTTTCAAACTCAAGGTGCGTTCTACTAGAAGTGTGAGTTCTGTGTTTTCATAAGGAACTTGAGATTCTACAACAACTTGTGATTCTCCTTTTAGTTCTATTTTTTGTTGTTTCTCTCGAACATTTCGAGTTCTACTTTTACTTCCACTGATTCCTTTGGGACGAATTTACATTTAGGAATTCAGCCATCCTAGCAACAAACACTTTGTTGTCAGGTTGGACTATAAGTAGTATTATACAAGATAACATTCATGTGATTTTTGGATAAAGTCATTTAAGAAACAATTTTCTTATATAATCCTTTAGTCCTAATCACTACAAAATACACATAGGGACACTTCCCATGCATATCTCATATGGGGTCTTTTGAACCATTTTAGACGGTACATTGTTTTAGTGTAAATCATGTGCCAAAAAGAATATTGGATGATTAGCTAGATATTTTGATAATCGCACCATGACTTAACACGGTGTGATTCCTTCCTTTTTAATACACTCTAATGATATCTTATCATTATGTTTCAGGTGGAGTTCATCATGATACACTATCATGATCTCCCAAAAGGTCCTCAAACTCTTGGTTTATGTATTTCAACATCAATCATATCAAGGTATCTTAATACCTTTATCAAGTTAGTTACATACAACATTTATGATCTTCTTGAACACTTCAAGAGATTCATTCTTGTATTTTACTACATACAAATTTCAATATCTACCTTTAGCATTCATTCCAATAAATATAGTGAGGTACTTGTAACTACCTTTAGCATTCATTCCAAGATGTCTATGTACATCAACATGTACTAGTCCTAATGGAGTAGTCAATCTCCCACTACATCTACTGAAGATGCTTTTATCATATTTCACAAAAAATAATATATTTATGTCTCCAAAAGAGTCTAGATAACCATCATATGGATTTTAGAAATGCATTTATCATTTATGCACTTTAAATGACAATGTTATATTCAATGTATGAATCATCAAGTCATTTAATATATGTGTCATACACATATTTGTCTTTACAACTATCCAATATAGTTAGTGAGACATAGGGCATTCCCATAAAAGATCATGTCTTTTAAAATTAAACATAATGTTCTTGTCATACAAGACATATGATGTTTTCAACCATGGCATGTACATAATAGCAATTCAATAATTCTATTATGCGCCGAAAAATGACATCTTCCAGCTATAAAGTCAGCAACCCTTACTCTGCACAGTTCAATATTTACTTCTTCTTAGTTTTTGAACTAGAGATCTCTATCTCCATCTTCTTCCCGGGATCCTCTATAACGAGGATAATTCCTTTCCAATATCCAAACAAGTGATAATGGTGGCACTTTCTTTTCTTTGTCCTTTAAGCTAAAAGGTCATATTCCTTTTACACTTACCCTTCTCCATATATTGAGTGCAGAAGACTTGGGCTTTAACTTAGCCTCATAACACTTCTTAACCTTGCCTTTGCCCTAGGACTCACTTTCACTGATCATTAACATAGATTTATCCTTCTTCCTTGTTTTGGCATCAATCTGTGAAGCATTTGATAAACTAACTATATGATTCATTAAATGCTTGGATAATCATATTCATGGTCAACTCTTGACCTAAGGGAAATTCCAGTCATTCCACATGTCCAATCATATTGAGAATATGAAGCTCTACAAGACCTCCCTTTGTTAGGTTGCACTCAATTAGCGCTTTGGAGACATTATACCTTCTTTGCATTGCATGATTCTTAAGATGTGTTACCATCTCGAGAATGTCCATGTTTTCTAGGTTGTTCATGCAACTCATAGTTCATCCAACAGATCATTAGGTATTCAAATGTCTATGGCATCATTGGTATGCTTCCAATAAGCATCCATTTAGCCTTAGGCACGTTTAGAGGGATTCCTCTGATATTGGTTTATCAAGGACATAGAGCTTTCACTCTTTGATGAGAACATTTCTCAAAGTCCTTAACTGATTGTGGAACTTTATCCCATTTTGTCCTTCTAAAGGGCTGGTTGCAATTTGAACATGTTTTGTGTTTGACATTTGATTCTACAAAGAAATATTGCAACTTTTAAAAAAAAATTATTTGGTTTGATTTTATAAATTTGATGATATTAATTAGGTCTTTAATTATTATCACTCCCACTATTTTATTCAAATTGATATCCGTCCATATCAATCTAGAATATTGTAGCGTATAATATTCTAGTGGGCCAAGATCCATATTTCATCGAGTCATGACTCAGCTTTGGTTGTTCACCCACAACATGATTATTTAGGTAGGCCAACTTTCTAGTTGCATCTGAATGTAACTCTTGGATAGATGATATGTGCAACTCTTTTCCATATCATCTGCATGCCTCTGGCGCCTGGTCTCACCAAGTTATCAACAGTCAAGCCTGACCCAAAAGATGACACGATAATAATGCACCCCACTTTGGTAGAAACTACATTACTACCATCACACTTCCATGAGATAGATGGCACACTATGCTTTGGCATAAAATATGCTTGGTCGATCAAGCTTTTCATGTGTGCCTCTTTTGTAAGGCATCTAAGACATTGATATTATATTTGAGGGAGTTGGTATACATACATATACTTTATCAATCACCACATATATAGTATGTATCATATACATGCTATAACCACAAATGAGAACATGCAATAAATAAACTCACAAGTGGTGGTTATGGCCCTACTAATGTAATTACTTGGAGCCACAAGGAATTACTACACGGATGGTCCACATCATATGGAACTTGTTGTTGGTGAATATCTATGCTCGAGCCAATTCAGGTTGATCAGTTCAACTCTTAAAATGGTTGGCTCACTGCCTAGTTTCTCTGATTGGGCTCTTCTAAAATGGTCATTTGGTTCTTAGGTCCAAGAAGCATCTGGACACCTCCATCCATTCGGTTGGGCCACCAGTTGATCGATTTGTTAATCGGTCGTCTGGCCTCCTTGGCCCTCCGGCCGATCACGTCGTCTCACGAGCCACTCATTTACCTTTGTGCAGGTTGTCATCTCACATAGAAACATAAATTAAAACTAACCTATTTCTTATTACATTGTATAAGGGGAAAACCTAGAGTTACAATCAAGGGGAAATAGGAAGAAGATCATTAATTTGCATTTGGAAAGGAGAGGGAGGTTTGGTACACATACCGATTAACAATAGAAATAAATAAACACAACCATGCACACACAGATCTTGGGTTTTGTCCATAACCATGCTTCACATCCACCATAAAAAATGATTTTATGCCTACACATGTAATTGCATGCATATATATATGTATATATATGTATATATATATATATATATTTATATATATATATATATATATATATATATATATATATATAAATATATAAATATATATGTGTGTGTGTTTGGGTTCTTATGTGGTGATTTAGATGGACGTGCACTTCAACCAATTTAAATATTCACATCGTATATAATAAATAAACATGATAAAACCAAAAATCCGATCATATTGATTATCCCAAAACATAATTAATTGACATGGCTTTGATACCACTGTTGGGAAATATGACATCACATAGGTAGCAAAAACAAAAATTTAACTGACATATTTCCCATTAACCAACAGATTGTGTCAACAACTATGCAATGGGAACGATGGTTTCATGAAGATATACCTAGTTCTAGAGAAAATCCAGTGGCAATCCTTGTCGACGTAGATGTGCACTTTGTCTTGGATGACATCTGTGTAGATCCTGGTCACATAGGGTCTCGCTTTACTGTTCCACCATGGACAACGAACTCAAACAACTATTGCAACGACTCCTCTAATCTCTCCACAGACTGTGAGTTGATGTTGCCCTCCTAGCAGTAGCCAAAGGACTCCTACCTCTAGGGTATTCCACACGAACCAACTACATCTCCTGTCGTCTTACTACATTGGACAGGAAGGAGTTGTCCCTTCCGTTGGTGTACTATTTACCAACCTTCTTTCCCACAACAATGATCCTTAGTTGTTTCTCTCCCTTGGCTATCCCTTCCTAGTCGGGTAGGACTTGCCTGGGCTCTGGTGATTATCGTAACCAGAGAGGACATCAATTGTCAAAGTAACTAATTTTCAATTGTCTTAGTAGTAGTTGTGTTTTGGGAAGCCCTCAATACCAATCTATATATAGGAGGGGTTAGGGTCTGAGTTCTCAATCCCCATCCAATACAGGACTAAAGTGGGAGTGGAAAGGAAAAAAAGATCTTGAATTTTTGCAATAATTTTGGAAGTTTCACAACTTGTGTGCGCCAAAATGGTCACCTCTCCTGGCGAGACGGTCATTTTGCTAAGCAAATCAGTCATTTCACATTTTCCAATTCTGCACATATGTCAGCAATTCAATTCCAATTAGTTGTCAACTTGACGTCAGCACCAATCATTTGTGCAATCAAATTGCACCTCTGAAATGGGCATCTGGTGTAAATGAGACGGGTGTCTCACATCATCCTAGACATCCATCTCACACAGGTGAAACAGGCATCTCGCAACCCAGGTCAGGCAGAATTCCAACCAATGTACAATACAATTAGCATAACCCTCCAAACAACATTCTCAACACTTGAATTGATCGTTTGGAAGTCTAGTCAGATGATCTGTTGTGTGAATTGAAATAACTAAACACTTTAGTAATCAATTCAATTATCATTTAAGATCAAACTCCTCTTCTGTATGAGTTCCTATGTTTGTGACCCTATAGGTCCCATATCACGTTGGCAATGAATGTCCATAACTCACTTATGACATCACAAGAAAAGAGCGGTGCCTAGTCGCACATCAGTGCTACCCAAGTGAATGGAAAGTTGGGGAGCAACTTCAACCTACAATCTGTGTATGGTGTTATAGTGTTTGTATAGTTCCTTTATTATTGATATCTAGATTGAACTAGAAGCATGGAGTAGTCATCCTCATTATTATTAAATCTTGTTGCTTTAAACAGAGCATACTATATGAGATATATGTAATCTCAATATAACATATTGACTCACATGTGTATGGACATACTTTTCTTAGTCTTCCTAATCAAGAGTCCTTGGATATCATAATCATGTAGGAGGGACAAATCCCATGTCTATCACTCATAGTCTGTCCCCATGTGTCAAAGTCACCCAATCATCGCCGTTATAACAACCCATGTTTCAGGAATGTGTTTGATGATGTCAAAGTGTACCCAACAACATGTGATGAGTGTAGTGATTTCAGGTCTAAGAAATACCATCACTATGATATCTAACTATGACTTCTATGATGATGGCTTCCATGTGCCAGTCTCACAGTGGGTTTATCTGATACACTGTTCTCTAAAATGTATTTGTGTGCTTGGTTTGATATTGCCATATCATGACTAATGAAACTATGTCATCAGCCAACTCACACTCTGATCTTATGTATTATTATTGTCTATCTACCTTCCACAATAACAATCGATTAGGGACATAATGAGAATGTATATACTCTTAACATATGTATGATCTCGTTCTTCCATATCACGTACTTGAAGACATACATCATTGAGTAATATCATTCTTTAGACATTTATTAGTATTCATTATCTCATAACTGAATATACAAAATAAATTGGAAGCTTGACTTTATTATTATCAAATAAGGTATCTAATGCCATATCCCAATCATCACATAATTGGCTCTCTGGGCATTCGTACCAACACCCACTAAATCTTCTGCAATCACAAATTTCATCTTAATTTTGACTCTAGTCAGAATCTTTGACTGTCTTGTCAAATAGAAGTTTCCAGCTCTGAGATGCTTGCTTCAATCCACACATTAACCTTTGTAGCTTATAGACTTTATTTGCATTATTGGATTTATAAAACCTTTAGGTTGTGTCACATACACATCTTCATAATTATTCCAAATAAGGAATTTCGTTTTAACATCCATATGCCAAATCTCACAGTCATACTAAGTTGTAACATAAATTATGATCCATATGAATTAAACCATGGTAACTAGTGAAATACTTCATCATGTTCAACACTTTTAACATGTTTGAAATCTTTGAACCAATCTACCCATCCATGTTGGTGTTTTCTCAAAGACCCATATGCATCTTATGGGTTATAGCCCTTCAAGTGGATCCACCAAGGTTATACCTTGTTGGTATACAAGGACTGTATTATGGATCTGATGATCTCAAGCCATTCCTTAGTTTTTGGTTTCTCAATAGCTTCTAGGTAGTTTGTTGAGTCATCATATGTGACCAACTCATCACCTTTCTTAGTTATAAGCTATCATAAATTTCAAACTCAAGGCATTTTCTATTAGAACTTTGAGTTTTGTGTGTTATATAAGGAACTTGAGATTCCACAACAGCTTATGATTATCCTTGTTCCTATTATACCTTTTTTAGGTTCAATTTTTCTTATTTTTCTTGAACATTTCACGTTCTACTATTTTTCCCACTAATTCCTTTGGAATGAAGTTCTTATTCAGGAATATATCCATCCTGATAAAAAAACAACTTTGTTGTAGGATTGGGATAAGAGTAGTATTTAACAAAATAGCATTTAAGTGATTTTGTAGACAAACCTTGTAAGAAACTACTTTCTTACATAATCATTCATCCCTAATCACTATAAAAGACACATCACGACACCTCCCATGCCATATCTCGCATGGTGTCTTTTGAACCAATTTTAGATTGTACATTGTTTTGTGTTAAGCACGCCTGAAACAAATCATAAGATCAGCTCGATTTCAATTGATAATCACATGATGACTTCACAGAGTGTGATACCTTCTATCTAATACACTTTCATGATACACTATCATTGTATTTCAGGTGGAGTTCATTACGATCTCCTCAGAAGGTTCTCAAACTCTTGGTTTAAATTATTTCCACATTGATCATATCGAAGTATTTTAATACTTTTACCAAGTTAGACACACTTCATTCAAAATCTCCTTGAACACTTCAAGAGATTCAGATTTGTATTTCATTAAATATTAATTTCATATCTACTGATAGCATCAGTAAATATAATGAGGTGCTAGTAACAACCTTAACTTTTATTCTAAAAGGTCTATATACATCAGTATGTATGATCCCTAATAGAATAGTCGTTGTCCCATTACATCTAGGGAAGATTCTTTTGTAATATTACAAAACAAATAATATATGCATGACTCTACCATTTCAATTACCAAGAGTGTCATGATAACCATCGTATGGATTCCTGTAATGCATTTATTATTTATGTGCTCTAGATGACAATATTGTAGGTACTCAATTCTTTAGTCATCAAGTCATTCAATATATGTGTCATATAGAGATTTGTCTTTAGAACTATCATATATATTTTGTGAGACATAGGGCATTGCCATAAAAGATCATATCTTTAACGTGAAACATAATGTTCTTGTCATATAAGACATATGATGTTTTCATCAATGGCATGTACACAATAGCAATTGACTAATTCTATTATGTGCCTATGAATGACAAATTCCAACTATAGAGGCAGAAACCCTTGCTCCATACTACCTTACTTCTTCTCAGGTCCGAAAGTAGATATCTTTATCTCCATCTTCTTCCTGAGATCCTCTATAAAGAGGATAATTCTTTCCAATGTCCAGACAAGTGACAATGGTGGCACTTACTTTTCTTAATCCATCAAGTGAAAAGGACAAATTCCTTTTCCACTAACTCTTCTCCATAAATTGAGTGAAGAAAGCTTGGACTTCATCTTAGCCTCAAAACTTTTCTTGGCCTTGCCTTTTCCCTAGGACTCACTTATGTAATTTGTTGGAGCCACAAGGATTTACCACAACCTAGGGTCCACATCACATGCAAAATCCTATTATTGATGAAGATTTGTTCTTTCCAATCTAGGTTGATAGATTCAACCTTTGAACTGATTGAATCTCCTCTTGGCCAGTCGTTTGGTCATCACACCTCTCTTCTGGTTCATTTATCCACCATCTTCTGGGTCCACCAGTCGATCGGTTGGGTCCACTTGGTGATCGGTTTGGATCATCCTTGTGGTCCTTCTTGTTCCTCCAATTGGTCAAACCATCTTTGAGATGGTCAGTTAGCATTTTTATAATGTCTTTCTTCTTTGACATAACATGAAAGTAAACTATCCTACTATACATGATTATATAGAAACCCTGAGTTACATTCGAGGGGAGAAAGGGTAGGAAATAACTTTACATTGGGAAGATAAGACAGAGACTCAATACGTGGATCGAGATATAATTGAATTAACCAACCACACAGCCATGCACAGATAATAGGGGTTATTGGCCATAACCGTGCTACACATCCACCATCAAAACTCAATTTTAGGGGGACACTTGTAAATTGCATATATATATCATCTATATATTAGTTTGGAATTATCGTGATATTTGATTAGACTAGATATTATTTGCATCACATGCAATAATTAAACAATAAAATCAAAATATAATCATATCAATTATCCCAAATATAGTAGATTGACTTGGCCCTGGTACCACTGTAGGGAAACATAGCGACAAAATAGGAAGTGGAAACAAAACTTTTATAGCCATATTCCCCATAAACCAGTCGATTGTGTCAATAACTACATAATGGAAAGGATGATATCGAGGATATTCCATGTCCTAGAGCAAGTCTAGCAACATATTCATCATTGTTGTAGATGTTCAACTATCATCTAGTTGCTCTTGGACGGTGTATGTGCATCTCCTGGTCTTTACCACAGACAACATACTCGAACAACATTTGCAGCAACTCCTACAAACTCGCCAAGGATGGCAGGATGACGTTGTCCTCCAAGTGGTAGACACCAACCTCCCGTCTCTAGAGTAGCCCACAAGGATCACTGAGAACTCCATGTTGCTCTACCAGAGTGAACGAGAAGGAGTTGTGCCCTTCTATTAGCATACTAGTTGCCAACATGCCCTTCCACAATTGATCCTCAATTGTTCTCTCCCTTGCTATCCCTCTCTTTAATGGGTAGGACTTTCTCAAGATCTCTATTGGTTACCACAACTAGAGAGTACAATAGTTGTCAGAGCAATAAATTCTCAATTGTGTGTCTTGGGAATCCCCCAGTACCCCTCTATTTATAGTAGAGGCCAGGTATAGGGTTCCCAATCGGTGTGGGAGTAGAGAGGTCTGGAATCATGAATGCTCTAGGACCTGTAAACTATGAGAGAGTTGTCTTGCATTGTGAAATGGTAGTCTCATGTGTGAGATGCTCATCTCATGTGTGAGACAATCATTTCACACAGTGAGATAGTCGTTTCGAGAAGTTTTCAGTTCAGAATCAAATTGGCAATTTGATTCAATTTATGCACAACATGGCATGAACACAAATCCTTGATGCTATCAAATTTCCCCATGAATCAGGCATCTCATGACCATGAATCGGTAATCTCACTCACACGAGTTGATCGTCTCCCAACCATGAACCGGTCATCTCATTCATGTGAGACGGTCATCTCGTTCACAGGAGAGAGTTGAGAGGGAAATTTATCTTCCACTGTCTCAGGGTAGTGATAGTGGTGACAATGCCTCTCTTGGTAACTCCTCCCTTTGCTTTGAGAGAAAAAGATTTGGGCTTCTATCTAGCCTTAGAACTCTTCTTAGCTTTTCCTTTACCCTAGGACTTCACTTTAGCTCTGTTGATCATCATCCCAGAGTTGGGTTTGTCTTTCTTCATTTGTGCTTTAGTTGTTCTCAACATGCCAAGTAATTTTGACAGCAAATTCATGTTGTAGTTCATGAAAAATTGACTATATGATTCTGGAAGTGATTGCAGAATCACATCAGTGGCCAACTCTTGACCCAAAGGAAATCCCACTCTAGTAAGGTTCTCCACATACCCAATAAGATTGAGCACATGGGGACCTAGTGGATCTCCTTCTTCCATGTTTCACTTGAACAATGACTTGGAGACATCATATCTCTCTTGTCTTGCCTGATCATGGTGCATATTGTTAAGATGCATGACCATCTCAATAACATACATGTTCTCATGTTGTCTCTACAACTCATATTTCATTGAGCACAACATCATGCACTTGACATCTACGATGTCTTTAGAGTGCTTCTTGTAAGCATCCATGTTATCCCTAGGAGCAGTGGGAGTAGGTTCATCTAGCTCTGGTGTTTCTAGAACACAAAGCTTTTTCTCTTGTTGAGAACAATTCTCGATGTTCTAAACTAATCATGGAAATTATTCCCATTTAACTTGTCCTTATCAAGGACCATTCGTAAGGAAAACATGTTGTTTTTCATCATTTTAATCTACAAGAGAAATATGCTATTTGTCAGACATTTTGATTTGATTTGATTAAACAAAATTTGATGGTTTTTAATTAGGACTTTAACTAATTATCACTACCACTATTTTGTTCAAATTGATAACCATCATGTATCAATTCAGAAGGTTGCAATGTACAATCTTCTAGTGAGGCAAGATCTATATTTCATCAAATCGTGAGTCAGCTTTGGTTGATCACCCACAACTTGACTATTTAAATTTGTAACTTTTGCCAATTGTACCAAAATACAACTCTTGAATAGATGTTGTGTACATCTATTTGTCACAATCTATCTTCATGCCTATAGGTACATAATCTCATTAAGATCGCCTCGTTAATCTTGACCCAAAAGCCAACACGATAGAATATACACCCTACTTTGGCAGATCAACATATCTACCATCATACTTATGTTGATCACCATCACATAGTTTTCCTTCTTCTACCTTTCTTTCGCATCAACATGCCAAGCATTAGATAAACTAACATAAATGATTGATGTAAGAAATTGTAGAATCATATCTATGGTCAACTCTTGAGCTAAGAGAAATCCCAATCACTCCACATGCCCAATCATATTTAGCACATGGGGCTCTATTGGATCACCATCTGTCAGTTTGCACTCAAATAGTTCTTTGGAAACATTATACCTTTCTTGCTTGACATGATTCTTCAGATGTGTCACCATCTCAAGAATGCCCATGTTTTTATGTTGTTCATGCAACTCATAGATCATATAGAAAAGCATAAGGTACTCAAAGTCTATGGAATCATTGGCACCATTTCAATAAGAATCCATTAAGCCTTTAGGAGCATTTGGAGTGGGTTCCTCTAGCTCTAGTGTTTTAAGGACATAGAGCTTTTTCTCATGATAGAGAAAACTTCTCAGAGTCCTAAACTAGATGTGGAAATTTATCCCATTTTGTCCTTCTAAAGGACTTATCGTAATATGTATGTGTTTGTGTTTGACATTAGTTTCTACAAAGAGATATTGCAACCTTTTTCAAAACATTTTTTATTAGATAAGTTTTACGAAACTAATTAGTTGTTCAATTAACTATCACTCACACTATTTAGTTCAAATTGATAGCCCTCATGTATCAATTTGGAAGATTGCAGCCTATAATCTTCTAATGAGACAAGATAAAAAATTATTCAACTATAGTCAATCACTAAGGTAGGCAACCTTTTCAAATTTCATCATATGCAATTCTTGGATAGATGATATGTACAACTCTTTGCCATGATCATTTGTATGCCTCTTGGTTTAGATGCTCTAAGAATCACCAGTTAAGCCTACCCAATATCAAACATGATTCATATGCACCCTGCTTTGGCAGAACATACATATATACCATCTCACTTCCACGAGATAGATGGCTCAACATGATTTGGCATAACCTATGCTTGGTCAATCAAGCTTTTCATGTGTGTTGCTAATGAAAAGCATATTAGACTTAATAGGGGTTTTCTATTTATAAATACATATACTGTATCTAATCACCACATATATAGAATGTATCATATACCTAATATATCCCACAATGAAAACATGAAATAAACAAAAATATGTTATTTCCAGCCTAATGTAATTTGTTGGAGCCATAAGGAATTACCACAACCTTGGGGCCACATCACATGAAAAATCCTATTATTGATGAAGATTTGTTCTTTCCAATCTAGGTTGATAGATTCAACCTTTGAACTGATTGAATCTCCTCTTGGCCAGTCGTTTGGTCATCACACCTCTCTTCTGGTTCATTTATCCACCATCTTCTGGGTCCTCCAGTCGATCGGTTGGGTCCACTTGGTGATCGATTTGGATAATCCTTTTGGTCCTTCTTGTTCCTCCAATTGGTCAAACCATCTTTGAGATGGGCAGTTAGCATTGTCAGAATGTCTTTCTTCTTTGACATAACATGAAAGTAAACTATCCTACTATACATGATTATATAGAAACCTTGAGTTACATTCGAGGGGAGAAAGGGTAGGAAATAACTTTACATTGGGAAGATAAGACAGAGACTCAATACGTGGATCGAGATATAATTGAATTAACCAACCACACAGCCATGCACTGATAATAGGGGTTATTGGCCATAACCATGCTACACATCCACCATCAAAACACAATTTTAGGGTGACGCTTGTAAATTGCATATATATATCATCTATATATTAGTTTGAATTATCGTGATATTTGATTAGACTAGATATTATTTGCATCACATGCAATAATTAAACAATAAAATCAAAATCCAATCATATCAATTATCCCAAATATAGTAGATTGACTTGGCCCTGGTACCACTGTAGGGAAACATAGCGATAAAATAGGCAGTGGAAACAAAACTCTATAGCCATATTCCCCATAAGCCAGTCGATTGTGTCAATAACTACATAATGGAAAGGATGATATCGAGGATATTCCCTGTCCTAGAGAAAGTCTAGCAACATATTCATCATTGTTGTAGATGTTCAACTATTGTCTAGTTGCTCTTGGAGGGTGTATGTGCATCTCTTGGTCTTTACCACAGACAACATACTCAAACAACATTTGCAGTAGCTCCTGCAAACTCGCCAAGGATGGCAGGATGACGTTGTCCTCCAAGTGGTAGACAACAACCTCCTGTCTCTAGAGTAGCCCACAAGGATCACTGGAAACTCCATGTTGCTCTACCAAAGTGAACGAGAAGGAGTTGTCTGTTAGCATACTAGTTGCCAACATGCCCTTCGATAATTGATCCTCAATTGTTCTCTCCCTTGCTATCCCTCTCTTTAATGGGTAGGACTTGCTTAAGATCTCTATTGGTTACCACAACTAGAGAGTACAACAGTTGTCAGAGCAATAAATTCTCAATTGTGTGTCTTGGGAATCCCCCAGTACCCCTCTATTTATAGTAGAGGCTAGGTATAGGGTTCCCAATCGGTGTGGGAGTAGAGAGGTCTGGAATCATGAATGCTCTAGGACCTACAAACTATGAGAGAGTTGTCTTGCATTGTGAAATGGTAGTCTCATGTGTGAGACACTCATCTCATGTGTGAGACAATCTTTTCACACAGTGAGATAGTCATTTCGAGAAGTTTTTAGTTCAGAATCAAATTGACAATTTGATTCAATTTATGCACAACATGACATGAACACAAATCCTTGATGCTATCAAATTTCCCCATGAATCGGGTGTCTCATGACCATGAATCGGTAATCTCACTCACACGAGTTGATCGTCTCACGACCATGAATCGGTCATCTCACTCATGTGAGACAGTCATTTCATTCACAGGAGACAGTTGAGAGGGAAATTTCTCTTCCACTGTCTAGGCTAGTGATAGTGGTGACAATGCCTCTCTTGGTAACTCCTTCCTTTGCTTTGAGAAAAAAAGATTTGGGCTTCTATCTAGCCTTAGAACTCTTCCTAGCTTTTCCTTTACCCTAGGACTTCACTTTAGCTCTGTTGATCATTATCACAGAGTTGGGCTTGTCTTTCTTCATTTGTGCTTTAGTTGTTCTCAACATGCCAAGTAATTTTGACAGCAGCTTGTCAAAATTATTCATGTTGTAGTTCATGAAAAATTGACTATATGATTCTGGAAGTGATTGCAGAATCACATCAGTGGCCAATTCTTGACCTAAAGGAAATCCCACTCTAGTAAGGTTCTCTACATACCCAATAAGATTGAGCACATGGGGACCTAGTGGATCTCCTTCTTCCATGTTTCACTTGAAAAATGACTTGGAGACATCATATCTCTCTTGTCTTGCCTGATCATGGTACATATTGTTAAGATGCGTGACCATCTCAATAACATACATGTTCTCATGTTGTCTCAACAACTCATATTTCATTGAGCACAACATCATGCACTTGACATCTATGATGTCTTTAGAGAGCTTCTTGTAAGCATCCATGTTATCCCTAGGAGCAGTGGGAGTAGGTTCATCTAGCTCTGGTGTTTCTATAACATAAAGCTTTTTCTCTTGTTGAGAACAATTCTCGATGTTCTAAACCAATCATGGAAATTATTCCAATTTAACTTGTGCTTATCAAGGATCATTCGTAAGGAAAACATGTTGTTTTTCATCATTTTAATCTACAAGAGAAATATGCTATTTGTCAGACATTTTGATTTGATTTGATTAAACAAAATTTGATGGTGTTTAATTAGGACTTTAACTAATATCACTACCACTATTTTGTTCAAATTGATAACCATCATGTATCAATTCAGAAGGTTGCAATGTACAATCTTCTAGTGATCCAAGATCTATATTTCATCAAATTGTGAGTCAGCTTTGGTTGATCGCCCACAACTTGACTATTTAAATTTGTAACTTTTGCCAATTGTACCAAAATACAACTCTTGAATAGATGTTGTGTACATCTCTTTGTCACAATCTATCTTCATGCCTATAGGTACATAATCTCATTAAGATCACCTCGTTAATCTTGACCCAAAAGCCAACATGATAGAATATACACCCTACTTTGGCAAATTAACATATCTACCATCATACTTCTACGAGATGGATAACGCACCACGCTTTGGCATAACCTATGCTTAGTCAATCAAGTTTTTAGTGTGTGTTGCTTATGGAAATCATCTAAGACTTAATATTATATTTGAGGGATTTTATACAAATACATGTACATATCCAATTACCACATATTTATAATGCATATCATATACATGCTATAACCACAAAAAAATCATGCAATAATAAATACAAGTAATGATTATGGTCATCCTATTGTAATTACTTGGAACCACAAGGAATTACCACCACATAAGGTCCACATCATATGTAACAACCTATTTTTGATGATGCTCTATGATGAACTAGTTCGGGACAATTAATTCAACCCTTGAACTAGTCGACTAGCTTCCTGGTTGGTCTGTTGGTTGCTGGAACCAGTCATCTGGCCTTCGGTCCTCATGACATCTACACTCCTCAGGTTGATTAGTTGGGCCACCAGTCGATTGGTGGGCTCCTCTTATCATTGCCTCCTTAGTCCTCTAGTTCATTGGTTCACATGATGAGCTAGATGACTTTCTTGGTGTAGAATACCTTCATCAACATAGTAAGAATTAAAAGGTATTCTAATATTACATTGTAAATGTGAAACCTTGAGTTACATTAGAAGGGAGCATATAGTGAAAAGAATTAATACTTTTACATATAGAAAAGAAGAGAGAGGATCAATATGCAAACTGAGAAATAAACAGGAACAACAACCACCCACCATCCACAAAATGTGTAGGGGTATAGTGCATAACCATGGTACCTATCACAATAAAAACAACACATACAAATTATATATATATATATATATATATATATATATATATATGTGTGTGTGTGTGTGTGTGTGTGTGTGTGTTTGTGTGTGTGTATTGTGATCATTTGTGGTGTTTAATCGGATATGCACATTAGCCAGATTAATTATTCACATCGTACACAATAAATACATGATAAAACTAAAATTTGATCATATCGACTAAATTCCAAAACATAGTAAATTGACATGGCTTTGATACCATTTTTAGGAAATATGGCATCAAGTAAGGTAGAAGAAACAAAAATTTACTTATCATATTCCCTAAAGATAGTAGATCACATCAACAACTATGCAATGGGAAGGATTCTACCGAGGTTATACCTTGTCCTAGAGCAAGTCCAGTGACAATTCCCTCATAGTAGTGTGCACCTTCCTTCAAGTTGTAGCTTGACGTCTATCATCGTCGGCCTCTGAGTTTGGTACCAAAAACGGTGTTTGACGTTGTCCTCCTAGGCATAGGTAACAACCTCCTTGCCTCTAGAGTAGTCCACACAAACCACTGGGAACTCTTGTCATTCTCGTGGAACTAGTAGGAAGGAGTTGCCCCTTCTTGTCAATGTGCTAGCGTCGACTTGCTCTCCCAATTGTCTTTCCCTTATTGTTCCTCCCTTTGACGGGTAGAAATTGGTCAGGTTCTCTTGGTTACCTCCACCAAAGAAGACAACAATTGTTAGAGCTTATAGTTGTGTCTTGCAAGCACCCAGTTCCCCTCTATTTATAGGAGGGCCAGGTTCAGGGTTTCCAGTCAATCTGGGTGTCGAACATATAGAATTCACAAATTTTCTAGAAGCTACAAAGGACAAACCAGTTGATTTGTCTCATTAATAGGTCAGTTCAGGTGGGAACTGGTTTGTTCATTAGCTTTCTTGTTTTGAATCACTTTGGTAATCAATGTATGATTAATGTAAAACATGACATCAACATCAGTCCTTGATCCAATCTAATTGACCATTTGAACCGGTCACTGCATCACAAGAACTTATCGTTTAAGACCATGAACTTTTCGGTTCACTAATTTAATCGACCGGTTCATGCCCTAGTTTAAGCATTGTTTAAACATTGTCATTTCTAATAAAATTTCCACTCCAACTGATCTAATTAACACTTGAAACTGTTGGTTCAGAGTTTGGTTAGTCAATATCCAACCAGTGTTGTATTTTAAATACCTAAACAAAATTGGTATTCAAGTTAAAACACCATTCATGAATAAACTCCTATTTCAAGTGCATCCTATGTGTGTGACCCTATAGGTTCCAAGTTACGTTGGTAGTGAATGTCCATAACCAATTTATGACATCACAAGCAATGATATATATCTAGAAAGACATCATTGCTACCCAAGTAATTGGTAAGTTGGAGAACAACTTCCTAGATACAAACTCTATTTGGTTATATAGGGATTGTATAGTTCCTTTGTCTTTGATATCCAAATTGAATTGGAGGAATGGAATTGTCATCCTCTTCAACATTCAATCCATGTTCCTTGAACAAGAGAAGATTGTATCAGATATATGTGGACTCCATATCATATAGTGATTCACATGTGCATGGCCATGCTTTTCTCAGTTTTTCTTATCAAGTAGCCAGTATATCAAAATCTCATAGGAGGGACAAATCCCATCTACATCACTCACAATCATCCCCATGTGTCACAACACATCTGAGCACCTCCTTTATGGCAACCCTTATTCAAGGTCACAGTGGATGATGTCAAAGTGCTTAGAACGACATGTGATGAGTGTAGGGATTTTAGGTCTAAGAACTATAATCACCACCATCACGATGAGAGATTCTTATGACTACCATCAATCGTTCCATGTATCACTCTCAAGGTGGGTCTATCTTATATACTGTTCTCTAACAAGTATTTGTGTGTTTGGTTTGATATCACATATCAAGACTTAATGAGGTTATGTCATCAACCAACACACACTCTAGTCGTATGTGTTATTGTTGTCTATTAGCTTCCACAATAACATCCGACGAGGGACATATAAATAACGTATATTTTCTTAACATCCATAAGATCTCATTGTTCAAGTCCTCAACCCAAACACATACATCATTGAGTAATATCATTCTTTAAACAATTATTATATTAAAACATTATCTCATAACTGAATAAACTAGAATAAATTTGAAGATTTTCTTTAATTTTAATCAAATCATTTACAAGTTATGTCATTATAATCATCATATGATTCACTCTATAGGAATACATACCAACAATAATCCACCCCTCTTCATATCTTGGTCATCACTCCCCTTCTCCTCTCCATGATCATACATCTGGGAAGAGATTATAGATATTAAATCCCTAAGGTTGGGCAGCTTCACACTCCAAGTAGAACTATCTAATCCCCTTTTCTCTTTGAACATTTGGTGTCATTGACATTCCTTTCTAATTGAGCATAGGAGTGTAGGTTAAGCTGTGACCAGATATGTTGTACCAAGCATTGGCGGTAAGTGAGCATTGGTCAACTCCAACATGGATGAATGAGGAAAGTGTGGAATTATAATTTAAGGTTCAAAAAGGACTAGTGATGTAAGTTTCAATTTCCCCTCAATCATAATTCAGTATAGAAGCTTCGATGAACATCAGTGAAAAATTGACGGGCTGTCGAAAATTCATGGGTATAACCCTTAAATTGATCCTTTCAGTGGACTCAATTGTATTTGCCTCATACATATTGGCAGATCCTCCTCATTATCAGGCTTTGATTCTTCATTTGTGAAATGTTGTCAATTTCTAGTTACAAATAATAATTTAATATATTGGCTTGTGATCTTTTCAGTTCTATTTCTTTTGCTACTTAAGTATAAAACCACTAAGTATCTCAAAGGACAATATTTTTTCACTAATACTCACCAGATTCTAACCTACAATAAGTTTGAATATTGTTTCACTAGACTTATATAAATATATTTTGGTTTAAGATGGATTATATCCTATTATAATTTGTCTTCTTGGGATTTCTGCTATCTAATTAGATAGTTTTGTACGTATTTCTTATTGTGAAACTAACTACAAAATGTAAACTTATTATTTCTTAAGAACTATTACTTCTGTAGGATTTTTGGGTACTTTAGGAACTATTAAGAGGAAAAACACTTATTCACCCGTCAGATCAAAGCATTTCTATGGACATGGTGTGAGCGGTCACTATCATGATATGTGTCCTAGATACTCCTAGAAGCCATTTTGTAGACTTAGTATGAGAGGACACTATCATGATATGGGCCCTGGCTCCTTGCAAATGCATTTCAAGAGACATGATTTGAGATGACATTGTTATGATACATGCCCTACCCCTCACAAATGCATTTTCATGGATTTGTTGTTATAGGAATATATCATGATATGGGCCTGAGATCCTCACAGATTTTTTTTAGGAAATTGTTGTGAGAGGACATTGTCATGATATCTGCCCCAACTCCTTCCAAATGAATTTCAAGGGACTTTATATTAGAGGATACAATCATGATATGGGTAATCTCTACACCCATATTCATTTTTGTGGATACATATATGAAATACATTTATTTGATAATTCATACAGGAGACATGTGAGAGAAATTGTATCTGAGAGTCATTGTAAGTCTTTGTAAGTCATTCAGAGAGTCGTTCATAAAGGTATCTTAGCATGAGAATTGTCCCTAAACTCATACATGTCTCTCTTTTTATCTTTTCAAGGCTAATGGGCATTTTTCTTGCAAGGAAAATAGCTCCTTGACAATAGCTTGCGTAGACCATCCACCCCATATACCAATTGCTGCAAAGTGGGCGATGAGTTTAGTAAGAACTTGATAGATCGCTCTTAGATAATCCCCAAACTCACACATGTCTATTTTTTAACATTTCAGAGGAGAACACATTTATATACGTGTTAGATCAAAGAATTATGAGGGATTTTCTATTAGAGGACACTATCATGATATGGGTCCTAGCTCCTCCCAGAAGCATTTTTGTAGATTTTCTATGAGCGGAAACTATAATGATTTGTGCCATGGCTCCTCAAAAATACATTTTGGGAGACTTTCTATGAGAGGACATTCTCATGATATGGGCCCTGACTCCTCACAAATACATTTTTAGTGAGAGGACACTTTCATGATATGGCCTGCAACTCCTCACATATACATATCAAAGGACTTGGTGTGACGATTAAGACACTAAATTTTTGTATGTCTTTGGAAGGAGAAAAGTGATCCCTCAAATTACTCCATGTGACTACATATGAGAATGCTTGATAAGGAGTGGATGAAGATATGGCACAATGGACACTTCATGGGGAAGAACATACAAGTAGGTGACCATGTTTTGATCTACAATTCAAGATTGAGACTTTTCTTGGCTTAGTTGAAATCTAGATGGCATGGCCCCTACTAGTGAATACATATATTAACACGAGGCATTTCAAATTTGGAACATACAAAATGAAGAATATTTGGACAATGGAAAAAAACAAAGTGGTAGTAGTACTACAAAATAAAAGATCTCAAAGAATGAGAGGAAATCCCACTTCTTATCTCTATACAAAGACGACTAGAGAAAATATTTCGAGAGAACAATGTTAAACAAGGTGCTTGTCAGGAGGCAACCTGAAGATTATTGATACAACTTTGCTTTAGTTTTCACAACTAAAATAGGTAATTTGGATTCTCATTCTTTCTATAATAAGGTTAATTGTCTTGTGCTTCTAGGTGTTCCTTCCAATAACCAGGTCATTGATGCCCTGCCAATCAGTTGACTAGTACTCCTAGTCAATCGAGTTGTGAGGCCTCCTTGCTTAAAGAAATAAATGTAAGTGAGTTGATCGACTGACTCAACCAGTTGGTCAACTCACAACCAATTGAAAATCTAGAGGGTTACTATGATTTTTCACACTGTCTTTAGATGATCAACCCAGCTAATGGACCAATTGACCAGACTATCTACAAGAACAAGTTGGTTTGTTGATTGGCTGGATTTATCGATTGACTAAAACCCTTCTAGTATAGGGTGAATGACCTCCTCTGACCGATCAATCCATTCCACCTATCAGTCAACTGAGGAGGCACCATTGGAGCAAAGTCTTACTGATTCCAATATCCATCACCAGTCGATTGACCCACTCTGTGAGTCGGGTGATGGGGGTCAAGAACAACTGGAGCTTGTTGGATTTGAGTCTATCGACCCAGACTTGTGAGTCAGTTGACTGGGCCAACAACCTCTATATACATGGAAAGACAAGAGGGGGTAGACATTATAAAATACTCCCTCCCTCTTGCCATAATGTTGACAGTAATAATATGGGCCATTTATACTCCCAAATGCATTTTCCTGGGGATATATCAACACATTTATTTGACAATTAATAAAAAAGATGTGTAAGATAAAATGCTACTTAGAGTAATTCTAAGTCATTTTGAGAGTTATTCATATAGGGATATTGGCATAATTATCATCCCCCAACTCATACAAGTGTCTTTTATGATCATTCTAAGGATAATGACCCTTTGTCTTGTGAGGTGAACTACTCGTTGGCAGTGTCTTGCGTAGACCATCCACCCCAAGAAGTAATTGCTACAAATGGGTGGTGGCTTCCAAAAATATCCGGCCTAATGTGATTCATATGTCCCCAAACTCATACATGTCTCCTACATGATCATTTAACATGACAACACATTTATTCACCTATCATATCAAAGCATTTCTACATACTTGTTGTAAGAGGACATTGTCATGATATGGGTCGTAGCTCCTCCTACAAGCATTTTTTCGGATTTCTTTGAGAGGACACTATCATAGCTTGGTCCCTATCTCCTTGAAAATGAATTTTGAGGGACTTTATGTGAGAATAATTCTCATGATATGGACCCTGAATTCTCACAAATGCATTTTCAGGGACATTTTATGAGAGGACATTATCATGATATGGGCCCAAACTCCTCACAAATGCATTTTAAGGGACTTGTTGTGTGGAAACTATCATGATATGGGCCATAGATCCTCGAGAATACATTTAAGTGGGGATATATAAATATATTTATTTGACAATTCATAAAGGATACATCTAAGAGAAATTGCTACTGAGATCCATCATAAGTAATTCTAAATCATTCTAAGAGTCAGTCATAAAGGAATTCCGACATGATGACCATTCCCAAACTCATGTAAGTTTCTTTTGTGGGCCTTATTCTTGTTATGAAAACTGCTCCTTTATAGTTGCTTCAAATGGGCAATAGGTTCCACAAGAACTTGGTCGACCATGCTATGATCACCAAAAAATGATACACATCACCTTTATAAACTTTTAAGAGAACAACACATCTACACACATCTTAAAGCATTTCTAGAGACTTGTTGTAAGGGGAAACTAACATGGCATGAGTTCAAGATCCTCCCATGAGCATCATCTTGGACTTGATGTGAGAGGACACTATCATGATATGGGCCCTGTCTCCTTGCAAATGCATTTAAGGGGACTTATTATGAAAATAAATTCACCTTGTTGTGTGCCTAAGGATCATCCAATCAAAATTCAATTGGTTGTGTGAACCCATGGTGAATGCATCAGAAGGATCCTCATCCATGGATGACCTTGGAATTTAGATCCTCCACCATGATGAGATTTCTCTCACTTATTGGTAGAGTTTGCCATTGTGGTCAATTCTTCTTTAGGTGCATATCATATCTCTCACGTATTGTTAGAGGACACACTCGTGATGTGGGCCTAAACTCATCTCAAATGTAGTTATAGTGGCTTTTCACTAGAGTACACTTCCTCATTTGACATTGGAAAGGGACCTCCTTCCCTATCCCCTTAGCATTTTGATCCTTCACAATGAGATTCTCACATTTTTTATGAGAGGAACTCTCATGATGAGGGTCTAAAATTGTCCCTGATGTTGTTTTGGTGACTTGTCATGAGTTGGAAGATCTAGAATCACCTTGGCATTCTGGTCATGCATGATGATATTTCTCTCACTTGTTATGGGAGGAAACTCTCATGACGAGGCCCAAACTTATCTTCTATGCTATTTTGATAAATTGTTGTGAGATGACACTTCTTCATATAACATAGATGACCCCTACTTAGAGTATCAAATTCTCATATGATCCTCTTTCATAAAATTCTCTCACACATCCTGAGAGGACACTTCCTCCTTTTTTAAGCTCTTTCAAGGATTCCTTGAGGAAAATAATGCACAAAACCATATTTAACGACAAATTCAAAAAATGGAAGTCATTTATGTCCTTTGCTCCGTACATTTTGTCCAATCCTCAGGTCATTTTTTTGACTTGTTTCATTCAATTGTGAGTATTATTAATGTGGTTGCCTATATTTTTATTATAAGAATCTAGGTATACTATTTCTTAATATGATTGTTGTCATACATATATCATGTGTTGCATTATTCAATTATGAGTTTCTTTTATTATGCTATATATATCATTATCAATGTTATGTGAAATTATTTGTACTACTCTTTATTGTGTGTATTATCATACATATATTATGTAATATAATTTTTTTAACAAAACTTCATATATAATTATGTTACTATTATTATTGATTTTGTAATAATAATAATAATAATAATAATTGTTGTTGTTGTTGTTTAGAAAAATTGTATTTAAAAATTGTCTTTGTCAATATATGATATATATTTTGTGCATAATATTATTTGTCAATGAATACTTTTTGTAAAATTATTTTTCTTAGTATTTCAACATAGAAATCTAAGACTATTACTTTTAGTTTCAGTATTTTATATATATATATATATATATATATATATATATATATATATATATATATATATATATATAGTGAGAGAGAGAGATAGAGGCTAAAAGAACTGTGTACCTGAGTACATGTATCTTATATGTACCTATCTTCATTTATAATGGTTACACAACTCTGCACAATAATTTAATCTTATAGATGTGATGTATCTTATATGTACCTATATTCATTTATTATGGTTGTGTAAGTTATGTGTTCGTCATCCATGATCACTGGTTCTTATTTCTTACAGATGCCTTTTTCATAACTATATGAATTGTTGACCAAAAATGTTGATAAAATCCAATTTAATGGATATTTAAGTGCCTATTTTACCCTAATTTGATCATCTCTACTATATCTTATATAGAAAGTTTTAATTGTTTTTGACAATGATTTGGTATTACTACCTAAACTCACCCCTTCCTCTACTTTACACAACATGTATATCTCACCAGTTGATAAACCTAAATCTATCTTAGCGAATGATGAAGATTACGACAAGTCAATGGTCAATGATTATTCTTCTTAGTGATTGAGAAATATATGCCATCTCTGTGGTCGTCACAATATATTGAACCAATGGACCAACGAGGTCATTTCCTCAAAGGTCATCACAAGCCACAATCTCAATGACAAAAGGACAACTCTATTTACCGGTCGATGATTCTCACATGCTCTATGACCGTTGAAGACTCATCATGACTAGCGACCCATGGAGTTCACTTTTTCAATAGTCATTCTCAACATCCACAATGACCAAGAATCCTTTGTGGTCATCACACTCTTGGTGAATGATGAAGACCCATAATCTCTATGACCAATGAAGTTCTTAAGTCGGTTACTAGAGCCTAAAAATAGACCCCCATTTCGTCCATGAAGGGGGTTGCGACATTCTGGAGAGTATGAAGTGTTGTTTTGTTCTAAAGCAATCTGTCTGTAATGACCCCGCCTCCCGGTAACCCCTAATTAAGGGAGACCAGAAGGTCAGAGCCATTATCCCAATTACCAAGATCAAATGTTCGACAAATAATCAATAACAATTATTAAATTCTACCAGCTATACTAAAATATGGTAAAAATAAAAACTTTGCATACCTTTTGAAAACTTGGATCTCTAAACTTCTATCCACATATAAATTCTACTCTAACTAATCCTCCTTGTATTTTAATGCATGTATTTCACAATATGACGATTTACTGTTTGTCCTTTTGGCTTTGTACCTAAAATGGCGACAAACAAAATGTTGGTCAGCAAAAAGCTGGTATGTAGGGGAAAAATAATCGTGCAACTATGATAACAATGTAATCAGTCAATTATGATTTAAACAAACAACTTTACATTTTTCACATAACTGCCCAATCCCTACATACCCTGGCCTCTGCGTTGTCCCTGCAATGGACCTGGATACTACCTTCCTTATGGTAGATCCCCATTAAACCCCTCATGATCCCACCTAACAGGTGAACTAGTTTCTAGGGTTGAGTCACATGGCACTACGCGTAGGTAGCCCACTCCTTAACTCATGGCATGCTAAAGAGTCTCATGGCACTACACGTGGGTATCCCAATTTCTAACTCATGATAACCTAGACATTACTCTAGGTTACCCATTTTTAGCCTTTGCAAAGCCACAGAGGTGGACCAGGATATGAGCCAGTCATGTATGTACATTTATTGTGATAATCATAGTCACTTTATAGTTGCATGAAATAAATAGACATTCAACAATTTATTTCCAAGCAACCGATAAAGCATTTGGGAATCGCCGTGAAACTAGAGAGATTATCCATAAGCGTAACCACATACCTGTCAAGCTGATGTGATACAAAAATAATCCAATCAGCAATAGTCAAGCAAGCATTCAATAAGATCCTGAAACATGCATACAATTTCCTTTTATTACTCAGGTTATCAAGATCTATTAAACCTAGCTCATTTCCTAGGGTTTCTAGTTCACTTTTAGGGTTTCCATTGCAATTAGGGTTTCCCTTCATCTTTTACTATTTTAAACCCTAATTTTATACCATTACTCATAAACCCTAGTTATCTCATCTATTCTTCAACATTAAGGTTATCTTAACAACATATAACACTATTTTCAGATTAAAGGCACCATTAACCATTAATTAAGTTCATTAAGCCTCTTTTACATTAAAGCTACTATTTTTATCCTTTTAACCCATGGAAAGATCATTATGCTCATTTTTCATCAATTCATAGTTCATTATGGTCTAAGTCGCATATGAACTCTATTTGTCATTAATTTAACATTAAAACCCTAGTTTTCAAATTAAGGGTTTTCATCCATAGTTAGGAGATTTTATACTTGAAAGAGCTTAGAACCATCATTTAACAACATATTTTCACATTATTCAAAATAAATATGATCTTCTCCTCTTTTACCCAAAGTTAGGGTTTCTAACTGCTTAATCATTCATAATTGGTGTAAAATATTAAGCCATGTGATAATTCATCTACATCAGGTTCAAGTTCATCATTAAAATTTCAACAGGTTGCTATTACTTAATTTCATCAATTAAATATCATGAATTTAACCATTAACTTCAATTAGGGTTCCTAACATGATTTCAAAGCACTTTCCATTTATTTAGTATAGTTTTGCAAATAGGAACAAAATCAGATTCTAAAAGTATTTTTATTGAATTCTAAGTGTTCTCCTAATCAATTTTTGTATTTTGCATATTTCCATCGGAGCTACCAATCTTTAGTTATGATTTATGCAAGAAAATATACCTTTCGGCCAATCAGAGAGCGCAACGTCGTCAATCTCATTTAACGTTGCTTGGCTTTGGAAACATAATGGATTTTCCAATTTACCCTCACGTAAGTTACTAGTTTAGAAAGGCTTGCAGGGGTATTTCCATCAAATGTCACCTTCGGTCCTCTCCCACCTAGCTGCAGCGCACCTCGCGTGACCTAGCTGCCGATGTAGCAAGGTCAAGATGTGGCCCTGCCGCTCTCCTTCCAGCCTTCGACAGCCACCCAAGTGCCTTCCTTGCCTCTATCGTGCCCCATGTAGGCGAGGGTTCCTTGATATGTAACCAGGACAGCCGGAATCCAACCCAGCTGGTCGGCAGCCAAAGCCAACCTACATCCAACCTATAGCCAACTAGCGACAGCTCGTAGAGGTGTCTCCTCCCGTCCCCAAGGCCCGAGGGGCACTGGAAATCTATGCCTTGCCTCTGTCACCCTCTACTGTGCCCGTGGAGGTTCCAAGTGGTGACCAAGGTGGCGGGGATTGGACTGGATAGGTCTGTAACCTGCAGCCGTGGTGCAGCCCTCCTGCCGATGTAGCTTCTTAAGCAAGAGTCCAGGGAGGAAATTCAATCAACCTCAGATGTGGTGGGAACATCATGCCACCCTCCAAACCTCTCCATGGCCCTCCTTTCACTCCATGGTTACTCTACCCTCACGATTAGGGTTTGGGGAAAGAAGAAGAAGGAGGGAGAAAGAAGAGAAGGATACATGGAATCCATATGAACTAGACCCTGGGCTCTACCCCTTTATATAGGGGTGGGAAACGAAGCCCTAGGTCGGCTATCCACGAGATCTAAGTCTCTTTCCTACTAGGAAAGTATATTCCTTCATGAATAAGCAATCTTCTCTCTCTTGCTTATTTCCTTAATATTCTTTTGATATTCTTTATTCCATGGATGATTAGAAATACTAAAATTCTCTCCCTTATGCTTGACTTTTAATCCATAAGCACAAAATTATATTTTCTTAAGTAGAAAATACGTTCTTTTTAACAATATCACAAAATTCATTAATAATGTATCACATTATCCTTTTATTTTGCAATTTGGTATTTTCTCTTTCTTTCCTCTTTATTGGGGCTCCTTGGACCCCAAGAAATTCAAAGATTTTGAAATTCCTTTTCAAGGATATTTATTATCCTTCTAGATGCATCTATAAGCATTATTTTTCATTATCATGTTTATTTCTTATTAAAATATCTCTTTTTGTGGATTTCTCTTTATTTCTCTTTTATTTTCCTAATAGGTATTCCTTTTATCATTAGCAATCCTTGGGATATGAAATTCCACCAAGGATAACTCAATTACACCTCGTTCCCCTTGTTTTCCACGTTTTACCATTGTTTTCAATTTCTTTCTTAATAAAGAAATACTTATTAATCTTTTCTTTTCTTATTGCCTTTTGTTTGCAACTTTTGACTCCTTGGAACCCAAGGAACCCAAGAGGCATGAAATCCATCTTTGGATTACATCCCTTTTACTTCTAGAGGTTTCTATCTCATTCTTTTCTCAAAAACTCAATTATTCATTTACTAATTGAATTTTCTTATTATTTGGGCCCAATAGCCAATAAAGCCCAAAAAACAATCATCAAGGCAATTGTAAACGAAATCCATTTATTCCAAACAAATTATATCATTATTTTTTCAAATATCTTTAATATGAGAAATTACATTTCTCACCAACCGAACCCTAAAATTGGGTTTGTAACATCCTTCCCCTCTTATAGGAATTTTGTCCTCAAAATTCTATCAAGCAAATAAACAATTCAGGATAAGACTTTTCCATGTCCATCATTGGCCCCTATGTGGCTTTACCGTACTCATGGCGCTTCCAAAGAATCTTTATAATCACATATTCTTTTCTCTGAGTTCTTTCATCATGGCGTCTATAAACTGCACATATGACTTAGGCCATTTCAACCTCCCTTGGGGCTCACTAGGTTCATTGCTCAGCACATGGTCTGGGTACCTCACATAGTGCTCTGAATTGGACACCTGGAACTCATCAAACATTACTTTATCCTGAGGGGTGAGATCAAACTTAACCTTCTCCACCAATCCATCTCAAACGAACCCATATATCAGGGACTCAACTCTCTTAGCTGTAACTTAGAGGGGTCAGATTGTCATGTCACATATTCTCCCACAGTGAACTGCATGTCAGTCTAATTTGCATCATCACACAACTCATGTCGTCTCTAGGCTGCTTTCAGCCATTGCAAGATCAAAGCGACTCTACCTGCACACTGCGGTCCTTCTCTGACATTCGCGAGGCCCATTCACCAACATCATCTTAATGAAGTGGTGTCCGACTCAACCTCCTTGTAGAGCTTCTTTACAACCCGATACTGGCTATGGTGGTTATCATCACATCATAAAGAAGTTAAGAACTATCTCCATGTATCACCCTGAACGAGCATACATGCTCTCATCAGACCCTCTAGTCTAGTTCATACTAACCATTAGTTAGGGGTGATAAGCGGTACTAACATCAAGTTCTTCATGCACCTACTTCCACCTTATGGAAGTGAACCTTTAGGTCATACTCAAGAACTTTTAAACTCGCATCATGGTGTAGTTGAACCATCTCTCTCATGTGTGGTTAAACCAGATCTATCCCTTGACAGAACTATTTCCTTCTCAAGTCATCTAGGTAAGGCGATCTAGCATAACCCATATTATATCATGACCTTCCTCAGTTAAGGGGAGACTTTCCACATCATCCATTGTGATGAACTCCCTTTCCCTCTCAGGGACTCTTTATGCCTAATATCAATACACTGGGTTACTGGTGTTCGTCCTTCACCTCCTATCATGCATGGAAACATACCACATACAACTTCATCTTAGGCATCCAAAGTACTACGCCACCTATGATCTTGGTAGTACTATGGCATATGGTAATCTTAAATCATGATCTCTTGTATTGTCATGATTCCTTAAAACCAATTCCTCAGAAACCCTAAACCACTCCCATTAGAGTTTTATTACCTTCCTATCCAAAGAAGTGTATCTGAGGTTCTATCACCATCCTTTCGTTATATCAAGGACTAGACTGGCTAACCAAACAACCATTAACTTTTTCAACATATCTCGTTACATCTGAGTGTTAGCCAAACACATCTCCTTTCCAAACTTAGGGTTAGCCTAACAACCTCTTCTAGCCAAACTAGGTAGCTATATCTCAACCAGAGCATCCATTACCACTTCACATCCTTAGGTATTAGGTAATGTTGAAGACATACACTTCCATGTATTCCACTTATTATCTCATCTCAGCTCTAAGTCTATCTTCATCGAGAAAACTCTGAGCTCATCCTCTTGGTTTTTGTACTCAACCTTGTATGACTCATAGCTCATGATAAAATCATCCTCATACGATGACTACCTTGTATCATCCCTGTTCTTATACCTCATGGCGACGTTCCAACTCACATCATCTTTTATCCTTGGTGTCTGGAATGCATATTGTCCTATCCCTCACCCCCATAACAAGAGGAAATAAGCATTTGGCTATAGTCCAAATACATAGTTCTTCCTATTCCAAGAGTAGGGATGGTACATCGCACCTTGCCAATACACCTTTAAATCTAAGTTGAAAAATGCCACATGTCTCTACATCACAAACATCATGATATCAAAATTACTTCCATGGAAAATTGGTCTCAAACCTACTTGGGTCACTACACAACCCTTGGTCATCACCTCTAGGTCTATAGGGTGCCGGTACTTTTGGGGTCATCCTCTTCCCTTATGCATCCAGAGAGTGCCCTACTCATCTGCCCTTTCGGTCCCATGAGTTCATGAAGGTGATCAATCTCCTAACCCATGGCCCTCAGACAATGATAGTTGTTACCTCCCGACCCTATGGTCATGTGCACTAGGGAATTGGGAAACTCCCACTTTCATCGGTCTCATCCCCACCTAACCCTAGGATAGACTTAGGATTCTATTATAGTACATGTCCAAGTTAGAATCTTTCCCAAGCCTTTATTATCTATCTCTACATTAATGGGCTGACTTTCATCCTTTCATAGGGGTCATGGTGACTTGCCTTCCTTGGTCAAGCCCCATACCAGTTACCTCCATGGTAACACATCCACATGCACTTAGAGATGGATATGTATGGGTGTACAGGTTCATTCTCATACCATGTACTTTTCACTTAGCTTCTCAAGATCCTATGAGACCTCTTTAGGTTACTTTAAAACCACCAAGACTGGTATACACCCTACAAGAGGGTCTCTCTCCCAAGATGGGAGGAACTACATCTTGACAACAAGGTCACAAACGTGCTTAGGTCTAGCATGCTGAACCCTAGCAAGATACTAAGGCACAAGCAGACCACCTACTAAACCATGTTAGGTCATACTTGTTCTCTTTCCTCAACACTGAATCAAGATCATACCTTCCTATGTCATCAACTTATCTATGAGGGGTTCATCAAACACACCTTAAACTTAAGGGGGTTTCCCTTTCCTCTGAACATAAGGAGTACCATGCTCGAATCTATAGAAACTCAAATCCCTTCATGAGCATTAGGTACACCACTTCCCCTCTTAAGCCTAGGAACCCTAGATTCACTTTTGGGTTGTCCAATTGCCTGTTCCACTTTTAACCACAAATCAAGCATGTATAAGGCATGGCATGCACTTCCTATCATCCTTCTACTCGAGCAACACATCAGAGTTGAGTCCTCCTCAAGGACAACCAACAAGGTACAAGGCCTCACAACCTGTTACTAAACCTCTCCAGGTCTCAGGAACTCTTCTTCCTATCTCAGAAGGTGAAGCACATAGGTACCAGAATCCTCATCCTCTCTCTAGGGTTTGGTTTCTGTAAAGGCAATCAAGACACCACCAGCCTCCAAGGATCAAGCATGGGGCAGCCACTATCATCCACTTAGGTCACATCATCCTCAACTCCCCACTTTTCCTCTATCTTGGAGTCTAGGCTTTCAACCTTCTTGTATGAGTCTTGTTCTCTCTCTCTAGAGCCAACCCTACAACCAACCTTACTATCAGAGGTCCTCTTTTCCTGAATGATCAAGCTCACAAGCATACCCCAACCTGATGAAGCTTATGTTTGATCAAGGTTATCCATAGCTCTATATGCTTTTCTCGTAAGCTATCCTTCATACTCTCCTGGATAGGGTTTCAACCTATTGCTTGCACTACTAACATACTCTGGGTGCCTACTATGCCATGCTCATATAATCTCATAGGGTTTCCATAGGTTCTTCTCTAACCTTATTAAAGAATGAGCTATCCTTCTCTCTAATATGCACGACCCTTCATAGGGTTGAGTTGCCAAGGGTACCAGGTCATCCAACCTCTCATGGCTCATATGGCATCCAAAGGCATGCCCACACACCTAGTCTATCGTGACATCTAACTCATCATGTCATCTCTCTCTAACCACCACTTAGGGTTAGGGTTAACATCATCCTCAAAGGATGAGTCAGGTCTCTACTTATAATGGAGATCTCTACCTCCAAGACTAACTCTCTTGATGTATCCTCCTGATAAGAAGGTCTAGCCTCAGGTCTCTCCTGAGGGCAATGACAACTCATGTCATATGACCTAAGCATGTATCTATTCTTTAGTTTACGTTTAATCTATTAAACTTATGTGTATGACATCTTATTTACATGTTTTTCATTAATTTGGTGGAGGATTTCTTAGACCTTATTAACCTTACCCATACCTCAAGATGGTGAGGAGAAAAGAGAAAACCCTAATCCTTAAGGTCCTTATCAGAATTTGAGTTGAGAAGGGATGAACAAGATGAGAGCGTCCTAAAGGTATCTTATTTTGAGTCATATCCTAAGACATCGGCCAGGCAGTCACACAATCCAGGAGTCCTTGTATTCTGACTAGCAGTGTGGAGGAAAATATTGCTAGCCCCTGGACGTGATCCTTTTCTAGACATTTTAGTCTTTCGGACAATCCTCTAATAACTCCCTCGGTTCTATGGAATTTGTAAAATTTAATAATTATTAAAGATTAAGTGAGGAACCTATAACCTGATACTAAATGTAACGACCCCACCTCCCAGTAACCCCCAATTAAGGGAGACCAGAAGGTCAAAGCCATTATACCAATTAACAGGATCAAAGGTTCGACAAATAATCAATAACAATTATTAAATTCTACCAGCTATACTAAAATATGGTAAAAATAAAAACTTTGCATACCTTTTGAAAACTTGGATCTCTAAACTTCTATCCACATATGAATTCTACTCTAACTAATCCTCGTATTTTAATGCATGTATTTCAGAATATGACGATTTACTGTTTGTCCTTTTGGCTTTGTACCTAAAACGCTGACAAACAAAACATCGGTCACCAAAACGCTGGTATGTGGGGGAAACAATAATTGTGCAACTATGATAACAATGTAATCAGTCAATTATGATTTAAACAAACAACTTTAAATTTTCCGCATAACTGCTCAATCCCTATATACCGTAGCCTTTGCGCTGTCCCTACAGTGGACCTGGATACTACCTTCCTTATGGTAGATCCCCATTAAACCCCTCATGATCCCACCTAATAGGTGAACCGATTTCTAGGGTTGAGTCACATGGCACTACCCGTAGGTAGCCCACTCCTTAACTCATGGCATGCTAAAGAGTCTCATGGCACTACACGTGGGTATCCCAATTTCTAACTCACGATAACCTAGACCTTACTCTAGGTTACCCATTTTCAGCCTTTGCAACGCCACGGAGGTGGACCAGGATCTGAGCCAGTCATGTATGCACATTTATTGTGATAATCATAGTCACTTTATAGTTGCATGAAATAAATAGGCATCCAACAGTTATTTCCAAGCAACCGATAAAGTATTCGGGAATCACCGTGAAACTAGAGTGATTATTCATAAGTGTAACCACATACCTGTCAAGCTGATGTGAGATAGAAATAATACAATCAACAATAGGCAAGCAAGCATTCAATAAGATCCTGAAATATGCATACAATTTCCTTTTATTACTCATGTCATCAAGATCTATTAAACCTAGCTCGCTTCCTAGGGTTTCTAGTTCACTTTTAGGGTTTCCATTGCAATTAGGGTTTCCCTTCATATTTTACTATTTTCAACCCTAATTTTATATCGTTACTCATAAACCCTAATTATCTCATCTATTCTTCAATATTAAGGTTAGCTTAACAACATATAACCCTATTTCAGATTAAAGGCACAATTAACCATTAATTAAGTTCATTAAGCCTCTTTTACATTAAAGCTACTATTTTTATCCTTTTAATCCATGACAAGATCATTATGCTCATTTATCATCAATTCATAGTTCATTATGGTGTAAGTTGCATATGAACTCTATTGGTCATTAATTTCACATTAAAACCCCAGTTATCAAATTAAGGGTTTTCATCCGTAGGAGATTTTATACTTGAAAGAGCTTAGAACCATCATTTAACAACATATTTCCACATTATTCAAAATAAATATGATCTTCTCCTCTTTTACCCTAAGTTAGGGTTTCTAATTGCTTAATAGTTCATAATTGGTGTAAAATCCTAAGCCATGTGATAATTCATCTACATCAGGTTCAAGTTCATCATTAACATTTCAACAAGTTGCTAGTACTTAATTTCGTCAATTAAGTATCATGAATTCAACCATTAACTTCAATTAGGGTTCCTAACATGATTTCAAAGAACTTTCCATTCATTTAGCATACTTTTGAAAATAGGAACAAAATCAGATTTTAAAAGTATTTTTACTAAATTCTACGTGTTCTCCTGATCAATTTTCATATTTTGCATATTTCCATCGGAGCTACCAATCTTTAGTTATGATTTATGTAAGAAAATATACATTTCAGCCAATCAGAGAGCGCCATGTCGTCAATCTCATGCAACATTGCTTGGATTTGGAACCATAACGGATTATCCAATTTACCCTTGCGTAAGTTACTACTTTAGCAAGGTCCGGAGGGGTATTTCCGTCAAATGTCACCTTCGGTTCTCTCCCACCTCGTGTGACCTAGCTTCCGCTGCAGCAAGGTCAAGATGCGGCCCTGCCGCTTTCCTTCCAGCCTTCGACAGCCACCCAAGTACTTCCCTTGCCTCTGCCGTGCCCCCGTAGGCGAGGGTGCCTTGATATGCGACCAGGATGGCCAACATCCAACCCATCTGGTCAGCGGTCATAACCAACCTACATCCAACCTGCAGCCAACTAGCGACGTCTCGTGGAGGTGTCTCCTCCCGTCCCCAAGGCCCGAGGGGCACTGGCGACCTGCCTCCGTCGCCCTCTGTTGTGCCCGTGGAGGTTCCAAGTGGTGACCGAGGCAGTGGATCGGGTTGGACAGGTCTGCAACCTGCAGCCGTGGTGCATCCCTCTTTCTGATGTAGCTGCTTAAGTGAGAGTCCAGGGAGGACGTTCGATCAACCTCGAATGTGGTGGGAACATTAGGCCACCCTCCAGACCTCTCCATGGCCCTCCGTTTGCTCCTGGGTAACTCTACCCTCACGATTAGGGTTTGGGGAAAGAAGAAGAAGGAGGAAGAATGAAGAGAAGGATGTGTGGAATCCTTATGAACTCGACCCTGGGCTCTACCCCTTTATATAGGGGTGGGAAATGAAGCCCTAGGTTGGATATCCATGAGATCTAAGTCTCTTTCCTACTAGGAAAGTATATTCCTTCATGAATAAGCAATCTTCTCTCTCTTGCTTATCACCATATTATTCCTTTGATATTATTTATTCGATGGATGATTAGAAATACACAAATTCTCTCCCTTATGCTTGACTTTTAATCCATAAGCACGAAATTATATTTTCTTAAGTAGAAAATACTTCCTTTTTAACAATATTACAAAATTCATTAATAATGTATCAGATTATCCTTTTATTTTGCAATTTTGGTATTTTCTCTTTCTTTCCTCTTTATTGGGGCTCCTTGGACCCCAAGAAATTCAAAGATTTCGAAATTCCTTTTCAAGGATATTTATTATCCTTCTGGATGCATCTATATGCATTATTTTTCATTATCATGTTTATTTCTTGTTAAAATATCTCTTTTGGAGGATTTCTCTTTATTTCTCTTTTATTTTCCTCTTTGTTATTCCTTTTATCATTAGAAATCCTTGGGATACGAAATTCCACCAAGGATAACTCAATTACACCTCTTTCCCCTTGTTTTCCATGTTTTACCATTGTTTTCAATTTCTATCTTAATAAAGAAATACTTAATTAATATTTTCTTTTCTTATTGCCTTTTCTTTGCAACTTTGGACTCCTTGGAACCCAAGGAACCCAAGAGGCACGAAATCCATCTTTGGATTACATCCCTTTGCCTTCTAGAGGTTTTTATCTCATTCTTTTCTCAAAAACTCAATTATTCATTTACTAATTGAATTTTCTTGTTATTTGGGTCAAATAGCCAATAAAGCCCACAACACAATCAACAAGGATATTGTAAACGAAATCCATTTATTCCAAACAAATTATATCATTATTTTTTCAAATATCTTTAATATGAGAAATTACATTTCTCACCAAGCGATCCCAAAAATTGGGGTTGTAACATCCTTCCCCTCTTATAGGAATTTTGTCCTCAAAATTCTATCAAGCAAATAAACAATTCAGGATAAGACTTTTCCATGTCCATTATTGGCTCCTATGTGGCTTTAACGTACTCATGGCGCTTCCAAAGAACCTTTATCATCACATATTCTTTTCTCTGAGTTCTTTCATCCTGGTGTCTATAAACTGCACAGATGACTCATGCCATTTCAGCCTCCCTTGGGGCTCACTAGGTTCATTGCTCAACACATGGTCTGGGTACCTCACATAGTGCTCTGAATTGGACACCTAGAACTCATCACACAATAATTTATGTTGAGGGATGAGATAAAACTTAACCTTCTCCACCAATCCATCTCAAACGAACCCATATATCGGGGACTCAGCTCTCTTAGCTGTAACTTAGAGGGGTCAGATTTTCATGTCACATATTCTCCTATAGTGAACTGCATATCAGTCTACTTTGCATCAGCACATGACTCATGTTGTCTCTAGGATCCTTTCAGCCATTGCACGATCAAAGTGACTCTACCTGCACACACTGTGGTCCTTCGCTGACCTTCGCGAGGCCCATTCACCAACATCATCTTAATGAAGTGGTGTTCGACTCAACCTCCTTACAGAGCTTCTTTACAACCTGATACTGGCTATGGTGGTTATCATCACATCTTATAGAAGGCAAGAACTATCTCCATGTGTCACCCTGAACGAGCACACATGCTCTCATCAGACCCTCTAGTCTGGTTCATACTAACCATTAGTAAGGGGTGATAAGTGGTACTAACATCGAGTTCTTCATGCACCTACTTCCACCTTATGGAAGTGAACCTTTAGGTCATACTCAAGAACTTTTAAACTCGCATCATGGTGTAGTTGAACCATCTCTCTCATGTGTGGTTAGCCTAGATCTGTCCCTTGACATAACTCTTTCTTTCTCATGTCATCTAGGTAAGGAGATCTAGAATAACCCATATTACATCATGACCTTCCTTGTTTAAGGGGAGACTTTCCACATCATCTATAGTGATGAACTCCCATTCCCTCTCGGGGACTCTTTATCTCTTATATCAATACACTAGGTTACTGGTGTTCGTCCTTCACCTCCTGTCATGCATGGAAACATACCACATAGAACTTCATCTTAGGCATCCAAAGTACTATGTCACCTATTATCTTGGTAGTACCATGACATATGGTAATCTTAAATCATGATCTCTTGTATTGTCATGATTCCTTAAAATTGATTCCTCATAAACCCTAAACCACTCTCATCAGAGTTTTATTACCTTCCTATCCAAAGAAGTGTATCTGAGGTTCTATCACCATCCTTTCGTTATATCAAGGATTAGACTGGCTAACCATACAACCATTAACTTTTTCAACATATCTTGTTACATCGGAGTGTTAGCCAAGTACATCTCCTTTCCAAACTTAGGGTTAGCCTAACAACCTTTTCTAGCCAAACTAGGTAGCTATATCTCAACCAGAGCGTCCATTACCACTTCACATCCTTAGGTATTAGGTAATGTTGAACACATACACTTCCATGTATTCCACTTATTATCTCATCTCAGCTCTAAGTCTATCTTCATTGAGAAAACTCTGAGCACATCCTCTTGGTTTTTGAACTCAACATTGTATGAATCATAGCTCATGATAAAAGCATCCTCGTAAGATGACTACCTTGTATCATCCCTATTCTCATACCTCATGGCGATGTTCCAACTCACATCACCTTTTAACCTTGGTGTCTGGCATGCGTATTGTCCTATCCCTCACTCCCATAACAAGAGGAAATAAGCATTTGGCTGCAGTCCAAATACATAGTTCTTCATGTTCCAAGAGTAGGGATGGTACATCCCACCTTGCCAATACACCTTTAAATCTAAGTTGAAACATGCCGCATATGTCTCTACATCACAAACATCATGATATCAAAATTACTTCCATGGAAAACTGGTCTCGAACCTACTTGGGTCACTACACAATCCTTGGTCATCACCTCTAGGTCTATAGGGTGTTGGTACTTTTGGGGTCATCCTCTTCCCTTATGCATCCAGAGAGTGCCCTACTCATCTGCCCTTTGGGTCCCATGAGTTCATGAAGGTGATCATGTTGGCTAAATGGACATCTATAAATCCCTTTGTTTTGATTATGACAAACATTTCATTCTTATTGATCTAACGAGCTACTTGAGTGTGTAGGAAAAAGGTGGATGACAAAAGCAATTAGGGAAATCCATATGCTTATATGTTTGTATTTTCATGAAATGTAATCACCTTGTAAAAACTTGTACAAATATATAATGTACAAGTACTTAGATTTCATGTAAATCAAGCGTTAGATTCTCCCTAGCTAAACACCACATTTAGATAAGTCATTCCCTTCAAATAGGATCACATTTGCACACTCATACATATAATTAGTGCCAAAATTGAAACATTGAAACAGGATCAATCTCGGTCGACAAACTCCTCGACCGAGACACTCTCGGTCGACAATCTTCTCGACCGAGAAAGATCCAAAGTAGCCGTTAGACACAACTGACAAGGTAGTTGGCAGTTGGAGATAGACGTTGCAAATCACTTGTTCCAGAGAGCCTGTCGGTCGACAAAAGTTCGACCGAGTAGGTGTCTCGGTCGACCATTCCTCGACCGAGATGGTCTCTGACAGCAACTGCAGAATTAATAAATTAGCCGTTGTTAAAGCAACAAACTTGTACCTAACGACTAGTTAAGCACTTAGAAACCCCAAGAAGTTGTCTAGAACGTCCTTAAGCATCCTTAGGCCATTCCTATAAATAGGACAATCCATAGGACACTCAAACACACTTGTTACACTTGAGAAATCCTTGAGCATACTTTGAGCAATCTGTTTGTGAGCAATTTGAGCATTGTGACAATTGGCCATTTCCTTCCTTAGCTCAAAATTCGTGTCCTATAGGCTAGTATCTCCTACCCACTGCAATCACAAGTCCATACACTTGGTTAGGAGATCTATACACTTGATCTAGGCAAATCAAGCCTTGGGCTACAAAGGATAAGTTGTAATTTCCTTTTTCCTTTCTTGTTCTCTATTACCGTTTGTACTCTCCTTGCTACTCCTAGGTTGGAGGCTGCTGATTGGAGAGGGTGGAGATCTTCTTGGTGAAGAAGGTGACTTTGAGCTACTTCAGAAGGCTGGTGCAACGGGAGGTTACTTCTAGAGAGGAAGGCTACTTCAAGGGGGAGCTTGGAGTTACTTCAAGAAGGCTACCTCAAAGTTGGTGCACCAACTTCAAGTGAAGGTTGTTCAAAGGGTGTAAAGGAAAGTATTGTATATTGTATAAATCCTTGAGAAGGTAATAAAATAAATACTTTCAAAATCCCGGTTGGGTAAGCAACCGGGTAGTGGACTGACAAGTTTAGTATTTGCTAAAGTTGGAACCACTCTAAACACCTGTCTCCTTCTTCCAATTTTCAATTGTGGTTGTTTGAGTTCAATAAATTGTTAAAATTATTTAAAAACTCTATTCACCCCCCCTCTAGTGTTTTTTTAGATCAATCTCCTAACCCATGGCCCTCAGACAATGATAGTTGTTACCTCCCGACCCTATGGTCATGTGCACTAGGGAATTGGGAAACTCCCACTTTCATCAGTCTCATCCCCACCTGACCCTAGGATAGACTTAGGATTCCATTATAGTACATGTCCAACTTAGAATCTTTCCCAAGCCTTCATCATCTCTCTCTGCATTCATGGGCTGACTTTCATCCTTTCATAGGGGTCATGGTGACCTTCCTTCCTTGGTCAGGCCCCATACCAGTTACCTCCATGGTAACACATCTACATGCACTTAGAGATGGATATCTATGGGTGTACATGTTCATTCTCATACCATGTACTTTTCGCTTAACTTCTCAAGATCCTATGAGACCTCTTTAGGTTACTTTCAAACCACCAAGACTGGTATACACCCTACAAGAGGGTCTCTCTCCCAGGATGGGAGGAACTACATCTTGACAACAAGGTCACAAACATTCTTAGGTCTAGCATGCTTAACCCTAGGAAGATACTAAGGCACAAGTAGACCACCTACTAAACCATGTTAGGTCATACTTGTTCTCTTTCCTCAACACTGAATCAAGATCATATGTTCCTATGTCATCAACTTATCTGTGAGGGCTTCATCAAACACACCTTAAACTTAAGGGGGTTTCCCTTTCCTCTGAACATAAGGAGTACCATGCTCCAATCTATAGAAACTCAAATCCCTTCATGAGCATCAGGTACACCACTTCCCCTCTTAGGCCTAGGAATCCTAGATTCACTTTTGGCTGTCCAACTGCCTGTTCAACTTTTAACCACAAATCAAGCATGTACAAGGCATGACATGCACTTCCTGTCATCCTTCTACTCGAGCAACAATTCAGAGTTGAGTCCTCCTCAAGGACAACCAACAAGGTACAAGGCCTCACAACCTGTTACTAAACCTCTCCATGTCTAAGGAACTCTTCTTCCTATCTCAGAAGGTGAAACACATAGGTACCAAAAGACTCATCCTCTCTCTAGGGTTTGGTTTCTCTAAAACAATGAAGACACCACCAACCTCTAGGGATCAAGCATGAGGCAACCACTATCATCCCCTTAGGTCACATCATCCTCAACTCCCCACTTTTCCTCATATCTTAGAGTCTAGGCTTTCAACCTTCTTGTATGAGTCATGTTCTCTCTCTCTAGAGCCAACACTACAACCAACCTTACTATCAGTGGTCCTCTTTTCCTGAAGGATCAAGCTTACAAGCATACCCCTACCTGATGAAGCTTATGTTTGATCAAGGTTATCCATAGCTCTATATGCTTTTCTCATAATCTATCCTTCATACTCTCCTGGCCAGGGTTTCAACCTATTGCTCGCACTACTAACATACTCTGCGTGCCTACTATGCCTGCTCATATAAGCTCATAGGGTTTCCATAGGTTTTCCTCTAACCTCATCAAAGAATGAGCTATCCTTTGCTCTAACATGGACAAACCTTCACAGGATTGAGCTGCTAAGGGTACTAGGTCATCCAACCTCTCATGGCTCATATGGCATCCAAAGGCATGTCCACACACCTGGTCTATCGTGACATCTAACTCATCATGTCATATCTCTCTAACCACCACTAGAGGGGGGGTGAATAGAGTTTTTAAATAATTTTAACAATTTATTGAACTCAAACAACCACAATTGAAAATTGGAAGAAGGAGATAGGTGTTTAGAGTGGTTCCAACTTTAGCAACTACTAAAGTTGTCAGTCCACTACCCGGTTGCTTACCCAACCGGGATTTTGAAAGTATTTATTTTATTACCTTCCCAAGGATTTACACAAATACAATACTTTCCTTTACACCCTTTGAACAACCTTCACTTGAAGTAGGTGCACCAACTTTGAGGTAGCCTTCTTGAAGTAACTCCAAGCTCCCCCTTGAAGTAGCCTTCCTCTCTAGAAGTAACCTCCTGTTGCACCAGCCTTCTGAAGTAGCTCAAAGTCACCTTCTTCACCAAGAAGATCTTCACCCTCTCCAATCATTAGCCTCCAACCTAGGAGTAGCAAGGAGAGTACAAACGGTAATAGAGAACAAGAAAGAAAAAGGAAATTACAACTTATCCTTTGTAGCCCAAGGCTTGATTTGCCTAGATCAAGCGTATAGATCTCCTAACCAAGTGTGTGGACTTGTGATTGCAGTGGGTAGGAGATACTAGCCTATAGGACACGAATTATGAGCTAAGGAAGGAATTAGCCAATGTTCACAAAGCTCAATTTTCTCACAAACAGATTGCTCAAAGTATGCTCAAAGAATTCTCAAGTGTAACAAGTGAGTTTGAGTGTCCTATGGCTTGTCCTATTTATAGGAATGGCCTAAGGATGCTTAAGGACGTTCTAGACAACTTCTAGGGGTTTCTAAGTGCTTAACTAGCCGTTAGGTACAAAGTTGTTGCTTTAACAACGGCTAATTAATTAATTCTGCAGTTGCTGTCAGAGACAATCTCGGTCGAGGAATGGTCGACCGAGACACCTACTCGGTCGAACTCTTGTCGACCGACAGGCACTCTGGAACAAGTGATTTGCAACGTCTTTCTCCAACTGCCAACTAACTTGTCTGTTGTGTCTAACGGCTACTTTGGATCTTTCTCGGTCGAGAAAATTGTCGACCGAGAGTGTCTCGGTCGAGGAGTTTGTCGACCGAGATTGATCCTGTTTCAATGTTTCAATTTAGGCACTAACTATATGTATGAGTGTGCAAATGTGATCCTATTTGAAGGGAATGACTTATCTAAATGTGGTGTTTAGCTAGGGAGAATCTAAAGCTTGATTTACATGCAATCTAAGTACGTGTACATTATATATTTGTACAAGTTTTTACAAAGCGATTACATTGCATGAAAACATAAACATGTAAGCATATGGATTTCCCTAGTTGCTTTGTCATCCACCTTAATCCTGCACACTCAAGTAGCTCGTTAGATCAATAAGAATGAAATGTTTGTCATAATAAAAACAAAGGGATTTATAGATGTCCATTTAGCCAACAATCTCCCCCTTTTTGAAGATGACAAACATTTCTAAAAATATAAATAAAGGAAATATAAACCAAATGAGTTGCATACCTTTAGATTACCTTTTGTAGCTTTTCTTCTTTTGCAAGTAAATGCTTAGCCTTTTTCAATATAGTTTTGATCTTTATTTTATTTTGATATTCTTTTCTCCCCCTTTGACATTTCAAAAAGATATCCATGTTGAATATTTGATATTACTTCTCCCCCTTAATTTTATAATATGCTCCCCTTTAGGTAGATATCCCAAGGTATAAGTGCGTTGCAATAGATGTCAATTTAGCCATAACTTTAAGTCTTAGATATTTGCAAAGATTTTCATCCTTTTTGATTTATTTGTATTTATTACTCCCCTTATTTTGTATGCTCTACAATAGTCTCATAATCCAAATTCAAATGATGCCAACAAAATCCATTATAAAGATAACTAATTTCATTACAAGCATGAAAAGATAGCCAAATCATGTAAAGATAACCCATTTATTACAATTTTGCAAGGATTCCATTACAACTAATACAACTCCACATCTCACTGGAAAGACTTAAGAATTACATCAACATCAGGGTCTTTCCCAAGAAAAGGCTCAGCTCCATAATACTGGACCAATGTTTGCCACTCCAGAGCACCTGTCTTGGTTAAGGCATATGCCTCCAAGAAGGTTGGAACACGATCAAATCGGAAATGAGCAGCAATATCTTGTAGTTGCATTGATGAAAACTGAGTATGCGTGAGCTCAGTAGATGGTGGAGGTGGAGGTTGATAGTAGTTGTAAGATGGGTTATATGGATTGAGCATGCCAGGATTTAAAGAGTAGGGATATTCATCTGGTTGGTTTGGAGAAAGAGTTTGCATTCTTTGGTTTAGATAAGTCATGGCATGATGGTTATAATCTAATTGTTTACTAAGATGATATTGTGACCCAGCAACATAGGTTAGAGTGTTTTGGATGGGGTCATAGGGTAGGCTGGTAGGAGGAGGTGGAGGTGGTATATCTTGTGTAGATATTTCTCCTTCTACCCTAGCCCTCTTATGACCGAAATCAATCCCCATTTTTTCTACCGTATTCTTACTTATTTTTTGTGGTCTACGCTCCCATGTATATCCCATATCCTCAAGTTGGGTCTTAAGGAAATGTTGAGTAATTTGGCATACAAAATCAGCATATGGAGGATTGCCAGAAAACTCAAGCATGTTTTTAAGAATGATGCAGATAAAATTTGTGGGAATACGTTGGATAATGGCATACATTAGACACATACGAAAAATAGGAACTTCAGACTTATTGGCTCTAGGATGTATGTTTGTTGAAACAATAAGGTTTACAATCCTAGCAGCTGGTTTGAGATTTATAGCATAGTATGTGCCTCTATCTTCGTGACAGGTTGTATTGGATTGAAAAATGGTCCTTTTGATGTCACTAAGACTAACGGTATGGTCATCTTGGGAAAATTGATTAAGTGGGTTTCCAGAGGTAAGGTCAAGGGTGTCTTGATATTCATCTATGTCAATATCTAGCATGTCAAGAATATCCCCTTCAGTAAATCGGAAGCTATGCCCATTGACCATAGTATAGAAGAAGATGGTTTCATTTTCAGAGTGAGAGATGAGGTTAGCATAGAATTCATTCACTACCTTGATGGAATAGGAAGGGAAAGAAGGGTTGATGAATTCTTTTAACTTTTGCACCTCGAAAAGGTCCTCCAAGTCGACGATGTTGAGGAAGTCCATAACTTCAACTGGTCATCGTGGGAGAGGAGCTTTGGAGGAGAGCCGTAGATAACGATCACCAGCATCTCCGTCGACGAAGGCAATGTCGTTGATGATCGTCAATGGTGGAGTAGCCTCCCTTTGTTTCCTGCCAGCGACCTTCTTCTTTCCACGAGCAGAGGATGATGCCATTGTATTGCTTGAAGGTGGAGAAGAAGCAAGGAAGTATTGGGGATGAGGATGCTAAAGATTTGCACAAGAATTCACTAGAGAGAGCCTATGGAAACAAGAATGAGAAGGTGTGAAGAAATGACCCGTTTTTGCTCCTTTTATAGCAATCCAGTGACCGGGTCGGTCGACAATTTGTCGACCGAGCGTCCGCAACGGTCATATTCCAGACGCGTCACTTCGGCCGTCCAACGGTCGACTTGCAACGGTCGGCCGTTAATGGTAACGGTCGGATTGCAACGGTCAAATCCCAACGGCTCTTTCTCGGTCGAGCAATTGTCGACCGACACTGTCTCGGTCGAACAATTGTCGACCGGAAGTGTGTCCGATGCTAGGTCTGTCTAGATTCTGTCGGTCGAGAGAGGGGGGCAGACCGAGAGGTTTTTGGTCGAAGATTTGTCGACCGACAGACGTACTGGGTACGAATCTTTAAGCTGATTTTTAATGCAAATGATAGACTGAATTTGTAGAGCATATATATATTTTCTAAGGGAGTAATATTTTTTTTATTATTGACAATATTGGGACAATTTTGTGATCATAAATTGATTTTGCTTTTAATAAAATGATATTCAATTAATTATTGTGTCAAAACTTATTTTAGGTCGATTTTGACTACGACCATAGCGCCCCTTGGTCAAATTTCATTTTAACCAAGAGGCAAGTTTGCAGATTTTCAAATTGAACATATCGAGTATAATATCTGCATAAAATTTGATTGAGTATCAAGTTGAAGCATACTACTTGATATAAGTCTTTAAATGAAGGCTCAATTAATATCTCAATTCTTCAAAGATACTAATTTAGAGATTTTGTCTTATGTGTTGCAAGCAATAGTATATAACCAATAAATCATTTTGCTTGCCGAATATTATCATGGATCCATGCATATAATTTATCATTATCTATGCGTACAAAGTATTGAAAGTATCTCCATGATGTAATGATACCAGCATATAATTCCATCACATGATCATGTGAAAATAGAAATTTTCTTTTTATTTTAGCTAAGCATAATTTCAGTTAAATCATTTATGAAATAAACTAATATTAATCTCATTTAAATTTGTATGGATGATTTTCCATTCATCAATCACAAATAGATAGCAATTTCATTAATTTTCAAAGAAATTCAGCAATTTTGCAACAGACTGGAAATCAGTGACATGCTCGGTCGACAATTTTTCGACCGACAGTGTCTCGGTCGACAGTCTCTCGACCGACAATATTTCTGGAACTGTTAATTGCTTCCAAATAAAACATAACTATGCAAGTTAAATAAATAGATACTTAAATTTATTTGTTATCCCATTATGTTGAGTTGAGATAGATGTAGAAATATGCAACTAAGGTTCTTGGTCTTATCTCAACTTGATTCTGTTCATTTAGTTTGGAGGTTTTGGAACCCAAACTAACTCAACATATTTTCTCTTGTAAGGGCATGAAAAAGAATAGTGACCAAGGCGCAAACAATAATGACAACATATCGAGTCAACCTCATATCTTTTTCTATGGTTGTGTTCTGTGTTGTCCTTGGGTGAAGATGTTCCTTTAGGTACATATATAGATTGATGGGTTTGTGACTTTCTCCAACTATGTTGTTGATAGGTTTTCCCTTTAGGCTTGTAACCTAGTCCTCTTCTCCCAATTTGATGATAGGAATTATCTAAGATTTGATCAAGAATGCCATTATTATTCAAATTACTAACTTTTTGTTGTAACTTGGCAATCTCTTCCATTCTCTTCTTGATATCTAGTTTTGCTTGATCTAGATTAGATGACAATGAATTTTTTTCTTTGACAATAGAATCATAATCTAGATGGTTGCATAAAATGGGTTGTTTTTGAAGATCATTTACTTGACTTTGCAAATTATTCTTCTCTAAAGAAAGTAGATTACAATTTGCCTCTATAGATTTTATCTCAATATCATGATCTTCAATGATCTTTTTAAGATCTTCATTTTCGGATGTAATAGCAAGAAGCTTAGCATGTAATTCATCATTTGCTTTATTAGATTTCTTTAATTTCTTCTTGCATTCAACATATTTAATATGTGTTTCTTCAAGGCTAGCAACTAGTTCTTCTTTAGATAAATCAAAAAGACTTACCTCTTCTTCTTCTTCCTCGCTAGTTGTAGCAATGAGACAGTCTTTGTTCTCATCTTCTTTCTTTGATCTCCATGGGCATCTAGTTGTTGTGTGGCTTGTTCCTAAGCACCAATTGCAACATGTTGTAGTTTTGTCCAAGCAGCACCTTTTGTTGTGATTGTAATCACCATTACCCTCCATTCTTCACGACCTGGTTAGGGTTCCTTGAAGCCTGCTCTGATACCAATTAAAAAACACTAGAGGGGGGGTGAATAGAGTTTTTAAATAATTTTAACAATTTATTGAACTCAAACAACCACAATTGAAAATTGGAAGAAGGAGACAAGTGTTTAGAGTGGTTCCAACTTTAGCAACTACTAAAGTTGTCAGTCCACTACCCGGTTGCTTACCCAACCAGGATTTTGAAAGTATTTATTTTATTACCTTCCCAAGGATTTACACAAAATACAATACTTTCCTTTACACCCTTTGAACAGCCTTCACTTGAAGTAGGTGCACCAACTTTGAGGTAGCCTTCTTGAAGTAACTCCAAGCTCCCCCTTGAAGTAGCCTTCCTCTCTAGAAGTAACCTCCCGTTGCACCAGCCTTCTGAAGTAGCTCCAAGTCACCTTCTTCACCAAGAAGATCTTCACCCTCTCCAATCAGCAGCCTCCAACCTAGGAGTAGCAAGGAGAGTACAAACGGTAATAGAGAACAAGAAAGAAAAAGGAAATTACAACTTATCCTTTGTAGCCCAAGGCTTGATTTGCCTAGATCAAGCGTATAGATCTCCTAACCAAGTGTGTGGACTTGTGATTGCAGTGGGTAGGATATACTAGCCTATAGGACACGAATTATGAGCTAAGGAAGGAAGTAGCCAATGTTCACAAAGCTCAATTTTCTCACAAACAGATTGCTCAAAGTATGCTCAAAGAATTCTCAAGTGTAACAAGTGAGTTTGAGTGTCCTATGGCTTGTCCTATTTATAGGAATGGCCTAAGGATGCTTAAGGACGTTCTAGACAACTTCTAGGGGTTTCTAAGTGCTTAACTAGCCGTTAGGTACAAAGTTGTTGCTTTAACAACGACTAATTAATTAATTCTGCAGTTGCTGTCAGAGACAATCTCGGTCGAGGAATGGTCGACCGAGACACCTACTCGGTCGAACTCTTGTCGACCGACAGGCACTCTGGAATAAGTGATTTGCAACGTCTTTCTCCAACTGCCAACTAACTTGTCTGTTGTGTCTAACGGCTACTTTGGATCTTTCTCGGTCGAGAAGATTGTCGACCGAGAGTGTCTCGGTCGAGGAGTTTGTCGACTGAGATTGATCCTGTTTCAATGTTTCAATTTAGGCACTAACTATATGTATGAGTGTGCAAATGTGATCCTATTTGAAGGGAATGACTTATCTAAATGTGGTGTTTAGCTAGGGAGAATCTAACGCTTGATTTACATGCAATCTAAGTACTTGTACATTATATATTTGTACAAGTTTTTACAAAGCGATTACATTGCATGAAAACATAAACATGTAAGCATATGGATTTCCCTAGTTGCTTTGTCATCCACCTTAATACTGCACACTCAAGTAGCTCGTTAGATCAATAAGAATGAAATGTTTGTCATAATCAAAACAAAGGGATTTATAGATGTCCATTTAGCCAACAATCCTAAGACATCGACCAGGCAGTCACACAATCCGGGAGTCCTCATATTCCGACTAGTGGTGCGGAGGAAAATATTTCCAGCCCCCAGACGTGATCCTTTTCTAGACACCTCAGTCTTTCGGACAATCCTCTAATAACTGCCTCGGTTCTATGGAATTTGTAAAATTTAATAATTATTAATGATTAAGTGAGGAACCTATGTCCTGATACCAAATGTAATGACCCCGCTTCCCGGTAACCCCCAATTAAGGGAGACCAGAAGGTCAGAGCCATTATCCCAATTAACAGGATCAAAGGTTCGACAAATAATCAATAACAATTATTAAATTCAACTGGCTATACTGAAATATGGTAAAAATAAAAACTTTACATACCTTTTGAAAACTTGGATCTCTAAACTTCTATCCACATATGAAGTCTACTCTAACTAATCCTCCTTGTATTTTAATGCATGTATTTCACAATATGACGATTTACTGTTTGACATTTTGGCTTTGTAGCTAAAACGTCGAAAAATAAAACATCGGTCAGCAAAAAGCTGGTATGTGGGGGAAACAATAATCGTGCAACTATGATAACAATGTAATCAGTCAAATATGATTTAAACAAAAAACTTTACATTTTCTGCATAAGTGCTAAATCCCTACATACCCTACCCTCTGCGCTGTCCCTACAGTGGACCTGGATACTACCTTCCTTATGGTAGATCCCCATTTAACCCCTCATTATCCCACCTAACACGTGAACCCATTTCTAGGGATGAGTCACATGGCACTACCCGTAGGTAGCCCACTCCTTAACTCATGGCATGCTAAAGAGTCTCATGGCACTACACATGGGTAGCCAAATTTCTAACTCACGATAACCTAGACCTTACTCTAGGTTACCCATTTTTAGCCTTTGCAAAGCCACAAAGGTGGACCAAGATGTTAGCCAATCATGTATGCACATTTATTTTGATAATCATAGTCACTTTATTGTTGCATGAAATAAATAGTCATCCAATAGTTATTTCCAAGCAACCGATAAAGCATTCGGGAATCACCGTGAAATTGGAGCAATTATTCATAAGCATAACCACATACATGTCAAGATGATGTGAGACAGAAATAATCCAATCAACAATAGGCAAGCAAGCATTCAATAAGATCCCGAAACATGCATACAATTTCCTTTTATTACTCAGGTCATCAAGATCTATTAAACCTAGCTCACTTCTTAGGGTTTCCAGTTCACTTTTAGGGTTTCCATTGCAATTAGGGCTTCCCTTCATCTTTTACTATTTTAAACCCTAATTTTATACCATTACTCATTAACCCTAATTATCTCATCTATTCTTCAACATTAAGGTTATCTTAACAACATATAACCCTATTTTCGAATTAAAGGCACCATTAACCATTAATTAAGTTTATTAAGCCTCTTTTACATTAAAGCTACTATTTTTATCCTTTTAATCCATGGCAAGATCATTATGCTCATTTTTCATCAATTCATAGTTCATTATGGTCTAAGTCGCATATGAACTATATTTGTCATTAATTTCACATTAAAACCCTCTGTCGTGCCCCACGTAGGTGAGGGTGCCTTGATATGTGGCCATGATGGCTAGAATCCAACCCATCTGGTCGGCGGTCATAACCAACCTGCATCCGACCTGTAGCTAACTAGCGGCGGCTCGTGGAGGTGTCTCCTCCCGTCCCCAAGGCCCGAGGGGCACTGGCGACCTGCTCCCTGCCTTTGTCACCTTCTGCTGTGCCCGTGGAGGTTCCAAGTGGTGACCAAGGCGACGGGGATTGGGCTGGATAGGTCTGCAACCTGCAGCCATGGTGCAGTCATCCTGCTGATGTAGCTGCTTAAGTGAGAGTCCATGGAGGACGTTCGATCAACCTCAGACGTGGTGGGAACATCAGGCCACCCTCCAGACCTCTCCATGGCCCTCTGTTTGCTCTAAGGCTACTCTACCCTCACGATTAGGGCTTGGGGAAAGAAGAAGAAGGAGGGAGAAAGAAGAGAAGGATACATGGAATCCTTATGAACTCGACCCTGGGCTCTACCCCTTTACATAGGGGTGGGAAATGAAGCCCTAGGTCGGCTATCCACGATATCTAAGTCTCTTTCCTACTAGGAAAGTGTATTCCTTCATGAATAAGCAATCTTCTCTCTATTGCTTATCTCCTTAATATTCCTTTGATATTCTTTATTCCATGGATGATTAGAAATACAAAAATTCTCTCCCTTATGCTTGACTTTTAATCCATAAGCATGAAATTATATTTTCTTAAGTAGAAAATACTTCCTTTTTAATAATATCACAAAATTCATTAATAATGCATCACATTATCCTTTTATTTTGCAATTTTGGTATTTTTTCTTTCTTTCCTCTTTATTGGGGCTGCTTGGACCCCAAGAAATTCAAATATTTCGAAATTCCTTTTCAAGGATATTTATTATCCTTCTAGATGCATCTATATGCATTATTTTTCATTATCCTGTTTATTTCTTGTTAAAATATCTATGTTTAAGGATTTCTCTTTATTTCTCTTTTATTTTCCTCATTGGTATTCCTTTTATCATTAGAAATCCTTGGGATACGAAATTCCACCAAGGATAACTCAATTACACCTCTTTCCCCTTGTTTTCCACGTTTTACCATTATTTTCAATTTCTTTCTTAATAAAGAAATACTTCAGTAATCTTTTCTTTTCTTATTGCCTTTTCTTTGCAACTTTGGACTCCTTGGAACCCAAGGAACCCAAGAGGCACGAATTCCATCTTTGGATTACATCCCTTTGCCTTCTAGAGTTTTCTATCTCATTCTTTTCTCAAAAACTCAATTATTGATTTACTAATTGAATTTTCTTATTATTTGGGCCCAATAGCCAATAAAGCCCACAACACAATCATAAAGGCTATTGTAAACGAAATCCATTTATTCCAAAAAAATTATATCATTATTTGTTCAAATATCTTTAATATGAGAAATTACATTTCTCACCAAGCGAACCGAAAAATTGGGGTTGTAACACTGTCCTTCATACCATTGGTCTTTTATTTCTAAAGAAGAGAATCACAGGAGAGATAATATCTGCACTGCCACCATCATATTTTGCATGTCCATCAAAATAAGGGCTAGTCGCTCGCCATAGTTCATCCCTAATGCAGATTTGCAAAAGATGTTCTCGAGCGTGGTTGTTTGTGTTCATAGTTGGTGTATTCCCCTTCTTCCCCAATAGATCTATTCATCTACCTGCATCTACTTTTTTGTTATTCATCATGTCCCTCCATGATTCTAAATCCATAATGCTACTCGTTACAATGAGTGCCTAAACATATAGCTTGGGTTGGGAGTATCCACTAAGGCTCTCCCAACATGTATATACTTACATCAATTTCAATATATATGCTCTTAGAAAAGATTATCTCCATAATCTTGTTCTTAATGCTTCACTTGTATGATTAGCTACCATCTTGTGATGTTTTATTGATTAGTGCCTTGAAATATTAGTACTAATATAATATAACTGTTATGAAGTTGTACGAATGAATGAGAATGTTGGAATGCTTAAGCTAATGATCATATGGTTATCCTTGTGGTTATTGTTTTCCATCTTGAGAGAGAGGATACCTTCTAATCTAGATCTATCCTATGATTTGGAGAGGAGGGAATAGACATATATGATGTTTGCTTGTAATCTTGCTAAATGTGTACTATGGGTCTGAGTATTGCATATTCTATGAGAGAACTCAGATAGTGAAACCCAATCTAAGTTCCCATCCACTTTTGTTACAACACTCTTTGTTTGCTCTTCTGATTTTGTTTTGCTTTCTTGGTTCATTTTACTTCTTTGTTTTTACTTATTGATTGGGGTAACATCATTTTGTAAGAAACAACAAACTTAGCCTACCCCTTTTTTGGTTGGTGTAACTGAGCTAAGGTTTTACGTTCTTAACTCTTACCACCCTTGTCCTTGTGGATTGACCCCAATTTACTACATGATACCTTGTATAATAGTTTTAGGGGCCTAAGTGTTGGGTTATATATTTAAGTGTCCAACTACTCTAGATCCGCTCCTTTCTGGACGTGTGATTTAGATAGGTCAAATTTTTGGCATCGTTATCGGGGACAAGGTAATTGATACTATTAAGAACCCAAATCTACTCACCATACACATGTGCCTCAAGTCTAGCAATAGACTTGACCACCCCAAAAACTTTAATGTACTATCTCTAATTGTCTTGAATTCTTCATTTAAAATGACCAGTTTCTGACTTGGCCATGTGAACTGTTCTAGGTGATCTGAAGAGAACCATATGGAGAATACAACCATTCACTTTCTACCATCATACCACCTCATAGGGGATCAGGATGAAACTCAAGAGTGGTTGAATGATCTCGTCCTCAACCAAGATTTGAGTTTGAGAATGAGGACTACTACTCTGATAAAGAGGGACCCAAGAATCCACTTCCTAGAGGAATTTCAAAACCTCATCATCATGAGGAGCGTGAAGAATGAAGCCATGATGATGAGGGTCATCATAGAGAAATAAGGAATAGAAGAAACAATGAGAATGACAAAAACAATGAAAACCACAACAATCAAGATGACAATGAGGATGGGGGCCCTTCCCTTCATGTACTAGTAGCCACACAAGCAAACGTATTGAGGTGTCTGGTCATCATTCCAAGTTTCAATGCTTTGAATTTTCAAATGAAGCCAACCATGATCACTATGATCCAAAACAATTATTTTGGGGTAAATTTGTGAAGAAAATCCCTACCACATTAAGATATATTAAAAAATATCTACAAAATCATGAAGATGTGGAGAGTACCGCTAGAAGTGATATACTACAAGGGATTTAACTTCTCTTTAAGGAACAAGGTGTTATCTTTATACATTGCTCTACATGACAAGAAGATTAATGGATGGGAACCCTTGGCTGATGCTTTTGTCACAAAGTTCTACCCAGTGGAGAAGACCCTCAGGAATAGGAAAAAATAACTGGATTCATGCAAAATCCTAGGGAGAATCAATACAAGGCATGGGATCTGATAACACCCAAATTTAGGGATTTATGCTAAGTATTTATCTATGGTTTCATGTTGTTATAACCTTAATATGCCCAAAATAACTCTAGATTCTTATCTTTTCATAATTTATATATATATTGAAGATAGAGTTGCTCAACTAGCCAATTATGGGACTTGCATGAACCAAACTCAAGAAGGCATCAATTCTCCACATTCTCCCCCCATCAAGCATCGCGTTATGTGCACCCACTTAGGAGACGGTGGTCCCAAGAAACTTTTGATATATTGGACCCTATTTTCGATGACCAATACTTTATTAGAAAGCATCCTTGTCAATCAGAAGGTTCATTGATGTGGGCCCATCGACCACCAGCAATAGTCTCCCCCCCAGGGAGTGGGTCTATCCACAAGGGTCGTGACCACTACATTCATCTTGACCGTGGCGACATCTCCACTGCTACATTCATCTCACCCGCAATGATGTCTCGACTACTACATTCATCTCGCGTGTGATGATGTCTCGACCGCTACATCCATCATTACTGTGAAACTGTCTCGACTATGATGACCACTAATCCTATAAATAACCATCCCATGCTACTAAGGAAAGGGTTTTGTGGCCCACATTTTCCTGTTCCATTCAGTTCCAAGAAGCGATTCCCAGAGCTCCATGGGAGAAGTTCAAAGGCCCACGAGGGCCGAAGAACACATCCTATTGCCATCCCTTCAGTTGGATTCCATACACCATAATTTTCCACCTTCATCATCTAGATCCAACCATTTCGAGCCACCTTCTACCACCACGCATCCACCAAGACTACTATCGGGGCAAAATCAAGGACAAAGGAGGACAAGGAGTCTAGAAGACCAAGGAGGATGAACCCAAAAACAAATTCCATCCCATAGAGAGGCTAAGGAGCAAGATCTATTGGTATGTATGCCCTGAGAGCCAATCATGGGATGATTGGTGGGATACATTAAGATTGATTTGAGAAACATCAAAGGCAAGCTTCCAATTCTTTCTGGTTCAGTCATATGAGACAGTGATAGAACAAATTGAATGTCTACAGAATGACAATACTCAATGACGTATGCCTTCAGGTTCAGGACCTGAACGATGAGATCATACGGATGCTAAGAGTTTGTACATTCTTCTTATGTCCCTAGTCGGATGTCATTGTGGAAGGTAGATAGACAACATTGACATACAAGACTAGATTGTGGTGTTGGTTGATGACAGAATCTCATTAGTCATGATATAGAGATATCAAATCAAACACATAGGTATTTGTTAGAGAACAAGTGTACCAGACAGACCCACCGTGAGTTTGACACATGGAACCATGACATGGTAGTCACAGTCAGTACTCACAGTGATGGTGGTGAGTGTGATTCTTAGACCTGAAATCACTGCACTCAACACATGTCATTGGGCACACTTTGACATCATCAAACGCAATCCTGAAACATGGGTTGTTATAAAGGTGATGATTGGGTGGCTTTGACACATGGGGCTTTTGAGGGGTGAGTGATAGATATGGGATTTGTCCCTCCTGAGGGAGTTTGATATCCATGGCCACTTGATGAGTAGGATTGAGAAAGGCGTGCACGCATGTGTGAATCAGTATGTGATATTGATGTCATGCATATCTCTTCCAATCTACTCTGAGATCAAGAAAGTGAATGAACGTTGACAGGATGACTGTTCCATGCCTCAAGTTCATTCGGGATATCAGTGACAAAGGAATTATACATTCGCTGTAACACCATTCACGGATTGTAGGATTGAAAGTTGTTTTCCAACTTTCTACTTTCACTTGGGTAGCACTGATGTGTGACTAGGCACCGCTCTTTGCTTGTGAAGTCATAAGTGTTATGGACTTTCACTGCCAACGTGAAATGGACCTGTAGGGTCACACACATAGGATTTAACTTGGAAGAGGAGTTTTGTCCACAACCAATGTTTAGATTGATTACTAAAGGAGTTTAGTAGTTCAATTAAACACTCAATCAATTGATAGCTCAATATCATAATGTTCAAGGTGTTGGACACATTGATTGGAGTATCAAATTGATTGAAATCACAATTGACTGATTATGTACAATCTGCACTCCCAACTGATCGACTCATGTGATGAACCGATCGAATGAGCTTGGTGAACCGGTCGGCTCAAGTGTTGTGTCGACCGACTCATGGTCAGGGTGAAATGATGGCTTCAAATGTTGAAACGATCGATTCAACTGGTGCAATCGAGAAAGTTGGGAAAGTAGGATTGGTGAGAATTTTCCTTGCGTTTCACTTTCCCAATTTGATTGGAACAAGGATTGGTATTCGATACCAATTAGAAACAAAAGAAGGAAAGTCAATCGGGAACTGGTCAGGACCACGAACCGATCAGTTCAGAAATGAACCGACCATCTCATGGGTCCCAACCAATTAGTTGAGGTGTCAACCGACTGGTTCAGGTCCCCAACCGACTGTTTCAGTTGTGAAACGATCGGTTCAGGTTGCGAGTTGGTGGTTTTTGTGGAAAATCTCGAACCCTTCTACTCCTTCTTTTAGTCCCACATTGCCCGGGATGGAGAACCCTGTCCCATGACCCTCCTATATATATAGGGGTATTGGGGGCTTCTCAAAGTACAACTCAGTATAAACCAGTTGCTCTACAAAGTTGTCATTCTCTCTGGTTTTGGTAACCGAGAGAGAGCCCGAGCAAGTGTTACCCGATAAGGGAGGCACAACAAGGGAAAGACAACTGCAGCTACGACTGGTAGCAGGAGAGTGTGTTGGCGACTAGTACGCCAATAGGTGGGTGCGACTCCTTACAATTCCTTGTGGGACAAGGAGATTGGAGTTCTAGGTGGTCAGTGTGGACTACTTCAGAGGTAGGAGGTTTCTGCCGCTAGGAGGATAACCTTCAATCCTGTTAGTCGCGGTGCAACCAGGAGATGCACAAACGCCATCCAAGACAGGAGGTGAAGACCACACAAGGCACGAGGTATTGTCACCGAGCAAGCCTCGGGACAAGGTATGATTCCACAAACCATCCTTTCCTATTGTATAGACGTTGACGCGTTTCCTTGTTCTGGGTTTGGGGGAGAAATGTTTTGTTTCCGCTGCCTTCTCTGCCTCCCCTAAAACCCAACAGTGATATCAGAGCCACGTCAACTGCTCTATACTTTAGGGATTATCAATATGATCGATGTTGGTTTGTCGCCTTTATTTTTTGCATACGATGCAAATAAAACTAGCTTTATGCATATCCAATCCTAAATCCACAAATCCCAATTACATATATGATATGTATTATTAATGCACTCGATACGCGTCGCCCTTAAATGAGTTTTTTGGTGGATGTATAGCATGGTTATGGCCAATAAACCCTATATGTGTATGGTTGTATGTGGTTGCTTGCATCTCGGTCTGCGCACCGATCTTCCTTCTCCTATTCCTGATGTAACACGAAATAATTTGAGATTTCTTTCCTACCTTTGCTCCCCTCGAATGTAACTTGAGGTTTCTCTTTTTACAATGTAAAATAGGATAGATTTTTATTTCTTGTTATGTCAAAGAACGGAGGACATCAAGACGACAGCTGAGACGATCGGTTCAAGGCATGAACCAATCGATTGACGTTCCAGACGATCAGTTCAAGGAGTGAGCCGATCGGTTGATGACTGGTTCGAGGAGCGAGATGAGCAGGTGGCGGCCATGAAGAGATGCACGACGATCAGGTGAACCGATCGGTTGGAGGAGCCAACCGATCGGCTGGTGGCACCCAGCCGACTAGTCTGATGGCGAGCCGATCATTCATGTGATGAGTTGATCAAACCCAGAAAGGCAAAGCAAAGAGTTCATCTTGTACAGGTTGCATGTGATGTAGACCTAGATGACCGTGATTCCTCTTGGCTCGAGGAATCACATTTGGATGGACATAATAATCGCTTTTATCATTTTGCATGCTTTCTGTGGGATATAGCATGTATATGATACGTACTATGTATTGTGGTGATTGGATATGCGACATTAAATATTAAGTTTTAGATGCCTTCCAAATGTGACACACGTGAAAAGATTGATCGACCAAGTGTGGGCACACCCAAGCGTGGTGCATCGTCTATCTCGTGGAAGCGTGAAGGATAAATGTGTGGGTCTGTCCAAGCAGGGTGCATATTCATCGTGTTTGCTTTGGGTCAGACTTAACAAGGTGACCTAGATAGGATCTAGCACCTTGAGGCATGGAGATGATCATGTCAAGGAGTTGCATATGACATCTTATCAAGAGTTGCATATGATGCAATTGGCAAGAGTTGCCTACTTGAGAGATCTATGTTGTGGGTGACAGCCCTAGCTGGTCCATGACTTAGAGGATTTCAGGATCTTGCCCACTAGAAGGTTGTACACTGTAATCTTCCGAATTGATGGCGAGGGCTATCAATTTGAACTAAAATAGTGGGAGCGATAATTAATTAAAGGCCTAATTTTATCATCAATTTTTCAAATCAATCAAACAAGTCAAAAAGAGTTTTGGACTAAAATTGCATATATTTCCTTTTGTTAAAAAAATGGTTAATCAACAAATCACTTTATTTGCGATCGGTCTTTGAGACCAACAAATTAAATGGGAATAATTCCACGACTGGTTAGGATGATAAGAAGTGTTCTCAAAGAGCGAAAGCTCTAAGTCCTCATTATACCAAGACCAGATGAACTCAATCCCACCACATCAATGGCTGAAAGTATGCTTATGGAAGCATACTGAGGATGACATTGTTGAGGAGTGCTCGATGTTGTGTTCTCTGAACTATGTGTTGTAGAGACAACATGAGACATATGATGTCTCAAGGACACTGTCCTAGTATGTCATGACAGAAGGAGATCCAGTAAGGTATTCACACACTCAATATGATTGGGAATGTGGAAAACCTGACTAAGAAGGATTCCCTCTTAGCCAAGAGTTGGCTATTGGTACGATACTGCAAATGTTGTGAGAATCATACAATTCATGGTAAGCTACAACATGAACAACTTTGACAAGCGTTGACATAGTTGTTGGACATGTTGAGGATAGTAGAGGCAAAGATGAAGAAAGACAAACCATAATCTTTGATGTGATCAAAGAAAAGGTAATTCTTAAGGGCAAGGACAAGGGCAAAGCAAAGAAGTGTTCTGATGCTAGCCATCAATCCAAGCCGTCTTCAGCCTCAAGGCACATGGGGAAAGGGTGTATGAGGGAATTGCCCTCTATATCTGGAAGAACAAAAGAAGATGAAGGAGGGGATGGAGATCTCCACCTAAGGTATCATGAAATGAACTGCTTCTTTGTCTGAGGTATATGATACCAAGATATGGATCTATCATATATGATATGCAAGATCTGCAAAGAAATGATGGCCTTTATGAAAGGGCCAAGAAAGAAGTACCCATCATTGGAGCAAGTGTTGCTGCCATAGATAGGAGTATCTTTCAGTTTATTTCAGCCTAAAGGGCACGAAATAGAGTTGAGAACTGCTATTTCATATATTGCCAATAGATAGAAAGACTTTAATTTTTCATATTGTATGACAATGATGGCAATCAATAAAGAGATGTTTCAATTTCTAAAGATATGATCCTTGTGGCAATGCCTTGTTTATCTTGTGGTATTTGATATGCATAAGATAAAAGGATACCTAAAACTTATAGATAACTCAAACAATCAAATTAGCATCAATCATGAGAAATTCATTTCTAGTTTCCATATGATGGATAAATCTAGACTCTTTTGGTTAGAGAACCAGTAAGAGACATGAATATCTTGGACATGATTAATCAATCTTCACTAATGGTAGTGGGAGAATGATTATCCTATTAGGTATAATACATGTGATGTATTTACATACCTATTGGAACAAATGGTAATACTTCAAATGGTGTTTAGAGAAATACCAATATGAATATCTTGAAGTGTTCAAGATTATCATAGATGAAGTACACATTTGGTAAAGTGTTAATTCTTGATGAGATCAATGAATGAAATACTTGGACCAAATGTTTGAGATCCTTATGAGTGATTATGATAATGTATCATAGTGAACTCATGATTAAGGCATGGTGATGTCTAAATCAAGAAGGAATCATACTCTAAGGAGTTAGAGAATGATTATCGAATAACTGAATTCTTCTTAATAAAAGAATACCCCACACTAATAAAGGACATTAAGAATCACAAGGAGTTGTGAATTCTTATATACTTGATAGATACACCTCAATTATCTATGTGATGAGTTGTTCATGTGATGAGTCAACTATCTAGATGAATATGAGGAACCGAATTTTGAGTTATGGTTTATGACCATTACATCCTAAATAACATCCATGTGAACCATAAGGTATGACCTTGATGGTAGCACCCATTGGAATAAAATCCATAAGTGCGAATAAGTCTTAAGTGTTAAGACACATGGATAACATTTTGAGAAGGATGATACTTGTTGATTGAAACTTAATGACTAAGACATTTAGCATATGGATACTAAAACCGCATTCCTATGAGGAATAAAACAAGGATGAGTACGTGACACAACCTATAAGGTTTATGAATCCACTAATGAAAATGAAGTCTATAAGTTACAATGGACTAATCAATGTGATTGATTGAGTACAAGCAACTCAGAATTGGATCTTTACTTTGATGATATAGTCAAAGGATTTGACTGATATGTCAAAGATAAAGAAGGGATCTGTGATTTAGTCGGAGCGTATTCACATTCCACATGTTGATGTGAAATGGAAATGTTATGGAATGGAAATCCAAAAGTGGAAACTATCCTTAAGGTAGATAGAGATGTTTCCTACGTGATAGGAATAGAGATCTATGGAGATAGTTCTCAAAAACCTCTTGACCTGAAAAGAGAAACCATACATTGGCAATCTGTACTGAAGCGTTCAGTATGCATAGATTTAGTGGGATAAAACTTGTCCATGGAGTTAGTATCCCAAGGACAAGTGTCCAATTCTTATGAAAAATGGGAACACCAAGAATAGATATGGATCTATCATGTATGTAATCATCCCATTATCTTGCATGGCAAGAACAAAATGCATTCATCATGTTGTATGTAGGACATGATAATATGATGTGCTCATCTTGATAACTCGTATGTGGGACATGACGAGTGGATGTCTATCTACTTCCAGTAAGGGTTACTGGAAACCATAAGAACTTGATTAGTACTTGAGAAGTACTAGTTCTATGGAGAAAAGGAAGAGTTCAATGTAAAGAGTTACATTTATGTAAACTTCTGAAAAGGACAGAGAATTAATCGCAAAATATATATAGGATATATAAAAGTGAAAGTATGTTGATAATTGGAAGTGTTCCAATAAAACCATTTAAAAGGAAATGTCGAGTATCTATGTGTTAGAGAACAACAGTGGATACTATATGGATATGAAAGTTCATGAGATGAACTTATAGATATTCCGCTCATTGATGACAAGTATGGAATCCTTGATCATGCAATGTGGCTAAAGGTTAGCAAAGGAGTACTAGATCACATATTATGGAAACTCCATCTCATACGTATGACGTACAAAGAAGAGATGTGAGACATGCAATTTATACTAAATTTAGCAAGGTGTTGCCATTACTCAATATGTTGGCACTAGAGCACAGTAACATGTGGGACATGTTTGAAGATCACTATGAATATGATTCAAGGGTGATTGGCTCACAATGCAAGTGGGAGTCTGTTGTTATGTATGCCTTGAGAGCCAATCATGGGATGATTGGTGGGATACATTAAGATTGATTTGATAAACATCAAAGGCAAGCTTCCAATTCTTTCTGGTTCAGTCATATGAGATTGTTACAACCCCAATTTTTGGGTTCATTTGGTGAGAAATGTAATTTCTCATATTAAAGATATTTGAACAAATAATGATATAATTTGCTTCAAATAAATAGATTTTGTTTACAATATCCTTGATGCTTGTGTTGTGGGCTTTATTGGCTATTGGGCCCAAATAACAAGGAAATTCAATTAGTAAAAGAATAATTGAATTTTTAAGAAAAGAAATATGTAGAAACCTCTAGAAGGAAAATCCAAAGAGGATTTCGTACCTCTTGGGTTCCTTGGGTACCAAGGAGTCCAAGGTTGCAAAAAGAAGGCAATTAGAAAAGAAAAAGTTAATTAAGTATTTCTTTATTAAGAAATAAATTGAAAATAGTGATAAAATGTGGAAAAAGAGAGGAAAGAGGCATAAAAGAGATTTCTTGGGGAAATTTCGTATCCATGAGGTTGATAATATTAAAAGGTATGCCAATGAGGAAAATAAAAGAGAAATAAAAAAGAAATCCTCAAAAAGGAATACTTAAATGAGAAATAAACAAGATAATGTGAAATAATGCATAAAGATGCATCTAGAAGGATAATAAGTATCTAATAAAAAGAATTTCGAAATAATAGAGTTCCTTGGGATCCAAGGAGTCCCAATAAATAGGAAAGAAAGAGAAAATACTAAAAAGTTAAAATAAGAGGATAATGTGTTGCATTATTAATGTATTATGTGGTATTGTTTAAAAGGATGATATTTTCTATAAAGGAAAATAGGATTTCGAGACCAATGAATAAAAAGGCATGAATAAAGAGAATAAGAGGAAGGATTTTCATATTTCTAACTATACATCAAAGAAGATAATTAGGAGAGTGAGAAAGAGAGAGAGACACTTGCTTCACATTGAAGGAAAAGAGTTTCCTTAAAAAGGGGCTTGGTAACTAGTGGAGACCCCCACCTAAGGCTTCGTACCCTTCTCTATAAGAGGTTAGAACCCCTGGGTCAAGCCCAAGAGATCCCTGCATCCCTTTCTCTCTTCTCCCTTTTCTTCTTCTTCTTTCAAAACCCTAACTAAGAAGGGCTGCGTGATCATGAACCCACAAGGCGGCAAGAGAGAGTTCGTCAGTAGCTTGATGATCTGTGGTATCAGGAAGAGGCTTGGCCGTTGTGACTGAGCACTAGCTTAGACATGCCGGCGGCCGCACGACTTCCAACCCAACATCAGGTTGTAGATCCGTGCAGCCCAAACCGATCGGTGCTGGTCGCGAGTTAGATGGCCCCTCAAGTGCGGCCAAGGATGACAGAGACAAAGCAACGATCTCTGGTGAGGTTCGGGTCTGAAATGGGGAGCAAGAGCCACCCCTAGGTCTGCCTAGTGCGGCTAGGGCAGCGACAGAGATGCTGCGCAAGGTTGAAGGTGAGCGGAAGTCAGGTTGGACGGAAATGCCCTTCCGTGGGATAAAGGACGAACCACTTAACCAGGGGCAAAATTGGGATTTGGTTATGTTTTAAACCAGCCGGGTTACGTAGCTAGAAATTGCATGAAGGGCACACGTGGCGCAATTCGATTGGCCAAAGGTATGCTTACTTTGCAAAATTTGTAGCTAATAAACTATAACTCGGATTAAAACAAGTCTTATATGAAAAGTGATCCTCAGAATGAGAGAAACACAAAGAAATTATGTTGGAATCTTAATTTTGCATGCTATTTGAAAAGTAGTGTAAATTATCATCTTTAATGAATTAAAGGTTAAGAAACCCTATTTTGATATGATTAATGTGTTTAATAGGGTTTAATGGATCTTTAGGGTTGATGTTAACCTGTTAAATGTAAAAAGGTACATTATGTCCAAAAAGGAATAACTTTGCATGTGATTAGTCTAATTTAGAGTTTATATGCATAAATATGCTTGAAATGTGAAAAGTACATAAAGTTACCATCTTTAATGATTTAATTAAGGAAAAACCCTTAGATTTGATGATAGATGGACTTAATGATGTTATTCAAGCTGATATTAACATGTTGTTAAATAAAAGAGAAAACATGATCTAAAAAGATGATCTTTTTATATAATTTGCTTAATTTAGGGTTTAGTGCATGATTATGCATTAATGAGATTGAAAACCCTAATTTAGATGAATATGTCTTTTAATTGGTTTAATTGTTCAAATCCATGAATAAATAGGGATGTGATGATCCTAAGTCAATTTGGGTATAAAAGACTATTAAAAGGGATAGTTGGGCAATTAAGGTTCATATAATGGAAAAGAGTATTTTAGGGTTTGTTAACCTAAAAGGGATAAAGTTTGAGAAATTGATCTAAGAAATCCTAATGAATGCTAATGAAACCTTAATGCGGATTAGAAACCCCAGAAAGAGAATCCAAGTCAATAAAGTAGATTCTTGGTAAAGTGTGTAATAAATAGAGTACATATTCTTTTCAGGAATTATGTGATGATTGAATTACTTGCTTGGATCCGTTGATTGGCTTGATTGTATATACATGAATTATATGTTGAATAATCTACATGACTCATCAAATCAGGTATGTGGTTACGCTTATTAATAATCGCTCTAGTTTTACGGCGATTCCCGAAGTTTTAATCGGTTGCTTGAAAAAATAACTGTTGGATGTTTATTTATTTCATGCAACTATAAAGTGACTATGATTATCATTATAAATGTGCGTATATAACTGACTAGATCCGGGTCCACCTCTATTGCTTTGAAAAGCCTAAGAAAAAAAAGGGTAATCCTAGAGCAAGGTCTAGGTTACCGAGAGTTAGAAACTGGGCTACCTACGTGTAGTGCCATGAGAGTCATTAGCCTGCCATGAGTTAAGGAGTGGGCTACTTACGAGTAGTGCCATGTGACTCAACCCTAGAAATTGGTTCACTTATTGGTGGATCATGAAGGGTTTAATGGGGACAACATAAAGATAGGGTACTCTTGGATCGCGGAGTTATATCTAAAATGTAATCTTGGTTGTTAAATGATTAATTGAATGGTTACATTGTTAACTTAATTACATGATTATTGTTTCCCCCACATACCAGCTTCGGCTGACCGACGTTTTGTTTTTCGGCATTTTAGGTACAAGACAAAAGGACAAAAAGTAAATCGTCATACTGTGTAATACATGAAATAAACTACAAGGAGGATTAGTTAGAGTAGAATCCTTAAGTGGATAGAAGTTTAGAGATCCAAGTTTTCAAAAAGGTATGCAAAAAAATTTATTTTCTTACAGCTTTTCAGTATAGTCTGTTAAAATTTTATAATTATTCTTGGTTAATTTCCGAACCTTTGATCCGGAAGTTATGGGTACGGCTTCGACCTCTCGGTCTCCCTTAATTGGGGGTTATCTGGAGGTGGGGTCATAACATTTGGTATCAGAGCGTAGGTTCCTCAGTTAACCATTAATAATTATTAAATTTTACAAACTCCATAGAACTCAAGGGAGTTATTAGAGGATTATCTGAAATACTGAGGTGGCTAGAAAAGGATCACGACCGGGGGCTGGCAATATTTTCCTCCGCACCGCTAGTCAGAATACGAGGACTCCCGGATCCGTGTGACTGCCTGGCCAAAGTCTTAGGGTATGAATCAAAATAAGATACCTTTAGGACTTCTCATCTTATTCATCCCTTCTCATCACAAAAATTCTGATAAGGACCTAAAGGATTAGGGTTTTCTCTCTCCTCCTCACCCTCTTGAGGTATGGGTAAGGTTGATAAGGTTTAAGGGATCCTCCACCACATTAAAGGAAATGCATGTAAATAAGATGTCATGGACAAAGCTTAATAGATTAAGCGCAAACTAAAGAATAGATACATTCTTAGGTCGTATGACATAAGTTGTCATGTCCTCCGAAGAGACCTGAGGCTAGACCTTCTTGTCAGGAGGATAAGTCAGTCGTGGAGGTAGAGATCTCCATTGCAAGTAGAGACCTAGCACATCCTCTAAGGATGATGTTAACCCTAACCCTAAGTGAAGGTTAGAGAGGGAGAGCTAGATGTCTTGGGAGACTAGGTGTTTGGATGGACATGCTTGGGATGCCATATGAGCCATGAGAGGATGGATGATCGAGTCCCTCTGGCAACCCAACCCTAGGAAGGGTCGTGCATGTTAGAGTGAAGGGTAGCTCCTTCATTGTTGAGGTTAGAGAAGAACCTATGGAACCCCATGAGATGATATGAGTATGGCATAATAGGCACCCTGTATGTATCAGTAGTGCAAGAAATAGGTTGAAACCCTAGATGAGAGAGTTTGGTGGATAGATTATGTGATAAGTATAAGGGGTTATGGATAACCTTGAGAGAACATAAGTTGACCATAGGCTTCATCCAGGTAGGGGCATGCTTTTGAGGTTGACCCTTCCCGAAGATCAGACCTATAATGGTGAGGTTAGTTATAGGGTTAGCTCTAGCGAGAGAGAGCAGGGAACCCAGCAAGAAGGTTGGAATCCTGGACTTCGAGTTATGAGGAGAAGTCGGGAGTTGAGGATGATACCACTTAAGTGGATGATAGTGGTCACCACATGCTTGATCCCTAGAGGCTGATGATGTCTTGGTTGCCTTGGGAGGGACCAAAACCTAGAGGAAGGATGAAGTTTCTGGCACCTATGTGCCTATGGTATAAGTGTTTACCTTCTGAGAAAGGAAGAGGATGTTCTGTATACCCTGAAGTGGATTTGTAACAGGTTATGAGGCCTTGTACCTGATGGTTTGTCCTTGAGGAGGATCCAACTCTAAGTGTTGCTCGAGTTGAAAAATGATAGGAAGTGCACGTTATGCCTTTTGCAAGCTTGATTCATGGTTAAGAGATAGAGCATGCAGTTGGACACCTAAAAGTGAACCTAGGGTTCCTAGGCCTAAGAGGGGAAGTGGTGTACCTAATGCTCATGACGAGAATTAAGTTGCTATAGTTTAGAGCATGGTACTCCTCATGTATAGAGTAAAAGGGAAGCCCCTTAAGATTAAAGGCATGTTTGATGAACCCCTCCCAGCTCATTGATGACATGGGAAGGTATGACCTTGATTTAATGGTAATGAAGGAGAACCCAGATAACCTAGCATGGTTCAGTAGGTGATCTACTTGTGCCTTCATAGCTTGCTAAGGTCAAGTAGGTTCATGTGAATGTAAAGCCTATACCTAAGGATGTTTGTGACCTTGAGGTCAAGAGTTGTAGTTTCCTCCCATCCTGGGAGAGGGACCCTTTTGAAGGGTGTACACCAGTTTTTGTGAAAACCTAAAAGAGGTCTCATAGGATCTTGGGAAGCTAAGTGAAAAGTACATGGTATGAGAATGAACCTGTAGACCCATAGATACCCATCTCTAAGTGCATATGGATGTGTTACCATGGAGGTAACCGGTATGGGGCTTGACCAAGGTAGGCAGGTTGCCATGATCCCTATAAAAGGATGAAAATCAACCCATGAATGCAGAGAGAGAGAGATGATGAAGACTTGGGTAAGGTTCTAAGTGAACATGTACTATAATGGTGAATCCTAAGTCTATCCTAGGGTCAGGTAGGGATAAGACCGATGAAAGTAGGAGTTGCCTAATTCCCCAGTTGCACATGACCATAGGGTCGAGAGGTAACAACTATCATTGTCTGAGGGCCATGGGTTAGGAGATTGATCACCTTCATGAACTCATGGGACCCAAAGGGCAGATGAGTAGGGCACTCTCTTGATGCATGAGGGAAGAGGGATGACCCCAAAGGAGTCGGTACCCTATAGACCTAGAGGAGATGACCAAGGATATAAACCTCAGCAGGTTCAAGACTAGTTTGATATCATGATGTCTGTGACGTAGAGACATATGTGGCATGTTGCAACTTAGATGTAAAGGTGTATTGGCAAGGTGGGATGTACCATCTCTACTCTTGGAACAAGAAGAACTCTGTATTTGGATTGTAGCCAAATGCTTATTTCCTCTTGTTATGGGGGTGAGAGATAGGACATTACGCATGCCATACATCAAGGATAAAAGATAATGTAGTTTGGAACGTTGCCACGAGAAATGGGGATAGAGAAGATAACCTACCCTGGTAAAGTGAATGATACATGGATGGTTTGAAAACACTAAGAGGAATGAGGTAGTCACCTTATGAGGATGTTTCTATCATGAGATAAGTGGAACTTACAAGTTATACCAGGTTGGGTTTGATCACCATGATGATGAAATCAGAGAGTGTTCTTAATGGAGATAGACATAGAGTTTGAGGTAATATGATAAGTGAAATACATGGAAGTGTTTGTCTTCAAGGTTACCTAATACCTACGGATGTGAAGTGGTAATGGATGTTCTGGTTGAGATACATCTGACTTGTTTGACTAGAAGCTATAAGAGGTTGTTTGGCTAACCCTAAGTTTGGAAGGGAGAGGTTTTTTGATACCACTCAGATGTAACAAGATACGTTGAAAAGTTAAGGGTTGTTTGGTTACACAGTCTAGCCTTGATGTAATGAAAGGATGGTGGTAGAACCTCAGATGCACTTCTTTGGAAAAGAAGGTGATGAAACCCCGACTAGAGTGGTTTAGGGTTTCGGAGGAATCGATCTTGAGGAATCATGACATACAGGAAATCATACACCGTGGTTCTACCAAGATAGTAAATGGCAATATCACTTTGGATGCTTAAGATGAAGTTGCATATGGTATATGGCCATGCAAGTCAGGAGGTAAAGGACGAACCCCAGTAACCTAGTGTATCGATATAAAGGATAAAAGGTTCCCTGAGAGGGAATGGGAGTTCATCACTATGGATGTTGTGATAGGTCTCCCCTAGACCAAGGAAGGTCGAGATGCAATATGGGTTATGGTAGATCGCCTTACCTAGATGACATAAGAAAGAAATAGTACTGTCAAGGGACAGATCGGGTTGAACTACATATGAGAGAGATGGTTCAACTACACCATGATGCGAGTTCAAAACTTCATGAGTATGACTTAAAGGTTCACTTCCATAAGGTGAAAGTAGGTACATGAAGAACTCGAGGATAGTACAGTTTACCACCCCTAACTAATGGTTAGTATAATCCAGACTAAAGGGGTCTGATGAGAGCATGTGTGCTCGTTCAGGGTGATATCTAGAAATAGTTCTTGTCCTATGAAAGATGTGACGATGACCACCATAGCCAGTATCGGGTTTTATAAGAAGCTCTGTAAGGGAGGTTGTGTCGATCACCACTTCAGTAAGGTGATGTTGGTGAAAGGACCACATGATGGTTAGAAAAGGGCCACAGTGCGTGTAGATGAAGTCACTTTGATCATGTAATGGCTGAAAGGAGCCTAGAGATGACTAAAGTCATGAGCAGATGCAAAGTAGACTGACATGCAGTTCACTGTGGGAGAATATGTGACATGAAAATCCGACCCCTCTAAGTTATAACTAAGAGAGCTGAGTCCCCGATGCATGGGTTCTTTTGACATGGTTTGGTGGAGAAGGTTAAGTTTGACCTTACCCCTCAGGATAAAGTAATGTGTGGTGAGTTTCATGTGTCCAATTTAGAGCACTATGTGAGGTACCCCGACCATGTGCTGAGCAATGAACCTAGTGAGCCCAAGGGAGGCTGAAATAGCCTGAGTCACCTGTGCAGTTTATAGATGCCAGGATGAGAGAACTCAGAGAAAAGAATATGTGATGATAAAGGTTCTTTGGAAATGCCATGAGTACGGTAAAGCCACATAGGGGCCAATGATGGACATGGAAAATTCTTATCCTGAATTGTTTGTTTGCTTGATAGAATTTTGAGGACAAAATTCCTATAAGAGGGGAAGGATGTTACAACCCCAATTTTTGGGTTCATTTGGTGAGAAATGTAATTTCTCATATTAAAGATATTTGAACAAATAATGATATAATTTGCTTCAAATAAATAGATTTCGTTTACAATATCCTTGATGCTTGTGTTGTGGGCTTTATTGTCTATTGGGCCCAAATAACAAGGAAATTCAATTAGTAAAAGAATAATTGAATTTTTAAGAAAAGAAATATGCATAAACCTCTAGAAGGCAAATCCAAAGAGGATTTCGTACCTCTTGGGTTCCTTGGGTACCAAGGAGTCCAAGGTTGCAAAAAGAAGGCAATTAGAAAAGAAAAAGGTTAATTAAGTATTTCTTTATTAAGAAATAAATTGAAAATAGTGATAAAATGTGGAAAAAGAGAGGAAAGAGGCATAAAAGAGATTTCTTGGGGAAATTTCGTATCCATGAGGTTGATAATATTAAAAGGTATGCCAATGAGGAAAAAGAAAAGAGAAATAAAAGAGAAATCCTCAAAAAGGAATATTTAAATGAGAAATAAACAAGATAATGTGAAATAATGCATAAAGATGCATCTAGAAGGATAATAAGTATCCAATAAAAAGAATTTCGAAATAATAGAGTTCCTTGGGATCCAAGGAGTCCCAATAAATAGGAAAGAAAGAGAAAATACTAAAAAGGCAAAATAAGAGGATAATGTGTTGCATTGTTAATGTATTATGTGGTATTGTTTAAAAGGATGAGATTTTCTATAAAGGAAAATGGGATTTCGAGACCAATGAATAAAAAGGCATCAATAAAGAGAATAAGAGGAAGGATTTTTGTATTTCTAATTATCCATCAAAGAAGATAATTAGGAGAGTGAGAAAGAGAGAGAGACACTTGCTTCACATTGAAGGAAAAGAGTTTCCTTAAAGAGGGGCTTGGTAACTCGTGGAGACCCCCACCTAAGGCTTCATACCCTTCTCTATAAGAGGTTAGAACCCCTGGGTCGAGCCCAAGAGATCCCTGCATCCCTTTCTCTCTTCTCCCTTTTCTTCTTATTTCAAAACCCTAACTAAGAAGGGCTGCGTGATCATGAACCCACAAGGCGGCAAGAGAGAGTTCGTCAGTAGCTTGATGATTCGTGGTATCAGGAAGAGGCTTGGCCGTTGTGACTGAGCGCTAGCTTAGACATGCCAGCGGCCGCACGGCTGCCAACCCAGCTGCAGGTTGTAGATCCGTGCAGCCCAAACCGATCGCTGCTGGTCGCGAGTTAGATGGCGCCTCAAGTGCGACCAAGGATGGCGGAGACAAAGCACCGATCTCCGGTGAGGTTCGGGTCTGAAACGGGGAGCAAGAGCCACCCCTAGGTCTGCCTAGCGCGGCTAGGGTAGCGGCAGAGATGTCGCGCGAGGTTGAAGGTGAGTGGAAGTCAGGTTGGATGGAAATGCCCTTCCGCGGGCTAAAGGACGGACCAATTAACCAGGGGCAAAAGCGAGATTTGGTTATGTTTTAAACCAGCCGGGTTACGCAGCTTGCAATTGCATGAAGCACACACGTGGCGCAATTCGATTGGCCAAAGGTATTCTTACTTTGCAAAATTCACAGCTAATAAACCGTAACTCAGATTAAAACAAGTCTTATATGAAAACTGATCCTCAGAACGAGAGGAACACAATGAAATTATGTTGGAATCTTAATTTTTCATGCTATTCGAAAAGTAGTGTAAATTATCATCTTTAATGAATTAAAGGTTAAGAAACCCTATTTTGATATGATTAATGTGTTTAATAGGGTTTAATGGATCTTTAGGGTTGATGTTAACCTGTTAAATGTAAAAAGGTACATTATGCCCAAAAAGAAATAACTTTGCATGTGATTAGTCTAATTTAGAGTTTATGTGCATAAATATGCTTTAAATGTGAAAAGTAGATAAAGTTATCATCTTTAATGATTTAATTAAGGAAAAACCCTTAGATTTGCTAATAGATGGACTTAATGATGTTATTCAAGCTGATATTAACCTGTTGTTAAATAAAAGAGAAAATAGGATCTAAAAATATGATATTTTTATATAATTGGCTTAATTTAGGGTTTAGTGCATGATTATGCATTAATGAGATTGAAAACCCTAATTTAGATGAATATGTCTTTTAATTGGTTTAATTGTTCAAATCCATGAATAAATAGGGATGTGATGATCCTAAGTCAATTTGGGTATAAAAGACTATTAAAAGGGATAGTTGGGCAATTAAGGTTCATATAAATGGAAAAGAGTATTTTAGGGTTTGTTAACCTAAAAGGGATAAAGTTTGAGAAATTGATCTAAGAAACCCTAATGAATGCTAATGAAACCTTAATGCAGATTAGAAACCCTAGAAAGAGAATCCAAGTCAGTAAAGTAGATTCTTGGTAAAGTGTATAATAAATAGAGTACATATTCTTTTCACGAATTATGTGATGATTGAATTACTTGCTTGGATCTGTTGATTGGCTTGATTGTATATACATGAAGTATATGTTGAATAATTTGCATGACTCATCAAATCAGGTATGTGGTTACGCTTATGAATAATCGCTCTAGTTTTACGGCGATTCCCGAAGTTTTAATCGGTTGCTTGAAAAAATAACTGTTGGATGTTTATTTATTTCATGCAACTATAAATTGACTATGATTATCATTATAAATGTGCGTATATAACTGACTAGATCTGGGTCCACCTCTATTTCTTTGAAAAGGCTAAGAAAAAAAAGGGTAATCCTAGACAAAGGTCTAGGTTATCGAGAGTTAGAAACTGGGCTACCTACGTGTAGTGCCATAAGACTCATTAGCCTGCCATGAGTTAAGGAGTGGGATACTTACGAGTAGTGCCATGTGACTCAACCCTAGAAATTGGTTCACTTATAGGTGGATCATGAAGGGTTTAATGGGGACAACATAGAGGATAGGGTACTCTTGGATCGCGGAGTTATATCTAAAATGTAATCTTGGTTGTTAAATGATTAATATAATGGTTACATTGTTAATATAATTACATGATTATTGTTTCCCCCACATACCAGCTTCGGCTGACCGACGTTTTGTTTGTCGGCGTTTTAGGTACAAGCCAAAAGGACAAATAGTAAATCGTCATACTGTGTTATACATGAAGTAAACTACAAGGAGGATTAGTTAGAGTAGAATCCTTAAGTGGATAGAAGTTTAGAGATCTAAGTTTTCAAAAAGGGATGCAAAAAAAATTATTTTCTTACAGCTTTTCAGTATAGCCTATTAAAATTTGATAATTATTCTTGGTTAATTGCCAAACGTTTGATCCGGAAGTTATGGGTGCGGCTTTGACCTCTCGGTCTTCCTTAATTGGGGGTTATCGGGAGGTGGGGTCGTAACAGAGATAGTGATAGAACAGATTGAATGTCTAGAGAATGACAGTACTCAATGATGTATGCCTTCAGTTCAGGACCTGAACGATGAGATCATACGAATGCTAAGAGTTTGTACATTCTTGTTATGTCCCTAGTCGGATGTCATTATGGAAGGTAGATAGACAGCAATGACACATAAGATTAGATTGTGGTGTTGGTTGATGACAGAATCTCATTAGTCATGATATAGAGATATCAAACCAAACACATAGGTATTTTTTAGAGAACAAGTGTACCGAACAGACCCACTGTGAGTTTGAAACATGGAACCATGACATGGTAGTCATAGTCAATACTCAGAGTGATGTTGGTGAGTGTGATTCTTAGACCTGAAATCACTACACTCAACACATGTCGTTGGGCACACTTTGACATCATCAAACGCAGTCCTGAAACATGGGTTGTTATAAAGGTGATGATTGGGTGGCTTTGACACATGGGGCTTTTAAGGGGTAGATATGGAATTTGTCCCTCCTGAGGAAGTTTGATATCCATGGCCACTTGATGAGTAGGATTGAGAAATGCGTGCATGCATGTGTGAATCAGTAGGTGATATTGATGTCATACATATCTTTTCCAATCTACTCTGAGATCAAGAAAGTGAATGAACGTTGACAGGATGACTGTTCCATGCCTCGAGTTCATTTGAGATATCAGTGATAAAGGAAGTATACATTCGCTGTAACACCATTCACGGATTGTAGGATTGAAAGTTGTTCTCCAACTTTCTACTTTCACTTGGGTAGCACTGATGTGTGACTAAGCACCGCTCTTTTCTTGTGAAGTCATAAGTGTTATGGACTTTCACTACCAACGTGAAATGGACCTGTAGGGTCACACACATAGGATTTAACCTGGAAGAGGAGTTTTTTCCACAAACAATGTTTTGATGGATTACTAAAGATGTTTAGTAGTTCAATTAAACACTCAATCCATTGATAGCTCAATATCAAAATGTTCAAGGTGTTGGACACATTGATTGGATTATCAGATTGATTGAAATCACAATTGACTGATTCTGCACAATCTGCACTCCCAACCGATCGGCTCATGTGATGAACTGATCGGCTGAGCTTGGTGAACCGTTCGGCTCAAGTGTTGAGTCGATCGGCTCATGGTCAGGGTGAAACAATGGCTTTAAATGTTGAAACGATCGATTCAACTGGTGCAACCGAGCAAGTTGCGAAAGTAGGATTGGTGAGGATTTTCCTTGCATTTCACTTGCCCAATTTGATTGGAACAAGGATTGGTATTCGATACCAATTAGAAACAAAAGAAGGAAAGTCAATTAGGAACTGGTCAGGACCACGAACCGATCGGTTCAAAAATGAACCGACCGACTCATGGGTCTGAACCGATCGGTTGAGGTGTCAAACCACCGGTTCAGGTCCCCAACCGACCGTTTCAGTTGTGAAACGATCGGTTCAGGTTGCGAGTTGGTTGTTTTTGTGGAAAATATCGAACCCTTCTACTCCTGCTTTTAGTCCCACATTTCCCGAGATGGAGAACCCTATCCCATGACCCTCCGATATATATAGGGGTATTGGGGGCTTCTCAAAGTACAACTCAGTACAAACCAGTTGCTCTGTAAAGTTGTCGTTCTCTCTGGTTTTGGTAACCGAGAGAGAGCCCGAGAAAGTGCTACCCGATAAGGGAGGCACAACAAGGGAAAGACAACTGTAGTTGTGACTAGTAGCAGGAGAGTGTGTTGGCGACTAGTACGCCAATAGGTGGGTGCGACTCCTTCCAATTCCTTGTGGGACAAGGAGATTGGAGTTCCAGGTGGTCCGTGTGGACTACTTTAGAGGCGGGAGGTTTCTACCGCTAGGAGGACAACCTTCAATCCTGTCAGTCCCGGTGTGACCAGGAGCTGCACATACATCGTACAAGACAGGAGGTGAAGACCGCACAAGGCACGAGGTATTGTTGCCGAGCAAGCCTCGGGACAAGGTATGATTCCACAAACCATTCTTTCCTATTGTATAGACGTTGACGCGTTTCCTTGTTCCGGGTTTGGGGGAGAAATGTTTTGTTTCCGCTGCCTTCTCTGCCTCCCCTAAAACCTAGTAGTGGTATCAGAGCCACGTCAACTGCTCTATACTTTAGGGATTATCGATATGATCAATTTTGGATTTTCGCCTTTATTTATTGCATACGATGCGAATAAAATTGGCTTTATGCATGTCCAATCCTAAATCCACAAATTCCAATTACATATGTGATATGTATTATTAATGCACTCGATACGCATCACCCTTAAACGAGTTTTGTGGTGGATGTATAGCGTGGTTATGGTCAATAAACCCTATCTGTGTATGGTTGTATGTGGTTGCTTGCATCTCGATCTGCGCACCGATCATCCTTCTCCTATTCCTGATGTAACTCAAAATAATTTAAGATTTCTTTCCTACCTTTGCTCCCATCGAATGTAACTCGAGGTTTCTCTTTTTACAATGTAAAATAGGATATATTTTTATTTCCTGTTATGTCAAAGAACGGAGGACATCGAGACGACAGCTGAGACGATCAGTTCAAGGCGTGAACTGATCGGTTGACGTTCCAGACGATCGGTTCAAGGAGTGAGCCGATCGGTTGATGACCGGTTCGAGGAGGGAGACGAGCAGGTGGCGGCCATGAAGAGATGCACGATGACCAGGTGAACCGATCGGTTGGAGGAGCCAACCGATCGACTGGTGGCACCCAGCTGGACAGTCTGATGGCGAGCCGATCATTCATGTGATGAGTTGATCAAACCCAGAAAGGAAAAGCACAGAGTTCATCTTGTATAGGTTGCATGTGATGTAGACCTAGATGACAGTGATTCCTCTTAGCTCGAGGAATCACATTAGAATGGCCATTATCATCACTTTTATCATTTTGCATGTTTTCTGTGGGATATAGCATGTATATGATACATACTATGTATTGTGGTGATTGGATATGTATATGTATATAAAACCAAATCCCTCATTAAATATTAAGTTTTAGATGCCTTCCAAATGTGACACACGTGAAAAGCTTGATCGACCAAGTGTGGGCACGCCCAAGCGTGGTGCACCGTCTATCTCGTGGAAGCGTGAAGGATGAATGTGTGGGTCTGCCCAAGCAGGGTGCATATTCATCGTGTTTGCTTTGGGTCAGACTTAACAAGGTGACCTAGATAGGATCTAGCACCTTGAGGCATGGAGATGATCATGGCAAGAAGTTGCATATGACATCTTATCAAGAGTTGCATATGATGCAATGGGCAAGAGTTGCCTACCTGAGAGATGTATGTTGTGGGTGATAGCCCTAGCTGGTCCATGACTTAGAGGATTTCATGATCTTGCCCACTAGAAGGTTGTACGCTGCAATCTTCCGAATTGATGGTGAGGGCTATCAATTTGAACTAAAATAGTGGGATCAATAATTAATTAAAGGCCTAATTTTATCGTCAATTTTTCAAATCAATCAAACAAGTCAAAAAGAGTTTTGGACTAAAATTGCATATATTTCCTTTTGTTAAAAAAATGGTTAATCAACAAATCACTTCATTTGTGATCGGTCTTTGAGACCAACAAATTAAATGGGAACAATTCCACGACTGGTTAGGATGATAAGAAGTGTTCTCAAAGAGAGAAAGCTCTAAGTCCTCGTTATACCAAGACCAGATGAACTCAATCCCTCCACATCAATGGCTGAAAGTATGCTTATGGAAGCATATCGAGGATGACATTGATGAGGAGTGCTTGATGTTGTGTTCTCTGAACTATGAGTTGCAGAGACAACATGAGACATGATATCTCAAGGACACTGTCCTAGTATGTCATGACAGAAGGAGATCCAGTAAGGTATCCACACACTCAATATGATTGGGTATGTGGAAAACCTGACTAAGAAGGATTCCCTCTGAGCCAAGAGTTGTCTATTGGTATGATACTGCAAATGTTGCGAGAATCATACAATTCATGGTAAGCTACAACATGAACAACTTTGACAAGCGTTGACAGAGTTGTTGGTCATGTTGAGGATAGTATAGGCAAAGATGAAGAAAGACAAACCATAATCTTTGATGTGATCAAAGAAAAGGTAATTCTTAAGGGCAAGGACAAGGGAAAAACAAAGAAGTGTTCTGATGCTAGCCAGCAATCCAAGCCGTCTTTAGCCTCAAGGCACATGGGGAAAGGGTGTATGAGGGAATTGCCCTCTATATCTTGAAAAACAAAAGAAGATGAAGGAGGGGATGGAGATCTCCACCTAAGGTATCATGAAATGAACCACTTCTTTATCTGAGGTATATGATACCAAGATATGGATCTATCATATATGATATGCAAGATCTGCAAAGAAGCGATGGCCTTTGTGAAAGGACCAAGAAAGAAGTACCCATCATTGGAGCAAGTGTTTCTGCCATAGATAGGAGTATCTTTCAGTTTATTTCAGCCTAAAGGGCACAAAATAGAGTTGAGAACTTCTATTTCATATATTGCCAATAGATAGAAACACTTTAATTTTGCATATTGTATGACAATGATGGCAATCAATAAAGAGATGTTTCAATTTCTAAAGATATGATCCCTCTGGCAATGCCTTGTTTATCTTGTGGTATTTGATATGCATAAGATAAAAGGATACCTAAAACTTATAGATAACTCAAACAATCAAATTAGCATCAATCATGAGAAATTCATTTCTAGTTTCCATATGATGGATAAATCTAGACTCTTTTGGCTAGAGAACCAGTAAGAGACATGAATATCTTGGACATGATTAATCAATATTCACTAATGGTAGTGGGAGAATGATTATCCCATTAGGTATAATACATGTGATGTATTTACATACCTATTGGAAGAAATGCTAATACTTCAAATGGTGTTTAGAGAAATACCAATATGAATATCTTGAAGTGTTCAAGATTATGATAGATGAAGTGCAAATTTGGTAAAGTGTTAATTCTTGATGAGATCGATGAATGAAATACTTGGACCAAATGTTTGAGATCCTTATGAGTGATTATGATAATGTATCATAGTGAACTCATGATTAAGGCATGGTGATGTCTAAATAAAGAAGGAATCATACTCTAAGGAGTTAGAGAATGATTATCGAATAACTTAATTCTTCTTAATAAAAGAATACCCCACACTAATAAAGGACATTAAGAATCACAAGGAGTTGTGAGTTCTTATATCCTTGACAGATACACCTCAATTATCTATGTGATGAGTTGTTCATGTGATGAGTCAACTATCTAGATGAATATGAGGAACCAAATTTTGAGTTATGGTTTATGACCATTACATCCTAAATAACATCCATGTGAACCATAAGGTATGACCTTGATGGTAGCACCCATTGGAATAAAATCCATAAGTGTGAATAAGTCTTAAGTGTTAAGACACATGGATAACATTTTGAGAAGGATGATGCTTGTTGATTGCAACTTAATGACTAAGACATTTAGCATATGGATACTAAAACTGCATTCCTATGAGGAATAAAACAAGGATGTGTATGTGACACAACCTATAAGGTTTATGAATCCACTAATGCAAATGAAGTCTATAAGTTACAATGGACTAATCAATGTGATTGATTGAGTACAAGCAACTCAGAATTGGATCTTTACTTTGATGATATAGTCAAAGGGTTTGACTGATATGTGAAAGATAAAGAAGGGATCTGTAATTTAGTGGGAGACTATTCACATTCCACATGTTGATGTGAAATGGAAATGTTCTAGAATGGAAATCCAAAAGTGGAAATTATCCTTAAGGTAGATAGAGATGTTTCCTATGTGATAGGAATAGAAATCTATGGAGATAGTTCTCGAAAACCTCTTGACCTGAAAAGAGAAAGCATACATTGGCAATCTGTACTGAAGAGTTCAGTATGCACAGATTTAGTGGGAGAAAACTTGTCCATGGAGTTAGTATCCCAAGGCCAAGTGTCCAATTCTTATGAAGAATGGGAACACCAAGAATAGATATGGATCTATCATGTATGTAATCATCCCATTATCTTGCATGGCAAGAACAAAATGCATTCATCATCTTGTATGTAGGACATGACAATATGATGTGATCATCCTGATAACTCATATGTGGGACATGACGAGTGGATGTCTATCTACTTCCAGTAAGGGTTACTGGAAACCATAATAACTTGATTAGTACTTGAGAAGTACTAGTTCTATGGAGAAAAGGAAGAGTTCAATGTAAAGAGTTACATTGATGTGAACTTCTGAAAATGACAGAAAATTAATCGGAAAAATATATATAGGATATATAAAAGTGAAAGTTTGTTGATAATTGGAAGTGTTCCAATAAAACCATTTAAAAGGAAATGCCAAGTATCTATGTGTTAGAGAACAGCAGTGGATACGATTTGGATCTAAAAGTTCATGAGATGAACTTATAGATATTCCGCTCATTGATGACAACTATGGAATCCTTGATCATGCAATGTGGCTAAAGGTTAGCAAAGGAGTACTAGATCACATATTATGGAAACTCCATCTCATACGTATGACGTACAGTGAAGAGATGTGAGACATGCAATTTATACTGACTTTGGCAAGGTGTTGCCATTACTCCCTATGTTGGCACTAGAGCACAGTAACATGTGGGACATGTTTGAAGATCACTATGAGTTTGATTCAAGGGTTATTGGCTCGCAGTGCAAGTGGGAGTCTGTTGGTTTGTATGCCCTGAGAGCCAATCATGGGATGATTGGTGGGATACATTAAGATTGATTTGATAAACATCAAAGGCAAGCTTCCAATTCTTTCTGGTTTAGTCATATGAGATAGTAATAGAACAGATTGAATGTCTAGAGAATGACAGTACTCAATGACGTATGCCTTCAGGTTCAGGACCTGAATGATGAGATCATACGGACGCTAAGAGTTTGTACATTCTTGTTATGTCCCTAATCAGATGTCATTGTGGAAGGTAGATAGACAGCAATGACACACAAGACTAGATTGTGGTGTTGGTTGATGACAAAATCTCATTAGTCATGATATAGAGATATCAAACCAAACACATAGGTATTTGTTAGAGAACAAGTGTACCGGACAGACCCACCGTGAGTTTGACACATGGAACCATGACATGGTAGTCACAGTCAGTACTCACAGTGATGGTGGTGAGTGTGATTCTTAGACCCGAAATCACTGCACTCAACACATGTCGTTGGGCACATTTTGACATCATCAAACGCAGTCCTGAAACATGGGTTGTTATAAAGGTGATGATTGGGTGGCTTTGACACATGGGGCTTTTGAGGAGTGAGTGATAGATATGGGATTTGTCCCTCCTGAGGGAGTTTGATATCCATGGCCACTTGATGAGTAGGATTGAGAAAGGCGTGCACACATGTGTGAATCAGTATGTGATATTGATGTCATACATATCTCTTCCAATCTACTCTGAGATCAAGAAAGTGAATGAACGTTGACAGGATGACTGTTCCATTCCTCGAGTTCATTCAGGATATCAGTGATAAAGGAATTCTACATTTGCTATAACACCATTCACGGATTGTAGGATTGAAAGTTGTTCTCCAACTTTCTACTTTCACTTGGGTAGCACTGATGTGTGACTAGGCACCGCTCTTTGCTTGTGAAGTCATAAGTGTTATGGACTTTCACTGCCAACGTGAAATGTACCTCCCGGGTCACACACATAGGATTTAACCTGGAAGAGGAGTTTTGTCCACAAACAATGTTTAGATTGATTACTAAAGGTGTTTAGTAGTTCAATTAAACACTCAATCAATGGATAGCTCAACATCATAATGTTCAAGGTGTTGGACACATTGATTGGAGTACCATATTGATTGAAATTGCAATTGACTGATTCTGCACAATCTGCACTCCCAACCGATCGGCTCATGTGATGAATCGATCGACTGAGCTTGGTGAATCGATCGACTCAAGTGTTGAGTCGATCGACTCATGGTCAGGGTGAAACGATGGCTTCAAATGTTGAAACGATCGATTCAACTGGTGCAACCGAGCAAGTTGGGAAAGTAGGATTGGTGAGAATTTTCCTTGCATTTCACTTGCCCAATTTGATTGGAACAAGGATTGGTATTCGATACCAATTAGAACGAAAAGAAGGAAAGTCAATCGGGAACTGGTCAGGACCACGAACCGACCGGTTCAGAAATGAACCGACCGGCTCATGGGTCCCAACCGATCGGTTGAGGTGTCAACCGACCGGTTCAGGTCCCCAACCAACCGTTTCAGTTGTGAAACGATCGGTTCAGGTTGCGAGTTGGTTGTTTTTGTGGAAAATCTCGAACCCTTCTACTCCTTCTTTTAGTCCCGCATTGCCCGGGATGGAGAACCCTGTCCCATGACCCTCCTATATATATAGGGGTATTGGGGGCTTCTCAAAGAACAACTCAGTGCAAACCAGTTGCAGTGCAAAGTTGTCGTTCTCTCTGGTTTTGGTAACCGAGAGAGAGCCCGAGCAAGTGCTACCCGATAAGGGAGGCACAACAAGGGAAAGACAACTGCAGTTGCGACTGGTAGCAGGAGAGTGTGTTGGCGACTAGTACGCCAATAGGAGGGTGTGAATCCTTCCAATTCCTTGTGGGACAAGGAGATTGGAGTTCCAGGTGGTCTGTGTGGACTACTTCAGAGGTGGGAGGTTTCCGCCACTAGGAGGACATCCTTCAATCCTATCAGTCCTGGTGCGACCAGGAGCAGCACAGACACCATCCAAGACATGAGGTGAAGACCGCGCAAGGCGCGAGGTATTGTCATCGAGCAAGCCTCGGGACAAGGTATGATTCCACAAACCATCCTTTCCTATTGTATAGACGTTGACACGTTTCCTTGTTCCGGGTTTGGGGGAGAAATTTTTTGTTTCCGCTGCCTTCTCTGCCTCCCCTAAAAGCCAACAAGATCCACCTCTACTCTATGGGCTAAATCTCTTCTTCTTACTCTTTCTTCTACTGGTCTCCTTTGTTTTTGTACAAATGATGTTCTCCCATCTTTGTTCGGTGCCAACTATGCTTGCCCGTGGCTAGTTGAGCTTCTTCTTGACTATGTATCCTGTTTTGGACATGTTTATGTACTTTTACCTTAAGCAAGTAGTTTTACTACATATCTAGTACATTTTCTATTCTATCTTCTCTTTCTAATTACGATTTCTTGTTTTGTTGATCTCTTTCTTGCTTGAACTTCTATTTCTACCTTCTATTCAGAGATTTGTTGTAGAAATAGATAAGAGAAGGAAGCTTGGATCAAATTTAAAAGGAGGAGATCCAAGGGAGTGGTTCCTAATAGCTTTGAATGTTCTGGACCTGAAAGGGTATCTGGGATATTCAAGGGTGTTGATCCATAATCCTTGAGAGAGGTTTTGGATCCTTGTTGGGGTCATAGACACTCTACGTGAGAGCGAGTGAGATGACCCTGATAGGAACTACTACCACAATTCATGCTCTATTTGGATGTTATATGCTTTCTAGGGTGTTCAAGGGTTGTGTACGTCTGAGAACGGGTTCATAGGCTGCCCAATTTGTGATTACATAGCCATGGACTCCTATTTGATTCGTAGAATCTGACGGTCTATGTTTTGTTTTCTTTATTTTGTTTTGTTTTATTTCGTGACACCTTGCTAGACTAGTTCTAGTTCCTAACTTTTATCAACTATTGGATTGGCTTAACTAACTTAAGAATGAGGTTTTAAGCATCCTAAACGTACCCATGTCCATGTGTTTGATCTCATATATCTACTTCAACCCTGTAATAATGTTGTGAGGGTCCTTGAAGGGTTCATGTTATAAATTCAAAGCATGGTTCTCCTTTGGAAGTCAATCACGAACATTTTATATAATATCTAAGGGATTTTCCCTAACACAAATATGAAAAGGGATTTCTGGTCACAATATTCTATGACGATCTCACCCCCGCCAAGAGATATTCCTTAAATGCAGCAACGTGGAGTGATTTTGTGGGTAAGAATCTAAAGAAGATGATGGTCATAATAGACAATATGGCTGCACTTGAAGTAGGATTGTAATATGAAAGAGAGCATGGCAGGAAAGCAACATCATAAGGTGCATCTACAGAGTCAAAAGCTTTAGAAACTATTATCACCCAGATCCAAGAGATATCTATTGATGTAAAGAAACTAAAGGACTCTGGGGGTAAAAGAAAGAGCCCTACATAGAGAATCATAAAAAGTGTTACATGTGGTGAAGGAGTCCATGGGGTTGACAATTACATCTACACCCAACCTAAAGAAGAAATCACTGAGGAAGAGACTAGGAATGTTTCTTATGTTAATTTTTAGAGGTCGGATCCCTAGTTTCAACTATGGATATAAAGATGCTGCCAAAAATCCCCATCATCTAAGTGGTCCATCTAAAACACCACCAAGATTTGGAAGAGGAAGAGGGTATACACAGTTCACCCACACCATGAATTACTAGTAGAATAGAAACAACTATCAAGGCCAAGGACAAGGTCAAAGTTAGAATAGTAATTCAATAAGACAAAGCCAACATCAAAGTTAGAATAAGAGAAACAACCAACCTAACATGATGACCAAGATGTTTGAGTTCATGAAGAGGCATGCGATGGTGAATGAGTAGTTAACTCAGAGTGCTATCACTCACACAGGTGTTTTAAGCACAATGCATACACAAATGGTCGATATGCAGAGACATGAATGACAAATTGATCAACATCTAGCACAACTGTGTGAACTAATCAAGAATCCTCAAGGAAAGATCTAGTATAATACCAATACTACAAAGATGGCTACTCTTTTTTTGGAAATATTTTGGAAAACCAACAAGACGAGGGTAATAGAGAAGGTAACACGGCTATTGAGTCACGACCTGAAACAATCATGGTGGAGGATGTGCCTAGTGAAGAAGAATCTTCTAAGAATGACAAGGGAAAGAAAAGGAGAAAGGAAAGAAAACTACAAAAGCAAAGAAACCCAACACATTTGAGGAAGAATTCTCCAAGATGGATCCATACTCCCCAAGGGTTCATTTCCCATACAAGATGATCAAGGAACATCTAAAGAAAAGATATGAGAAGTTCATGGAGGTTGTGAAAAAGTTGCAGATGAATGTTCCATTTTTTATTCTATAGAATATCAAAGAAATGCCCACATATGCCAAGTTATTCAAATATCCAATTATGAAAAGAAGAAGAGGAGATCATGCAGATATGGTGCAACTAAATAAGATGTCTAGTACTTTAGTACAAGAAAAAATGACCACAAAGAAGAAGGATCCTGGGGCATTCACTATTCCTTTCAATGTTGGTGACAATGAAGTAAGACAAGGTTTTGCTGATCTAGGTGCAAGCATCAATCTCATGACTCTTACTCTAGTCCAGAGGCTTCGACTCACAAACATCGTGAAAATTGGGATGAGGATCCAGTTGGATGATCATACTTTGACCAAGCCATTTGGAGTCGTGGAAGACGTCCTGATCTATGTGGGGTGATTCTTCATGTAATATTGTGGTGATAAACACTATAGAAGACCCAAAGTGCCCATGATCATTGGGATACCTTTCCTCTCCACTAGGAGAGAGTTGATTGGTGTAAAAGTAGGAATGATCACTCTACGAGTAAGAAATTATTGTATCGACTTCCATGTTCAAGATTCTATGAGTGGGACCTCCCTATTCGAGTTCATATACTTCATGGATAGCTACTACTAGTTTTGTGAGGAAGTACAAGAGGAAATGGAAATGGTCGACCCGCTCATGCGAGGTCTCAATAACCTTGATCTGAGTGTTGAAGATCCTGAAGTTGTAGAGATTATGGATTATATGAATCATCCTGAGGAAGAATACAATAGTGATGCAGAGGAAACAATTGTAAGAGTGAAGTACGCTTGACTAGAACAAACATAATAAGATAAAGAGGCACCCAAGCTCAAGACGATGTATGAATTTTTAGACGATGAGGACAAAAATCATGTTATCATAGGCTCCACTTTGATGGAAGACCAAGAAGAGAAGATATTAATGAGTTTAAACAACACATGAAGGAAATAGGGTACTCTATGGATGAAAACAAAGTTTTGAACCCAGCCCTATGCATGAACCAGATAAACTTAGAATAAATAACCAAGCCCTTAGCTCAACCATAAAGGAAGCTAAATCAAATGCTTAACGGGGTAGTCAAGAAAGAAGTTATAAAAGTTATGTGATGCAAGAATCATATGCCCCATAAGTTATAGCAATCGGGTGAGCCCTATACATGTTGTGCCTAAGAAAGGAGTATGCCAGTGGTCAAGGGAGAAAATAGTGATGAGGTTGCAACCTGAACTGTGACAAAATGGAGCATGTGCATTGATTATAGGAAATTAAATGCTTCCACAAAGAACAACCATTTTCCTTTGTCGTTCATAGATCGTGTATTGGAACGCTCAGCTCAATGCCTATATTTTGGTTTCCTAGATGGATAATCAAGATTCTATCTTATCCCAATTCACCTAGATGATCAGGAAAATATAACTTTCACCTATGTGTAATGTACTTATACTTTCAAAAGAAAGCCTTCTGGTCTCTGCAACACACCAACACATTTCAAAGTTGCATGATCTCCATTTTCTCTAACTTCCTAGAGGATATCATGGAAGTATTCATGGATGATTTCTCTATCTATGGAGATGATTTTGAAAGTTGTCTAAGAAACTTATCTAATGTTTTGGAGCATTGTGAAGAAAAGCAATTGTTCCTGAAATGGGAGAAATATCATTTTATGGTTCAAGAAGGGACAAATTTGGGACAAAGTTTCTAAGAAGAGGATTGAAGTAGACCTGAGAAAGGTGGAAGCTATTTTAAAACTGCCACCTCTTAAGTCTGTTACAGGAGTAAGAAGCTTCTTTTACAACCCCAATTTTTGGGCTTATATGGTTTGAAATACAACTTCTCTAATAAAATGTATGATTATGAAAACTATATGATTTATGTGTAATGAATGGATTTCTTTGATAATTTTTACTTTAAATATATGATTTCGTGGACCTTATTGTTTTAGTGAGTCCAATGTGATAAAAAGGAAAGAAAAGTTCAAGGAAATCTAATAATGTATAAAAAGGAAAAGAAATTAAGATAATGATGAGAATCATGTGGAATTCTCTGTAAAGTTGTATGATTGATCATCATGAATTAGATTTCGAATCCACATGGTTTCTAACGGTAAAAGGAATCCAAATAAAGGATATAATAGAGTATGAGAGAGAAAATATGAATATAATTTGCCTTTGTAAGTGAACAGTTGCATATGAAGAAAAGTCTCTCATACTTTCAAATTTTAGTCTTAGTCTTTACACACATGTTATTCAAGTCATAATTGACTTTCCTTTTAAATTTGGGATTAATTGGACATGTGGTTTGAGAGTTATAATTTTTATTAAGAATTCATAATGTGAGAGAATATCATTAAATGTCACCATTTACATTCACATTAGAATTCGTTTTATCAGCCTTTTAGTTGGTGCGTGCAATGTGGACCATTGGATCTGAGATCTAACAGTGACCCACTTATCACCTACCTCACATCTGAATAGGAAAGGAGGGTGCAGTGACTCTAAACTTCCCTCACCCCTACCTCCTTTGTTACTCCACCTTTTTATGTAAAACTTTCCCCTTTTGTTTCGGGAGAAAGTGGCAAACATAATGAGTCATAACTTGGCAGTTATCATTCCTGATAGGAAAAGTGCCCAAAATCTAGGTTAAACCGGGACACCAGAGTAATCCCAAAGCAATCAGTTGATTGTTACATGGCCTATGAAAGGTCCCCCCCGACCCTCCTTCAATGGAATCGAAACCTTCTTCTGTAGTTCCCATCCCCTCTTCTCGTTCCTTTTGGTAGGAGAGTCGATAGCCTTCTTCCTCTCATTGGTGTATACCACCATCCTACCATGGTGATGGGAGGCCATAGCAACCCCTAACGACGAGCTGGAAGCCCCATAACGGGGAGGATGGGTGAAGGCCACTAGTGCAGTGCCATGGTGGCAGGATCGACGGAGAAGGAGCGGAGGAGAGCTATCCATGGTGGTACTCTACTCTTCCACAGGAACAGAGCCTGCTCACAAGAATGGTGCAATGAAGCGGGAGGGGGGAACAACTTTCGGGTCGGGTCTTCAGGTCAGAGATGTCACAGCAGATCTATAAGCCAAGGAAAGAAAAGCAAAGGTTGAAGGCTAACGTGGCATCATTTTATTGGCTCAAAGGTATATATTTTGGAATAATCATAATAAATTATTGGTATCTCTAATCTATACATGTAATATATAAATTTTGATCAAGAGAACCCAAGGAATACAATAAAAACATAATTGAAGCTTGATTCTTCCTACAATTCGAAAAGTATATAAAGTTGGCACGTTTAACACATTTATGAATGGAAAACCCTAATTTTGATATTAATGAGATTTGGTAAAGTTCTTTGGACACTTTTAAGACTATATTAACCTATTTTTAATGAAAGGAAAATTTAGATCTAAAAAGATAATCTTTGTGCTTAATTGGATCAATTTAGGGTTCCATGTACATAAAAGTACATTAATGGGACTAGAAACCCTAATTTTGATAATTATGAGTTGTGATGGTTTTTATTTCAAAAATATATGAAAAGGACAAAGATATGAGGATACTAATCCAAATTGAGGATAAAGACCCCTTAATATGGATAATTTGAGTAAATAAGTTTTTTATGAGTAGAAACATTGTTTGAGGGTTTGTTGACCTAAAAAGGATAAAGATTGAGAAATTGATCTAAGAAACCCTAAGGAATCCTAATGAGACTTATAAAACTTAGAAAGGTATCACAAGTCGATAAAGAGTTGTTTGGGATGTGATTGTAACAACTAGGTGTTATGCATGTTTTCAGGATCAAGGGTTGCTTGATTTGGTTGCTTACTGTAACATCCCAGGATTTGAGGCCTCAGATCTAATGATTTTAAAAGGAATGATTGGACCATCCATATCACTAAGGTGCACCTTCTTTTCCGAGATCCCATCACTAAAGAAATTCATATATAAGTGTGCTCATCTTGGAGTAGTACTAGGATGGGTGACTAGTCGGGAAGTTGACCTCGGCTTGCGTGTGAGTGAGGAAAAAGCATGCAGTTAAGGCTAGTTGGTCTGTGGAGCCAGTCGTCATTCCTGAAACTCTAGTAGAGCTTTGGGCAGTGGTCCAAGACATTAGAAATGGTATCAGAGCCAATTCCCCTCTAGTAGGTGGGGCCCACATGGGCCAATGACATGCCAGTCTTTGAGTCGTGCGGTCCAACCATGTTGGAAAGGCTATCTGTGGTGATGGAGCCACAATTGCATTGGTGTTGTGGTCAGGAGCTAGGTGTACATGGCCATGTTGGCTCTACACTAAAATGGGGTTATGTTATGAGGCCACATAGTTGAGCCCTGAATTTGAGGTCTCAAATATAATTATCTTAAAAGAAATGATTGGACTACCCATATCACCAAGGTGCACCTCCATTTCCAGGATCCCATCACTAAATAACTCCATAGTTAAGTGTTCTCAACTTGGAGTAGTACTAGGATGGTGACCATTCAAAACGTTGACCTCGACTTGCGCATGAGTGAGGGAAATGTGACAATTAAAGTTAGTGGTGGTATGTGGGGCCAGTCGTCATTCCTAAAACTCTACTAGATCTTTGGGTAGTGGGCCTAGGCATTACAACTTCCTTGGCCATGCAGGATATTAAAGGAGATTTATAAATGATTTTTCCAAGATAGAAAAGCCTCTGTCTAGTTTACTCGTAAAAGATGTAATTTTTGAATTTTATAATGATTGTCACAAATCTTTTGAAACTGATTGATGCGATCACCACAACACCTATACTCCAAGCTCTAGAATATGGGTTACTATTCAAAATAATATGTGATGCTAGCGACTTCACCATTGAGGTTGTACTGGGATGGAAAAAGACAAGAAACATCATGTAATATACAATGCCAATAAAACTTTGGATGAAGCTCAAGTGAACTACACCACCGCAGAGAAGGAAATGCTAGCAATAGTATTTTCCTTCGATGAGCTCATATCTTATTTGGTAACGTCGAAAGTTATGGTATCCATGGACCATGGAGCAATAAATCATATAATTCAAATGAAAGACCCGAAACCCATACTTTTACGGTGAGCATCACTGCTTCAAGAGTTTGATCATGAGATAATAGCCGAGAATGGATCTAGAAATATAGTAGGAGACCATCTATCGAGAATTGTTATAGCCAAAGAAGATCACCTACCTGTCAATGACAATTATGATGATGAGGCCCTAATGATGGAAAGATCTATTGAACCCAACCTACCTAAGTTTGGTGATGTATGTAACTATCTGGCATGATAACATTTGCTGCCTGATATCACCTACAATCAGAAAAGGAAATTGTTTTCGGATTTGAAAAATTATTACTGGGATAAGCCGATCTTGTTCAAAAGATGTGCTGGAAACCTATACCGAAGCTGCATACCTGAAGAAGAAGTTCCTCAGATGCTACGGGAATGTCATTCATCGTCATATGAAGGATATTTGGGAGGAGAAAGGACAATAGAAAAATTCTTACAATCAGGGTTTTACTGGCCCACCCTATTGAAGGATGCTTGCACATATGTTAAAGCATGTGATGAATGTCAATGAATAGGAAACATTTCCAAAAAGAATTAAATGCCCACGTATGACTGGATAGAGGTGGAAATCTTTGATGTTTGGGGAGTTGACTATATGGGACTGTTTATTGGCTATTGATTCACATAAAAATCAATTAGTAGTACTATTTAATGCTATTGTGAGAATAAATAAATATGGGGCCTCAAATTAAAAAAATTGAAGAATGATATTTTACGTTTCAATGTGGGGCGTGGTAGAAATTTAAAATTAAGTAGGACTACAATGCAACCTAAGGAAATAAAGTCAATATAACTAAATTAAAGGACAATTTGTTTGGTCTAACTGGATCCTTAGCCTAAGCATGAATATTATTGTAACTAACTTCTTAAAAACTTTGATCCAGGACCAAGTTTTCTATGAATCATAAAATGAATTAAAACTAAGGACTTCATTAGCAAAACAATGAGTTGAGAGGTAGAAAACTAACCCTTCTCCCACTTCATGATGATAAATACCAACAATTACAAAAAGAATGACTTGATTATCCCCTCTCTCATTGAAAATGCTCATGCTCCCCTTCCATGTAATGCCATTGAACAAGTTGTTACAAAGATCCTAATACCTTCCTTTTCCCCACATCGATCCCCCTCCTCCTCCTCAAAACACCAAACCCAAGAATACCCAACCATAATCTCCTACCCCATAGACCTACAAATGACCACCATCAAGCCATCACCATGATGCCCATTGCCCAACACTGCTTCACCACCACCACAGGGAGAAACCTGATGCACCATGAGAAAGAAAAATACTCTATACTTAGTGTTGGGAAATATGGACATAGAGTATAGCAGCGGAAACAAAAAAATTATCTATGTGTATTCCCATAAAAACAAGATCGCGTCAACTACTATGAAATAGGAAGGATGGTTTAACAGGTTATACATGGTCCTGGAGTATGTCCAATGATAAAAACTTGTTGAAATTCAACTATCTTCTAGTTTCTCTTAGAAGGTGGTTGTGCAACTCTTAGTCTTCACCACAAACAACGAACAAGACAACTTTTGTAGCAACTCCTATGGTCTAGCCACAGACTGCAATTGACTTTGCTCACCTAGTAGAAACCAAAGGACTCCTACCTCTGGAGTAGTCCACATTGACCAACTAGAACTCTTATCAGTCAACTAGAACAAAAAAGAAGGATTTGTCCCTCCCATTTGTGTACTAGTCACCAACTTGCTCTCCCACAACAACGATTCTCAGTTGTTCTCTCCATTCACGATCCCTCCCTTGTCGGGTAGGACTTGCTTGGGCTCTCTCGGTTACCACAACCAGAGAGGAACAACAATTGTCATAGAAATTGATTCTCAGTTGTGTTGTTGTTGTTCTTTGGAGAGACCCTAGTACCCATCCATTTATAGGTGGGGTTTGGGAAGGGGTTTCTAATATGTCGGGATCTACACAATAGTGGAAGGGACCAAAATATCTTGAATTTTCACAACTTGCAAGACACGAAACATTTGTCTAGCAGTCCAAATGGTCATTTGACACTATGATATGGTCGTATCATTCTACAAAATTGTCGTCTGGCAATTTCCCAATCACTACACATTAATTTCTTACACCACAATTATTTTTGTAATCAAAACAAGTTCGGAAAACTTCTAGAATGTTCATTTGGCCCCAGCCAATCCATCTCGCACAGGCAAGATGACCGTCTCACTCACCTAGATGGCCATCGAGTGAGCCGAGCTGAGCTGAGTCAATCGGTTGATCAGAATGAACTGGTCGGTTGACACCTCAATTTGGGCATAACTTAGCCAATTTGAGCTCTGATTAGCCTAAAAACCCAAATCGGTGTCTCAGTACTTGAGACAACCTTCTGGATTCCCAAAGAACCGTATCAACACTTCAGATGGTCATTTAGTAGTGCAATTTGGCAATTTGTTGTGTGAATTGAATACCTAAACACTTTAGTAATCAATTCAATCGTCATTGAATATTAAACTTCTCTTCTAGATGAGTTCCTTTATGTGTGACCCTATAGGTCCCATATCAAATTGGTAGTGAATGTCCATAAGTAACATATGACATCACAAGTAAGCAGTGGTTCCTAGTCACACATCAGTGCTACCCAAGTGAATGTAAAGTTGGAGAACAACTTCAACCTACAATCTATGCAAGGTGTTGCAGTGATTGTATAATTCCTTTGTCTATGATACCTAGGATGAAATCGATGCATGGAATTGTCATCCTCTCAATGTTCCATCCATGTTTCATGAACTAAGAGTAGACTATATGAGATAATGTGACCTCTATATCATATATTGATATGTGCATGCACATGTGTGTCTCAGTCTCGCTTATCATGTTGCCAAGATATCATACTCTCGTAAGAGGGACAAGTCTCACTTCTATCGCTCACAGTCTATCCCCATGTGTCCAGGTCACACACTCATGATTGTTATAACAATCCATATTTTAGGACTACATTTTATGATGCTAAAGCATACCCAACGACATGTGATGAGTGTAGTGATTTTAGGTCTAAGAATCATAATCACCACCTTCACTATGAGAGATGACCATGACCACCAATGATGAATTTCATGTCTCACTCTCAAGGTGGGTTTGTCATCACTATTTGTGTGCTTGGTTTGATATTGGCATATCATGACTAAGGAGATTATATCATCAACCAACCCACACTATAGTCTTATGTGTTACTGGTGTCTATCTATCTTCCATAGTAACAACCGACTAGGGACATAAGAAGATTGTACACACTCAATATTCATATGATCTCATCCTCCAAGTCACATACTCTAAGACATACATCATTGAGTATTGTCATTCTTTATACATTCATAATGTTTCCTCATTATCTCATAACTGAGTGAAACAGAATGAATGGGAAGCTTGCCTTTATGAGTATTAATCAATTCCTTTATGGTTTATGCCATGTCAATCATCACATGATTAGTTCTATGGACATACCTTACCGACAAAATCCCACTTGAAGAGAAAATCACCCACAAATCTTATTCTTAGTGATCCAAACATGTCCACTATGTTTCTATGGCACAAGTGCTTAATCCAGTATGTTAGCAAAATTTTCCTATTAGTCAATATAATACATGTTTCTTATCTCATTGATCTAAGGTGAAAATACAATAATATGGTATCTGGTATTCCATTCATAACAAGTATCTCCATTTTTGTCACAGTATCATTAATACGTCATCAATGATTGGATCATCTATAAGTTCATCATATGAACTTGTAGATACATATAGTATCACTCTGTGTTTGTAACACAAGTATAATCAACTTCTATTTGTTGGATCCTAGATGGGTGATTGGATTCTCTAGAGGAGGGGGTGAATAGAGCTTAATGCACTTAAACAAATTCATTAGACCTTTAACATATATCATATGATAAGGTTGCTAAATAGGAAGTTTGAGTGCAAAGAAAACATGCAAAGCAAGGGAGAGAGAGATTGAACAAGAACTAAGAGACGAGCTATGTAGAGTGGTTCCACACTCCAAACAAGGAGTATGTCAGTCCACTACCTAGAGAGTTTAACCTCTAGGATTTCTTAACCATTGCACTCTTATATTCATTCATAAGACTTACAATACATTACCCACCAAATAACTTACCTATCCAATACAAAGAGTCTTCAACCTTATCAAGGACTTACCCACTTTGCAAGAGTCTTCCTCTTTCTTCCAAAGACTTGCCTACTCTTGCACAAGTCTTCAACCTTCAAGGGATTACCCACTCTTCTTGGATCTTCAGCCTTTGACTTCACCTTCACTCGAAGTAGCTTCCACCAAGGTCTTACCCACTTGAATAAGGAGTCTTCTGCCTTCACCAAAGTCTTACTCACTCTTTCTCCAAGTCTTTAGCCTTGATCTTCACCAAGGGACTCCTTCCCTTGTTCTTCTTCACCTCTCTTAGCCAAGAGAGAGAACCTTCATCTGCATGGTTGAAATGAGAGATAGGGAGGTGGTGGAAGTGAGATCCTCACAAGATATACATGTAGGACGAGCTCTCTTACAAATCTCCTTCTCACTCTAATGGATGTAGCAAGTGATAAATCTTATATAGAGAGAGGAGGATGTAGGATCACTCAACTATAGAATAGGGACCTTCATAGTGCTTGGCTAACCATGGGATGAAGCCAAGGGGTCCTATTTATAGTTGAGGATGCCTAGAAGCCTTTAGGAACACTTAAGAATGAAAACTAGACATTTTGTGGCTTGCAACAGATATATTTTCACTTGTTGCAACTCCACAATGGCTAGAAATACTTTTTTGTACTTTTCCATACAGTGCAATCGGTTGAGTTTCTATAAGGCTCCAATTGGTTTGTCGTAACTGGTCCAGAAAATACATGAACTGGAGTTCCTTGAGCAGTTTTTCTTGATTGGTTTAAAGTAAGTGTTGGAACTTGAGTTCCGTGACTTCCGGAGAGTTACATACTTATATACAAAATACAGTTCCTGAGTTCCCTCTTAAAAAGAGCAGAAAACGAGTTCCAAGACAACTTACAACATTTCTTATATAATTATATTTTTCATTCGTTACAGGTTACAGATGTAAAAATATTTATGACTAGAAATATTAATGTTGAAGATATAGTTCGTTGCTAAAACCACAACATAATATGACAAAATATCATATACTATAATTGCACTATGTAAAATATTTAACACTATAACCACCATTATCAGTACAATCTACAAAATAAAAAATACAAATATTATGAAAAAACATCACAACATATGAAAACATTGTGATTTGCGTAATATATTTTTATTCTTCATGTTTAAACAATATGATGTGTAAAATGATAATTAATTGTAACCATGCACAAATAATATAGTAAAATTTCCGTACATATTTTTTTTAAAATTTAATATTCTACATTGTGTTAAACAATGATGAACCAAAATTTATAATTACAAGCACATGAAATGTGGATATTATTACAATACTTTGTATATACAAAGTAAAATAAAAATATTGTGATGTGATTTAAATAATAATATTTTTATTAAGATTATAATTGTACTATAATAAAATATTTTTAAAGGAGCAACATCGGAACCAGAACTTCTTATTATGGTTATTATGATTTCAAGAATATTATGATTTTTCACAGATATGATTCTTTTTTTTATGTCTTTGTCATGCTCCCTTATTTGTATTATACAACAAAAATTAACAATATTTTTAGTTATTTCCGTATTTACAATTACAACAAACCAATCACATGGAAGTGAATGGAACTTAAGTTCCAGAAACTGAACTAGATTTCCCAGAAAATGAGTTCCACATAACTCATCATTTACATCAAACCAATAGGAGCCTAAAGGTAACTCGACCGATCCTACTAAGAGACAAGACCAATTTAGGCCATCAGTCAAGTTTGTCCTGGGGTAACTCAACTGATTCACTTATGTCAGTTTTAGTCTGCAAAGGGGATCGGTTGAGTTATGTAAAATGAAAACTTGACCAATCAAAAGTCATTTTCAAGATCCAATCAGGATCATTCGAGTTTGCAACTCGATTGATGAATAACCTGATATGAATTTTAGAAAATGGATTTTGAGTGCTTAAATATTTGATCTAAGTGCTCTTGATTTTTTCTAAGCTTAATTACAAGTCATACAATCATTACAAGTGATTTACAACATGATTCTAGTGGATTTACATCATATTTCAAAAACGTGCACTTGTATTGACTTTGACTTGTCTTTTCTCCAAGTTGAGATGAGCAAGTTAGGGCATTTGGAGTGTGTCTATACCTTATCTGAAATCACTCACATAGAAGCATTAGAAACAAATAAGTGGAATGGTCTAGTCATCATCAAAACAAGGATTTCGTCAATTTAGACCTTGAGTCAACATTCTCCCCCTTTTTGAAGATGACAAACCATTCCATAAATGTATTGAAAGCTTTTAAGTAAAGTCATACCTTTGGAGAAACCTAGGGATTTCTATAGACTTGAGTTCGTATGCTCCCCCTCAATTGATACTAGTGGAGTTCTCATACTCCCCCTCAATTGATGCTATTTCTCCTACATGGTTAGCTTTCATAACATTTATAGAATACCATGTCTTCTACTATATTTGTCTTCTCCTCTTTACCTTCTTCCCTTTACATGGTCATGCTTCTCGTATTTATGTTAGACATGCCTTCTCCCTCTTTTGTCCAAAGAAGAAGACATAGATTTCTCCCCCTTTGTCATTTCAAAAAGTGGGGGTATGAAGAAAACAAGAAACACCACTTGTTAAGAGAAAGGAGACAAAGTTATAAAAGGAGAGTAGAAGAGCACAACTAGGGGCTTGTCCAAGCATAGAATAAAAACAAGTTAAAGCATGCACTTGAAAAGCCCAAAATGCAAGATGAAGTGTTGTACAAAAATAATAAAATGCAATTTTGACCCTCAAGATGACAGAATTTGCACAAAAAGTGTCAGGGCTCACGACAAAGTGATGAGCTTTGCTCAGAAGGTAGTTTCTGCATAAAAACACTAGTCTTGCACCAAAAATTGAAATTGGAGAAAAATCTACGTGAAATCCAAAAATGCTCCAATTTCTACATACAATGTAGCTCTATGTACCCTGTATCACAATGTTACGCATGTGACTCAAGATAGTGGATATGCAAGTTAAGGAACAAGCTTGAGCAAGTATAAAATAAGATACAAGCATAGCATATAGCTGATTACCACTTGATGAAAAGATAACCAATGCTAGAACTACATGTATATGAACTACTAGTAGATATTGTCACAAGTTAGGACTACTACTAGGATCTAGATCATAGAAAGAGATGCAAAAGATAAATCAAGCTATGAGTAGATGTAGAGATATATCCAAACAAAGAGATATGCAATTTTATAAGCACAAAAGGATATAACTCACTAACAAGTATGCATCATTACCAAAAGATGATTACCACTAAAAACCTCAAGGCTGTATCCAAACAAGATATACAACTAGATAGATGTACCAAGTTAGAGAACAACAGAAGAAATTGAAGACACAACCTAGAGATCCAAAGAGATCATCATCAAAACCTACAAAAAAACTCAAAGAAAGTAATTGCAAGATATAGATATACTAATTTAGAGCTATTAGAAAGATAGAGTTTTAAGCAACATAGGCACCAATATGCATTTATAAAGGTACCATGTGGGAGTGCCAAATAATAAGGCTATTGGTTGAGAAAATCTAGTTGAGAGGGTAATTCTCATTCAATAAGCCAAAAGTATATTTTGTGCACAGTGTTGTCGGTCGAGTTCTGTGTATTGACAACTCGACCGATGACAGCTGTTGGAAACACCCATTGGTTCCTATCGGTCAAGTTTCAAATAGGACAGACTCGACTGATAAAGTTGTTGTCAAAAAGCACATATATTTCATAAAAACATATTTAGAGACATGCTAAAGATATAAACCATATATAAACGTGTGTAAGCAAGTTAGTAATGCACTATGAAAGCAATAGAAATGGTTTTTGAGCAAGAATCTGAAGAGAATCACAAAATATCACTTTTGACTAAAAAACCACATGCATAGTTCACACTAATTTGGCAAAAACAAGTTAGGATTGGTTATGAGCAATAAATCCTTTACCTTTATTCTTTTCATTCCTTTTCCACTTGTTTCCACCTCATACACATCTCACATTTCTTCTTTCATGTTGATTGAGAAGTCAATTTGCAAATCCATTGCTCATGTCAATCCACTATCAAGATACCTACAAGAAGAAAGATGAAATGGTCCCCAATCATGATTTTGGTTCCTCAGGTGTTAGCTTAGCAATCCAAGTCCTATTGCTCTTGGTTGCTTTTTGAAAAGGACAACAAGTAGAATAATGACCAAACTCATTACAATAGTTGCATGTCCCCATAGCCTTGGAACTAGAAGAATCTCCATGGAATATTGGAGGTCTTTTACCTTTGTTGTTCCTTTGGCTACTATCATATCCTAAACCATGTCTACCAATTTGTTTAGTAGTTTGGTGTAGGATTTCATTAAGATTCTTTTTACCAACTAATAATCTTTGCAAAGAAGATCTCAAACTATCATTATCATGTATATGAGAAGCAATAGTAGAAGACAAATGATTTATATTTTCTCTAGCATGCAAAAGATCATTTTCTAAGTAAAGAGATTTAGTTAAATAAGACTCTCTATCAATATGAAGAGAAGCAACAATATTCTATCTACTAGTATAATTAGAACAAGATTCAAGCACATTGATTTTAGCAAGCAAGGAGGCATTTTTTGTTTCAAGCAAAGCAATCTTAGAAAGATAAACATCATTTTCAGATTCTAATCCTTACAAAACAAAATCATTGTCCTTGTTTTCAGATTTAAGAACATCAATATCATGCATGAGAGAATCAACAATTAAAGTATGCTCTTCATTAGAACTAGGCATGACAGGTTGAGCTTCTAGAAATCTAATCTTATCAAGCAAACTAGCATTTTCAAGTTTAAGATATTCTACTTGGCTAAGACAAGCATTTTTATCATCAAGCAAGCAAGAATTAGCATGTTCAAGATCATCTAATTCTACATTCATATTATCAACAATTCTAGCAAACTTTCTCCTTTTCCTTTTAGAAGACTTAAGAGACGCACGAGTAGTATTAATGATTGCAATTAAAGGTTCTTTATCTAAAGAGTTTAGATTTACCTCATTGTAATCTTCACTTGTTGATTCCATAAGAGCAAAATGATATTCTCCTTCATCACTAGAGCTGGAGCTAGATCCTTCACCTAAATCTCTGCTTGAGCTTGAGTTGGAGGAGTCACTTGAGCTTGAGTTCCATTTCTCCTTCTTCATGTGCTTCTCTTCTCTTTCCATATGATGATGGGTCTTCTTGTCTTGTATATAATCTATCTTGAAGTGACCCTTCTTTCCACACTTGAGGCATCAGATGGAGGAGGAGTTCTTGCCTTTGTAGAATCTACCCTTGGATTACATGGAATCTTCTTCAACATGAGAGGATGGAGAGGCTTGTCCCATAATAGCTTCAATTTGAGCCTTGATTTCAGCCTTCTTCATTCTCTTTATCTCTTTCTCCTCATCTTTCAACTTCTTCTCTTTTGTCAAGTGTGGCTTCATGGGCTAGTAGATTTCCAATGAGATCTTCAATGGGGATATCATCAAGAGACCTTACTTCTTCAATGGAAGTCACTTTGGGTTCCCATATCTTGGGGAGAGTTCTAAGGATCTTTGAGTTGATCTATCCTCTACTCATAGGATGTCCTAGAACAGTAATACCATTCACAATGGTGTTGAGCCTTGAGTACATGTTGGCTATCTTCTCCTGCTTTCCCATCTTGAAGTTCTCAAGTAACCCATTGAGCATGTACACTTTTCTTTCCTTCACTTGTTCAGTCCCCTCATAAGTGATGCATAGCTTTCTCCATACCTCATAGGCCATCTCATAAGAAGAAATCTGGTTGAACTCAGTGCAGGTCATGGTGGAATAGAGGATGTTGACTACTCTTACATTCAAGGTTTCTTTCTTCATGGTAGCTTCATCCCATTCTTCTATCTTTGTCATTGGTAGCTTGCATGGATGATCCACCATTTTCTATAGCTCAAGACTTGATCCTTGGATGTGGAATTGTAGCCTTCTTTTCCAATAGAGGAAATTACTCCCATCAAAGATTGGAAGGTTGATGAAGTATCTCCCACCTTGGTAGTCACCCATCTTCTCCTACTTGTTGAAGTATGCTTGGAGAAGCCCGCTCTGAAACCAAGTGTTGGATCATAGATGGGTGATTGGATGCTATAGGAGGGATGACTAGATCTGAATGCACTAAAATAGAATTCATTAGACCTTCAAGATATATCACAAGATAAAGTTGCTAAATAGGAAGTTTGAGTGAAACTAAATCATGCATAGCAAGGGTGAGAGAGATTGAACAAGCACCAAGAGACAAGCTATGTAGAGTGGTTCCACACTCCAAACTAGGAGTATGTCAGTCCACAACCTAGAGAGGTCAACCTCTAGGATTTCTTAACAATTGCACTCTTATATTCATTCATAAGACTTACAATATATGACCCACCAAAGGACTTAACTATCCAACACAAAGAGTCTTCAACCTTACCAAGCACTTACCCACTTTGCAAGAGTCTTCCGCCTTCTTGTAAGGACTTACCTACTCTTACGCAAGTCTTCAGCCTTCAAGGGATTAGCCACTCTTCTTGGATCTTCAGCCTTTGACTTCACCTACACTCAAAGAAGCTTCCACCAAGGTCTTACCCACTTGAGCAAGGAGTCTTCCTCCTTCACCAAGGTCTTACCCACTCTTACTCCAAGTCTTCAGCCTTGATCTTCACCAAGGGACTCCTTCCCTTGTTCTTCTTTACCTCTCTTAGCTAAGAGAGAGAATCTTCATCTTCATGGTTGAAATGAGAGATAGGTAGGTGGTAGAAGTGACAGCCTCACAAGATATACTTGTAGGACGAGCTTTCTTACAAATCTCCTACTCACTCTAATGGATGTAGCAAGTGATTAAGCTTAGAGAGAGAGAGGAGGCTGTAGGCTCACTCAACTATAGAATAAGGACCTTCATAGTGCTTGCCTAACCATGGGATGAAGCCTAAGGGGTCCTATTTATAGTTGAGGATGCCTAGAAGCCTTTGGGAACACTTAAGAATGAAAACTAGCCATTTTGTGGCTTGCAACAGATATATTTTTTCTTATTGCAACTCCACAATGTCTAGAAACACTTTTCTACACTTATCCACACAGTGCAATCGGTCAAGTTTCTATAAACGTAACTTGACTGATCCTACTAAGAGACAAGACTAATTTAGGCCATCTGTCGAGTTTGTCCTGGGGTAACTGGACCGATTCACTTAAATCAATTTTAGTCTATAGAGGGATCAGTCAAGTTCTGTGAAATTAAAACTCGACCGATCAAAAGTCATTTTCATGATCCAATGAGGATCGATCGAGTTTGCAACTCAAATGATGAACAACCTGATGTAAATTTTGGAAAATGGATTTTGAGTGGTTAAATATTCTATCTAAGTTCTCTTGATTTTTTCTATGCTTAATTACAAGTCATAAAATCATTACAAGTGATTTACATCATGATTCTAGTGGATTTACATCATATTCCAAAAATGTGCACTTGAATTGACTTTGACTTGTCTTTTCTCCAAGTTGAGATGAGCAAGTTAGAGCATTTGGAGTGTACCTATATCTAATTTGAAATCACTCAAATAGAAGCAATAGACACAAATAAGTGGAATGTCTTAGTCATCATCAAAACAAGGGTTTCGTCAATTTAGACCTTGAGTCAACACTATTGTAGAATATAATTAATGGCTACTATTTCAGAACCCTTCCAACTAACACCATTTCTCCTTTTAAATCAAAATTTTTATTTTTGATCATCTTTTTCATTATGGAAGATTGTATTGATGTAACCCTTTACATCCAACTATTCCTTTTATTGCTAATATTCATGACTACCAATCTATCCTTAAATACTTCTCAAGTACTAATGGATATCTTTAATGACATTGTAATAACCCTTTTTGGAATTTAGTATCATCTTATCATGTCCAATACATACAAGATTATATGGGATAAGTACATATATAGCATTCATGATATATCCCATGTTACAACATATGGTATATTAATCATTTCATTTCCATTCTTCACAAGAATCGGAATATAAGATTCAAGAGAAACTCATCCAAATTATCTCTCATTGAATCCTTTCCATGTTGAATTCTTTCAACATCTTGGTATTACATGTGATCAAACTTATACTATGAAACCTTCAAGAACAAAGTTTGTAGATCTTGATCCTTTTCTCCTAAGATGTTTCACTTATTCCTTTATTGTTGTAGGGGTTTTCCATGCTAGATTTCAATATTCATAATATTGAGATGTTATTCCTCATCATATGTGGAATATTCATATATGCTCCCATTAAATCTTTTGTAATCATAGATCTCATCTTTTTCCTTAATTCAAGTCAAACTCCATGACTATCTTGTCAAGTTACAAGATCCATCATCTGATATGCTTGTTTCAATCCCATATTGAACTTTGTAGTTTATAGACTTTATTTACATTCTTGAAGTCGTAAGACCTTTTAGTTTGTATCACGTACACATACTCAGAAATATTCCATTTAACGAATACACTTTTTTCTTCATATGTTAAATCTCTTAGAGTATGTTACCTACAACCACAAGCTTGACAATTGGTAAAAAAAATTCTATCATGTTCAACAACTTGAGAAATTTGAAAAACGTATTCCACCAATTTGCCCTTTTATGTTTCCCATGTAGATATTTACCACAAGATCCTATTGCACCCTTTAGGTGGTGCTATAAAGGCCCTACCTTGTTATCTTACATGGACCAGATAATTTACTTGAGCCATTACTTAGGTTATGGTACTTGGCATCTATTACTTGATTAGTTGGCTCATCCTATTATGAGAAACCTATCTGAATCGTTGAATTCACAATTCTCCAATTTCATATGTATTCTAATAGAACTATTCTATTATGTGTTATATGATGAACACAAGATTCCAAACAACTTTAGATTCTCTTAGATCTCATTGTACCTCTTTGTTGAGCTCAATTATTTTGAGTTCTACTTTTACTCTCACTGATTCTTTAGGAAATCAGTCATCCTTTCTAAAAAATATTTTTGTTATTAGATTGGGATTAATAGTAAAATTCAACAATCATGGTTTACGGATAAACCATTTCAAGAAATTACTTTCTCAATGTATGCTTTATTCCTTTAGACATATTGGGACATTCCCAAATCATATCATACATGATGTCTTATAAACCATTTAGACCGTACATTATAAAGTGATAGGTATATATTTATAAGGGTATAAGAAGATTAGATTAATTGATAATTATATCACGAGTCATAATGGTATAACTCCATCATTCAGACACATCATCATGTTTATATGGATTTGACTTGTGATACATTGTCATTGTTCTTTCTTTGTAGGTACTCAAGGTATTTATGTAAAAGTATTTCAACATTTGATCTCATCAAAGGTTCTTAATACTTTCATCAAAGTCATACTTCATTTATAATCTCCTTGAACATTTCAAGAGATTTCTATTGTATTGAGTACATATCCTCATACTACCAATAAATGAAATGAGGTATAAGTAATTATCTATAGTATTCATTCCATAAGATCTTCATGCATAATATGCATGAGGTATGATGGAAGACTTATCCTCCCACTACATATAGTGAAGGATGTCATGCCATATTGTGTATAAATAAGGATTTGCATGTTTCCTTAAGTTCGATAACCAAGGGAATCTAGATTAACATAAATATGTATTCTAGACATGCATTTCTTATATGTACCTCCAACGTGACTATTACTAATAATAATATTAAGTTATCAATCCTTTGATATTAACTTATAAACATTCATCTCAAAATCTTACATACAAAGACCAGTTAGATGTTTAGGAATTGCCATGCAAGATCATATCTTTGAAACCCAAACATTAATATCTTACTGTATTGATATATCATCATTGTGGTACAAGATGCTTCAAAGTAATTTTTTCTAATCGCATAATGAAATAGAAGTTCTACTAACACTATTACATGCCCATTGGGGTAAGATAAATTTAAATGTAGACCAAAGATTCTGCAACTCTTGCTCCACCATGTCCATCATTGTCCTTCCATGAAGGCTTTTACTTCTTATCAAACCCTACACATCAAGTATGCCAGATCTCTATTTGGAATCATATACCAAATTGAAGAAGTAATCAAATTTATCTAATCACATTTATACCTAAATTGGATGCATCAATGCCTTCCTTCATCTTCTTTAAATCCCTAACCAGAGTGGATAATGTCTTTTCCAATGTACAGGCTGTTGATAATGGTGACAATCACCTCTTATTTTCTATACACCACCTTTTACTTTGAGATCTGAAGACTTGGGATTCTAGATAGCTTTAGAACTCTACTTATCTTTGCCTTTTCCTTTTCCTTTAGACTTCCCCTTTTTCTTATTGATCATCATCAAAGACTTGGGCTTGTCCTTCTTCATTTGTGTCTCAACTATTCTCAACATGCCCAACAAATCTGTCAATGGCTTGTGAAAGTCATTCATGTTGAAGATCATGACAAACTAACTATATAACTCTTGCAGAGACTACAAAATCATGACAATGACCAACACTTAACCCAAGGGGAATCCCAGTCTACCTATGTTCTCCACATACCCAATTAGCTTGAGTACATGAGGACCTACTGGGTCAACTTCTGTCATGTTACATATCTCTCTTGTCTTGTGTGATCTTGGAACATGTTCTTGAAATATGTGACCATTTGAATCACATCCATGTTCTATGATGCCTTTGCAACTAATAGTTCATCAAGCATAGCATCAGACATTTGACATCCATGACATCTTCAATATACTTCTTATAAACATCCTTGTCAACCCTTGGTTCATTTTTCTCCTATTCCTCTAGTTCTTGCATTTCTTAGACATAGAGCTTGCACTCCTATGTGAGAACTATTCTCAATGATATGAACCAGTTGTGGAATTTGTTCCCAGACAATTTGTCCTTCTCAAGGAACAAACATAAAGAAAATTAATTCTTTTTCGTTGCCATTTGATTCTACAAAATAATTTGCAATTTTGTCAATTTTTTTTTTGAATTGATTTGATTTGATTAAATTTAGGCGATAATAATTAAGACTTTAATTCATTAACATTTTCATTGTTTTGTTTAAATTGACAACCATCAAGTATCAATTCAAAAAATTACAGTGAGTCAATTCTCTAATGAGCCAAGATCCATATTTCATCAAATCAAGAGTCAGCTTTGGCCGATTGCCCACAACTTGATTATTTAGGTAGGAAATCATGCCAATTGCAACATATGAAACTCTTGGATAAAGGATATGTGCAACTCCCTGCCATAATCATCTACATTTTTATGGGATTAGACTCTCTAAGAATTACCATTTAAGACTGGCCCAATAGCCAATACAATAATAATGCACCCCAATTTAGCGGAACCTACATTACTACCATCACACTTCCATGAGGTAGATGGAACACCGCTCTTTAGCATAATCTACACTTAATCGAACAAGCTTTTCACATGTATTGCTATTGGAAATCATCTTAGACTTAATGTGATTGATTTGAGGGATTTCATATGTACCATAATTATACATTATATCCAATCACCACATATATAGTACATAGAATATATTTGCTATATCCCACAACATAAACATGCAATATAAAACAAGGAATTGGCACCACAAGGAATTACTACCATGTCTGAACCACAAGGAATTGCCATGTCTAATTATAATTCCTTGGAACCACAAGGAATTACTACCACCTAGATGAATCATCACATCACATGTATGAACCTATTGTTGGTGTAGATTTGTGCTTGGCAATCTAGGTATATCGGTTCAACCCTTGAACCGGTCCTCTTGGATCTTGGCCGGTCAGTTGGTCATCCATGAACGGTCATTTGGCCTCCCTTCCAACTAATGGTTGGACTCCTTCCAAAGTGGTTAGTTGGGTCCACAAGGCAGTCATCTGGATCCATCATTCTATCCTCTATGATCCTCCAAAAGGTTGGATCCTCTCACAAACTTGTCATCTCATCCAGTGATGATCATCCTTCTTGTCATTGAAAGAAAAGAAGCTATCATATTACTATTAACTTATTACATGGTAAAGAGAAACCTCGAGTTACATCTGAGGTGAGAAAAGGTAACAATGAATTAACTTTACATTGGGAAGAAGGAGGTAGAGGCTTGGTACACAGATTGAGTTAAATAGGAATAAAATCAAACCATCCAACCACACACAAATATAGGGTTTAGGTCATAACCATGCTACACATCCAACATCAAAACTACTTTTAGGGCGATGCATGTAAATTGCATATATATCAAATCATATATATACATTAGTTTGGGATTATGTGGTCTTTAATTGGATTCACATATGAGATGGTTTAAATATTCACATCATATGCAATAAATAACCCATTCAACAAAGAATCCTACCATATATATTATCCTAAATTATAATAAATTGACGTGTCTTTGATACCACTATTGGGAAATATGGGCACAAAGTATAGTAGCAGAAACAAAAGTTTAATCCATATATATTCGCATAACAACAAGATCACTTCAACTACTATGAAATAGGAAGGATGACTTAACAAGTTATACATGGTCTTGGAGGAAGTCCAACATCAACAACACGTTGCAATACAACTATCTTCTAGTTTCTCTTGGATGGTGGTTGTGCATCTCCTGATCTTCATCACAAACAACAAACAAGACAACTTTTACAGTGACTCCTGCAGTCTAGCCATGGACTGTAGATTGACTTTACACTCCTAGAAGCAGCCAAAGGACTCCTGCCTCTAGAGTAGTCGATAAGGACCAACTAGAACTCCTATCATTCATATAGAATAGACAGGAAGGATTTGTCCCTCTTATTGGTGTACTCGTCACCAACTTGATCTCCTACAATAATGATTCTCATTTGTTCTATTCCATCGCTATCCCTCCCTTATCGAGTAAGAATTCTTGAGCTCTCTTGGTTACCACAACTAGAGAGGATAACAATTGTCATAGAAACTGATTCTTAGTTGTGTTGTTGTTGTGCTCTAGGAAGCCCCAATACCCTTCTATTTATAGGTGGGGTTTCAGTTAGGGTTCCTAATCCTTTCGGGATCTATGTAGGAGTGGAAGGGACTGGAAGATCTTGAATTTTCACAACCTTCCATACACAAAATAGTCATCTGATAATCCAGACAGTCATCTATCATAGCGAGACAGTAATCTCATTCTTCCAAACGGTCATCTGACAGTTTCCCAATCGCATACAATATTGGTAATGCAATTCCCATTTATACTACATGTTAATTTCTTACACCACAAGTATTTTGCAATTGAAATGAGTTCGGGAAACTTCCAGAACATTCGTTTGGCCTCAACTGAGCCATTTCGCATAGGCGAGACACCCGTCTCACTCTCCCAAACGGCCATCTTATGAGCCGAGTTGAGCTGATCGGTTCATTAGAAGGAACCAGTCAGTTCACAACTAAGTTTTGGAAGAACTTAGCCAATTCAACCTCTTATTAGACTGACAACCCAAATGGAAGTCTCAATACTTAAAATGATTGTCTGGCTGCCCAAATGGTCATCTCAACACTTGAGATGGTCATTTGGTAGTGTAGTCAGTCAATTTGTTGTGTGAATTGAATACCTAAATGCTTTAGTGATCAGTGCAATCATCATTCAATACTAAACTCATCTTCTGGATGAGTTCCTTTATGTGTGACCCTATAGGTCCCATATCACATTGTTAGTGAATGTCCATAACTAACTTTTGACATTACAAGCAAGGAGTGGTGCGTAGTCTCACATTATTACTACGTAAGTGAATGGAAAGTTGGAGAACAACTTCAACCTACAATTTGTGTAAGGTGTTATAATGATTGTATAATTCCTTTGTCTTTGATATCTAGGTTAAACTCTGGGCATTGAATTGCCATCCTCTCAATGTTTAGTCCATGTTTCTTGAACCAAGAGCAGACTTACCGAGACAATGTGACCTCAATATCATATATTGATTCACATGTGCATGCACATGCATTTCTCAATATCTCTTATCAAGTGGCCAGGATATCATACTCTAGTAGGAGGGACAAATCTTGTTTCTATCACTCACAATCTATGCCCATGTGTCAAAGTCACCCCATCATCACCGTTATAACAACCCATGTTTCATGACTACATTTGATGATGTCAAAGCATACCCAATGACATGTGATGAGTGTTGTCATTTCAAGTCTAAGAATCACAATCACCACATTCACTATGAGAGATGAATATGACCACCAATGATGGTTTCAATGTGTCAGTCTCAAGGTGGGTATGTCTAATACACCGTTCCCTAACATGTATATATGTGTTTGGTTCGATATTGACATATCATGACTAATGAGATTATGTCATCAACCAACAGACACTCTAGTCTTATGTGTTAATGGTGTCTATCTATCTTCTATAGTAACAACCAACTAGGGACATAATAATAATGTACACACTCTTAAAATTTATATGATCTCATCCTCCAAGTCACGTACTTGAAGACATACATCATTGAGTATTGTCATTCTTTAGACATTCATAATGTTTCTTCATTATCTCATAACTGAGTGAAACAGAATGAATTGGAAGTTTTCCTTTATGAGTATTAATCAAATCCTTTATGGTTGTTGTCATGTAAATCATCACATGATTGGTTCCATGGACATACCTTATAAACACTTACCCCAACCAACAAAAGATCCAACAAGATATTTCCACCTGAACTGATCACCAACCTTACCCAATGCTCCTTGCTCCATTCCTTCCCTGAAACCGACATTCTTAGTAGTCGTCTACCATGGTCAACTGTGAAACCTTAACTTGTAGGTTGTAGTGTCATGTGCCACACCTCCATCATGGGCTCATTTCTCTCCACCATAGATTCTTTCCCAACCATTTTAATCCAGACCTCTGGTCATCCAGGCACCATCACCTGAGGTTGTCGCCGCCACCACTGGATTTGACTCTGGAAGCTTACAGCCATTACCGAACTATAGAGTGACAAAACCTCCACAACCAATCTGACTTCCATCCTCCCTTCTTCTCGACCTGCTCTAATAACTATCTACAAAACCTCCAACAATATACATGTACTATACAAATCACCACCCTCATTGATTCATACATGACTCTACCACCATGTTGCAACCTCATTGCTTCCAGCAACCTTTAGGGCCACACCTGTGGCTCCCCCTCCTGCCGTTGGACAAGCAGCAGACAACTTGCTGAAAACCACCAAGGACTGATTGGTGACCTATGATTGATTCCAAGAGGGTTGTGTCTTCATGGCAACCCAATGCCTCTTCAACCTCCCGTGCAATCTTGAACTCCTAAAAACCCCATGTCGGGATCTAACTTCCTTACCAAGTCATATATCTTGTCGCCACTGTAAATTTCTAAAATCATGCTCTCACCCTTCAGTGATGACCTATTGGAAGATTTGAAGAAGGTTAGATCACCTTCCATCTATTTTTCAACTATTACATGGATCTGTAGATTTCCTAGAAACCACCATGGCATGAAACATGATCTAAATTTTCTAACTTGGCTACCTGGGTGAGTATTTAATGCAGCTAGCGCACACAACCTTGTTACATATTTGAAGAGCAATGAGTCACAATTAGTTGACTCCAGGATCTCAGGAAGTCATCACCAACTTGAGAGAGACGATGAATTATAACATATAGATTGAACTGTATTGTCCCTCATTACCATAGGTGAGTCCCTCTTTCCTTTATTTCATATTTAAAGCATAGTTATTATCACTAATAACAAATACAAATTTAGGTTTATATGATAACCATCATTTATAAAGATAAACCCTATTATGTATATTAATTAGTACACATGATTTAGATCAGAGGTTAATATTCATTAAAACATGGTATATATATGGACATGGTGATGATAACAAGAAATCCAAGTTGATATGTCATCTTGATACAAATCCTATTAATATTAATATGTACATGTGTTTTGAATTTGTAATAAAACTTGAGGGTAGAAATCTCATTATAACTAGGAATTAAAATAGTTTATTCACCAAAATTTAATAATACTAGGAAGTGTGCTTTCTATGTATCTTACTTGGACTATTTGACATAAAAGAAAAGGAATATGTATATATATACATATAGAAAGATATATATATATATATATATATATATATATATATACTCTTATAGACATTTTGACATTCACATTAGATTCCCTGGTAGTTTGAACTAAATATGATCTTCCGTCATCGTGTTTAGGGTTTGATGAACCCTATAATCTAGGGTGTTGTTTACTCTATTGACGATTGATTTACCCTATTGTCATCCATCTGTTAGGCCTTGGTTCAAATATTTCATGGGGTGGTGGAGGTGGTCGAGACAAGTCTTGGTCTTCTATCATGGTTAACACTCTTTGGAAAGGTGCATTCGGTCGTGATGCACCCTTTAACCCTAGACTAGTCCCTACCTATTAGTTTGGTCATGACGCAACATTGCGACAGGGTCACACTTAGTTAAAGGTTGACCTTGCAACTTAGATGGGTAAGTGTTCAAGTCATGTCACTTGATTAGAACTTGGTAGCAGTCAAGACATAATTGTGTTTGGGCTAAGACACTTGATTGTCAAGGTGGTAACATCATGCTACAAGTCTTTATCATGATGTTGTGCTTAGATGATCACGACACACCTTGGGAGGTTTCAGTCACGACGCACCATGTGTTGCGATCGCGACGTAGAGTTACCTATCCATGGTGTTGCGTGCATGAAGTTGAGTTTCTAAGAGGTCACGACATCATTTTGTATGACCCTAGTGTTGTGACCACAATGCCATATGGCTAAGGGGTCAAGATGTCATGTTTGTGTTGAGTCATGATCACAACTGAGAGCTGATGTGTCACAGTCGTAACTTAGTTGTATAAAAGTTTAGATTCCTATGTGTTTGATGGACAAGATCAGGTGAGATAGTGGTTGTAACCATGGAGTGTGTCTCGTTTGCGACACTTGCATTGAGTCTTGGTCACAACACCCTATTATTGGTTATGTCGACACCCATGTGTTGAAGAGTCGAGACACTTTCGCTATGAGGGTTTTAATCATATGTGTTAAAGATGGTTAAGTTACATACATGTAAGTATGAATATGGTCATTACATAGGATAAAGGTATACCTAAAAGTTTTGTGATTATGAATGGTTAACCATCAACAATAATGCTTAACCCTAGTAAGATGATTACATGATAAGTATACTCACTAAATTTGAAGATTGATATTTAGTGATAGTATTTCCTCTCTCCTATCTGTGAAGCACCAACTTGTAGGTGAGATGAATGTCATAGAAATGTGAATGATATGTCAATCCCAATGAATTACAAGTTGATGATTATGAGAAATGTTGAGGCTTAATGTGATATTGAATGTACATGAATATATAAATTGGTCTAATGACCTAGCAAGTTCCTTCTGCATAAATTGAGGGATTAATATCCCATAGTTAAGTCATATCAGTGATGTCATTGTGAATGACAAAATTACAAGTGCCATGTGATGATGAGACATGTTCTCACTTAATATGTTTTATATCTTCTGAAGTTTCATCCTACCTTAATTTTGTAGAGTTTGTTTCAGATTAATACATTATAACTTGATTGATGCACTAAAAGATACTCATTTGACATGTCTAATCAAGTGAAACCCTAATAATGTAGTTGCCCTATACCATAGATCCATCTTCAACATCTGTATTTACCTGGATGGTGATAGGAGTAACTCCTAATGGAAACTTGGAGCACATATTGTTGAATATATGAGGTACCAGTGGAGATACCTCAACGTATCCTTAAATTGCTAAAGTAGTGTTATATTGTTTATTATTGAATGGCCATTCATGAGACAGTACTCTAGTTGATTTATGCACTAAAAGATAATCTATTCCATGTACCAAGGCAGACTAGTTGTTTTACAGGACCATAGCCTTGACTATTAGTTGTTGTTTCTTTAGGGTTGTAGCCTTGACTACAAGTTGTTTTCTTTAGCAATATGACCATATAACACTGTATTGCAAACTTGAACTGAACAAGTAGTGTTGGTGTTACTCTTCCATCGATCTTGTATGGTATTGATTTCGACTTAACAGTGGTCGGTTGGATTTGTTTAGTGCACCTCAAATCCTCAGGGCATAAAAATGGTTAAACAACCGTGTAGTATTTTTGCTTAGGGTCAAATACGAATTAAATTGGATGACTCCATATCTTAATTCTTGTACTATTTAGTTTATAATACTTATACATGTTCATCATATTCCTTTTAATAGTATAAAATGGTCTACTGTTCAGTTGTAACTACTTAAATTTCTCAAATAGTATTAACTACTTTACTTACTTCTCTTTATAGTATTATGCTCATAATAGACATTGGCGAAGAGTTATATCTCTCACTGGGATGCTTGGTCTCACTTTGTCGATTCAACAACATTTTAGCTGGTTGTGGACGAGGAGGTGCAGGTCATGGTGCAGGTGTAGAGAAGCATAGTGAACAATAGTTGTTAGATCTTGGACATGCTACAAGTTAGAGTTTTGTAGTAGAAGTCCTATGTGTAATCCTTATACTCTTAGGTGTTTGGGGAGATTTTTTGGTTTTTTATACTGACACGTAGATTTTAGCTTTATGCCATGTTTGTGTATAAATGGCATGTACATATAAATATGTTGTCAAATATAACAAATGTAGCTTGATAGCCTATGAACATGAAATGTAATATTTTTCGTATATAATGAATAGATATGGCCTAAGTTGAAGTCTTGTTTATGAAATACTTCTGCTTAAAATATTGAATTACAAATGGTTTAAATTCACCCTATTTACTGGTAATATTGTGATTAGAAGTAATTCTACACTTTGCTTTGAGTAATCTCATTTTGTGTGGCAAAGGGCGTCACCAATATTTTCTTAAAATTGATAGCCCTTACATATCAATTTATAAGATTGCATCGCACAAATTTCTAGTGAGACAAGACCCAAAATAATTGAGTTATTACCAGGACAACACCAGAGTCCATAATCAATAATTAAGGTAGGAAACATTTTTCAATTACTTCTTATACAATTCTTTAGTAGATGGTATGCACAACTCTACCATAGTCATTGGCATGCTTCTGAATGTGTAATCTCATTAAGATCAGTTAGTTAAGTCTGACCCAAAAGAGAACATGATAGTAATGCACCCTTCTTGGTAGGTCCATAATACTACCATTATACTTTCACGAGATAGACAATACAATAAGCTTGGTGTTCCTATGCACAGTCGATCAAGATTTTCATGTGTATTACTAATGGAAAGCATCTTAGACTTAATATGTTTCATCGAGGGATTTTATATTTATAAATATATTGATACCCCTCCAATCACCACATGATGTAGTACATATCACATACATGCTATATCCCACAAACAAAAACATGCAATTAAAAAAGACAAGTGATGGTTATGGCCATACTATTGTAATTCCTTGTAGCAATAGGGTATTACTACCACCTTAAGTATACATTACATGCATCAACTTGTTGTCGATGATGATTTGGACTTGAAAAAATCTAGGCTGATTGGTTCAACCCTTGAACTAATTGCTCGCATGCTAGTCATTTGGTTGGTCATCGTAGAGATCATTTAGCCTCTGTTCCAAGTGATGTCTGGACACCTCCAAATGATCTATTGGGACACCAATCGATCAGTTCAACTCCTCTTATTGTCTACCCTCCTTGGTCCTCCAGCCGATCAACTTGTCATCTAAAATGAGCGTCTTGTCTGGTGCTGGACATCTTCTTTGTCGTAATAAGAATTAAACTATTCCAGTGCTATTAAAATTATAACATGGTAATAGAGAAACCTTGAGTTACATTTGAAGGGAGTAGAGGAATGAGAGAACAATACATTTACACATGGAAGAAGAAGATAGATGCTAAGTATGCAAATTGAAATATAAATAGCAATAAACAACCACAAACAACCAAGCAAAGACAACTAGGGTTATTGGCCAAAACCATTCTACACATCCACCACCAAAACAAGTTTTTGGGTGACAAGTGTAAAATTGCATGTCATATATACCTATAAAAGTTAGGATCATATGTAGTACTAGGATATGCACATTAACCATTTTAAGAATTCACATCATATGCAATAAATAAAAGTGAAAATCAAAATTCGATTATATTGATTAAATCAAAATTCATAGTAAATTAATGTGGCTCTGATACCACTATAGGGAATTATGGCGACAAAATAGGTAACAGAAACAAAAAAATTATCTTCCATATTCCCCTTTGAATAGTTTATCACATCAATAACTATGTAATGGGAAGGATGATTTGTGATGTCATACCTAGTCTTGGAACAAGTCTAGTGATAGTTCCCTCACAGTTGTGTGTGCCTTTCTTTAAGTCACACCTAGACAACATTAGCAACAACTTGTTGGTTGATCACCATGAAAATAGCTGACCTTGTCTTCCTAGAGGTAGGAAACAACCTCCTCGCCTCTATAACAGTCCACACAGACCACTGAGAACTCCTGTCATTCTAGAAGAACATACATGAAGGAGTTGTCCCTTCTAGTCAGTGTACTAGTGTCATCTTGCTCTCTAACAATTGTTCTCCCTTACCATTCCTCACTTTATTGGGTAGGACTTGCTCAGGTTCTCTTGGTTACCACAAGTAGAGAAGACAATAATTGTCAGAGCGATTGATGTGTTTGAGAAGCCCCCAGTATCCCTCTATTTACAGAAGGTTAGGGTTAGGGTCATTGTTCCCAGTATGGGTGGGAATCAAAGAGGACCGAATTTCACAAATATTTACATCCTACAAGATGTGATATGGTCTGTTCAAAGGTGAACTGATCAGTTGGCATGTGAGTACATCATTTCAACCCATGGTCGTTTGATTATGTTTCCTATTCACAATCATTTTGGCATTTAACATCTGATCAATGCACAACATTACATCAACACTAATACTTGACCCAATTGAATTGATCAACCAAATGGGTGATTCACAACCTAAATAGGTCAGTTTGTGGAAATAAGTTGATCAGTTCACTTCTGGAACCAATCAGTTCACATACTAGATTTTCCAATATTGGTTCAATTAACCTGACATTCTTACACAATTGGTTTAACACTTGAAACAGTTGGCTCATAGTCTAGTTAGTCGACATTTATTCAATGTTGTTTTAATTGAATACCTAACTCCTTGGAAATCAAGTTTAAACTATATTCATGAATCAACTTCTATTCCAAATGCATCATATGTGTGTGACCCTATAGGTTCCAAGTTATGTTGGTAGTGAATGTCCATATATAATCTATTACATCAAATGCAATGAGCGGTATCTAGAAACACATCATTGCTACCCAAGTAATTTAGAAAGTTGGAGAGAAACTTCAATGTACAATATGTGATTGGTTTTACAATGATCATATAGTTCTTTAGTCTCTAACATTCAAATTGAACTTGAGGCACAAAACTGTCATCCTCTCAATGTTCAATCCATGTTCTAGGATCTAGAGTAGACTGTTTGAGATATATGTGACCTCAATATCATATTTTGATTCACACCTACATGGGAATGTTTTTCTTAGTCACACTTATCAAGTGGCCTAAATATCAAACTCATCTAGGAGGTATAAATCCCATCTACATGACTCATAGTCATCCCTATGTTCTTGGGAAATATGGGAATAGAGTTAGGCACCTGAAACAAAAATTTATCTATATGTATTTCCCATAACAACAAGATCGTGCCAATAACTATGAGATACGAAAGATGGTTTAACAAGTTTATACCTGGTCCTAGAGGAAGTCCAATGACTACAACTCATTGTAATGCAACTATATTCTAGTTTCTCTTTGACAATGTTTGTGAAACTCGTGATCTTCACCATGGACAACAAACTAGAACAATCTCTGTAGCGACTCCTACGTACTTGCCACAGACTATAGGATGACGAAATCCACCCAACGATGGGTAAGCCACCTTGCCTCTATGGAAGTCCAGATGGACCACCTAGAACTCATGTCATCCTACGAGAATGGACAGGACAGAGTTGTCCCTTCCACTGGTGTACTAGTCACCAACCTGCTCTCCCACCATGATCGTCAATTATTTTATCCCTTGCTATCCCTCCCTAGTCAGATAGGACTTACTTGGGCTCTCTTGGTTACCACATCCAGAGAGGACAACAATTGTCAGATCAACTAATTTTTAATTGTATGTCTTTGGAAGCCCCAATACCCCTCTATTTATAGGAGGGGTTAGGGTCAGGGTTTCTAGTCAATGTGTGAGTTGAAGGAATAAAAAAATCATGAATTTTCACAACTTGTGGGTGTCAAGCTGTTTGGTTTCACATGAGAGATGGTTGGTTCGCACAATGAACCAGTTGTTTCTCTATATTTCCTAATAACATAGGATTTGCAATTCAAATCCATTTAATGCACAACATGACATCAACACTAATAATTGATGCAATTGAATTTCTCCACAAACTGAGTGATCTCGCTCACGCGAGCAAGTTGTCTCACTCACCCAACCAGTCGGTTGGTGAGCCAAGTTGGTCAGTTGATTGAGTGAATCGGCTGGTACGCTCCTCAGTTTGGGGAGAACTTAGCCAATCCAATCTCTGATCACCTTACACTCCAACTGACCGTCTCAACACATGAGCTGATCAACTGGAAGTCGAGTCACCCAATTTGTTGCTCAAATTGACTAACTAAACACTTTAGTAATCAATTGAGTTATCATTCATGATAAACTTCTATTCTATGGGATTTCCTGTATGTGTGACCCTATATGTCTCAAATCACATTCATAGTAAATGTCCATAACTAGCTTATGACATCACAAGAAAAGAGCGGTGCCTAGTCACATATTAGTGCCACCCAAGTGAATGAAAATTAGGAGAACAACTTCAACCTACAATCTGTGTAAGGTGTTTCAGTAATTGTATGATTTCTATGTCTCTAATATCCTGAATGAACTCCATGAATGGAACCGTCATCCTCTCAATGTTCAATCAGTGTTCCTTGAACCTAAAGCGGACTTTACGAGATATATATGATCTGAATATCATATATTGATTCACATGTGCATACCCATCCATTTCTCAGTCTCACTAATCAAGTGTCCATGGATATGAAACTCTAGTAGAAGGTACAAATCCAATCTACATCACTCATAGTCTATCCCCACATATCACACCTACCCAATCATCACCTTTATGGCAATCCATGTTTTAGGGTTACATTGGATGATGTCAAAGTATACCGAACAACATGTAATGAGTGTAGTGACTTCAGGTCTAAGAATCAAAATCACCACCTTCACCATGAGGGACCAATATGACTTACCAAGTATGGTTTCCATGTGTCACTCTCAAGGTGGGTCTGTCTGATACACTATTCTCTAACATGTATATGTGTGCTTGACTTGATATACCATATCATTACTAATGATATTTTGTCATTAACCAACTCACACTCCAATATTATGTGTTAATGTTGTCTACCTACCTTCCACAATAATATCTGATCAGGAACATAAAAAGAATGCACATACTCTTAACATCCATATGACCTCATTCTTCAAGTCACGTATTGGAATACATACAACATTAAGTAATTGTCATTCTTTAGACATTCATTTTTTTTTCTCATTATCTCATAATTGAGTGAATAAAATGGAAGCTTTCCTTTGTTATTATTAATCAAATCCTTTATTTAATATGCCTTTTCAATGATCATATGATCATCTATCTAGGCATACTTACCAACATACCCCACTTGCACTTAGAGCCAATCACCCACAGATCTAATCCTTAGTTATCTAAACAGGTCCACCATTATTCTGTTGCGTAAGTGCTAATCTAGCGGGCTCGTAACACATTGCTTTTAATATGTACATTGCATGTTCCTTGACTCCTCACTATGATTTCTCATATGGAACAGAACTTTCGTAATATGCTATATGATATTACTTGCTGAAAAAGTAGCTCAATGGTTGTCACAATATCACTACAACATCATAGATGGTTAAAATATCATTAAGGTCATCCATATGAACTTCTAAATTCATATAGTATCCACTCCTATGTTCATAACATTAGGATACTTAGATTCAATTTGTAGAATAAATTTAATGGCTTGTGTTTCGGAACCCTTCCAACTTGCAATTCTTTTCTTAATATCAAACATAATTTATTGTGATCACTTTTTTCATTCTGGAATCTTGCATCTGTGTAACCCTTTACACCCAACTATTCACCTCTACTATGATCTAGCAACTTATCCTTAAGTACATCTCAATTACTAATTGATGTCTTTAATTGGCATTCAAATAAACCTTATTAGAATTTAATATCACCTTATCATGTCCAATACATACAATATTATGGGATGAGTACATTTCTAGCATTAATGATAGATGCATTAGTACAAAATATGTCATCTCACTCATGCCTTTTCAATTCTTCACAAGAATGGGGTTCATGAGAGACTAATCTGGATTCTCTCTCAGTGAATCCTTCCTAATGAAGACTTTCATCATCATGCTATTATATGTCCTCATATATATGGCATGGAACTTTCAAGAACTGTCTCATACATGTTGATTCCTATCAAATAGGATGTTTGACTTAATCCTTCATTTTTGAAGGTGTTTTTCCATGCCAGATGTTAACATCATATATTGAGGTGTCATTCCCCATCCGTATGTAGAATATTCATATATGATCCCACTAAATATTTTGTAATCATAGATTTCATCTTTCATCTTGATTCAAGTCAAAACCTTTAACTATCTTGTCAAGATAGAAAGTCCCATATCTGAGATGCTCGTTTCAATATTTACATTGATTCTTTGTAGCTTATAAACTTTATTTACTTTGCTGAAATTATAAACCTTTAGGTTGTGTCACATACACATCCCTTCTAATATTCCTTTAAAGGAATCCAAGTTTAAGCTTCATTTGTCAAATCTCATAGTCTATTCAAGCAGTAAGAACGTGCATGGCAATTGCTTAAGGAGTATTCATGTTTGACTATTTGAAATGACTTCAAAAACCTTTATAATGAATTTGCCCTTTTATGTTATCCATGTAGGTTTTTTTTAATGAAAAAGCCCCATATTCACCTTTTGGGTTTTACCCCTTCAGGTAGTACTAGTAAGGTCATACCTTGGTAGTTTACATAGACTCCATAATGGCCTTCAAAGATTTCCCAGATTTGATTCTCAATAGTTTCTAGTTGATATGTTGGTTCATCATCTTATGACCAACCTACCTGAGTTGTTGGATTCAAAATCTTTTAGTCTCAGATTCGTTCTACTCGAATTATGAGGTTTTGTCTTACATGAAGAACTTGAGATTCGACAACAATTTTTCATTCTCACTAGTTATAATTGTACCTCTCTATTGTCCTAAACCTTTCAAGTTCTACTTTTACTCCCGTTGATTCTTTTGGAGCACAGTTATCCTAGTAACAAAACACTTTGGTTATTGGATTGGGATTAAAGGAAATATTCAACAATTATGTTTTTTGGATTAGCCTTTTAAGGAATTACTTTCTTTACATATGTTACAATCCTTAAGACACATTGGGACATTCCATGTTCCATATATAATATGGTGTCCTTTGAACCATTTTAGATGGTACATTGTTTTAGTGTTCAACATATTTCTTCTTAGGAAATTTTGAAGACTGAATGAAATGATAATTATATCATGACTCATCATGATGTGATTCCTTCTTTCTAACACATCATTAGGTTCAGAAATGATTATGATATGCTATCACCATCTTCCAGAATGACCACAAACTTTTGATGCAAAGTATTTCAACAATTTTATCATATCAAAGTTTCTTAATACTTTTTATCAAAGTTATAGTTCATTTTTAGTTTTCTTTCAACATTTCAAGAGATTTATGTTTGTATTTTCTAGAACATATCATTATATCATTAGCAAATACTATGAAGTCTAATTAATTATCTGTAGCATTTAATCTATATTATCTTCATATGTTAACATGTATAAGGTCTAATAGAACGCTTATCCTCTCACTACATCTTGAGAAGGATGCTATATCACATTGCGTACAAGTAAGACTTGCATGCCTCTCATTGGTTCAATAACCAACAAAGTTAGATAAAAATCTAGATATTCATTTCTCACATGCGTGCTCCATATTATAATTATATATATTGTTAATTGTTTTAGTTATCAATTACATTCCTTTAGGTATTTACATAGTTAGACATTTATCCACAATCATAGGATATTGAAGGCATTTTCCATACAAGATCACATCATTAAAATAGAGCACATTATGTTTTATTCATAATCAACATTGTCATTACAAGATGCATGAAATAAAATGTTTCTATATATTGGCATAATGAAATAGCAGTTCTACTAACTCTATTACTTTCCCTTTGGGCTAAGATAAATTCTAGATGAGGATTGAAGTTGCAGCAATCTTGCTTATCATAGTCCATTTTTTTTCCTTTCATAAAGGATTTACTTCTTATTAAATCATGCACATCAACATATGTTAGGTCAACATCTTGTATCATATACCAAGATGAAGAAGTAAACTAGAATTATCTTATAACATTTATACCTGAAGTAGATGCCTCTGCCTCTTCCTTCTTCTTCTTTAGTTCATCTAACCAGAGGGGGCAATTCCTCTTCTAGTGTCCAACCTGGTGACAATGGTGACATTTGCCTCCCTTCTTTATTCTTCCTTTTTCCTTGAGATCTGAAGACTTGGGCTTCTAACTAGATGTTTAACTCTTCTTAGCTTTGCCTTTTCCTTTAGATTTTCCCTTTTTCTTGTTGATCATCATCACAAACTTAGGCTTCTCTTTCTTCATTTGTGCCTCAACTATTCTCAACATGCCCAATAACTCCATCAATGGCTTTTCAAAGTCATTCATGTTGTAGTTCATGACAAACTAAATGTATGACTCTGACAGAGACCACAGAATCACATTAGTGGTCAACTCTTGACCCAAGGGAAATCTTAGTCTTAATAGATTCTCCAAATACCCAATGAGCTTGAGAAAATGAGGACGTACTTGAACTCCTTCTTCCATTTTACATTTGAACGACACTTTTGATATATCATCTCTCTTGTCTTTCCTAGTCTTGTAACATGTTCCTAAGATGTGTTACCATCTCCATAACTTCCATGTTCTCATGTTGTCTTTGAAACTCATAGCTCATTGATCACAATATTAGGAATTTTACATCCACAACATCTTCAATATGCTTCTTGTAAGCTTCCATGTCAGCCCTGGGAGCAATGGGAAGAGGTTTTTCTGGCACTAGCATCTCTATGACATAGAGCTTGCACTCTTGTCTGAGAACAATTCTCAGCATCTTGTACCATTCATGGAAGTTGATCCCATTCAATTTTTCCTTGTTAAGGATTTATTGCAACGAAAAGGTGGTGTTGTGTGTTGCCATTTGATTCTACAAAAGAATTTCCAATTTTGTTAAAAACTCATGATTGGATTTGATTATAAATTTTGATGACGTTTATTAGGTCTTTAATTGATCATCCTCTCACTTATTTATTCAAATTGATATCCCTCAAATATCAATTCAGAAGATTGCAGTGTACAACCTTCTAGTGAGCCAAGATCCAAAATAATGAAACTATCACCCAGCCAATATGCCAACATCCATAGTCAATAATTAAGGTAGATAACATTTGCCAATTGCATCATATGCAATTCTTGGATATATGATATGTACAACTCTTTACCATAATCATCTACATGCCTCTAGGCTTAGACACTCTAAGAATCACCACTTAAGCCTAACCCAATAGCAAACATGATAGATATGCACCGTGCGAAGGAAAAACCTACATATCTACCATCCCACTTCCACAAGATAGACGGAACACCACACGTGGGCAAAGAATGTGCTTGGTGAATCCATCTTTTCATGTGTGCTGCTAACGAAAATTATCTTAGACTTAATATTATATTTGAGGGAGTTTATGTATATACATATAATTTATCCAATCACCATATATATAGTACATATCATATACATTCTATATATCCCACAATGTAAACATGCAATATAAGACAAAAAGAGATGGTTATGGCCATACTATTGTGATTCCTTGGGCCACAATGAATGACTAACACTTAGGTTATCATCACATCACATGCATGAACCCGCTATAGATGTAGACCTCTACTTTCCAATCTGGGTTGATCGGTTCAACCCTTAAACTACTCGTCTTGCCTCTTGTCTAGTCGTATGGTCTCCTAAAATGATCGGTTGGCCTCATGTCCAACTGGTGAGTGGACTCCTTCCAAATAGTCGGTTGAACGCACCAATCGATCAGTTCGCATCTCTTGAAATTTGTCCTCCTCGGTCTTCCAGTCGGTCTTCTCATTACATAAAGTGGTCAACTCACCTGACGTGGATTGTCATATGTGTCATTGCAAGAAAAGAAACAATCATGTGGCTACTATACTTATTTACATGGTAATGAGAAACCTGGAGTTACATTCAAGGGGAGTAGGGATAGGAACTAATAATACTTTTACATTGGTAATAAGAAGGTGGGGGCTCGATATGCAAACTGAGATAAAATAGGACAAACAAACCATTCAACCATACACAAATATTTGGGTTATTGGACATAACCACACTACATATCCACCACCAAAATTTGCTTTTAGGGCGACATGTGTAAATTGAATATATATATATATATATATATATATATATATATATATATATATATATATCTGTGTGTGTGTGTGTGTGTGTATATATATATATATATATATATATATATATCTGTGTGTGTGTATATATATATATATATATATATATATATATATATATATCTATGTGTGTGTATATATATATATATATATATATATATATATATATATATTAGTTTAGGATTATTTGTGGTCTTTGGTTGAATATGCACATTAAGCAGTTTAAGTATTCACACCATATGTAATGACAAAACGATAAAACCAAAACTCTGATCATATTCATTATCCCAAAACATAGTAAATTGATGTGCCTCTCATACCACAGTTGGGAAATAGGGGCAAAGAATAAGGCAACGAAAACAAAATTTTATCTATATGTATTCCCCATAAAAACAAGATCGTGTCAATAACTATGAAATAGGAAAGATGGTTTAACAAGTTTATATTTGGTATTGGAGAAAGTCTAGCGACTATAGCTCGTTGTAGTGCAACTATCTTCCAGTTTCTCTTGGATGGTGTATGTGCAACTCATGGTCTTCACCATAGATAGTAGACTGAACAATGACTACAACGGTTCCTACAGTCTCACCATGGACTGTGGGCTCACGACGTCCTCCCAGTGAGGGGCAAAGGCCACCTCCCCTCTATGGAAGCTCACATGGACCACCTAGAACTCATGTTGTCCTAATAGAATGGTCAGGAAGGAGTTATCGCTTCTGTTGGTGTACTAGTCACCAACCTTCTCTCCCATAATGATCCTTAGTTATTCTCTCCCTCACTATCCCTCCCTAGTCGGGTAGGGCTTTCTTAGACTCTCTAGGTTACCACAACTTGAGAAGACAACAATTGTCAGAGAAATTAATTCTCAATTGTGTGTGTTGGGAATCCCCCAGTACCCCTCTATTTATAGGAGGGTTCAGGGTCAGGGTTCCCAGTCAATGGGGTAGTGGAAGGGATTGGAACATCAAGAATTTTTACAACTTGTAAGTGACAATCTAGTGAGTTAGAAACCAAACCGGTTGGTTCACATGCCAGAAGGTCAGTTTGCACAATGAACCAGTTCTTTCACTATGTTTCCAAATCGCATATGATTTGGCAATTTGAACCCAATTAATGCTCATGATGTCAAAACTAATCCTTGATGCAATCAAATTTCTCCATAAATTGAGTGGTTTCTCTCAAGCAAGAAGATCATCTCACTTAGCCAACGGGTCGGTTGGTGATTTGAGTCGGTCGCTTCACTGAGGGAACTGGTCGGTTCGCTCCTTAGTTTGGTAAGGACTTCACCAATTCATTTTCTCATTAGCTGGAAACTCCAATCGATCATCTCAACACTTGACCCGATCTGTTGGTAGTCCATTCAGATGGTTTGTTGCTTGAATTGACTACCTAAACACTTTAGTAAACAATTCAATCACCATTCATGATAAACTCCTCTTCTAGGTTAGTTTCTATGTGTGTGACCCTATAGGAACCATATCACGTTGGCCGTGAATGTCCATAACTAGCTTATTACATCACAAGAAAAGAGAGGTGCCTAGTCACACATCACTACTATCCAAGTGAATGGAAAGTTAGAGAACAACTTCAACCTAAAATCTATGTAAGGTGTTGTAGTAATTGTATAATTATTTTGTCTTTGATATCAATAATGTACTTGAGGCACAAAATCATCATCCTCTCAATGTTCAATCCGTGTTCCTTTAACCTAAAGTAGAGTGTATGAGATATATGTGGCCTCAATGTCATATATTGATTCACATGTGTATGTGCATGCATTTCTCAGTCTTGCTAATCAAGTGGCCATGGATACCAAACTCTAGCAGGAGAGACAAATCCCATCTACAACACTCATAGTCTATCCCTATGTATTACAACTGCCCAATCATCACTTATATGGAAATCCATGTTTCAGGATTACATTGGATGATATCAAAGTATACCAAAATACATGTGATGTGTGTAGTGATTCACGTCTAAGAATCAAAATCACCACCTCCACCATGTGAGATGATAATGAATTACCAAGTATGGTTTCCATGTCTCACTATCGAGGTGGTTTTGTCTGATACATTGTTCTCTAACGTGTATCTGTGTCCTTGGTTTGACATACCATATCATGACTAATGAGATTCTTTCATCAACCAACTCACACTATAGTCTTATGTGTTATTTTTGTCTATCTACCTTCCATAATATCATCTGACCAGGGACATAAAAGGAATGTACATACTCTTAACATATGTATGATCTCACTATTCAAGTCATGTACTTGAAGACATACATCATTAAGTAATCATCATTCTTTATACATTCATTATGTTTTCTCATTAATTCATAACTGAGTGACTCAAAATGCATTCAAAGCTCTCATTTTTATTATTAATCAAATCATTTATGTAATATGTCTTCACAATCATCATATGATTGACTCTTTGGACATACTTACCAACAAATGTATCACAATGCACCCGAACACCACCTTTATGGAAACCCTTATTCAAGGTCAAGGTAGATTCTATCAAAATACATTAAATGAGATATGATGAGAGTAGTGACTTTAGGTCTAAGAACCACAATCACCACCATCACTATGGGAGATGATTTTGACTACCAATTATGGTTTCAATGTGTTACCTCTCAAGGTGGGTCTATCACATACACTATTATCCAACATGTATCTATGTGTTTGGTTTGATATCACATGTCATGACTGATGAGACTCTAACATCAACCAAAAAAATCTCGATTCTTATGTGTTCTTATTGTCTATCAGCCTTCCACAATAACATTCAACTAGGGACATAACAAGTTATTGATTTGTATGCCCAGAGAGCCAATCATATGATAATTGTAATGGCATAACTTGTAAATTATTTGATTAATAATAAAGGCATGCTTCCAATTTGTTTTGTTTTATTCAGTTATGAGATACTAAAGTAACATAATAAAAGTCTAAAGAATGATATTACTCAATGAGGTATGTCTTTAAGTGCGTAACTTGAACAGTGAGATCATACGAATGTTAAGAGTATACATTTGTGTTATGTCCTTAGTCGGATGTTATTGTGGAAGGATGATAGACAAAAAAACACATAAGACCAGAGTTTTGTTGGTTGATGACATAATCTCATCAATAATAATATTTGATATCAAACCAAGCACGTAGATACTTGTTAGGGAACAATGTATCAGACAGGCCCACCATGAGAGTAACACATCAAAACCATTAAAATAGTAGTCATAGCTAGATTTCATAGTGTTGGTGGTGATTATGGTTCTCAGATATGAAGTCACTACACTCATAACATGTTGTTTAATGTGGTTTAACATCATCCAACGTGGTTCTGAATAAGAATTATCATAAAGATGATGATTGAGTGCATAGCGACACATGGAGACGACTATGAGTGATGTGTATGGGTTTTGTACCTCCTATGGGATTATGATATCATGGCCACTTGATCAAAAAGACTGAGAAAAGCATGGCCATGCGCATGTGAGTTAATATGTGATTTTGAGCTTACATATATCTCTGACATTCTGTTATAGCAAGGAATATAGATTGAATGTTTAAGAGAATCATTGCTCCATGCCTCAAGTTCAATTCAGATATCAGTGACAAAGGAACTATACAAACACTGTAGTATCAATTACAGATAGTAGGTTGAAGTTGTTCTCCAACTTTCCATTTACTAGGGTAGAAATGATGTGTGACTAGGCACCACTCCTTTCTTTTGATGACATAAGTAGTTATGAACATTCATTAACAACGTAATATGGGACCTATAGGGTCAAACACATAGGATAAACCTAGAAGAGAAGCTTTGATCAGGAATGGTAATTAAATTTATTACAAAGTGTTTAGGTATTTGATTTAAACATCAATTGACTAATTGGACTCACAATCGATCGGTTCATGTGATGAAATGACTAGTTGGAATGTCTGATTAATTGAGTATTGAGTTGACTGAGTTGTGAATGAGTGGGAAAGTGAACCGACAAGTTCACTATGTGAACCAACCTTTTCATGGATTTGAGATGACCATTTCTTGAACTGATATGCCTAGTTCATGGTGCAATTCGATTACATCAAGGAATAGTGTTGATGTCATGTCCTTCATTAATTGGATTAGAATTGTGAATTCATATGCGATTGGGAAACATGATAAAACCATTGGTTCACTAGGTGGACTAATCATCTCACATGCCAACTGATCGGTTCTCTCAGTGAACCAACTATTTCATGGTTTGCAAGTTGTGAAAATTCATGAGATTCTGGTCCCTTCCACTCTCACCAAGACAAGGAACCCTGAACTAACCCTCCTATAAATAGAGTGGTACTTGGGGCTTCTTAGACACATCCATTACCCTTGAAAATTATTTGTCTTCTTTGGTTGTGGTAACTGAGAGAACCCGAGCATGTCCAACCCGATAAAAGGAGGGATAACAAGGGACAACAATTGTGGGAGATAAAGTTGGTGACTAATACACCAACGAGAGGGAAAACTCCTTCATATCTATTCTAGCAGGATGAGAAGAGTTCTAGGTGGTCAGTATGGACATCTCTAGAGGCGTGGATACTTTTCTTTCCAGGAGAACAATGTTAGCATGATGTCTATGGTGAAGAGAAGGAGCCTCCAGAGACGCCGTCTGAGTGCAACTAGAAGACAACTATGCAACAACAACTATGAGGAAATTGTCTTTGGACTTGCTCTAGGACCAGTTATATCCTCCAAACCATCCTTTTCATTGCATAGTTATTGACACAATCTACTGGTTTAATGGGGAATATGGTGGTAATTTTTTTTCAACTACCAACTTGATGTCATATTTCCATACAGTGGTATTAGATCCACATCAATCTACTACATTTTAGGATAATAGATATGATTAGATTTTTTGGTTTTCATTTATTTATTTCATACAGTGTGAATATTATTCTCTGATCAATTACCACATGTAATCCTAATATATATATATATAAATACATATATATACACACACATATATATGTATATATATATGATAAGATATATATGCAATTTACACATGTCGCCCTAGAATGAGTTTAGATGGTGGATGTGAAGCATGGTTATGTCCAATAATCCTATTTATCTGTGCATGGTTGTGCGGTTGGTTTTATTTCAGTTTGCATGTTGAGACTCTACCTTATCTTCCAATTTTAAAAGTATTATTCTCACCTACCTTTTCTCCTCTTGAACATAACTCAAAGTTTCTCCATAATAATGTAATAGTAGGATAGTTTATTTTCTTGTTATGATGAGGAAGAAGATATTTAGACTAGGCAAACTAATCATTACGTAGGAGAGATGATCGGCTAGAGGATCGAGAAGGATAAAGAAGGACAAGCCAAACTGATTAGATGGTAGACTCGACGAATCAATTAGAGGACCTAGAAGATGGTGGACAAAAGACCATACAATCAGTATGAAGACCAACTGACTGGCCAGGAGGCGAGCTGACTAGTTCAAGGGTTGAACCAGTCAACTGAGATTGGAAGGCACACATCTTCATAAAAATAAGTTTCTAAATGAGATGTGGACCTATGTTGTGGTAATTTCATCCGGCTCCAAGAAATTACATTAGAATGGTCATAAACATCTCTTTTGTTTATTGAATCTTTTCTTTGTCAGATATATCATGTCTATGATACTATATATATGTGGTGATTGAATAATATGTGTATTTATAAATACAAACTACCTCAAATAACATATTAAGTCTTAGATTTTTTCCATAAGAAACACACATGTAAAGTTGTTTGACCAAGCATAGGTTGCCCCCAAGCGTTGTGCACGTGTCCATCTTGTGGAAGTGTGATGGTAGATATGTAGGTTATCCCCAAAAGGGTGCATATCTATTATGTTAGGTTTTGGTTCAAGCTTAACTAGTGTCCTTACTGAGATTAAGCACTAGAAGCATACAAATGACTATGCTAAGGAGTTGCACATTTCATCTATCCAAGAATTGGATATGATGCAATTGGCAAAAGTTGCCTACCTTAATAATTGACTATGACACTAGTGTTCACCATGTAATAGTTGAATTGTATTGGATCTTATATCACTAGAAGGTTGTACACTGCAATCTTATGAATTGATATGGAGGGCTATCGATTTAAATAAAATAATTGGATTGATAATTAATTAAAGACCTAATTGAATATTTTCATATTTTGCAAATCAAATAAAATTAAAAGGGTTTTTGACAAAAATGCAATTTTCATTGTATAATTATAATGCAATCAAATCATCATTGTCATTGATCCTTAGGAAGGACAAACTTATTAGGACAAATTTTCACAACTATTTTTGGACATTTATAAGGGTTCTCAATGAAGAGTGCAAACTCTATGTCCTAGAAACACCGTTGCCCAAAATACCTACTCCGAATGCGCCTGGGGCTGAGGTGGATCCTAACTAGAAGCATGCCAAAGATTCTTTGGATATAAAGAACCTTACATTGAGCTGCATGAATTATGAGTTGCATGAGTTGTGTGATGAAATGAGGATACTTAAGATGGTAAGACATCTTAAGAGTTTGAATCATAAGAACACAAAGCATGAAAGGTACAATATATTAAAGGCAATCTTTGAGTGTAAGATGATAGAGGGAGACTCAATAGAGACCTATGTGCGCAATATGATTGGACATGTGGAAAATCTAGAAAAATTGGGATTCTCATTCAGCTAAGAGTTGTCTACAAAAATGATTTTGTAATCATTGCCTGAATCATGTAGCCATTTCATTGAGTGTTATCACTTGAATGATATGTCCAGACCAATGTTAGATTTTCTTGGCATGTTGATAAGTATTGAAGCAAGAATGAAGAAGGACAAATCTGTGATGGTGATCAATGGAGATGAATTCAAGGATGATAGAAAGGCCATGAAGATTCATGAGGCTAAACTCAAATCTAGATATTCAACACTCAAGACAAGGAGAAAGAAAAGCACAAGAGGAATCTATCCATTGTACTTGTCATTATTCAGGAAGAAGAGGGGATGTTGATCTCCACATTAGGTATATAAGTTATTCAGAAAACTTATATAATTCTTCATCTTGGGTACTAGATACTGGTTGTGGATTTCACATATGCTTGAATATGCGTGATCTAAAAGGAAGTAGGCTTTGGGAAAGGGTTAGGTTCAACTGTGAGTCACAAATGGTGAAAGAGTTGATGCCACTTTAGTTGGAACATATAGTTTATCTCTGCCCACCAGGCTTGTAATAGATTTACTGAACAACTATTATATACCTTCCATAAATAGAAACATCATTTTGTATCTAGTATGAAGAAGGATGCCTATTAATTTCATATTAAGAATGGTCTATGTTCTTTTTCTAAAGTTCGGATCTTTTTCTTTTACGACAATACATCCATGTGTTATGGTCTTTATTTGCTAGACATAAAGATAGATGTTTATAACATAAATACCAAGAGAATAAAACTCATCAACTCAAACAAAACATACCTTAGGCATTGTTGTCTAGGGAACACAAATGAGAATCACATATCTAGACTCTGTAATGATTGTTATCTAGACCCTTTTTATTTTGAATGAATAGATACATGTGAATCTAGTTTGTTGGGCAAGTTGACCATGACTCCTTCACTGGTAAAAATCTGATGGCAAGTGATCTATTTAGGACTCATACATATTGATGTATTTCATCCTTCTAGAACAACTTCTAGATAAGTGTATCAAGACTTCATTACATTCACAAATGACTTCAGTAAGTATGATTATTTTTACTTGATGAAACATAATTCATAAACTCTTGAAAAGTTCAATGAGTTTATTAACAAAGTACAAAACCAACTTGTCAAAAGTATTAAAGTGTTTTGTTCCTATCAAGGTGTAGAATACTTAAGACAATAGTTTGAGGACCATCTGCGAGCCCGTAGTATCGTATTACAGTAGACTCCACCTAGAACACCACATCATAATAGTGTATCACAAAGAAGGATTACATATTGTTTGATATGGTACGATCAATGATGAGTTTAGCTGAACTTCCAACTACCTTCTGGGTTTATGCTCTTGAAACCACCATGTTTACCCCAAATTGAGAACCATCTAAATCGATTCAAAAGACACTATATGAGATATTGACTAGGAAGCGTCCCAATATGTCATTTATAAGGATTTGGGGATTTGAATCTTATATAAAGAAAATGTTTTTTTGAAAAGCTTGTCCTTAAATATGATAATTGTTATTTTGTTGGATATCCTTAGGAGACAATAGGATATTACTTTTATTCCCTATCTGACAACAAATTTTTTTCTTGAGATGTTGCATTTCTAGAAAAAGAATTTATTTCCAAAGGAATCAGTGGGAGGAAAGAGATACTGGAAGAGGTTAGAGGCCAACAAGAAAGCATTGAATCAATATGTGCACAAGAGGAGCAAAGAGAATCAAAACGTGTTGTGGAATCTCAAATTCCTTAGGTAATATAGGGACCTTGTAGATCTAGTAGGACATGCGTTAGACCTAAAATATTTGGTTATCTTGTGGATCAGGAAGGCAGTTGTGATGACCAAGAAATTTGCACATCAATTTTGACATCTACTTTTGACTTTTTCGTTGACATCACCATCAATTTCATGTACATATATGGTTTTATGAAAAATTGTTAACTAGTGCATACAATATATACATTGGTGACACTCAATTGGACTCTAGTTTAATTATCAATCCTATCACTCATTACTATCCCTTCCTTAGATTTTGATCTTAATTTGGAATACCTACCCACTTTTATCTCATTATAATGTTATAGATATCATTCTCACAAATCCAACATATGTCATTTACTCAAAATCATAGCTAGTATGTGAGAGTTATGCACAATTGAAATTCCCTTAGTTTAGACTTTGTTATTTGTTCTTTTAATCAAGTTTTACCTTAATGGGCCTAATATGGGGTGCACGTTCCAGTCTTTTTGGACGCCCTATTTGACACCTCAGCTATCCTATCACCATTTATTGACCAATCTGAATGCTTGGAGCGTCACCCAAGGATCACCACCCTAATTTGACTGCTTTGAGATCATTCCCCCCCAGTCTATACTACTATAGTAGTACCTTTTGAACCAGCCAATAGACAATGTTCTCATCTCTTTTGGGAAAAATAACTTGGGGAAACTTTTGTATTTCTCACTTTCAATCTTTCCCCCTTAGTTTCTCCCTCTCTCATGCCTTAGGGCTTTGTTCCTTGCCTTCTTGCTCCCTCTCCTTGCTTTAGTGTCATCATGGCTGTTGCGTTTGGGTTTTTTGCCTACACAACCTTCTCCCTAGTAAAGAGGCATGACCGACTCCATGAAGCTCCCTCAAGGTTAGACAACCCTTGTGCAGTCATTCGAGGGTCACAAGCATCTTTCTCCCCGACTCCGATGAGATGCGCCACCATCGGGCTACCCCACCCCGCATAGAGGAACACACGGTAGGCGATAGATCCTCATCGTGTGACTGTACTTGGCCCATGAATCATATATTTCCCTGGCAAAGAAGAGTCAAAACAAGATTGACAATGGGCGGGAGATGGCAATAGAGGGCATTTGTGGGTCCCTGAAAACTATCGTGTGGTGATGCGCCGTGTTTGGGGACTATTAAGCCTGATGTGGAGTCTAGTTGGGCTGTTTGTGGTGCAAGCCCACTATCGCGGGCCCAAGAACTCCAGGTAGGGCATATGGCACCCCCTAGTGGCACCCTAGCCCTTGTATCTAGATCTAAGGGTCTAGAATCACAAAAATTAGGTAATTCTTGCATAAATGCTATCTAATCCACCCTTTAGCCTTGTTGGACATACCATATATGATTTTTTAACTAGAGAATATGATCTACTTAATAAAATAGTTTTAGGACCTAGTTGTTCTCTTGTCTTCCTAGATTTGCCAAGTAAAGTTACTTTATGATCTTTTGAATCTTAACCATTGTCTACCATTCTTACCATGTGTGTTTAGTGATCTTGGACCTTATATTCATACAAATCAGTAACATGTAGTTCACATTTTCTATGGGTGATGTATGACAAAGTGAAATTTACCATTATTATGAATTAATTACTCTTTTTACCCTTGTATGTTCATTCATGAACTCAAATTATTTTTCTTGGCTTCATAATCAATGTTGAGACTCAAATTCAAAATTTGGTGACCCATGTCGCTTGTTTACACTTCATGACATTTTAAATTAGGTTAAATAACCACCTTACTCAAAGAAATAAATTACTCCATAAAACTTTATCATCTTATACTCAAAATTTTTATATATGTTCTCCACATTTTTTTGAAGTAATGATCAAAATTTCACTCAAATAGGACATTCCTACAATTACTACGAATTTTTGAAGTTCTATGCTAAAATCCCCTTTTATTTGCTTTTTAATCGACCTTTTCCAAGTCAAGGATCCACGTCCTATAGGGGGGACGAACCCTGATCCTCATAATTGTCTCCCATGGATTGGAAGCCTGATCGAGCATCCAAGGGATCATCCCCTACCTCTCACTGATTGTGGAGAGGGGCGGGCTCAAAATTGAAATACAATCGACTCATTTTTGAAAATTAAATCAAACCAAAATGTGGCACTTTTTGCCCCCCCCCAAATCCTCCTATTCAATGTAGAATGAGGCTTTCTCCTTCAGTCGCCATCATGGATGTTGTCGCTAGATGAAATCGTAACCTAGCCCCCATCCAACTATAAACATCCCAACTCCACATTTGGTTTGCTCCCACAAATCTCACCGACACCTCATCTCTCCCTCACTATCCCTATCTCTCTCATTTTCGCCTTTTACTTTTTCACTATGCTGCTATGGCCCAGGTAGGGTGCGAGCAGGCTAGTCAGGCTAGGAGAGCCTCCCAAGCACTGTAGGATCCCCGAACAGGTCAAAGTATGACCAGGATCTAACAGCCCTAACCATGCCACACTCTCCTCCTCTTCCTCCTCCTTTTCTCACATGTACAAGAGATTGGTGTCCCTCAGCTACCGATCTACTGTGCTGGTCAAGGTTGATCAAGAATCCAATGGGCGGCAAATTTTTCTTAGCTATACTTGTTCCTGGTAAATAACTCTTCTCTGCTTATAAAATCCAATAAATGAGCTATTCTTGTAAAAATGATAACTCTCTATTCCTAAGTCCAAAAATTACAAATAAGTAGTCCATTTTGATCAGGAAAATCCAATGAACGGATTAAAAATACTTGTGGAAACGAATTAGTTATGGAACTTAATTATAACCCTATATTTGGTCTCTTTCTTATCTAGTTTATGAAATGGCTCAATAGTGGCATTTATTCCTTGGAAAACCTAGTATCTGACTCTAATGATTATCTTAAAATAAAAATCTAGATCTGATCTAGTTGACTCATCTACTATTGAAAATGAATCATTAGTGATCTACATATATTTACTTGATTCAATCATGAATATGATCTTTATGAATAAGGTGTAATCTGGATATTGATCTTAACAAAACCCTTGATATACATTTGACCCATCAATCTAATCTTGAAATCCAATTATGCTATTTATCATGATGATAACCCGGATATGTGATGATGACTTGGATAATTATCATAAAGTTAGGGTTAACACATATGTTCCTAGAAAACCTAGGTATGCCATTCACACTCGAAAATACTTGACACTTGAAATAATGTTGGACATATAAAATGTTGGTCTATTATAAGTGAATGGCCTAACCTTAAGGTTGACATAGGAAAGTGTAACCCTAATCTCAAATATTATTCAATATTTACATTCACATCTTTATCATTCCTTAATTGACTTGTTTCACAAAATGCCATGTAACACACTCATGTACTCTTTGACGACATATGACATGCTTTTGGCACCTATAATTCTCTAAATGTACATGTTAGTCTATAGAACACTACGATTGTAAGAATGATGTTATATGTTAACCCATTTTATCTAAATTAATAAAATAAGTAGACTTATCATGTTGTAACAATAAAAACTCTAATTGATCTCTTCAATTCTCTAATGACTTGGAAACGTGGCTATATTGCATGAAATGGATCTAATGTGACAAATTATGATCTTGCATGAATAGAACATGATGATAATACACTATTTCATGCATCCCTTATATCCAAATCAGAGATCATGTTCATCTAGTATCACTCTTATGTGGATGGTATGCTTGGATTCAATTGGGTACTTGCATGCTTGTTTGTAACTAATATTGAAATACTTGAAACCTAAAGGGAACAACCACAAGAATCATATAATGATTTGATTATCAATATTATTTGATCTAAGACCCTGTGTTAGATCTTATGCACCTTAGGTCCCCTTCGACTGGGTCATCTCTAGATATATTATTATATCTTGCTCATTACTCACACGGTATGCTTTTCTCTTGATCCTACTATGTTATTTTCTTGTTTCTATGTATGCTCATATGAAATTTTGTCTAGATAATTACTTTTTTAAGCTACTTGTTCCCTATGATTTTATGTTCGTTTTGCACGAAATATGTTGAGAAAACATTGAACATAATTGAACTTGTCCATCACATGCCTTGTGTACCTACCTATATTCTCGGGGTAAGGGCACAAAGTTGGGTGCCTTACTTTAGATGTCAAGATAAGGAGGTCCATGTCGGCAAAAAGGGTAATCTAATCTTGAGCACCCTTAAGGAACCTTCTAATAGGAAGCTCACCTATGGTCATAATATGTTGTTAATTATGATGGAAATACACTTAAAACCCACTTTGTGTAAAATAATGTTGTTAAGTGTGATGACCTTGATTTTAGGGTCTTGATACCCAATATGGTGTTTAAGGACTATGGATATTGTGTAGATGGTTGAACCCAAATTGAGTGATTGGTTATTCAATTGCTGATTCGTGTCACAATAAAATTCCAATTTATGATCATGACACATATTTTATGTTAATGATGAGGAATATATTTAGTTAATCAAATTGGGTAATTATGTTCTTATATAACCATTCACAATATACATGAATATGAATAGTTCATTAGGAACTCTAGGTTTTATCATGATCACCGTAAGTGTACTAAAGTTGTTTTGTTACAACTTAAATATAATTGATCATTTTATTTGACTATCTACCCCTATATTGATGTTATCGGAGGAAGCAACTAATGGACAAACATGTGGACCTCCAAATTGGATAAAATGTACTTTAGGATATTATTATTATGTGTCTAACCCTCCATGAACAAATAGGTTCCTATTAGAGGCTATGCAAGTGTGAAGATATTAGATATTTTTCTTAAAAGAGTGTCTAATGCAATATAGTTCATGCTACCATTACATTTGTGGGCAGTGTGGAACCTGAAACCATGCCAGCCGCTGTTGAAGGTCGGATAGCTCCCTGGTCATCACAGACCTATGAAAATGGAGGAGGAGTACCATATTGGTTTCAAGTAGATCCGAGGAGGGTGGGTGATCATAGGGAATTCAGTTCCCATAATCATGATCTACGCAGCCACCAAAGTGATCGATCCATTCCTACCCCTAGTCCATCCACCTGAACTTACATGCCATGCCTTATAAAGGATCTCGACACATACTTTTCATGTTTACATGAGCCCAGCTAGACTTACCGACTACATCGTCATCATGGAGTAGTAGGCTTGTCCTGGACATAATAGCAAACCAGTCTGATCAACCCACCACCCACAATGGTTGTCTTCCCTCAGATTATCATGAGAAGACCTAGAGCCATGATTCCCTTGTCGGTGCCTTCTGTCATGGAGATAGTTTTCGGTTATGGAGATAGAGTGTTGAGCCTATGTTCTAGCTGCCATCCTGTCTGCTGCCACCATGACATGGAAAGGCTAACATGATGGTGCCACCATAAAAAAAGAGTAGGGATGTTGGTGGGTTTCTAGCCACTTCTTTCCTCTGTGGTGATGTTTCCCTCTTGAGCAGAGGATGGGAATCTTCAGAACCAGAATCCAATTGACTCCTCATCAGAAATCATGTTCTCACAACAGCGCTCCTACAACCTAGCTGGAGGGGATGAGTGTTGGCCCCTGGGAACCCTTGCAAAGGCAAGAGCGAAGCAGGTGGTGACAAAAGGCAGATGACGTCAGAAGGGGTGAATACCTCACCCTCCTAGCGACCCAGACCTACTGACGCTCTTTAGGCCAACCACTTGTGATGATGCACACTGAAGAGGAGTAGAAGATTGAGACGACAATTAGCAAGATGCAAAGGCAGCTTGGAATCGTCAATGTCTTCCGAGGTGGTGGCTTCATCGAGGTAGGAACAGAGAATTGATGCCACCCTTCTTCACCCTGGATCGCCGGAGATTTACCATGGATGGACGCTCAGTTGAGGAGCCAGTGATCATTGATCACCACCTCCTTGACCATGATAGAGTAGGCTACAACAACATTTCTAGACAGCATATCCATGCTAGAAGGCATAATGGCTTGTGGGCATTGCATTTGTGGAGACGCCCACGAAGAAGACAACACATCGCGTCTAGCATCGCAGAACGAGTCACGCGAGAGGAGAGATCTGGAGGGGTTCGGTCCAGAAATCAGATGAATCGGCCGGTCCAAGCTATCAAAACTGCTGAGCCACGCTCCACCCTGATATCTAGCATGGACCAACCAGATGCTGCCACGTCGGGCAGTGGGATCCACAATAAAAGGTAATTATCATTTAAATCTTGGAAATGGTTAGAAACTTAGAAAATTCCTAATCAATAGCCCCCTTGACCTAAAAATACCTGACAAATATTCATAGACTCAGAAAAATATCCTCTTTCTTATAAGACCCCTAGATCTGACCTTTGAAATAGTAATATTGATGGGTTTTAATTTACAATATGATGCTTCATTTTAGAATGTATGTGATATAATAAATCCTATCTGTGACAGATAAATTCCTAGAAAATTTTTGTTGAACTTTAATGTTGTGAGGATACTAGATATGAACTCTCATCTGACTATTATGTTGATATACTAGGTCATTTCCCATTAAAACCTAATTCCATGCTTTTAACCTAATTTAAATTCTAGAAAATAGACCAAGCATAAAAAAATGTGAAAATTGAACCAAATCTAAAAAACAACCTCTAGATCATTAGAAAAATACCAGGGGCCATTTAAGAGTAGTTTGAACCTAGGTTTGGCTAAACCCTAGCTTGGTCCAAAATAATCAAGACTAATGATATTCATTTATTAATGATGATTAATTGCTATTAATCAGGTAATGACCAGAGATGTAGATGATCCATAATGTAAATAGGACTCTCTGAACTCAGGTACATGGGCTTTATCTAAATATATGACTAGTTTTCTTGTATACAATAGCTATGTTGTATTGCATGTCTTTATTTGAGAATATTGCTTGGATGTACTATGATTATAGTATCTTCTCCAAGTCAATAAGAACATCAAAGAATATAGATGGTTTGTAGCTAATAAGTGGATATATGATCTCTCTCTCTCTCTGAATCCTCTCTCTCTCTTCCTCTAAATATAAGGTTGTCACTCGGTCCCCATAGCCCAAGGGGTGGGGAAAAATGAAGTGTGACATCCCTCCCTCTTTCCTCTAAATATATGGTCGGCACACAATTCCCATAGCCCAAGGGGTGGGGAAAAATGTAGTGCAACATTTCTTAGTAGTACAAACACATCAAAAGACATCTAAAAATATGTGTTTACCTAATTATTGCTTTAAAAAATGTTTTCTTTTACTCTTTCTTTCCCAAGTTATTTCAATTATACAAGCATATTAGTATGTATCTTACTACCCATGTACACAACACCTTGTGTGTTGATTCAGTGTTTCACGTATGTTTTAGATTCAGAGCTAGCATGGGATAGAAGAACATGATGTGAGCAAGTTGCATAGGTTGTACCCATTGTGTAGATCCTAGTTAGCATACATGTTCAGACTAGTAAAATTTCACTTTTCAATATATAAATGTAAGTTGTAACAATTCATGTTGTAAATATAGATGTTTATTATTGAGCAATGTTATGGTGTATGTTATGGTTGTATGTTCATGTATGCATATTATGCTTCTGCATCGCTCTCTAAAACAATTAGCTAGCATTTTCAATTTTGTCTTCTTGGGCCTTCGAAGTCTCGAGATGGAAGAATCCGGGGACATTACATTAAGTGATTTCATCTTATTTCTAATTCTTTCTTTACATGATGTATCTAGCCAAGAAATTTTATTATACTCTTAAATAGTTTACATGCCTTTTCATAGAGTACTTAATACTTTAGCATTAAAATATTGTGTTATCCAATTTGTAGTTTCCTAATGAAGATTTGCTGCACTCAAGACTCTAAACTCTAAAATCAATCACCAATGGGTTATCTTGATTATAGAAATGGATGCATGCTTATTTATCCCCTTTAGTATCTTTTTATATCATGTTGTTACTACTTTTACATATATATTGCCTATGTACAATAATTGTGCACTTTATGGATGAATTCCCAAGTCCATTCGAGTTTAGGTTTGTAGCCATTAGGAGTATGGACTTAGGGTAAGGAATAGTTCCATGACAAACAGTATCAGATCTATACACATCAGTCTCTATGTATGTTTTAAGGCATAACACATCTTAAGAATCCAAGGAGGTCCAAAATCCCTCCTTCAAAGTTTACAGAGTTTACTTGCATCTTATCTCTTCTTTATGGACCACCTAAGCCACCCAAGTAGATGATTAGTTAGTCTTCTTGTCTCCTAATGTGATTCTTCTCTCCTGACTATTAATGACATGACATCTCGATTATGGGTAGCTTTTATAGGGGAGAAGTAAGACTTATTTAAAACTATGAAAGTTGATCAATATGTAATTCCATTATCTAATCTTAAGTTGAAAACCTTATTTGGTGTATGAAATTACTCTTGGAGTTAAACACTCTTGTATGACCTCTCAAATCATGTTAACTCAACTTTACCAAATCTAGAGTACACAGTTTCTATGTTTGAGGTAAATGATAATGATCTTAGTATGATGATAAAAAGAGGATTTGTATATTATACCTCATTTTGATGAGGTCCCTATTTGATTGAATCCATGGTGCTCTATTACTGACAAAACCTCAAACAATGTTAAGAAAAATGTTTCCCTATTTGATATGTACCATGAAATGACCTTGTCTTTGGGACCCTAGATCATGAAGTGAAGACTTAATACAAATGAAATCTCATACTGACTATTATTCCTCTTTGTACAAACAATTTGAACGATATGATGGACCTAGATCCCAATCTTGCACAATTATGCTCAAATCCTCGAGTTCCCAATTTGACTTCTCAATTTCCAAAATCTACCCTTACCTTGATCATGAAAGGAAGGGAATACAATTTTGACCTAGGTCTCACCAAATCTTCAAGTATGATTTCCCTATTATGATCTTGATTATCCATATCATGACCTTATAAAGTGTGATATGATAATTGTTACTCACCCTATTTCAAAATGATTGACAACTCATGACCATTGTAGACTAATGTGCAAGATTAGGGTGGAACTTGACTTATGACTCTCCTAACATAGGTCACATCTCTATTATGAATACCTCTAAATTTTTATCTAGGGGATTATCTAGAGTTCGTGAAGGCAATTCCTTCCACAAGACTTTTATTTCTTGAACTAAGTCTCTAATAGGTCAAATCAATGATGATATTGACTCTCGTTCTTGAAATATCAATTTGATAATGATATTGTAATATGACGGCATTGACTAAAATTCATGGTTAAGTTCCTAGAAGGACCTATGTTTATATCATTCATCAGCAATGAATACCACGACCGCAAAAATTGATGTTTATACCACAAAATGTCGCTCTGTTGTTGCTCGATTGATGTATATGGATGATGATCACCCCTAAGGTCTAAATAGGAACCTAAGCCCTAGCTTAGAAATATTTGGACCTATGACTTGGTTTTTGAAATTTTGACTCTCGACATTGATTTATGGAATCTTGACTCATGATTATATATCTTGTTTTAGACTTGATTCCTATGATTGCTCTATTTGGATCTTCAGATCACCCTCGATATATTAATAATAACTTTTGTTTTCCCAAATTATGAAATTTTGAAATTATGACTATGTTGATTTTCTCGATTTATGACTTAAGGGTGATCTCCTTGTGTATTAGGGTGGGACATTCCATTTATTTTGAGCAAGAAATTACGATGTTGAAATATGTTGTATGTCTCAAATTATGGAAATATGAATTCTAGATCATGGATGTATAACCTCACCTAGGCTAGTGTAGAAGCGAGGACCCTAATTGTTGCTAATGAAAGTCACTCTTGACTCTTGATTCAAAGAGCTCCATTTTTTTGACCTAAAAATGTGATCTCTCCAAATTTTTGATCTTTAGGATTATCACTCTCAATTTCTAACTCATGTGATGATCTTCCCAACTCAACGATCCATGGGTCTGTCCTTTGATCTAGATTCATGATGTAATTAGAAAAAGTGAAACAAAATTGATATTAACTGAAACTATCATATAAGGTAAATGAGATCAAACTATAAATTATCAATTATTAAACATGGTGAAGGTTGAGAGAATTCCAAGTTATTTTGACTTTGAATATGAAATCTCATATCTCAACTAATGGATTGATTTAGTTTTGGGGATAAATTTCTTTTAAGGCGGGGTGGATGTGATGATCTAGAAATTCACACTTTGATTTTGAATTATACTTTTGACTTTTTCCTTGTCCTCTCCATCAATTTCATGTACATGATTTTAAGCAAAATTGATAACTATTGAATGAAATCAATACCCTGGTGACACTCAATTTTACTCTAGTTTAATTTTCAATCCTATGACTCATCACCATCCCTTCCTTTGATATTGATCTTATTTTGGAATAGCTACCCACTTTTATCTCATGATGGCGTTCTAGATCTTGTTCTCATAAATTCAATGCATGTTGTTTCATTAAAATTAGAGCTAGTATGTGAGAGTTATGCCCAATTGAAATCCCCTTGGTTTAGACCTTGCAATTTGTCCTTTTAATCAAGTTTTTCCTTAATGGGCCTAATATGGGGTGCATGGACAAGTCTTATTGGGTGCCCCATTTAACACCTCAGCTAGCCTCTTCTCTTTTATAGACAAATCAAAATGCTTGGATTGTCACCTATGGATCACCACCCTAATCTGACGGGTCAGAGATCACCCCGACCTCCGTCCATACTACTGTAGAAGTAGGTTTAGGACTAGCCAATAGACGATGTTCTTGTCTCTTTTGGGCAAAATTAACTTGGGGAACTTTCATTCTCACTCTCAATATTTCCTCCCTCACTTCTCCCTCTCTCTTGCCTTGAGGATCCATCCCATTTCTTCCTTCTCCCTCTCCTTTCCCTAGCACCACCATAGTTTTTGCATTTGGACTTTTCTTCCTATGCAACCTTTTGCCCTAATCAAGAGGTGTGGCTGACTCTGTGAAGCTCCCTCAAGCTTGGTCAACCCCATGGATATGTCATTCAAGGGCCACAAGCATCTTTCCCTGCCTACTCCAGTGAGGTGCCCTGCCATTGAGTTGCCCCATCCCGCGTAGAAGAACGTGTGGAAAAGACGCACAATAGGCATCATATCTACTTCGTGCAACTATCCTTGCCCCACCAATCATCTGTTGGCTAGACAAAGGACAAACAAAGCTAGAGAGACTATGGGCAGTAGATGGGGATAGAAGGCATTTGCAGGTCTCTAAAAACTGTCGCACGGTGATGTGTCGTGTTTGGGGACTACATAGCCTGAGCTAGAGTCTCCCTGGGCCGTTTGAGTTGAATCCCACGATCTCGGCCCCAAGAACTCTAGGAAGGGTGGATGTCACCCCCCAGTGGCACCCTAGCCCTTGGGTCTAAATTGAAGGGTCCAAAATCACAAAAATTGGGTAAATCTTTTGTAAATAATATTTAATCCTCCTTTGAGCTTTTTTGACATGCCATATATGATTTTTCAACTAGAGAACATGATCTACTCAATAAATATAGTTTCCAGACCTAGTTTTTCTCATATCTTTCTTGGTTTGCTAAGTAAAGTTAATTTATAATCTTTTGAAGCTTAACCATCATCTACTATGCTTACCATGTGTGTTTAATAATCTTGGACCTTATATTCATGCAAATCAACAACCTCTAGTTCACTTTTGGTATGAGTGATATATTGGACTATTTATATGAATCCTTATGTCTTGGCCTATAATGACTTGAAAGTTAGACCTTTTATGTGCTTATGTGATACCACTTGCCCATAGATGCAATCTTTTATCATATTGTCCTATCTTATGATCATATAACCTTGAAATCAGTAATACTATGATTATATATGCAATGTTTAACTAATATATCAGCCACTTTGCCTTAAGTATCTCTCATGACCTAAAAGGACCCACCTTTGTACACTAATGTGCATTGAATATGACGTTCAAGTACTTATGTGATTGGATCCTTGTTCTTGTGATAAAGTGGATTCTTATTATTCAATCTTTATTTTCACATCTAAATCAGTCCTTAAATGACTTGTTTCACAAAATGCCATGTAAAACACTCATGTATTCTTTGATGACATATTATATGCTTTTGGCACCAATAATTCTCTAAATGATCATGCTAATCTATAGAACTCAAAGATTGTAAGAATGATGTTATATGTTACCCATGTTATCTTCATTCTTCAAATAAGTAGAATTATGATGTTGTATCACTAAAAGCCCCAATTGATCTACTCAATTCTCTAGTGACTTGGAAACGTGACAATATTTCATGAAATGGATATAATGTGAAAAATTATGATCTTGCATGAATAGAACATGATGATAATACAATATTTCATGTATCTTTTGTTTCCAAATCGGAGATCAAGTTTATCTAGTATCACTCTTAATGTGGATGGTTCACCCAGACCTAAGGTCTAATGTTGATTCTTGGATGTTATTGAGTACTTGCGTGGTTGTTTGAAACTAACATTGAAATACTTGAAACCTAGTTCGAAGGGAATATCCACATGAATCATATGATGATTTGATTATCAAAATCCATTTATCTAAGACCTCATGTTATATTTTATGCATCTTAGGTCCCCTTGGGCTGGAACATCTCTAGAGATCTTATTATATCTCACTCATTACTCACAAGGTTTGCTTTTCTCTTGACCCTACTATGTTATTGTCATGTTTGTTTATATTCTCATATGAAAGCTTGGCTGGATTATTACTTGTTTGAGTTACTTGTTCCCTATGATTAGTATGCTCATTTTGCTTAAAATATGTTGAACAAACCTTGAACATATTTGAACTTGTACATTATACACACCTTGTGTACTTGCCTATATACTTGGGGTAAGGGCACAAGGTTAGGTTTAGGGTTGAGGGTTTAGGGTTTAGCTAATCTTGAGCACCCTTACGGACCCTTCCAATGGGAAATTGGTCAATGTCCATAATATGTTGTTAAGTTAATGAAAATGCACTTAAAACCCACTCTGTGTAAAATAATATGGTTAAGTTATCTCGCCTAGTTTCTAATTCTTACTATACATGATGTTTCTAGAAAAGTAACTTTTGTTATACTCTTAAACAATTTACATGATTCTTCCTAGCGTTCTTAATGCTTTAGCATTAATATTTTGTGTTTATCGAATTCGTAGTTGCCAAATGAAGATCCACTACAATCAAGACTCTAAGCTATGAAATGAATAACCAATGGGTTATCTTGATTATAGAAATGGGTACATGCTTCTCTATCCCCATTAAGTAACTTTTTATATGGTGTTGTTACTGCTTTTACATATATATTGTCTGTGTGAAATAATTGTACCATTCAATAGATGGCTGCCCAAGTCCGCTCGCCTTTGGCTTTGTAGACAGTAGGAGTGCAGACTTAGGGTAAAAAACTATTCTGTGATAGTGGTGAGTTGGTCATAGATGATGAGCCAACAATCTATCTAGAAGCTGCTAAGGGACCAGAGTTTAAGTAATGGCTTGAGGCCATGAGATCTGAGATGGAATCCATGTATGCAAATAAGGTATGGACCTTGATGGATCCACCTGATGGGATAAAACCCATAGGGTGCAAGTGGGTCTTTAAGAAGAAGATTGACATGGATGGTAAAGTACAAACCTATAAGGGAAGATTGGTTGCAAAAGGTTTTAAACAAGTTCAAGGTGTTGACTATGATGAAGCTTTTTCTACAGTGGCCATGGTTAAGTCTTTTAGAATCATGCTTGCGATTGCAACTTAACATGACAATGAGATTTGGAAGATGGATGTTGAAATTACATTCCTGAATGAGAATCTTCTTGCTGATGTGTATATGGAACATCCTGAGGGTTTTATAAATCCAAAGGATGCAAATAAAGTTTGTAAGCTACATAGGTCAACCTATGGAATGAAGCAAGCCTCTCAAAGCTAGAATCTTTGTTTTGATGAGACAATTTATGAGTTTGTCTTTACCCAAAATGAAGATAAACCATGTGTGTACAACAAGGTTAGTGGGAGCATGATTGTATTCCTCATAGTGTATGTAGAATGACATACAATTGATGGGGAATGACATCCATAGTTTATAAAAGGTAAAAACATGGCTGGGAAATATGTTTTCTATGAAATACTCGGGATAATCATCCTTCATCTTAGGGATAAAGATATATATAGATAGATCAGAAAGGCCTTTGAACTAAGTCAAAGCACATACATTGACAAAGTGATGAAGAGGTTTAGCATGGAGAGAACAAAGAGAGGAAACCTTCCCATGCTACAGGGTGTTACCATCTCTAAATCTCAATGTCCTAGTTCTTGTGAATAAAGGGAACACATGAGTATGACTCCATATGCATAAACAATTGGATCAATCATGTATGCAATGTTATCTACTAATCCTGATGCCTCACACGCCTTGAGCATGACAAACATATATCATCCAAATCCTGGTGATTCTCACTAGAGATCCATCAAGAATATCTTCAAGTACTTGAGAATAACTAAGGATCAGTTTCTTATCTATGATGGAGAGGAAGAGTTTGTGGTAAAGGGTTACACCGATGCACACTCCCAAACTTACAAAGATGATTCCAGATTGCAATCTAAATTTGTGTTTTTCCTCACAATGGATCTGTAAGTCGGAAGAGCTCCAAACAAGAGACAATTGTCAATCCTACAATAGAGGTTGAGTATATTATTGCATCAAAAGTAGCAAAGGAAGTTGTTTGGATCAATAAGTTCGTTTATGTACTTGGGGTAATTCCTAGCATCAACAACTGATCTATTCCACAAGCTAAGGAACCCATATTGCATCAGTGTTCTATGCATATACAAAGGTGGTTACATCTCCTATGAGAGATCGTGCATCAAAGAGATGTGAAGATTTGTAGAGTACCAACCAAGAACAATGTTGCTAACCCTTTGACTAAAGTTCTTTCACAACAGAAGCATGTTGGTCATGTTAAATAACTTAGATTGAGATTTATGAGTGATATGCTCTTAGCACAAGTGGGAGTCTATTGGTATGTATTACTAGATAGACAATCATATGATGATTGTAATGGCATAATTTGTCAATGATTTGATTAATAATAAAAGCATGCTTCAAATTTATTCTATTTTATTCATTTATGATATAATGAACTAACCAAATAAATGTCTAGAGAATGATATTCCAAAATGACGCATGTCTTCAAGTGTATGACATGAACAATGAGATCATATAGATGTTAAGAGTATACATTCTTGTTATGTCCCTAGTCATTTGTTATTGTGCAAGGCTGATAGACAACAACAACACATAACTAGAGAGTGTGTTGATTGATGACAAAATCTCACCATTCATGTTATGTGATATCAAACAAAGCACATAGATACTTGTTAGGGAACAATGTATCAGACATACCCACCATGAGAGTAACACATGGAAACCATTACAATGGTAGTCATAGTTAGCCTTCATAATGTTGATAGTGATTGTGTCTCTCAGACCTGAAGTCACTATACTCATCACATGTTGTTCGATGTGGTTTAACATCGTCCACTATTGTTCTGAATAAGGATTATCATAACGGTGATGATTGAGTGCACTATGACACATGGGACGATTGTGAGTGATGTAGATGGGATTTGTCCCTCCTATGGGAGTATGATATCATGGCCACTTGATTAGAGACACGTTGAAAAGCATGGATATACACATGTGAGTCAATTTATGATATTGAGCTTAAATATATCTCAAATAGTCTGCTATATCAAGGAACATAGATTGAATATTGAACAAGATGACTTCTCCATGCCTCGAGTTCAATATGGATATTAGTGACAAAGGAACAACACAAACACTATAACACCAATCAATGATTGTAGGTTTAAGTTTTTCTCCAACTTTCCATTTACTTGGGAAGTAATGATGTGTGACGAAGCACCACTCTTTTCTTGTGATGACATAAGTAGTTCTGAACATTCACTTCCAATGTAATATGGGCCCTATAAGGTCAAACCCATAGGCTACAACTCGAAGAGAAGGTTTGATCATGAATGATAATTGAATTGGTTACTAAAGTGTTTATGTATTTGATTTAAACATTAATTGACTAATTGAACTCTCAACTGATAGATTCTTGTGATGAAATGACTTGTTGGATTTTCAAGTTGGTTGAGTATTGAGTTGATTTCATTCTAAATGTGTCATTCATGGTTGTGAGACAACCATTTCGTGAACCGAGATGCCCAATTCATAGTGAAATTTGATTGCATCAAGGATTACCACTGAAATCATGCCGTGCATTAATTGGATTGGAATTGTCATTTCATATGCGATTGGGAAACATGAAAAAAACAGTGTTCACTAGGTGAACTGATCAACTCACATGCCAACTGATTGGTTCTCTCAGTGAACTGACCATTTCCCCCATTTTCAAAATGTGAAAATTAATGTGATTCTGGTCCGTTCCACTACCCTACAGATAGGAAACCCTGACCCTAACCCTCCTATAAATAGAGGGGTATTGGTGGCTTCCCAGACACATCAATTACCTCTTACAATTGTTTGTATTCCCTGGTTGTGGTAACAAAGAGAGCCTAATGAAGTCCTACCCGATAAAAGGAGGGATAGAAAGGGTGAATAATTGTGGGAGAGCAAGTTGGTGACTAGAACACCAGTGGGAGGGACAACTCCTTTCGGTGACACAGTGATCACAACAAAATGAAATAACTAAAAGAAAAATGCAGGACTAATACTAAACATTCAAATTACCATAAAACATGATAAATTAAAACCAATTTCATATAACCAAAAAAGTGGAAACATAATACAATCGAGTCTAGAAAACTATACTACATGGATTATATATCATGCTAAAAGATATTACCTATCACTATTCAATGACTATCTAGCCACAAACCTATTATATATGATGGCATGTTCACATATACAAGCCAAATTTATACGTCCATGACATACAACCAAAACCTTATCGGTGTACAATGTCTACAAAACACTCCCAAGGACCTGAGAGTACAAGGATGACACACAGGACTCTACTATAAAACACTAGCAGCACATCCAACTTTCAACATCTACTGATCTTATTGCTTCTCAGCCTCAACCAAACGATCTCTACCTCATAATGCACGACCACCTAAAGGACATAGAAACCCACATGGTAATACCTACATCCCAATAAGAGATATAACTCTCTACCAACAACTATTATAAGTACATATTAACTAAAGAAAGAAGAGATCATAATTATCAGTATTAGCAGATTCATCTAAATGATACAAGGAAAGCTAATAACACAGAGTAGGAAGTGTAAGCATCTACAACTGAGCAATAGAGCATATTATACTTTTAGAAGGAATATGAAGAACATCTATAAATGTTATCAACTAAACAATATAATAAAAAAGGCAAAGGGGTCATCCAATGTGAATCACCTATTGATCCTAAGAAAATATGCTACATGGTTGTATAACATCTTTCATTATGCCCTAAGGAGATGAGGTGTACCACTCATGCTCCTACTGACCACTACTAAGTCAAAATCAATGCCATATAAGATCTAGGAGAGCCAAAATCCTATGATCTCCCACACCCTTGGTCAGTCTGAGTCCACTGTAGTGACTTGTAAAGTTCAACAACAAAACAACCTAACATGTATTGGTATATAGGCACAACACTAGTGAAAACAATGTTTATGACTATAACCACACTCCTGCTAAAGTATACCACATCCATCCTAAAAAAGGTATCATATATATACTGAATCACATCATTTGAGCTATATCCTCGACCGTTCTCCTATAAGGGTATGATCACAGCCATCCCTGTGAAATGCATATACTCAACAGTATATGACTCCAAACTTTCACTAAGGGAGAACCCATTTCACCATCCAACAAATATTGATGTTTAATAGGGATCTATGGCACATGGTAACTACATGATTAGGATTTGACTTGATTAGTTAAGCCATTTGGGTGTCTTTTAGCATCAATCAAGTTACAATGTACAAACCCTAAACAAACTCTACAAAGATAAGGGTATGTTGCAATGTCATAAGATATAAAACATATGTAGTATATACTTGTCATATCATAACACGATACCACCTCCATACAAGGCCATCGTATTTATCACATCATTTTGGGATATTCATCTCTCATCACATCACAAGAGGATATCATGTTACATTAGGTATTGAGCCTCTGCCAGGTCATAAGACCCAATCACATGGTTCATGCATAACATCTTTATATCATCATGCTTTACAAAATCTCATAATAATCATGTTGTGTCATATCAAACACCCCATAGAAATCACTATCTACGATATTTATTTCACCTACAAGGTTAGGGTTACACAAGTAGGAGAGAGAAAACATAATCTCATGCTTATTACACAAGCAAGATAAGCAATTGTATCATATACCCAAATTAGGGTTAGGGTTTCTCATATAACATGTAGAATTGTACCCTATGGTACATCATTCCCACATTCTTGGAGCACATATGATCATACATCACAACATGTAACCATCAACATCTGTCGACCATTGAGATAAGGAACTATATAAACCATTAGGGTTACACCCTATATGTAGAGACTACACAAAGAAACATGAGTATTGACCAAACAGGCTAGGCCATGTGTTGTGACCACAACACTAGGTCAACACCTTATTGAGACCATAGCACATCACCATAGGTAGTGACAAAATCATCTACACCACCCTAGGTGTAGCGCCCACTACACACACCAAGTGTAGAAACTGCTAGGGTGTGGCGATCATCAAGTCAAGTACAAAGTGTAGCAACCACCAAGAGGACTCCATATGTAGTGACCAAAACATAGCATCCATCAACCTGGTCAAAGGTAATGAATCAACACAAGCTCAATCCTTGCGATCGCAACAAGGATTCAAGACTAGCGTCCAAGGTGATTTAGGTTAAGATTTGATAGAAACCTCCCTCCCCTAGCCACCACAGATTAGAAAACATTATGACCAAAAGAAAGATAAAAATATATAGCAATCATCAAGGTATTTAGCGACCTGAAATAGGTGGTTAACACCAAGGAAACTAAAAGGTCACCACAAGAAAACTTTTTGGAAAGATGATCATCAAACCCTAAAACAAGAAACACAATAATAAACATGAAAAACCATGTTAAGAGTAGGAAGACCATACATCCAACTAATGCAACCAAGGATCAAAATCTCCATCATCATGTAAAACCAAACAAAGACATGGTATCAAATCCAACAAACATAATGCATGCAAGTGGCAACAACTTCCACCATTACTAACATTTCGAGACTATATTTAGGGTTTAGGAGAAAGAGTAATCTATGCAAGAATACTTCAAAATCATATACCCTAAAATAAGATAGCAACATATAGCATATTATGATCACGTTTTAGAGATAAAATAGTAGCATGCAAGCAAGAATATGGTGGTAGATAGATGAGGGGAAAGTTATATAACCCGCCTTAATATGAAGATCAAGCTCCAAAGCCACGAGCTCTAAGAGAAAGAAGGAACCCCAACTTAGATCAACTCCACAGACAACAAGGCCTCCTCAAGAAGAGAAGAACACACCAAGTGTGATGCCTTGATACACCACAAATAAGATCACTCAAACCAAAGCATGGAATTAATATTAAACTTGCAAATTACCAAAAAACACATGAAATTAAAATCGATTTGCAAAAGCACGATATGCCAAAAACTTATTTATTACATATAAGTCCTCACAGGTCACAAGTATCACATAACACATATATCATGGTGCTTAAATCATAGTTCTCAAGCATTCTTGCTATCAACTTGTTACAAGAGATATATGTGTCACATATATGTACTACACATCTTCCATATACATACATACATGGTTCACAAGACAAACTCCTCATATCGATAACGTCTCCATAAAACACGTTGAAACACCCCAAAGACCTGAGTGTACAGGGACAACTCTAGGACTCTAACACCAAAAGACAAGCAACACATCCAGCCTTATTAGCAACTTCTCTTGTTGCTTCTCTTGCTCAACTGCACGATCTCTACCTCTCTATGCAAGACCACCTAAAAGATTTGGAAACCCATGGGGTGAGACCAAAAGTTCTAGTAAGAGGTATAACTCTCCGTCAACATCTATTAACGAACAAATAACTAAGCAGGTAGATAACACACTAAACATGTTGAGCATATTCAACTAAAAGATATGTGTCTAAACAGATAAAGAGGTTTGATCATGACTAGGAAGTTATCACAGAGAACTAGGTCATTTAATATTCTAAAAAGGAATATGATGAACATGTATAAGAGTTGATTTCTCTTACCATCTTATAGTTCAAGAAATCAGTAAAAGTTAAGGCAAAGGGCTCAAATAGTGTTATCTGTATTTGACCCTAAGCAAGATACACTACACAACTATTTTACATCTTTTATTATTAATATCCTAGGGATTTGATTTGTACCACCCAAATCAAACCGACCAGTGATAAGTCAAAATCGGTACCATACAAGGTCAATAGAAGTGTCGTAATCCATGACCTCTCCACACCTCTTGGTCAGCACAAGAGAAAAGACCGTAGAGACATATCAGTCAACTACAATAATGCACATATAATCAAGCTCAGGGATTGGCTCACGCATGGCTATCAACATATAATCACACCTAGCCCACCTTGGTATAGGTGACGACACTAGAAGAATAGTCTCCAAAATGGTCATTCTAAAAAGAAGGATTGCCTCACGCATGGCCATCCTCGTATCATGAGGAGATCAACTCATTCATGGCAGTCTCACACAACCTATAATTGTGGATGCAAGAAGATACTCAACTTGCACCCCCACATATTAAAAAATATGTGCACTGAGTTATACTCGTTTCACTAATCCAACAATTAAAGCTGACACCAAAATGGATCTATGGTATAGGGCATCTATATTATTAGGTTTTTACTTGATTAATTAAGCCAATTGGATGTATTTTAGGATCAATAAAGTTACAATGTGTAAATCCATAACAAACTCTACAAAGAAAAGGGATTAGTGCAACTCTAGAAGATATAAAATGTTTAAGGTGTGAACTATGCATATTGTCACTAAATGGTACTTATAACACTACCATTCAAAAGGTTTTCCCCAGTGTCACATCTCTGGGATATCAACCTCTCAATCATATCATTAGAGGATAATCACCTCACAATAGGCATCAAGCCATTACCAGGTCATAGGACACATCATATAAGTATGATCTCATCATGTCTCATTAAGGCTCCATTACCCTAATGTCATATGACCATCACCATAGCATCCACAAGCTATGATACTCAAGTGCATATTTCCTACAAGGTTAGGGGCTTATAAATAGGTGAGAGAAAATAGCATGATATAAAAATCACTTTAAGAGAGAGAAAGAACAAAATATGTGTTGGGTCTAGGGCTCTAGAGGGGGGTGAATAGAGCTTCAAAAATCTCAAAAGTTAAGTTAGACCTTCACATTGAATCAATCAAAACCAATACCTTAAGTGAAATTTTAAGTCCTAACTAACAAGCATAGTAAGGATGAGAGAAGATGAAAGAAGCACTTGGACAATGTCATTTAGAGTGGTTCCACTCTCCAAATTAGAAGAGAGTCAATCGACTACCTAGAGAGGTCGACCTCTTGGACTTTGCAAGTGCTTTCCTCTATATATTCACTTATAGGAGTTACAACACAAGACCCACCAAAGGACTTACATATCCATTACAAAGAGTCTTCAACCTTACCATGGACTTACCCACTTTGCAAAGAGTCTTCCGCCTACTTCCAAGTACTTACCTACTCTTGCACAAGGTTTTAGCCTTCAAGGAATTACCCACTCTTCTTGGATCTTCATCCTTTGCCTTCTCCTTTACCTAGAGAAGATCTTCACCACTTCTTCAACCTTGAAGAAGAACATAAACAACGTCACCTTCACTCAGAGAAGCTTGCTTCACCTTTTCTTCATTGGAAAAAGGGGGTTGGGAAGATGGAATGGAATGAGAGCTTTACATGCACAAGGAAGTAGTTCTCTTACAATTGGCCTAACTCAGTCATAATCATTAACTGTTTTGTAAATGAGAGAGAGAGAAAGGGGCTCAAGGAGTTGCAACACACTCAACTATAGAAATGACTTAGAATAACATGAATGAGCAAATTTGGAATGAACTCCAAGGGGTCCTATTTATAGTTGGTCATGTTCCCTTAAGTGTGGGATCACTTAAGGGCACAATATAGTCATTTTCTAAGTTTCAACAGATCTATTCTCGCTTAAAACAACTCACCAATGGTTATAATCACTTTTTTTGTGTTTTTCATACATTACATTCGGTCGAGTTTCAATTAAGGTAACTCGACCGATTCACTAAGAGACAAAGCCAATTTTCTAGGATACTCCAACAATTAGCTAAAATCATATTTTCTTAGTGAGTTGGTCGGTTGAGTTCTATGAGTGTGCAACTCGACCGATTGGTCTCTCTTGAAAATCTGTCACTGGATCGGTCAAGTTTCCAACTCGACCAATAAACAGCCTATGACACATTTTCTAAATTGACATTTGAGTGATCAAATGTTGGAATTAAGTGTCCCTAATTTTTTTGTCTTAGTTATAAGTCATATCATCAATACAAGTGATTAAAAAAATCATCTAATGTCAAATGGAGTGATTTTCTGAGGCGTGCACTTGCATTGCTTTTGACTTGAACTTGAACAATATGGGGTTGTGTAATTTGATCTTTTTCTTGTACCTAAATCCTGAAATCAATCTTGAAAAAACATATAGATACATAGGAATTGAATGGTTAAGTCATTATAAAAATATGGGCAATGTATAACTCTCAAGTCAACATTCTCCCCCATTTTGACAATGACAAACCATTCCTTAATCATATGAAAAGGATATGTAAAGTTATACCTTTGCCTTGTGAATTATGTTTTTTTTCGGGGTGGGGTCATGATTTGAATAATGTGAATTGCTCCCCCTCAATCTATGCTTACTCTTACCTACATAGTTATTCTGTCTACACAAAGCAACATGACATATATACTATGTGGTCCTTTAGCAATTCACATGATAAAGTATATACTGAAAAAGAAAAAGGATCACATAGGAAATATAAGTAATATGGTTGAGCTTTAAAACATTGAACTTCTCTCCCCCTTTTGACATTATAAAAAATGAAGGGGTAGAAGAGCACAAAAATGGGTCTTCTCCAAGTACAACCAAACATACATCCACACCATGTAATCTCAAAGCATACACCAAACAAAGATGAGAGAATTAAACAATCTAAGTCATAATCAAAATATGGTAAAACATTGCACCAAATCATGAGATATAGTAAATCAAATAGTAAGTTCACAAAGGATTAAGATTATAGCCCAAAAAGCATGTACTCAAAAACTACTACAAGAAAAATGATGAAAACTAGATGATAAAATAGTACATCTCAGAAAATGTGTCTAGATGTTTGTAATACAAAATAGCCTAGAAAGATATATATGATTAGCATCTAGACTAAAAACTAGAAAAACTAAAATCTAAGCTATCTATTTCCACTACATCATCATCATCATCATCATCATCATCATCATCATCATCATCATCAGAAGCTTCTGGATCATATTCATCATCTCCATCTGAAGGACACAGAGAGAACAACATCATCTTCATCACTCGAGACACCAACAAAGCCATCAGAGTCATCATCAGAAGCATCACCATCATCCTCATGAGCCTCCTCATTCACATCAGCCTCCACATGATCCTGATCTGGAATCTCCTCATTAGCAAGAGAACCAAAACCTCAAACTGGCCAACGAACATTCTACTCATCCCAAGACATGCCAAGATCACAGAGCTCATTGGCCTGTGGGTATGAAGGAGCAAAACTGCCAAGGGGTCAGGTGTTAGAGGCAGCACTCTAGGGGTAGATCCACCAGCAATAGAGGTTGTAGAAGAAGAAGCAGTAGGTGGAGGCAACACTCTAGGGACAGATCCCAAGACATGCCAAGATCATATGCATATGATGCATAGTCACCTCCTGGGTAGGGCTGGTAGGCAGGATAAGGGTGTGCACAGGACATGTTTATGTTGGACATGATGGAACAAAGGTCATGATGCAAAACATGAGGTACAAACGGCTTCAGCCCAAAATTTCTTTGGAGTTTCATACTTTAAAAGCATGGTCCTCGCCATTTCCTATAGTGACTGGTTCTTCTTTTCTACAACCCCATTTTGTTGAGGTGTTTGAGGTGAAGAAATGTTATGTGCATATCTAGATTTTTCAAAAAAATGTTCAAAAAGATCATTTTCAAATTTTCCGCATGATCACTACGGATGGAAACAACCTGGCAATTTTTTTTTTCTCAACTCATTTACAAAAACTAGAGAAAACATCAAGTGTATCACTCTTGCAAATGAGAAAGATCCAAGTATATCAAGAGAAGTCATTGACAATAAAAAGAGAATACTTGGAACCGTGAAGGGATTGAGTTCTCATATGTCTAAATAGATCACTCTGGAGAAGTTCAAGAGCTCTCACTAGGTTTTCACACATCCTTCTTTGAAGAAAACCCCCTATGAGATATTGTGTGGTAGGAAGACTTCTATCAAGTACTTTCATGTTTTTGGATATCCTTGTTTTGTTTTGAACATGAAAGATTCTATCGACAAGTTTGGTCTAAAATCATACAAGGCTTTCTTTCTTAGCTATGGCACTTGTAACAAGGCTTATAGAGTGCTTAATGTTGATATTACTATAGTAGAAGAATCTATTAATGTTAAGTTTATCGATACTAAGCCCTCTATTCCTGAATATATTGTTCTAAATGATGATGTTGCATGTGAGGTGATTTATATCTTTAAAGAACTCAACATCACCCTAAAGGGAAAAGAGGTGGCCACTTAAGAGGAAGAGAAAGATGAATAGAAAAAGGATCCAACTCCCCTCTTTGCAATTGTAAAAGAGTTGATCTTAGGTGACTCATTTGAAAGAGTGAAGACAAGGGTTACCTTCAACAATGAACACGCCAACAACGCCTTCATTTCACAACTCGAGCCAAAGAACGTCAAAGAAGTTCTTGGGTATGATGAATGGATCTTAGCAATGCAAGAAGAATTAGAGAAATTTGAGAGGAACAATATGTGGACTCTAGTGCCAAGGTCATTTGATAAGAAGCTCATTGACACCAAGTGGGTCTACTGAAACAAGCAAGATGAAAGAGGCAAGGTGGTAAGAAATAAAGAAAGGTTACTGGCTCAGGGAAGGTATAGATATTGATGAAACATATGGAAATGTAGCTAGACATAGCCATTTGTATGTTGCTTGCTTTTTCTAGTTATATGAACTTTATTCTTTATAAAATGGATGTTAAAAGTGTGTCTTTGAATGGTACAATTTAGGAGGAAGTGTATGTTGCACAACCTATGGGCTTTGAGCATGATAGTTTACCTAACCATGTTTGTCTATTGCAAAAAGCTCTCTATGGACTCAAACAAGCACCTCGAGCTTGGTATAATAAATTAAAGAACATTTTGTTAGATCATGGGTATATCATAGGCAAAGTGGATTCTACATTGTTTCTTAAACACACTTCTAACAATTTTCATATCATTCAAATTTATATTGATGATATCATTTTTGACAAAACTGATCTTGATCTTTGCAAGGAGTTTAGTGATCTTATGTAGAGTGAGATCAAGATGAGTATGATGGGTGAGCTTACATTCTTCTTTAGCTTTCAAATCAAGAAAACTAATGATGGGAACTTCATCAACCAAGGCAAGTACACAAGTGACTCCAGCACTTTCGGGTGGAGAACACCAAGTTGATGGACACCCCCATGTCAAACGCTACCTAACTCAATAAAGATGAAGAAGGTGATAAAGTGGATGAGAAGATCTATAAAGGTATGATTGGAAGTCTACTTTACTTAACTACATCTAGACCTGATATAATGTTTAGTGTTGGCTTGTGTTCTCACTTTCAATCAAATTCCAAGAAATCACATCTTATAGTTGTTAAGAGGATTTTAAGATACTTAGCCAAAACTCAAAATTTTATACTATGGTATCCCAAGTCAAGGGACTTTACTCTTACAACTATAGTGATGAGGATTATGCAGAATGCTTGATTGATAGAAAGTGCACCAGTGGCACTTTGTTCCTCTTAGGACCATGCTTGGTGTCATGGTTTTACAAGAAATAGAGCACAATGGCTTTATAGACTACTGAGGCAGAACACATTGCTTCTGGAAGTTGACGTGTTCTGGTCCTATGGATGAAGCAAATGCTCCAAGACTTTAATATTTATTTGATGCTTCTCCTATCTATTGTGATAATACTAATAAAATCAATTTATCTTACAATCCTATATTCCATGGTAGATCCAAGCATATGGAGGTTCATCATCATTTTATTCATGATCACATTACCAAAAAGGATATTTATATCACGCATGTGGGCATTGAGAATCAATTGACAGACATTTTCACTAAACCTCTAGCTAGAGAGAAAATTATGTTTATTTGATCTAAACTTCTCATAACTACTTTGGATGAATCTGATATGCCTTCTAATTAGTTTTTATCAATACTATATGCTTTTCTCATGTCTTGTTCACCTTTTCTTGCGAAAGTACTAAATTTTCATGTTCTTATGCCTTGTTTTTTGCTTGTTTCGGGTATTTTTTGCAAATGCTTGTTTTATCACTAAATAGTACCCAATGATGAGTGATATGCACCTAAGTATGTTTAAAGTGAAAAATGGACTAGAAAAATAAATTTAATTAGCACTCAAATGTCTAGAAATTAAGATTTTGGAATTTGGGACAAACTCTATGTCGGTCAAATTACAAACTCGACTGATGGGTAGCTAAGGGCTTTTGTAAAAAGCCATTTGGTCAAGTTTCCTTGTTTCAGAACTGTACCAATGGTTGGGCTAGAGAAAACTTAAGTGTGGTTCATCTGACTTTTCCTCCTCTCAAATAGAGAAAAATTGATTGATTCACTCTCCAGCTCCCTCAAGCTCTCAACCCTAGCCCTGAACTTCCCTTTCCTAGCCCTAGCCAACCCTTGCTTCACCTTCCTAGACCTCTTGCACATCAAACATAGGTGTTTGATCATTTTTTGGTGGTGTTTGCTATATTTTTGACCTCGTTTTCCTTCTTATCTCACCTCCATGGTTTCAAATAGGAGAAAGAGAGCCGCCCCCTCCAGAGCACCATCCTCCTCCTCCAACTCTCGCCTCATCCCGTTCGACAATATCTTCTTTGTCTCCAATGAAGCTCCAAATAGGTACAAGGAGCTCCATCCTAGGAACTCCTTCCCTTTTTGTGCCTTGTTTGAGCCTTGTCCACATCAACAAAATGTCATAGATCAGGTTGTCAAGTTGTTGTAGAACCACCACTTGTCTACCCTGAGTGTTGAACGCCAGTGCTATAACAACTCTATTATAAGCACTAAGGCAGTGCACAAATTCTATGCAAATTTTTCATGGAATTATGACACTCTTGTACCCCCGCCAAATACTCAAGTCATTCTTACTTCCATGTCTACTAGTAAGAAATTCCAAATCTTAGAGGATACCTTGAATATCTTTTTCTCTGGTAGTAAGGTAACTGACACATGGAGGAAAGATTACCCTGAGTATTTTTACCTCCTTGACCTTGAGGCCTTCTTCAAGTAATATGATATCACTTCCCCTTACATAAATATATTCTTGAAGAAGCCACCGTTTCCCTATAGGAAGAAGTCCACCCTTCCCTCCTCTATCTTAGATCTGAAGAACTACAGTCTCACCTTGGTAGTCAACTGCAAAATTCATCCAAAGAAAAATCAAACTGAAATTGTAGAGAACACCATGGTGATTATGTTTTGTATCTTGAAGAACATCAGAGTCAAGTGGTCTCGATGTATTCTCCACCACATAACCTACTTTGACTCTGGTAAGAATACTCGTGGTACCCACCCACCCTACCCAACCCTGATCTGTGGTCTTTTTCAATCTACCACTGGGAAGTCTTTTTTTATGATCTTCATTACAAACCCGCTAGAAGAAGAGTCTGTATCAGTGAGACCCACAATTCAAAAAAGAATGCCTACCCCTTCTTCTACCACACCTAGAGCCTCCACCTCTTCTTAGGCACCTTAACCTCCTCAACCATCCCAACCTGCTTGCACCTCATTTAATGTATCAAATGAAACCCTCATGGGTTACATGATGCATCAGTAGGAGTACAACCTTCAGGTTCAGGAGCATATGCATCAGGATCTACGTGCTATAATGTCTACCATGAACCTATCATGTGCCCATCCTTACCCTTCCTACCAGCCCTACCCAGGTGGTGATTATGCATCCTATGCATATAATCACTTATACCCATCCCCTCTACATGTTGCTTCCACTGCTACACACTCTATTGTTGGTGGCTCTACCCCTGGCGTGCTACCTCTCCCTCATGGTGCTACAGCTACCTTACTTCCAGGTCTTGGAAACTCTACTCCTACATCTCCTCAAGCCCAAGAGTTGCATGACCTTGGTATGTCTTGGGTTGAGTAGAATGCCATGTAGCCAGGTTGTGGGTTCAGTCCTTCTGCCAATGAGGAGATGGTCGACCAGGTTGATGGGGATGTTGCTATTGATGAGGAGGACGCATCTCAGGATGATGGATAGGATGGTTTAGGTGGTTCTGATGATGGCTTTGCTGGTGCATCTGGTGATGAGGGTGAAACTACTATCTCTGTTGTTCCTTCATATGGAGATGATGACTATGAGCCCAAAGATTATGACGATGATGTTTAAGATGAGGATGATTCTATGGACATAGATAGCCTAAAAATTTATATGTTTTAGTTTATAGTCTGTAGATGCTAATCATACATATCTTTATAGACTATTTTGTATTAAAAACATCTGGGCACATTATCTGAGATGTACTTTTTCTATCATCATGATTGTTTTCATCATTTTTGGCTTGTAGTTGTTTTTTAGGACATGCTTTTAGTGTTGTAATCTTAATCATATGTACACTTACTCTTTGGTTGACTATATCTCATGAGTTGGTGGTATGTTACCCATATTATGATTATGACATAGATTGCTTGTCTCTCTCTCGTCTCTGTTTGATATGTGCTATGAGGTTGCATGCTTTATCTTGTGGCTGTATATTTTGGTTGTGCTTGAAGAAGACCTATTTTTTTGCTCTTGTACCCCCCTTCTTTTTGATAATTTCAAAAGGGGGAGAGAAGTTCAATGTTTTGAAGCTCAACCATATTGCTTTTGTTTCCTAGGTGGTCCTTTTCTTGTTTAATATATGCTTTATCACGTGACTTGCTAAAGGACCATATTGTATATATATGTTATATTGATTTGTGTACAAAAACTAACTATGAAGATAAGAATGAGCATAGATTTAGGGGGAGCAATTCACATTATTAAAAACATGAATCCCCTTGCAATTCACAAGGCTAAGGTATAACTTTAAATATCCTTTTCAATATGATTGAGGAATGATTTGGCATTGTCAAAATGGGGGAGAATGTTGACTTGAGAGTTATACATTGTCCATATTTTGATAATTACTTAACCATCCCATTCATATGTATGTAATATGTTTTTTTAGGATTGATTTCGAGCTTTAGGTACATGAAAATAATCAAATTACACAAGTCCTAGCTTGTACAAGTTCAAGTCAAAAGCAGTGCAAGTGTGCAATTTCTGAAATTACTCCAAGCCACCTTCGAATATTTTTGTAATCACTTGTATTGATGATATGACTTGTAACTAAGATGAGAAAAAATCAGGGACACTTAATTCGAACATTTCATCACTCTAAACTCATCTTAAAACATTTGTCACATCAACTCTTTCGGTCGAGTTTGGATCTCGAATGAATAGTGATAGATTTTTGGAAATGGATCAATCGGTCGAGTTGTACACTCACAAAACTTGGCTAACTGAAATTGATTTTGGCTCATCGATCGAGTTTCCTAGGACAAACTTGACCAATAGTTTGAAAATTATCTTTGTCAGTTATTGGATCGGTCAAGTTATCTTTATTTAAACTTGACCAAATGTACGGTATGGAAAATGTAAAAATTTTGATTCTAACCATTGTAGAATTGTTAGAAATTAAAATAGATCCATTGCAATTTGTAAAATGGCTATTTTTCATTCTTAAATGGCCTCACACTGAAAGGAACACTCCCAGATATAAATAGGACCCCTTGGAGTTCATTCTAAGGTTGCTCATTCATGCTATCCTTGGTCCTTTCTATAGTTGAGTATGATACAACCCTTTGAGCCCCTTTCTCTCTTCATTTACAAATCATTTCATGATTATGAGTGAGTTAGGTATGTTCTGAGAGATCTACCACCATGTTATCTTGTAAAGCTCTCATTCCTTTCATCTTCCCAAATGCCCTTTCTCAAAGAGCAAAGGTTGAAATGACCTTCTCTGAGTGAAGGCGGAATAGATGTTCTTCTTCACGGTTGAAGAAGGTGTGAAGATCTTCTCCAAGTGAAGGAGAAGGTGTTACAACCCCAATTTTTGGGTTCTTTTGGTGAGAAATGTAATTTCTCCTATTAAAGATATTTGACTAAATAATGAAATAATTTGTTTTGAATAAATGGATTTCGTTGATAATAGCCTTGTTGGTTGTTTTGTGGGATTTATTGGCTATTGGACCCGATAACAAGGAAAAGACAAAAGAAACTCCATTATTTAAATGGATAAAAAAGAAAATGAAGAAAAGAAACCTCTAGAAGGCAAAAGAATGTAATCCAAAGGTGGATTTTGTGCCTCTTGCGTTCCTTGGGTTCCAAGGAGTCCAAAGTTGTAAAGAGAAAGCAATAAGAAAAGAAAAGATCAATTAAATATATCTTTATTAAGAAAGAAATTGAAAACAATGATAAAATGTGGGAAATAAGTGAAAAGAGGTATAATTGAGTTATCCTTGGTGGATTTTCGTATCCAAAGGATTCCTAATATTAAAAGGAATACCAATGAGGAAAATAAAAAGAAAGATAAAGAGAAATCCTCAAAAAGAGATATTTTAATAAGAAATAAACAAGATAATGAGAAATAATGAATATAGATGCATCTAGAAGGATAATAAGTATCCTTAAAAAGGAATTTCGAAATCTTAGAGTTTCTTGGGGTCCAAGGAGCCCCAATGGAGAAGAAATAAAGAGAAAATACCAAAAATGCAAAATAAGAGGATAGTGTGATACATTATTAATGTTTTTGGTGGCATTGCTAAAAATGAAGTATTTTCTACAAAATGAAAATAGAATTTCGTGCCAATGGGATAAAAGTCAAGCAATAAAGAGAATAAGTGAGAGGAATTTCAAATTCCTAATATCTAAAGAACAAAGTATATTCAAAGGGATAATGAAGAGAGTGAAGTGGATTCTTAACTAAGGAAAATATGTTTCCTTTTGGGAAAAGGACTTGAGTCCTCGTGGATGCACATCTGGGGGTGTGAATACCCTCCCCTATATAAGGGGTAGAGTCTCTGGTTCGAGTTCAAGATGAAATCCCACACAACTCTCTCCTTTCTCCTTGTTCTTTCCGTGCAAACCCTAGTCGTGATGGGTAGAGACACCCTGGAGAAATTGAGGGTCGTAGAGTGGTCCGGTTGGAGGCTTGATGCACCCACATTGCCAAAATGAAGCTTGGAGGTCATCGTTTTGCTCTAACCCTGATGCAACGACCACTGGACGGCTGCAAGGTCGGTCGCATGGGCAGAACTAGCCAGCGCGAGCCAGCTGCTTTGGTCGCATGATCAAGGCATCCATGGTTGTGCAACAGTGAGTCAGAGGCGAAGGGACTATCTCTGGTGGTCGTTGGGGTCCAAGAGAGGGAGGAGGAGTCGTGCCTAGGGCTACGATCGACAACAATAACGACGTCAGGAGGGAGAAGAAGAAGGCAGGTCACATTGGACCAATATGCCCCTCCGCGGGCGAGGCACCAATCACTTAACCAAGGGCAAATGTGTCTTTTGGAAATGTTTCCAAACCAGCCAAGCAACATTGCATAGAAATGACGATGTGGCAGCTTCCGATTGGCCCAAGTAAGATTTTATTGAAAAATTCATAACTAAATAATGGTAGCTTGGTTTGGTACATATAATATTGGTATTCTGCTCAGAAAAATGAGGGGAATTCATTAAAAATGGTTATAGAGGTTAATTCCTATTGCAATTCGAAAAGTAATGGAAGTTATCAACTTTAATGCTTTAATGATTAAGAAACCCTATTTTGAGATGATTAATGTGTTTAGTAGGATTTAATGGATCATTAAAGTTGATATTAACCTGTTAATTGTAAAAAGGTACATTAAGAACAAAAAGAATGAACTTTGCACATAATTGGGTTAATTTAGAGTGTCATGCACATAAATAAGCTTTAATGGGCCTTGAAACCCTAATATTAGTAAATGTGACTCTTAATGGCTTTAATTATTCAATTTCATGATTAAAGTTGAGATATGATAATTCTAAGCTATTTTGAGTATAAAGGTTCCTAATTGTGGATAAATAACCTTAATATAGTAATTAGGGTTTTCTAATGGATAAAGGTGGAATTAATGATTTCATTTGTGAATTAGATTATAATGAACTGTGAGTTGTTAATCCGAAAGGAACCAAAAATGATAATTAGTCCTAATGATCTTGTCATGAATTGAAAAGGATAAAAATGGTAGCTTTAATGTAAAAGAGGCAGAATGGGCTTAATTGATTGTTAATTATGCCTTTTATCTGAAATTAAGTATTAGTTGTTGAGATAATTAGGGTTTATGATCATTTGTATAAAATTAGGGTTTAATATAGTAAAAGATGAAGGGAAACCTAAATGTAATGGAAACCCTAAAAGTGGACTAGAAACCCTAGGAAGCGAGCTAGTTTTAATAGATCTTAATGGCATGATCAGTAATAGGAAATTGGATGCCTATTTCAGGATCAACTTGGTGTGTGCTTGCTTGGTTACTTAATTGGTTGAATTATTTCTACAATCAAGTTAGCTTGACAGGTATGTGGTTAATTATGGTTAATCACATTAGTTTCCCAAAGGTTTTTGAATGATTCATCACATTGAATGCAACCTATCAGTTGGATGTTCATACTTGCAAATTATAAAGTCACTATGATTATCACACTTGTAATATGAATGTGTATTCTCGCACCTACATGCCACCCTGATGGATGATGCAAAAAGGTCAAGCCCAGGAGGGAAAACGGATGGGAACCATGAGAGGTGACCCCATACACCAAGCTTGAGAATGAGAAGGTGGTCTATGATGCATGACTAATGGGCACCATGAGAGGTTACCCCAGGCACCAAGCTCGGGATTGCGAAGGTGGCCTTAAGTCAAACCCTAGAGAGGGTATTCCAGGGTTAGGGAAAAAGCGGTGGAGATTGACACATTGAAAATGTAAATTGACTTGTTAATTACCTTGGTTGTGATAATTAGTTTGTTAGCCATATTTGTGAAATTTTTGGTGTTCCCACATACCGGCATATTCCGATATGCTGACTGACATTTTGTTTTTCAGCATTTTAGGTACAAGTATGAAAAGGATAAACAGTAAAGTGGCATATGTGGAATTAAATAAGAGTTAAAGTACAAGGAGGATTAGTTAGAATAGACTCCTGATGTGGATAGAAGTAGATACCCTAGTTTTTGAAAAAGGTATGCAAAGTTTTATTTTATACCAGTTTTTAGTCTTTTGGTAGAATTTGATAATTATTATTGATTAATTGTCGAACCTTTGATCCTGTTAAATGGGATAATGATTCTAACCTCTTGGTCTCCCTTAATTGGGGGTTACTGGGAGGTGGGGTCATTACATTTGGTATCAGATCCTAGGTTCCTCATTTAATCTTTAATAATTATTAAATTTTACAAACTTTGTAGAACACAAGGGAGTTATTAGAGGATTCTCTGAAAGATAGAGGTGTCTAGAAAAGGATCACGCCCGGGGGCTGGCAAGAGTTTCCTCCGCACCGCTAGTCGGATTACGAGGACTCCTGGATCCGTGTGACAGCCTGGCCAATGTCTCAGGATTTGACTCGAAATAAGATACCTTTAGGACTCTCTCATCTTGTTCATCCCTTCTCAACTCAAATGCTGATAAGGACCTTAAGGATTAGGGTTTTTATCTCTTTTCCTCACCCTCTTGAGGTATGGGTAAGGTTGATAAGGTCTGAGGAATCCTCCACCAAATTAATGAAAAACATGTAAATAAGATGTCATGGACATAAGATTAATAGATTAAGCATAAACTAAAGAATAGATACAAGCTTAGGTCATATGGCACGAGTTGTCATTGTTGGGTTTTTAGAGAAGACAGAGAAGGCAGTAGAAACAAAAATTTTCTTCTCCCAAATCCAGAATAAAGGAATCGCGTCAATGTCTATACAATAGGAAAGATGGTTTGTAGAGGAAAACCTTGTCCCGAGGCTTGCTCGGCGACGTTACCTCGAGGCTTGCATGGTCTTGACCACTGGTCTTGGACGGTGTTTGTGTAGCTCTTGGTCTCACTGGGACTGTCGAGATTGACAGTTGTCCTCCGAGTGGCAGAAATCTCCCGCCTCTGAAATAGTCCACATGGACCACCTGGAACTCCAATCTCCTTGTCCCATAAGTAATCGGAAAGAGTCGTACCCTCCTGTCAGCGTACTAGTCACCGACACACTCTCCTGCAACCAGTTGCCTCTCTGTAGTTGTCTTTCCCATGTTGTACTTCCCTTATCGGGTAGCACTTGCTCGGTCTCTCTCGGTTACCACAACTAGAGAGAATGACAACTTTGCAGAGCAACCGGTGTTCTGAGTTATTGTACCTGAGAATCCCCCAATACCCTTATATATATAGGGGAGTCATGGGACAGGGTTCTCTACCCTGGGCAATGTGGGATTAAAGCAGGAGTAGAAGGGTTCAAGATTTTCCACAAAACAACCAATTGCTCCAGTAAAACCGATCATTTCAAGAATGAACTGATCAGTTGGGGACCTGATTCGATCAGTTCAAGCTGATCAGTTCACACCTGAACCGATCAGGTGGGACACCTGAGCCGACCAGTTCAAGCATGAGCCAATCAGTTCAAGCATGAGCCTATCGGTTCATTGTCCTGGTCCAACTCAAATTGAATTTCATATTTGTTTCCAACTAATCAAATATTAGTCCTTGTCCAAATCAAATTTGTACAAGTGAAACAAAAATGTATTTGCAAAAAGAGTCTTCTGACTTTCCAAACAATCTTGGTTGGTCACATGAATTGACCGGTTCAACAATTGAGCCGATCGTTTCATTGACACATGAGTCGATTGGTTCATCAACCTAAGTCGATCGAGTCAACCCTATGAGCCGATCAGTTGGGGCAGTAGACTGTGCAAATCAGTCAATTGCAGTTCCAATCAATCCAATACTCTGAATCATCTGGTCCAACACCTTGAACACTATGATTTTGAGCTATCAATCAATTGAGTGTTTAATTGAACTACTAAACTCCTTTAGTAATCAATCTAAACATTATTTGTGGATAAAACTCCTCTTCCAGATTAAATCCTATGTGTGTGACCCTACAGGCCCATTTGATGTTGGCAGTGAAATTCCATAACACTTATGACTTCACAAGCAAAGAGCGGTGCCTAGTCGCACATCAGTGCTACCCAAGTGAAAAGGAAAGTTGGAGAACAACATTCAATCCTACAATTCGTGAATGGTGTTATAGTGAATGTATAATTCCTTTGTCACTGATATCCTGAATGAACTCAAGGCATGGAACAGTCATCCTGTCAACGTTCATTCACTTTCTTGATCTCAGAGTAGATTGGAAGAGATATGTATGACATCAATATCATATACTGATTCACACATGCATGCACACACCTATCTCAATCTCACTCATCAAGTGGCCATGGATATCAAACTCCCTCAGGAAGGGACAAATCCCATATCTATCACTCACCCCTCAAAAGCCCCATGTGTCAAAGCCACCCAATAATCACCTTTATAACAACCCATGTTTCAGGATTTTGTTTGATGATGTCAAAGTGTACCCAACGACATGTGTTGAGTGTAGTGATTTCAGGTCAAAGAATCACACTTACCACCATCACTGTGAGAACTGACTGAGACTACCATGTCATGGTTCCATGTGTCAAACTCACCCGTTAAACTTGTTCTCTAACGAGTACGTATGTGTTTGGTTTGATATCTCCATATCATGACTAACGAGATTCTATCATCAACCAACACCACAATCTAGTCTTGTGTGTCATTGTTGTCTATCTACCTTCCACAATGACATCTGACTAGGGATATAATAAGAATGTACAAACTCTTAGCATATGTATGATCTCATCGTTCAGGTCCTTAACCTGAAAGCATACGTCATTGAGTACTGTCATTCTCTAGAAATTCAATCTGTTCTATCATGATCTCATATGATTGAACCAGAAAGAATTGGAAGCTTGCCATTGATGTTTATCAAATCAATCTTAATGTATCCCACCAATTATCCCATGATTGGCTCTCAGGTCATACATACCAACAGACTCCCACTTGCACTGTGAGCCAATCACCCTTGAATCATATTCTTAGTGATCTTCAAACATGTCACACATGTTACTATGCTCTAGTGCTTACGTAGTGAGTTATGGAAACACCTTACCAAAGTCAGTATTATCTGCATGTCTCTCATCTCTTCGTTGTACGTCACACGTATGAGATGGAGTTGCCGTAATATGCGATCGAGTATTCCTTTGCTAACCTTTAGCCACATTACATGACCAAGTACTCCTTTCTTGTCATCAATGACCGGAATATCTATAAGTTCATGTCATGAACTTCCAGATCCATATAGTATCCACTAATGTTCTCTAACACATGGATACTCGGCTTTTCCTTTTAAACGACTTTATTGGAACATTTCCATTTATCAACAAACATTCACCTTTATATCCCATATATATTTTGTGGTTAATTTTCTATCCTTTTTGAAAGTTCGCATCTGTGTAACTCTTTACAGTGAACTCTTCCTTATTTCCATAGAACTAGCACTTCTGAAGTACTTATCAAGTTCTTATGGTATTCCAGTAACCCTTACTAGAACTAGACAGACATCCACTCATCATGTCCCACATACAAGTTATCAAGATGAGCACATCATATTGTCATGTCCTACATACAAGATGATGAATGCATTTTATTCTTGCTATGTTCATACATGCAAGATAATGGGATGATTACATACATGATAGATACATATATATTCTTAGTGTTCCCATTCTTCATAAGAATTGGACACTTGGCATTGGGATACTAACTCCATGTAACATGGATAAGTTTTTCTCCCACTGAATCTGTGCATACTAAAACCTTCAGTATAGATTGCCAATGTATGCTCTTTCTTTTTAGGTCAAGAGGTTTTTTGAGAACTATCTATAAATCTCTATTTCTATCATAGGAAACGTCTCTATCTTCCTTAAAGATAATTTCAACTTTGGATTTCCATTCTAGAACATTTCCATTTCACATCAACATGTGGAATATGAATACGCTCCCACTAAATCAAAGATCCCTTCTTTATCTTTGACATATCAGTCAAACTCTTTGACTATATCATCAAAGTGAAGATCCAACTTTGAGTTTCTTGTATTCAATCAATCACATTGATTAGTCCATTGTAACTTATAGACTTCATTTGCATTAATGGATTCATAAACCTTATAGGTTGTGTCACGTACACATCCTTATTTTATTCCTCATGGGAATGCAGTTTTAGTATTCGTATGCCAAATGTCTTAATCATTAAGTCACAATAGACAAGAATCACCCTTATCAAACTGTTATCCATGTGTCTTAATGCTTAAGACTCATTCACACTTATGGATTTCATACCAATGGCTGCCACCATCAAGGTCATACCTTATGGTTCACATGGAAGTCATTTAGGATGTAATGGTCATAAACCATAACTCAAAATCAGGTTCCTCATATTCATCTAGGTAGTTAATTTATCACATGACCAACTCATCACATAGATAATTGAGGTGTATCTTTCAAGGATATAAGAACTCACAACTCCTTATGATTCTTAATGTCCTTTATTAGTTGTGGGGTATTCTTTCTTTAAGAAGAACTTAGTTATTTGATAATCATCCTCTAACTCCTTAGAGTATGACTCCTTTTGATTTAGACATCACCATGCCTTAATCATGAGTTCACTATGATACACTATCATAATCACTCATAAGGTTCTCAAACATTTAGTCCAAGTATTTCATTCATTGATCCCATCCAGAATTAACACTTTACCAAATTCGTACTTCATCTATGATATTCCTGAACACTTCAAGATAATCATATTGGTATTTCTCTAAACACCATTTGAAGTACTAGCATTAACTTTAATAGGTATGTAAATACATTACATGTATGATACCTAATAGGATAATCATTCTCCCACTACTACTAGTGAAGATTGATTAATCATGTCTAAGAGATTCATGTCACTTATTGCTTCTCTAACCGAAAGTCTAGATTATCCATCATATGGAAACTAGAAATGAATTTCTCATGATTTATGCTAATTTGATTGTTTAAGTTTTCAATAACTTTTAGGTATCATTTTATCTTATGCATACCAAGTACCACAAGATAAACAAGGCATTGCCACAAAGATTGACACATCAACTTTATTAATTGCTATCATTATCATACAATATGCAAAAATAATGTGTTTCTATCCATTGGCAAATATGAAATAGCAGTTCATAACTCTATTACATTCCTTTAAGGATGAAAATAAACTAAAGTACTCCTATCTATGGAAGCAACATTTGCCCCATTTATTGGGTGCTTTACACTTTATATCTTGGTATCTTATACCTCAAAAAGTGTTACAAGTTTATTTCATGACACCTTCAGGTGGAGACGTTCGTTGCCTCCTTCTTCTTTAGTTATTCTAGATAGAGTGGACAATTCCTTTTCCAATGTCATGGCTTTTGACAATGGTGGCAATTGCCTCTCTTGGTCACGCCTCCCTTGGCCTTGAGAGTTGAAGACGACTTGGGTTACTGGCTAGCATCAGAACCTTTCTTAGCCTTGCCCTTGCCCTTGTGCTTGGACTTGCCTTTCTTGTTGTTGATCATCATCACAGACTTAGGATTGTCCTTCTTCATCTGTGCCTCGAATGTCCTCAACATGCCCAACAACTCTGTCAACGGCTTGTGAAAGTTGTTCATGTTGTAGTTCATCACAAACTGACTGCAGGATTCTAACAACGATTGCAGTATCACATCAGTAGCCAACTCTTGGCTCAAGGGAAATCCCAGTCTTATTAGGTTCTCCACATACCCAATCATTTTGAGTGTGTGAGGACCAACTGGATCTCCTTCTATCATGACACACTTGAAAAGCGCCCTGGAGACATCATATGTCTCTTTCCGTGCTTGATCTTCATACATGTTCTTGAGATGCAGAATCATCTCAATAACACCCATGTTCTCATGTTGTCTATGTAGCTCGTGGTTCATGGAGCACAACATTAAGCACTTTGCATCAATGGCATCTTCAGAATGCTTCTTATAAGCATCCTTTTCTGCCTTTGGTGCGGTAGGAGCAGGTTCCTATGGAGCTAGAGTATCTAGGACATAGATCTTTCGCTCTTGAGTGAGAACAATTCTCAATGTCCTAAACCACTCATGGAAGTTAGTCCCATTCAGCTTGTCCTTTTCAAGGATCGATCGCAACAAAAAGTGATTGTTGTTTGTTTTCATTTGTACTACAAAAGGAAATACATGCAATTTAGTCCAAAACTTAATTTTGACTTATTTGATTGATTTTAAATGTTGATGATATAATTAGGACTGCTTTGATACCACTGTTGGGTTTTTAGAGAAGACAGAGAAGGCAGCGTAAACAAAAATTTCTTCTCCCAAACCCAGAATAATGGAATCGTGTCAACGTCTATACAATAGGAAAGATGGTTTGTAGAGTCATACCTTGTCCCAAGGCTTGCTCAGCGACATTACCTCGCAGCTTGCGTGGTCTTCACCTCCAGTCTTAGACGATGTCTGTGTAGCTCCTGGTCTCACCAGGACTATCAGGATTGACAACTGTCCTCTGAGCGGCAGGAATCTCCCACCTCTGAAGTAGTCCACACAGACCACCTGGAACTCTGGCCTCCTTATCCCACAAGGAATCAGAAGGATTTGTACCCTCCTGTCGGTGTACTAGTCATCGACACACTCTCCTGCAACCAGTTACCTTTTTGTAGTTGTCTTTCCCTTGATGTGCCTCCCTTATCAGGTAGAACTTGCTCGGGCTCTCTCAGTTACCACAACTAGAGAGAACGACAACTTTGTAGAGCAACCAGTGTTTTGAGTTGTTGTACCTGATAAGCCCCCAATACCCCTATATATAGGAGAGTCATGGGACAAGGTTCTCTACCCCGGGTAATGTAGGATTAAAGCAGGAGTAGAAGGGTTCGAGATTTTCCACAAAACAACCAACTGCACCAGCTGAACCGATCGTTTCAAGCATGAACTGATCGGTTGGGGACTTGAGCTGATCTGTTCACACCTGAACTGATCGGTTGGGACACTTGAGCCAATCGGTTCAAGCATGAACCGATAGGTTCATGGTCCTGGTCCAACTCGAATTGACTTTCATGTTTGTTTCCAACTAATCAAATATTAGTCCTTGTCCAAATCAAATTTGTACAAGTGAAACAAATATGTATTTGCAAAAAGAGTATTCTGACTTTCCAAACGATCTTGGTTGGTCACACGAATCAACCAGTTCAACAATTAAGCCGATCGTTTCATTAACACATGAGTCGATCGGCTCACCACTTGAGTCGATCGGTTCATCAACCTGAGCCAATCGGTTCAGCCCTATGAGCTGATCGGTTGGGGCAGTAGACTGTGCAAATCAGTCAATTGCAGTTCCAATCAATCTAATACTCTCAATCATCTGTTCCAACACCTTGAACACTATGATTTTGAGCTATCAATCAATTGAGTGTTTAATTGAACTACTAAACTCCTTTAGTAATCAATCTAAACATTATTTGTGAATAAACTCCTCTTCCAGGTTAAATCCTATGTGTGAGACCATGCATGCCCATTTCACATTGGCAGTGAAAGTCCATAACACTTATGACTTCACAAGAAAAGAGCGGTGCCTACTACCCAAGTGAAAAGGAAAGTTGGAGAACAACTTTCAATCCTACAATTCATGAATGGTGTTACATTGAATGTATAATGCCTTTGTCACTGATATCCCGAATGAACTCAAGGCATGGAACTGTCATCCTGTCAATGTTCATTCACTTTCTTGATCTCAGAGTATATTGGAAGAGATATGTATGACATCAATATCATATACTGATTCACACATGCGTGCACACGCCTATCTCAATCCTACTCATCAAGTGGACATGGATATCAAACTCCCTCAGGAAGGAAAAATCCCATATCTATCACTCACCCCTCAAAAGCCCCATGTGTCAAAGCCACCCAATCATCACCTTTATATCAACCCATGTTTCAGGACTGCGTTTGATGATGTCAAAGTGTACCCAATGACATGTGTTGAGTGTAGTGATTTTAGATCAAAGAATCACACTCACCACCATCACTGTGAGAAGTGACTGGGACTACCATGTCATGGTTCCTTGTGTTAAACTCATGGTGGGTCTGCCCGGTAAACTTGTTCTCTAACAAGTACCTATGTGTTTGGTTTGATATCTCCATATCATGACTAATAAGATTCTGTCATCAACCAACACCACAATCTAATCTTGTGTGTCATTGTTGTCTATCTACCTTCCATAATGACATCTGACTAGGGACATAATAAGAATGTACAAACTCTTAGCATCCATATGATCTCATCGTTCAGGTCCTTAACCTGAAAGCATACGTCATTGAGTATTGTCATTCTCTAGACATTCAATCTATTCTATCATTATTTCATATGATTGAACTAGAAAGAATTGGAAGCTTGCCATTGATGTTTATCAAATCAATCTTAATGTATCCCACCAATCATCCCATGATTGGCTCTCAGGGCATACATACCAACAGTCATGCCCTTAGGAGAGACCTGAGGATAGACCTTCTTGTAAGGAGAATGAGTTGAGAGAGTTGGTCATGGAGGAAGAGATCTCCATTAATAGGTAGCGACCTGGCACACCCTCTGGATGATGCTAACCCTAACCCTAAGTGTTGGTTAGAGAGATGACATGATAGATCATGTGTGTGGGTGAACATGCTTTTGGATGCCTAGGACGTTGTGAGCCATATGAGGTTGGATGACCTAGTGCCTTTGGTGACCCAACCCTGGAAAGGGTCATGCATGGTTAGCGAGAAGGATAGCTCCTTCAATGATGAGGTTAGTGAAGAACCTATGGAAACCCCATGAGCTTATATGAGCATGGCATAGTAGGTGCCCAGAATGCGTCAGTAGTGCTCACAGTAGGCTAAAACCCTGGCCGGGAGAGTATGATGAATATCTTGTGAGATGAGAATAAAGGGCTATGGATAACCTTGAGCAAACATAAGCTTGAACATAGGTATCACCCATGTAGGGGTATGCTTGTGAGATCGATCCACCTTCATGAAGAGAAGACCTCTAGTAGTTAGGTTGTTTGTAGGGTTAGCTCTAGAGAGAGAGATCAGGACCCCAAGCAAGAAGGTTGGAAGCCTAGACTCTGAGATATTAGGAAAAGTGGGGAGTTGAGAATGATGCGACCTAAGTGGATGATAGTGGTTGCATCATGTTTGATCCCTGGAGGCTGATGATATCTTGGTTTCCATTAGAGGAACCAAACCCTAGAGAGAGGATGGAGCTTGTGGTACATATGTGTCCATGTTGTTGGTGTTTACCTTATGAGAAAGGAAGAAGAGTTCCTTAGACCTGGAGAGGTTTAGTAATAGAATGTGATGCCTTGTACCTTGTTGATTGTCCTTGAGGAGGACTCAACTATGAGGTGTTACTTCAATAGAAGGATGATAGGAAGTGCATGTCATGCCTTATACATGCTTGATATGTGGTTAAGAGGTTGAGCATGCTGTTGGACACCCAAAAAGCAAACCTAGGCCTAAGAAGGGAAGTTGTGTACCTAATGCTCATTATGTGATTTGAGTTTCTATAGATGCATGCATGGTACTTCTCATGGTTAGAGGAGAGGTAACCCCTTGATTTTAAAGGTATGTTTAATGAACCCCTCACAACTAAGTGGATGACATGGGAAGGTATGATCTTGATCCAATGTTGAGGATGAGAACTAGTATGACCTAGCATGGTTTAGTAGGTGGTCTGCTTGTTCCTTAGTATCTACTGGGTTAAGCATGCTCATGTGAATATAAACCCTAAGGATGTTTGTGACCTTGTTGTCAAGAGTTGTAGTTTCCTCCCATCCTGGGAGAGGGACCCTTTGGTAGGGTGTATACCAGTTTTGTGGGTTTTGAGGAAACCTAAAGAGGTCTCATAGGATCTTGAGAAGCTAAGTGAATAATACATGGTAAGAGAATGAACCCGTAGACCCATAGATTACCATCTCTAAGTACATGTGGATGTGTTACCATGGAGGTAACGGTATGGGGCATGACCAAGGTAGGAAGGTTTCCATGACCCCTAAGAAAGGATGGAAGTCAACCATGAATGCAGAGAAAGAGATGATGAAGGCTTGGGTAAGGTTCTAAGTTGGACATGTACTATAATAGAATCCTAAGTCTATCCTAGGGTCAGGTAGGGATAAGACTGATGGAAGTAGGAGTTGCCTAATTCCCTAGTTGCACATGACCATATGGTTGGGAGGTAACAACTATCATTGTTTGAGGGCCATGGGTTAGGAGATTGATCACCTTCATGAACACATGGGACCCAACGGGCGGATGAGTAGGGCACTCTCTGGATGCATATGGGAAGAGGGATGACCCCAAAAGTGTCGGCACCCTATAGACCTAGAGGAGATGACCAAGGATTGTGTGGTGACCCAAGTGGGTTCGAGACCAGTTTTCCAGGGAAGTAACTTTAATATCGAGATGATTGTGATATAGAGACATAAGTTGCACTTTTCAACTTAGATTTGAAGGTGTACCGGAAAGGTGGGATGTACCATCTCTACTCTTGGAACAAGAAGAACTTTGTATTTGGACTGTAGGCAAATGATTATTTCCTCTTGTTATGGGAGTGAGAGATAGGACAGTACGTGTGCCATACACCAAGGATAAAGATGATGTAAGTTGGAACGTTGCTATGAGGTATGAGGATAGAGATGATAACATACCCTTGTGGGGTGAATGAAACATGGATGGTTTACCAACACTAAGAGAAATAAGGTAGTCATCTTATGAGGATGTTTTTATCATGAGCTATGAGTTATACATGGTTGAGTTCAAAAACTAAGAGGATGAGCTCAGAGTTTCTTGATGAAGATAGACTTAGAGTCCGAGATGAGATGATAAGTGGAATACATGGAGGTGTATGTCTTCAACATTACCTAACACCTAAGGATGTGAAGTGGTAATGGATGCTTTGGATGAGATGCAATTTAGCTAGAGGCTAGCAAAGGTTGTTATGTTAACCCTAAGTTTGGAAAACACTCAAATGCAATGATATCAGTTGATCAAGTTAGTAGTTGTTTGGTTAGACAACCTAGGCCTTGATGCAATGAAAGGATGGTGGTAGAACCTCAGATGCACTTCTTTGGAAAAGAAGGTGAAGAAACCCTGACTAGAGTGGTTTAGGGTTTCAGAGGAACCGATCTTGAGGAATCATGACATACATGAGATCATTATTTTTAGTTCGTCATATACCAGGGTACTACCAAGATAATAAATGACAGTAGTACTTCGGATGCCTAAGATGAAGTTGCATGTGGTATGTGGCCATGCAAGCCAAGAAGTGAAGGACGAACACCAGTAACCCAGTGCATTGATATAGAGGATAAAAGAGTCCCTGAGAGGGAATGGGAGTTAATCACTAAGGATGTTGTGGTAAGTCTCCCTGGACCAAGGAAGGTCAAGATGTAATATGGGTTATGGTAGATCGCCTTACCTATATGACATGAAAAAAAAAGTATTGTCAAGGGACATATCTGGTTGAACTACTTGTAAGAGTGAGAGATGGTTCAACTACACCATGATGCGAGTTTAAAAGTTCTTGAGTATAACCGAAAGGTTCACTTACATGCGGTGGAAGTAGGTACATGAAGAACTCGATAATAGTACAGTTTATCACCCCTAACTAATGGTTAGTGTAATCCAGACTAGAGGGTCTGATGAGAGCATGTGTGCTCGTTTAGGGTGATATCTAGAGATAGTTCTTGTCTTCTGTGAAATGTGATGATAACCACCATAGCCAATATTGGGTTCAAAAGAAGCTCTATAAGGGAGATTGTGTCGAGCACCACTTCATTAAGATGATTTTGGTGAAGGGACCTCACGAAGGTCAAGAAAGAACCACAGTGTGTGCAGATGAAGTCGCTTTGATCGTGCAATGGCTAAAAGAGAGCCCAGGGGCGACATGAGTCATGAGTTGATGCAAAGCAGACTGACATGCAGTTCACTGTGGGAGAGTATGTGATGTGAAATACTGATCCCTCTAAGCTACAGTTGAGAAAGTTGAGTCCATGATATATGGCTTACTTTACATTCATGTTTTCATTGCATATGTAGTTTGTCATATTGAAGTAAATTTTTTATGGTAACTATATCTGTATAACATGTCAATGGTTAGAATTTCCCATTTTAGTTGGTGAATATAAGAATTATGTTACATGGAAAAGATTATATCAAGAAAACTTTTCATTAGTAGGGGGAGATGATGATTGTTATGTATGTTCTTATAGATGTTATCTTGTTGGTGAAGTGGTTACTTTGACTTATTTACTATATAAATCATATGTAAATGTGTTATTTTGTAGGCATCGCATGGATCTTCGTGAATAAATCAACATTTCCTTTAATAAAACTATAGCTTGATTGGAAAATGTAATGTTTCCTAAAGACATAAAAGTTATTGTATGAGACTTGTAGTCATAGGGTTGATTTTATAAAAGTGTTGGCATATTTCAAAATGTGAAATTATGTATTCAACAAATAATTTCTTTAAATTTATAAGAAAGATAGATCAATCAAATGTGTTTATATGAAATATATGCAAATTTTCTATTCTTCTTATATTTGGTACTATGATTCTAATATGAATCCAAGTTTTTTAACTATATTTATTCTTTTTAATTATTGTTTGAGTTATATATAATAGACATTTCATATAACAGACACAGTGTATGGAGAACTTAATTCAACTAGCATGATATGATTTGCAACAAAAAATATGTTGATAGGTTTTTACCATTTTCTTGAACCTTACTAATGTACTATGAGGAAGCAGAAAATAGATAAGTTACAATTTCTAGTTTTTTTTATTAATATGATGCATTATCTTATAGTTGTATATTAAAATCCACATATTACTTGAGAACCCATAAATTATGATTTGCCTTATGGATCTTTGAATTTGGCCTACTCCTTAAAAGTACATATGCTTGAAAGTGAACAAGTCACTCTTTTCCATTGAAGTTTCCATCTTCATAGATATGAAGTATAAAATATAGAAGTTTTATTATTAAAATAAAGAATAGGAATGTATACAAATATAATATAAAATTACATTAGACAATTTGATTTGAGAGAAGTTTTAGAATCATGTGTACTTTAGTATTGTATATTTTTATAAATGGTATATGACTTGTATTTCAAATGATTACGTTTATGATAAGGTAAAAAAGCTATATTTATGGTAAGTAAGTACATGTGATTTATATATATGTATACTTCTACATGTGTATTTATTTGTATATATATGTCTTCGTGTTTGTGTATCCATTCATTCAATATCCATCGATGTAACTAAGTGCATGTGACTTTTGTTTTGTGACAGCAAGGCATATAATTGTAACTAGACAATTAAAATTGAAAGTGGAGATGGCTCCGACACTGGTTTCCAAGGCAATTTTGAGGGTGAAACTGGTGGCGATGGCGGCAGAGAGTGTCAGATATGACAAGGCAAAGGCTAACCAAGGTAACACAGGAAAGCTCAAAGATCCTGGGAAGAAGAAGGATAAGGGAGGAGCATTTCATTCGGTTTGCATCGCATATGAATCGAGATCAAGGGCAGATCTGGTCTTGAACAAGGAGAGTCTAAGTGAGACTAAGCTTACCAAAACTGCAGTCTAGACTAAGCTTACCAAAACTGCTTGATGATTATCCTGAGTTATGGGGTGAAGTTATCTCTTCTAATGTTAGTGTTCATCGTTTGATTGGTCTGCATTTCAAAATGTTGAAAAAAAGAAAATCTCTCTTTAGATTTATAACTAGATTAAGCAAGATGGCTTCTCTGAGATTGTTAAAGCTACATGGTTGAGTACTTCCCCTGAAGGATCTCCTATGTTTAAGATTTACAAGAAGCTGCATGCAGTGAAAGGTGCCTTACTGAAATGGAACAAGGACTTTTTTATTTGTAATTTCAATATAGTGTTAATGCCTTAGTTGAAAAGGATATTTTATTATAATTATTCATGCCTAAATAAATAGAATTTATAATAAAATTTAATATACAAAATGTTATAATAAATTGGTAATATGGTTACCTTAGCTATTTATTCATTACTCTTATCTTTGAATAATGATCTTTTCCCATTCTTGTTTCAATGACAATTAGTATAACCTCTCAATGTGTTTCCCAAGACTAAGTCTCACATTAATGCATTTTAATGCTTTCCTTTTTATTTTTTAGGTATCCATGTGCTCTTTACCAAGAATAAAACTCACTTAATTGTAACGATATGACTAAAATTGTTATAAAAATATGTCTATATAATAATGTGCTCATAGTATGCATGTAGAACATGATTGAGATAATAGTAATGGAGTTATTTCATCACACCATTCCTCCTTGTAATGTTAATATTGTCCAACATTACTCCATCACCTTTTCAATAGTGTTTAATTATGTGAGTTCTTATGATTTTCGACTTACCTCCTCTTTTATAAAAAATATTCTACTTCCTCAACTTATAGATCTTAGTTCTTATCAAACATTTTGGTAATTATTTACGGTTCTCTAATATTGCAAGATAAACTATAGATCTTAGAATTAATCTTATTTAAAACCTTATTCATGTATTTATGCTATCTTTTCTAGCTTTTTGGTTTGGTATACATTGTCCTTAAAATTCAGATATTATGTACTAGTTACTTTATTTAATGAAGGGGTTGCTTGATATTTTTTAATACTCTTAGAAAATCATATAACACTTAGCATAAATTCTATGCCATTTTTCATTCATAGAACAAATTAAATGCCATTTTTCATTTAGAAAAGCCTACATATTATAGTCCATTTACTATATTATAGGAAAATATTACAAGGTTATAAATAATAAAACCAACACATGCATCATCATTTTTTATAAAATCCACATGTATCAACAATCCATTTATCTTGAAATTGTTAATAAAATCACATCCTTAGTCTCTATAATGTCATTACTAAATATATAATTATAGTTTTCAAGTTATACTTTCTTTTAAGTTTCCTGATGCATTATTGTGAAGGATGTTGCTCTATATTTGTGAGAGTAGTTGTGCATAACCATTAGAATGAACCTACTAAACATACCTTCCACAACGATAAAAAAAGTATAAAGTTAGGATACATTGAAGTTTCTTGTATTAATTTTGGATGAATGTGAGTGTGTGTTTGTGTGTGTATATATATGTAAATATGCAATGTTTACATATATATTACATATATATACATATATTTTTGTTTATATATACATGCATATATATATATATATATGTATAAGTATATAGATACACACACACATATATATATATATATATATATATATATATATAACAATTTTCTCATTCTTTAACTACACGACATTTTCATAAAGACAAAGTTTACTAATTCACAAGATCGTTTCCTTTGCTAATAAATTTTTATAATTAATTACTCTATCATTTATAATGAAATAACTTATATAACTTAAAATATGCATATAGATGTTACTATTTATAGTCTAACTTGCTTTTATTAAAATATAGATGAATTAGGAGACAAGAAGAAGTAATATGTAGTTTGGAATATGTGGCATGGCAATGGCATTGAAGTAAATTACCTATGATGATATAAAATGAGAAGATTTTTTGTTAATAGAAAGATCACACTATATTCACATGAAATTTATATGTGACTTCACAAAATAATTAAATTAAATGAAAAAATAATGATTATATCCCAAACAAATACCATATTTTACGGTGGTCAATATTGAAAAACATAGATATTTTGTTGTTGACATGTCAATTTATTGATGAGAGTACCATGGAGAACTCCATAAATTGGTTACAAAATAATATGTGGTTTGCTCATATATCATAAGTGTAGATTAGAAATTTGAGATTACGATGAATATGTATAGAACAATAAATTTTTGTTTGAAAATCCAAAAACTCCTTCATTTGGATTCCCAAAATTTTCTAAGGTACTTCAATTAATGTAGCGACAAACATATGTGGAATTTTTGGATCGAACCACTTTCACTTATGTCTAATCATGTTTAACATACCACATTAGAGTTACCTTTTGTCCCATCTTAAAGATTTTGGAGAGGAAGGGTTGCATGAAGTCCAAATTACTGAGAGATGGTGGATTTATGCCTTCTTCATATATCTAATCACTTTCACCATATGGTTCTTGATATGTAGGTCACAGATAAGGATGATCCACAACATGATAAATCTCAATGAAGGTGATATGGACACCAAAAAGAGATCAAGGTGATTCTTTCATAGTATTCAAGTGGTGATGGGCACACTTTTCCTTTCCTTCCTATTCATCACGAGAATATTAAGCAAGGATTTTCCCTAACAACTTCTTGGTGTCCACATTAGAACCATTGACGTCTGTCATATTGGGTAGCATCATTGTCTACACCTTACACATAGAGAACCATGGGATTCAAGTGATAAATCAGCTAAAGAAGGGCTTGAACTCATCATCACTGACACATTTGACTTTTAAGGAGCCCTACCACTAAATGACACTAATGACTGACCTGTTCACATGTATCATCATGCTCATCGAGAGCATCGCCATCTGTCAAATTTTTGCCAAGTTAAGGAACTACATCATCAATAGAAACAAAGACATGATCGTCTTTCAGTTCATGAACATCGTTGGATGATTCACATCCTACTACCTCATGGAAAGACCCTTATTGAGATCTGAATCAAGTTTAACACCAGCTACCAAACCTCCTTGTTGAACGTTGTCATGGAAATGGCTCTCATGATCACGCTGCTCTTCCTCATATCTCTCTTCCACTAAAAGTTGATTGTTGTACTCAATTTTATAATTATTTAAGCAGTGATATGGACGATTGGCTATGAGAAATCATGACATTTGTTGAAGGTGGACATGGTTAATTTATGTGTTTGCATGGGGGATATTATTTGGGGTGTTCGAGAGTTTGGAGATTGGAATGGTGATTGTAGTGGGAGTGTCTATCTTGAGGGTATTGTTCTTTATCACAATACCTTGAACAATTATTTTGGGGAAATTACCCATTTTTTCATCTATCACATGATGGATCATAACCCAGAATCCAGGACCACATCTGGGGTGCTCGTGTTGTAGATCAACACACCTATGTACTTTGCAAACGTAACCTACCGTAGTGAGAGGAGATACCATTGGATCTAAAAGGAGGATGATGATCTGGACACCAACCTAGATTGAGCTCTCATTGGTCTGTCATTTTCGTGAGTTCACTGGTGTTGATGTTGGTCACCACTCCCATTTTTAGGATGACATACTCTAGTGGGTGTTGTCTGTTAGCGTCCATCTTGTCTTCCTCCTCATGGATCCAAGGAGATGGGAGATCCTGAAGATATCTTGTGTTTGCCAAGTACATAGGTACATCTATCTACAACACGAGCACAATTGGGTAATTTCCCCAAAATAGTTGTTCTAGGTTTTGTGATAAAGAACAACACCCACGAGATAGACATTCTCACTACAATCGCCTTCCCAGTCTATAGACTCCCAAATACCACCTCGAGATACTCCCCCATGCAAACAAAGAAATCAACCTTGTTCACTTTCCACATATGCCATGCATTCTCATACTCAATTGACCCTATCACTGTTGTATTAATTATAGAACTGAGTACAATGAGAGACTTGTTGTGGAAGTATGTTGTTAGGAAGAGCATCATCATCATGACTAATATTTCCATAATGATGTTGAACATGGCGATCTTGCAGCTGGCGTTGGAGTTTACTGCAGTGCGTGAAAAGGGTCCTGAGTTCAGGTATCATGATGAGAAGAAGCCATCTATGTTCTTGAACTCATAGGTGATCATCTCCTTATTTCCATTAATTTAGAAGTTTTTTGACATGGAAAATCTACATCCGAAAACAATTCCCTCCATGAGAGCGATAATGTTCATCACCCTGTCGTCTTTAGTGTTGAAGAGAGGTAGGGTTGAAATGAACGTGAGATGTTTCAGTGTTGGTGGGTTTATGCCCTTCTTCAGCTTTCTAATCGATTAAATACCATGTTTCTTTGTGTGTATGGGATAGGCGATGATTCTACCCAGTATGGTAGATGTTAATGAGGTAGGTGTGGAAACCAAGAAGAGCTTAGGCTAATTCTTGCTTATCATTCTCGTGATCAATTAGAAGGAAAGGAAGATAATTCCCATCGAAATGCTCTCCCATCACCATAGGTGCCTCTGAGAGACAACATATCCTATTAAGTGTATGTTGTACATTTTTTTTCACTATATATAAGTAGTGAGCTATTGTTTATCTCGTCAATCATTTGTCTGTAATATTGTTTTTATTTAAACATAAAAACATATAGAATATATATGTATAATTTGTTTTTCTATACATGCAATTCAGGTGTTCTGTTTATTTTCTTATTGCTCCTCTCTTTTTATCTCTGACCCCTATACCCTTCTTCACCTCCCTCTTGTTACAATGTTGGCATTGTTTTGGCGAATGCACTTCACCCTCTATTGTTTCCCTATTCCTCTTTAGACTATCTCTCTATACCTAACCCCTTTGTTTTTGTCTATCTCTCTCTAAACCCCATTTTGCGTCATGCACAAGATGGGTAGGCCTTCGTGATTCAAGTTGTGCTTTGAAATTTTCTTATAGAATTTTGATTTTTCCATCATCATAATTTTTCCTAAACATATGCAAGAAACAAATTTGACTTCATCCTTTTTTATGGAAACTTCCAAAGGTCTATTTTGCATCCTACCCAGAGGGTGCAAGTTCACAAGGATTACATAACATATCATTTTGACTCTTCACTATTTCCATTATGAAGATATCATACCCTCAAATTAGGACCACTACGTTACTCCATCTCATACAAATCTTATTTGGAGGTCAAAAAAGAAATTCAAATTTCTAGTTAGTTGGTGCTTATTTTTGTATGTCTGACTCAAGTGTACTTAGGCTTAGTTTTCTATAACTTTTAGAACCATTAAACAATTGACATATACATTAGGGAAACTTCCACCTCATTCATCATAATCTTTTAAGAAATGATACAGTCAGCCCAAATGATGATAGCCCCAAGTGTGAATTGCCATTGAATCTAGTCCTTGAATATTCCCGACAATGTAGCCTCTAGGAAATTAGTAATGGCAATGGTCTTGAAGCATCCTTTTATCCATAAACCTTGTGTTCCATTTCCACAAAACTTTTAGCTAAATGGTAGTTCTATTAACTACACCAACATCAAAATTGATATTCCATTTCTTTTGAGGTGGAGTCGCCATATCGACTCGCACATCACTGTATGAAGCTTCTTTTAAATTGTGTTCTTGAATTCAACATTACATTTCTTTACTAAAGTTTTGATCATGCAAGTAGCATGCATCACATTGACCTACATGTTGTTGAAATATGGTTATTATGTTCCGTATTGTGCATGGACCATCATAGGTTCCTTTGTTCTTTAGATGTTGAGAAAACCATTTCATCATATTCTATACACTATATAATTCATTATTGAATTTAATGTGAAAGCTATAAAACCCAATCCTTCATCATGACCATCATAATCTAAGCCTCAATGCCAATAATGTTGGGGTCAACTACATGGATCCTTCTTTTCCAATCAACTATGTTATGGGCCATACTTTGATCAATGTGTAATGATTCAAAATATCCCTTTATAATATTTTCCCAAGTCAATTAGCTATCCCTCAACTTCTTTTAATTGTACTTAAATCAAAACCTTTCTCTTGATAGGTGCATTTTCCAGTTTACGATGCACATATCCATACCATCTTAGATGACCTTCATGGAACTTGTCCTCAATGCTCACTGCCCCCACTTTTTCTCGATATAGTCATTCCTCAAATCATCTTTTCTTGACTCTCACACATTCATTAGAACATACTCATTTTGGCCACATTCTTCTTGTTGAGTCCTTGTTTCTTCACTTCCCAAAATCCACTCCCATATAGCGCGACTGCTTTTTAATCTGAGAGGGATCTTCTGGTCACATACTACTACAATTTCACTCCATATTGAAGTTACCTTTTGTCCTAGCTTGATGGTTGTGGATAAGTAGGGCTTCATGGGTCAAAATTGTTGAGGGATGGTACATTTATGACTTCTTCATATCTCTAATTACTTTCACCGTAAGGTTCTTGATATGTATGTCACAAGCAATGATGATCTACAATATGATAAATGTCAATGTTGATGACATAGAAACCAAGAAGACATCAAGGAAATTCTTTCTTAGAATTATTTCTTAGTACTCAAATGGTGATGGGAACCCTCATTGAGGGCATTGCCACCGCCGAGGGCATCACTATTGGGCATTGCTTCTTCATGTTCAAGAACTACCAAATTGACAAGAATAGGGATATGATTGTCTTTTGCTATGTCATCCTCGAAATGGGACTGATAACCAACATCAACACAAGGAACATCACTATTCTTTAGGAACTAAAGAAGGTGAAGGATTGGCGGGAGCTTAAAATTGTACTCTCCAACCCAAGAAGTGAAGTGACGAAGAAGTTGGACAAATCCAAGGTATGGGAGGAAATCAGTTAGGATTGTGTCTATCTCACCATCTGGGAGGCCGTTAAAGGGTGCAGCTTCACTCTTCACACTCATGAAGGCATGGTAATAATAGATGGAGGTAAAAATGTAGTGTTATTGGCACCCCCTCAGTTGTGGTGAAGTCAGTGGCCATTAATAATGTCATGAGGACCACATCATCTTAGGAATTGATCAGAGACTTGTATATGTATCTCATGCTCCCTAGGTTGCAATCTAACATTGACCAAAATCCATCAAAGGAATATTACATATAAAAGGAAGTGTTGGACTAAAGTGTCATCATATAGTTTTAAGTCATAAAGGAATAATATATAGAAATACATGCACAAAGATGTTTAATTAATGATGTATAATCTAGTACACATGAGTAAATATTATTGATTTATGTTGTGTAATATGATATGTATACTTTGTTTCATATTTATGTGCATGCATTGACCATTATGTCAAATTATGTTTTATGTTGTGCACTTCACATTATATATGATTAGTGAATTATTGTTTTTCTCGTCATGCATTTGTTTGTAATATTTTTCAATTTACATATAAAATATAGAATATTTATGTAAAATACATTATTGTATACATGTAATTCAGGTGTTATGTTCATTTTCTTATCACTCCTCTCTTTCTATCTCTCACCCTCTTTCCCTTATTCACCTCCCTCTTGTTACAACCTAGGCATTGTTCTTGGGGATGCACTACACCCCTCTATTTTCCCCGATTCCTTATTGCACTATCTTTCGATTACCACCTCTTTGTTTCTGTTGTCTCTCCCTATAAACCATTTTTCCCCATGCACAAAATGGGTAAGTGTTCTTGATTCAATAGGGGCTTTGAATTTTTTCCATTAGAAAGTAGATTTTTGGTTTTATAAGTCTTCATGGTTAAGTTTTTTTCCTTAACATCTCCTAGAAACAATTTCAACTCCCTCCTTTTTTTGAAACTCCTAATAGATCCACTATTCATCCCACCCACAGGGTGCTTGTTCACAAGTATTACATAAGGAATGATTGTGAATCTGACCTAATTCCATTTCGAATGTATCATACATGAAATTAGGACAGTTACACCACTCCTCATACAAATCTTGTTTGGAGGTCTGTTTAGCAATTCAATTTGCTACTTTTTTGGTACTTCTCTTCCTATGAGTGTGACATAATTGTTAGGCTGATTTTTTATAGCTTTCATAATTGTTGAAAATTTGGAATATACTTGAAACATCCACCCCATTCATCAAAATCTTACAGGGTGCATATACATTTACTCCAAATTATGATACCCATTTTGCAAGTTGGCATTTAATCTAATCATCTGGTATTACCTACAACTCTACCTGTAGAAAACCAGTGATGTCGATATTCTTGAAGTAGTCTTTATTCCATGAACCCTATGGTCCCTTGCCACAAATATTATTCTTGATTTGTAGTTCTATTTGACTACATAAAGATCAACATTGACATTACATTTCTTTAGTTGTGGAGCCTCCCACCTCAGCTCACACATCATCACTTGAAGCTTCGTGTAAATTGGGTTCTTGAATTACACTTTACATTTCTTATTAGAGTTTCAATCATGCATGTTGCCTACAATGTAATCACCTACGTGATATTAAAAATATGGTTATTATGTGGCTTCCGGAATGTGCATATACCATCATAATTCCCTTTGTTCTTCGTATGGTAAGAAAACCATTTCATCACATTCTATACACTAGAAAATGCCTTATTGAATTTTCTATGAAAGCTATTAAATACCAATCTTACATGGTCATCATAATCATCTAAGCCTCAACCCCAACAATTTTTGGTTCCACTACATGAATCCTTCTTTTCCAATCAACTCTGCTATGGATTGTATTTTGATCAAGATATAAAGATTCACAATATCTCTTTATGATATCTTCAAAATTTAATTGAGGTCTTCCTGTGGTTCTTTTAATTATGATTTAATCAAAAACCTTGCTTTAAATAGGTGCATTTGTTAGTCAACAATGCACATAGTTGTACCATCTTAGACACATTTCATGCAGCTTGTCCTCAATGCTTACTACCCCATCTCTATTCCCGATATAGTAATTACTCAAACGATCTTTTGTTGTTTTCATGCACATCCATCTCAACATACTCATTTTTTCCGTATTTATCTTGTTGAGACCTTGTTTCTTCACTGCCAAAAACTTAGTCACATATAGCACGGCTGGCCAAATAACTTTTCTTTAAGACTTGCTTTTTAGTATGATATGGATCTTCTGCACACATACTACTCTAGTTGCATTCCTCCACTTAAAGCATCCTATTGTTATCCTATGAGAAACATTTGGAACTCACCCTCCTTTTCAATAATATATCAAAGTAATGAAACTTATCACATTGTGGTATATCCATTCCAACCAACTTGACCTCACCATTCACAATTTTACATTGGCTAAAAGTCCAATGCACGTATTCAGTTTTTCTTCTTCCAATCATAAATCCATTAGATTCCAATGCATTTCTCTAAAGTTCAACTTTATCATTTAATATTATTTTCTTTAATCAATCTACACAATATCATCAAAAAATAAGATGCACCGAAGGGATATTATCTTGAACATGCTTTGTCAAGTCATTCATAACAAAAACAAATAGATACAGGTCGAGTATATATTCAACAATGATAGGAAATCTTTGTAACTCTCATCCAAGAGTCCTAACACTTACCTTTGATCCATCATGCATGCATTTAATCATCTCAATGCATTGTATAGGAAATCCATTTCTATGCAAGACCCTCCATAACACTTCTATGGGTAAACTACAATAAGCTTTTTCCAATTAAATAAACACCATATACAAATCTGTTTTTTTCTCTATACTTCTTATGAAGTTGCCTTATCCGAAAAATAACATTTTTTGTTCATCTCGTACGCATAAAACCAAACTAGTTGTTTGGCATATGTCTTATACATCTTAGAGTTTTCTCAATAATCCTCTCTAAAACCTCAAAGTGTGACTCATCAACTTGGTACCTTTGTAGTTTGTGCAACTATTAACACCTCATTTGTTTCATCTTGATGTTCTCTACTAATGAAGACCTTACTACGGAGGTTGAAGGTGACCCTTGGTTCATTGTTGGTAAGCCCTTGTTCATGAAGAAGTGGGAGAGAGGCGAGCCGATGGAGAAGATGAATTTATCAGAGATGCCTATCTAGCTTAAAATTCATGATCTACCTCTGGAGCTTTGGGATGATGAGATGTTCAATTTCATCAGTTCCTTTCTGAGGAATCCCCTTCGAGTTGATAAGATGACTGCGGAATTTACCCGCCTTGAGTATGCTCATCTTCAAGTTCTGATTCCGATTGATTTCAAGTTCCCCAAGGAGATGACTATTCAGAATGAAGATGGTCAAGTTGACAACATCCTATTCGAATATGAATGGTATCCGATGAAGTGTAAAGACTATGGGAACTTTGGTCATGAAACTAGCCTTTTTTCTAATGCTCCCAAGGGAAGTGTTCAACCTTGGGTGGTAATGCATTTTGACAAACAGACATGTGTCCCTAAGCCTAAGATTGTCAGAAAAATTGAAGAGGATAGCGAGGTTTACATTGATGCAGTGGACATCATTAATAACATAGTGAGTAATGAAGTTGTCATCCATGTTTTGGTTGTAGACTCCTCAGTCGAAGGGTCTATTGCGCAAGTGAATAACACAGCTTCATTGGAGGGAAAGATACTTTTGTTAGGCATGTTGAATGCCCCTAAATGTTTATTGACCCTGATCTCCTTCCCAGACCAGGGTTGGGAAATAAGGAGGAAATTGAAGTCCCCTCTGAGAGTGCTTCCTAAGTAAGCTACGAGTATTGCTCAAATCTCTCTAAAAAATACTCTCCTCTCTCAAACTTTGAGGGAGTGGATATCGGTGTGGTGGTGTCAAAATCCCCGGAAGATGACACATCAGGTCAGGATATTGCGGGTGGTCCCAACTCAACCAATCTTCATAATGGTTAGATCCCTCTCGATTGTTTCTTGGAATGTGAGAGGGTTACATAATAAGATCTCTCACGTAAAGAGGAAGTGACCAGAAACACAGCCGATATTTACATTCATCTGGAGTTAAGGTTGAGTAAAAATGATATTACCTCTGTCTTAAGTTCTATGTGGCAAGACGTGCATTTCATCTCCAATTCAGAGTTCTACAAGTATACTGGTATTATTGTTCTTTGGTTTAATTAGGCAATCACTGTGACTAAACAAATGGACAACAAATAGAGCATCCATTTTCTGTGAATTTCTTAGATAAATCATTTCATCTTTCTGTTGTCTATGGATCAAATGATGATAATGATAGAATTGTCCTCTGGAACTCTATCAGGTCTATCAACTATTTTGTTCATTGGTGTATCTTGGGAGACTACAATGCTGTTAGACTGAACAGAGAAAAGGTTGGGAAACATCCTCCATCCGCTAAAAGCATGAGAGATTTTAATGAGATTTTTTCTAATACAAATTTAGTTGAGATCAGTACAAAGGGTCATTTCTTCACATTGGACAGTAGGAGTAAGAAAGGTATATCTACTTTCTCCAAAATTGATAGAATCCTTAGCAATTCAAAGTTGCTTGAAGATTATCCTGAGTTATTGGGTGAAGTTATCTCTTAAAATGTTAGTGATCATTGTTTGATTGTTCTGCATTTCAACACTTTGAAAAAAAAATCTCCCTTTAGATTTATAAATGCCTGGATTAAACAAGATGGCTTCTCTGAGATTGTTAAAGATGCATGGTTGAGTACTTCCCCTGGAGGAGCTCCTACATTTAAGGTTTATAGGAAGCTACATGCAGTGAAAGGTGCCTTGCTGAAATGGAACAAGGAGTCAGTTGGTAATTTCTTTTCTAAACCAAAAGAATGGGAAGCTCTGGTGTTAGAATCTCAATGGGAGGTTGATCAAAATCCATTGAACAATGAACTTCAAATGCATATCAATGACTTAAGAATCCAAGCTAATAAAGCTCTGAGATGTGAGGAATCACTTCTTAAAAAAAAGTTGAGAGTCCTCTAGCTTAAAGAAGGAGATAAGAATTCCAAATTCTTTTATATGTCCTTGAAAACCAGATGTATCTCCAATAATATCCAATTTCTCTTAATAAATAGTAGCAATGTGTATGATCAAGAACAGATTAGTTTGCATGTTGTGGATTATTTCAATTCCCTTTTCAACTCCTCCTCCAAGAATCATGTAGACTGGTCCAAGGATTGGATTCTCCCAAAGATTTCTAAAAGTCAGTTGGAGGTTCTAAACAAACATGTTTCTAGAGAAGAAATAGATGATATTGTTAAAGGTCTAAGGAAGGACAAAGCCCTTGGCCCGGATGGTTTCAATGGCCAGTTTTTCATAACCTATTGGGAAATCGTTGGGGATGATATAAGCAAAGCTATTCTAAGTTTCTTTGAAATAGATAAATTACTGAGTGAATGCAATAATGCCTTTATCACTCTAATTCCCAAGTGCTCGGGTGCTTACAATCACAATGAATTCGACCAATTTCTTTGTGCAATGTGATCTATAAGGTCATTATGAAAATTATGGCTAATCGGTTGAGTGTTATCTTCCCTGGGCTTATAGATGGGATTCAGATGGATTTTATTAAGGGGAGATCGATTGGTGATGCCATTCTCTTGGAGAATGACATTCTAAGCTTGTCTGCTAACTCTAACAGATCTGAGAAGATTTGTAATCTCAACATAAGGTTGATCTTTCGAAAGCATACGACTCTATTCACAGAGATTACATTCTCTTTATTCTAAATAGTATGGGTTTCCCTCCAAAATGGATGAACTGGATTGGTGTTTGCTTCTCTACTGCCTCTTATCAGATTTTGATCAATGGAAGCCCTTCTTCTCACTTCTTTGCTTCTAATGTTGTTAGACAGGGGGATCCCCTAGCACCATACATATTCCTTGTTGCTATGCAGGAATTTACTTCTTTAATTAATGCCTTCGTGGCTAAGGGAAGCATCAAACCTATAAAAAATGATATGGGTTTAATGATTTCCCATATTGTGTTAACTGATGATCTTCTTTCTTCACTAATGCTAACAATGAATCTGCTATTTCTATTAAGGATCTATTCCATGAATTCTTTAGAATCTCGGGATTGAAACTTAACAACTTAAAAAGTCATTTGTTTGCCATTAGGAGTGTCACTGCTGAAAGAGACACTACTGTCTCGAGTTTCCTGAATATTCATATCTCTGAACTATCTGTTAAATACCTTGGTCTCCCTTTATGTATAGGTAGGCTCATGAAAGACATGTGCAATCCTATCTTGGATAAAGTTAGAAATAAACTCGATCTTTGGAAATGTAATCTTCTTTCTCAAGTTGGGAGGATTGAACTAGTTATTTCTACTATTTCTTCTTACCACATATTTTGGACTTCTGCCTTTCCTATCCTGAAATCAGTTGTTCTACAGATGGAGAAGATGATGAGAGAGTTTATTTGGGGTGATAGTGAGGACAAAAACCATCTTCATATGGTTTCTTGGGAAACCATTTGAAAGCCTAAAAAAGAAGGCAGTCTAGGAGTTAGACGTGTTGAAGACTGGTCTAAGGCTGGCATTCTAAAAAATCTATGGAACATTGCTACTGACAAGAATTCTCTTTGGGTAAAGTGGATTCATGGCTATCACCTCTTGAATGATTATATTTGGTTCGTGAGAAGCAAGCAAAGCTTCCAATGGCTTTTCAGAAGATTTCTCAAGCTCAAATTTTTACTGACTCCTCACATTAATTTCCTTATCAGCCATGGTGAAGATACTTTGTTCTGGAGAGATCTGTGGATTCTTTGGGGTAAAAACTTGGTGGAGTTGATAGATAAACAAGTCATGATTCAGATGGGCAATGAGTTCAGTGGTAGAGTAAGTTGTTGTATCGTGAATGGTTCTTGGTCTGCTCCTGATTGTAGATGTTCTAGAATGTTGATGGACCTTCTTATAAAGCTCCCAAAGCCTTCGGATAGTGTTGATTCTCTGCTATTTGGTAACTCAACTTCATTCAAATTGAAGGATGCTTGGAACCTGGTTAGAACTAAATATCCCGTCACCACTTGGGGTGAATGGATTTGGAAGGGCAAAGTCCCTAGAAGATGCTCGTCTTTCCTATGGAAATTGTTCCTTAACAAGCTCCCATCTCTAGAGTATTTGACGAGAGCGGGATATTCCACTATTTCTAGATGCATTCTATGTAGAAGAAACTCTAAAGATTTGAATCATATGTTCTTTCAGTGTGATTTTAGTCTTATCATCTGGTCTTGGTTTTCTAACACCTACGATTCATGTCCTAATTCCATGGAGGAGCTACCAAAGCTGAAGGGAGAATCCAAGATTGTTGCTGGCTTGGTGCTCTATTATACTTGGCTTGAGAGAAATTTTCGTATCTTCCACCATTTTGATAGTGTCCCTGATTCTATTTGGCAGAAAAGCCTTAGAGATGCGATATGTGTGTATAGATAGCTCTTTTCTTTCACACTTTGTATAGCTATCTTTTCTTTTTTTGTTCCTTTCTTTTCTAGTTATCTGCCCTAGATCACTCGATTGTAACTATCTTTTTGGTGGTAATACAAGGGAAACACGCTAGGTTCATAAAAAAAACATCTCCTTTGTTCTTATAGATCGAGACTATAGACATATTTCCAATCATTTGTCATCTTCTTTGTCTTCATAATATTGTCAAAGAATTTTTATAACCATGTAGCTCCTTCATCCCCCATACTCTTCCATAAATCAATTGCAATACCATGTGGACCACATGCCTTTTTCATTTCATCCTTCTAAAGCATTCTTGACCTTAGATAGTGAATCTTTTTGTGTGTAAGTGAAATCTCTTACATTTATTTCACCTGAATCTCATACTTTTTTCCTTATATGTCCATTTAACATTCGTTATCTATGTCGTCACTCTTCACAAAACTCAACCATCTTCGTTTTCGATGCACTTTACTTGACTCAAATATCTTCGTTTCCTTTCTCTTATATGAAACATTTTATGTATATATTATCCCCTTCACTAGTGTCCAACTTATTGTATATCTGATCCCCTTTGCTAGTATTCAACTTATTATATATCTTATCCATGTATCTCGACCTTGCCTCTAGAACTACCTTTTCAACATCTTTCTTTTTTTGTTTATATATCTGAAACAATGTATCATCTATACATTTGGACTAGAACCTCTAGATGTCCTTTTAAATTTATTATCCTTGTGTACTTCATCATTATGCCACCAAGTCTCTTTCTATGGAAGCCCACATCCATTGTACTCTCCTAAAACCTCTTTGGAAATTTTAGTTCTGATGGAGCTCATACTTTGCCACATAGAGTTAACATCTTTTTCCAAGTTCCAAGTTCTCTCCATGATAACTTCTGCATAAACTCTCAATTTCTTTTCTCCTTTGAGATTCCACCACTTGATACTTATATATTGTCTTCTATTATGCTTCCATTTTTTGATCTTCATGTTAACATCCCAAACCATCAACCTATGGTGATGGTGAAATTTTACCTAGGGACCACTTTAAAATCTTTTCATACTTTGTGACCCTACCATCTCGCAAGGACATAATAAATTTTTTTACATTGTGATTACTCTTGAATGTAATGATATGAGGATCTCTTTTCTTGACATGTGTATTTGCTAGGATCATATCCTAAGCAACTAAAAAATATAAAATCCACTTTCCTTCTCCATTTCTACTATCAAATCCAAAAAATACATGATCACTATAATATCTTAAATTGCTACTCTCCACATGTCCATTTAAGTCAGTCTCAATAATGCTATTCTCCTCTATCGGTATGCCTTGCTTCAGTTGATCCACGTTATCCTAAAAGTTCTGCTTTTCCCTCACTATGGTCAACTTGGTGTCATAAGGACTAACAAAATTCAAAATATTTCCCCCAAGAACAACCTTGACATCTATGATTCTAATGACCATCTATTTGATCTTGACAACATCATTCTTTGACATCTTTTCAGCTACAATTCAAATGTCATTTCTATGTATGTCAAGACATGTATACCAAATTTTGTACCATGTGTCTCCGGTCATTATGCATCATTCCCCTACCCATCTGATACCAGCAAGTAAACAATGTTAACTTTTCTTTTGATCATTGTATCCACTATCTCCAAAGACTTTCATGTCTACATGCCAATATTCCAAGTTCCCACTCTAATCCATTTTTGATGAACTTATTTTTTTACTTATGTCTTTTAAATAATACATATTTTCCTTACAAATTTTTCAATACATCCAAGAAATGATGCACCCGGGACTAGACTCCTTACCTAAAACCTTCCAAGGTTCAGAAACCCTTGCTTTCCATCAAAACAACTTTGTGTTGCTGTAGTGAAACCCCTTAATATTTATCACTACTAATAGGTACCATTGTAGTGCATCTCTAGGTAGAGACGCTTCAATGAAAGTTTTATAAGCATATATGTCATAAAAAGAGTGAAAATATTTTATGGATGATCATCAACCTACCACCAACCCTGCACTTTTTACGTTTGTATATAGAAACTCGATATTTACAAAAAAATCATGTAATATTCACAGCACAAACAATCTATTATGTTCATGCAACACATCTGAGTACTTGGAATCTTATACATGAAAACTACTCACTATAAACATTTAAGTCTTACCTAATTTTCAATCCATAGTGGGAAACTACTATACAGAGTAAAATGTCAACCAAGATGTACTCAATAAAATTAAAAATTCCAACTAAAAAAATATCAAACTTTTATAATTTATCAAATCATCAATTTACACTTTCTATCTCATATTGTTTCTTTGTGATGACTAGCTAGCTAGTGTCCTCCCCTCTTTGAGATAATGACACTTTCACCTATGGAGGTACGAAATATTGGGAGAGCACCATTTCCATTATCCACTATGTTGTTTATGGGATAAGACTCAACAAAGAAAAGATTAATAGAGCTAGGCAACAATTGGTTTTAGTGCAAATGTCAAAATCTAATTTATTCAATATTCAAAAAAATTGTATTGACTTTGAAGTGAAAAGATAAGATAACAAAAATTTTAGTTTTAGCACTATTAACCAAGTTTCATGTGTGCATTTCATCATGGAAGTGAATAGCACAAATGAGAATACATAAGTTAGTACCATGTATGAGTAAGATTCCAAACTTTTAACAATTAAGATTTCTATTGATGTAAAGCCTCAAGATCTACATGAGAGGATATTTTTGAGACATTATACTATAAGTCACTTGAAATAACTAATTACGCTTTATTAAATGGAATTTCATCGTAATTTACTTTTTAATGTGCTAACATCTCCCCATGATTGAAACTAGGTTCTACTTCATATTTATAATTTTAAAATACCATAAGGCAATTTATATTAAGTCACTCATAAGAGAAAATCTTATATGCAGATATACACTAGCATATATATCTCAAGGGTTTGGAATTATAAGAAGGACAAATATTGTAATTATGAAGATTATAGATCCATTTCTTTAACAATGATCAAATCATCTAACATATGTTTCTATAACATAAATAGATGTATATGACCTTATAATTAGACATATCATGATGAATACATATAATACCAAGAATGAATATATTATCTTACAATTTCACATATATCATATAATCTGATGAAAGTACTTCTGATTGCATATGTTACTTGTTACCCAAGTACTAACTTTAACACAAACATTCATGATCATATGCACACAAAGATAGATTCATTAACTAGATAGACTTTGATAAACTTCAAAGAATCCTAATTACTTTTAAGTATATTGTCTAATATCTTAGTAATTGATATATTTTCCTATATAATTGAGAAGTTTCTAGTTTTTTGTATTAGCATGCTACTATATATATGCAATACTATGATACAATTAAGTATTAATAATCCAATTAGTGGATTGAATATAGTTATGCTTTATGTTTCATGTTTACCATTCAACCTATTGTTATGATGATCCATTTAGTTTAATCTTAAAAAAAGGAGATGAGGGATAACCTACAAGATGATTAGTTACCAATGATCTACAAGTTTGCATGATTACTCATATGATGTATTACTATCTAATTGAACTTCCTATGTGTTGGATACATCTATTCGTGCTCTTATGCTCTGTAGAATAGAAATGTAGCTCTTGTATGAGATCAACCTTTAGTGATTATGTGGCATACTTGCCATGACTTGGTATAGGGATGTGGGGGACAATTAATGTTTATCATGTGACAACCTCAAACTTTTATAGTTTAGATCTAATTCAAGAATATTATGTACGAATCAAACTGGAATAATAAGGGAGATTATAAAATAAGTAAACCTCTATTCGATGTGTTTAAAATAAATACAATGCACTCTTTTATAGGATAAGAGAGTTTCAGAGAAACAAAGGTAGGAAATATGGGACAAAATGAAAGCTAAAGGCAAGACAAGTCTAAAGCACATATAAAAACACACAACACAACATAGAACATAACAAATAACACAACAAAGCACAACACATAACACATGTATACTAATAATCCCCCTCAAGCTAGACCATAGATGTCAAATATGCCTAGCTTGTCCACTAGTGTAGCAAAGTGAGTTTTGAGAAGTATCTTGGTAAATATGATAGCAACCTAATCTTCTATCTGGTAATAAGGAGTACATATGCGACCAAAGAGTACGTGTTGATGAAAAAAATGGCAATATACCTACATATTCTTGGTGCGCTAATAAAATTTTGGATTTTTGGCAATAAAAATGGAGGCTTTCTTGTAACAATGCATGGGAATAGGAATAGAATCAGAGATACTAAACTCCTTGAGGAGTCATTGGACCCACATTGATTCACAATCAGAATAAGGCATAGCTCTATATTTTACTTCATTAGTGGACCTAGCAACCACAATGTGTTTCTTATGTGCCATGTAACTAATTTTTCCCCAACAAATGTACAATATCCAGACATAGATCTATGGCATGTACTACTAGCACAGTGTGAATCAGAATATCAAACGATTTTATAGTCACATGTCTTTGATATAGTAATTCTTTCCCTTTAGAGGTTTTCAGATATTTAAGGATATGGAAGACAACATCTCAATGACATTGTCGAGGTTTATCTAGATACCTACTGACAAATTCAACAATAGTAGTGATATTTTCTCTAGTCATAGTAGGACAAATAAGCTTACCAACCAATCTTTTGTATTGATGGTTTTTAGGATAGGGTGGTGAAGAATCATGATCCCAATTGGTATGGGATCTAGAATATTACTATCATGTTTAGTTCCAAGCATGCTCATTTCCATGAGTAGATCTAAAACATATTTGTGATGTGAAAGATAGAAACCATAAGAAGATTTCCATACTTCAATTCCTAAGAAGTACCAAAGTTTACCAAATTCTTTAGTAAGGAAGTGTTGTTATAAATATCTTTAGGTAGATGCAATACATTCAGAACAACTAGAAGTGAGATTAATATTTTACACAAAAACTATCATAATAATAAGCAAAGAACTAGACTTAAAAAAAAACCAACAAATTGATCTGAATGTGTAAATCTAAATTGAAACTTGAAAAGTATCAACTCAATTTATCAAACCTTGCTCGTGGGCTTTGTTTTAGGCCATAAATCATCTTCTTGAATCTGTAGTCTTTGAAACAATCATTCATGACTAACAAAACTAGGTGATCGCTTAGACTTCCTCATTCATGTCACCATATAGGATGATGTTTCTAACATCAAGTTGCAAAAGGTGCCAATCATTATTCAAAGCAACATATATAAGCACTCTTACAAAATTGAGTCTAGTAACATGAGAAAAAGTTTCAAAGTAGTCAACCCCACAGGTTTTAGCTTAACCTTTTGCTATCAATTGGGCCTTCAGCCTTTCAACCGAACCATTTAGATGATATTTGACAATAAAAATCCAATGATAGTCAACCATCAGTCATCTTTTAGGACAAGAAACAAAATTCTAGATCTTACATCTCAAAGGGTAGTCATTTTAGTTTCCATGGCTTGATGCCCGTCAGGGCGCTGAAGAGCTTGTATACCATTCTTTGGTATAGAAATAACACTAATGTTGGCAATGCTAGCACCAAGATTAGTGGAAGACAAGAAATTGCTAATTGGATGTTGAGTGCAGGAACAAACCCGTTTCCTTTGATTACTTGGAAGATGTAGGTCAGAGAATACCTGGGAGGTGTTGTGTTATTTCGACAAGGGAGGAATATTTGTTGTGCATCCAGAGAGGGGACTGTAACCCTGTGTCCTCTCGTGTGCACGTCCCTAGTTACTTTAGTGTGATCATTTTCTACCACCTCAGGTAGTGCAGTTGGATCCACCAAATCATTGATAAGACAGAACCCTCGTTAAAGTAGTACGAAATGCATTCAAATAAAGGAAAACATCAACACTCAAAAACCATTGGTTTTGAACAAGATCATAACACCAATATCCTTTTTGAGTCTATCAATATCCACACAAAATAGACTTTGTAGAGCTAGGGTCTAGTTCAAATATCTCAGGGCGTTGATTATTAACAAAACAAGTGCTTTGAAAGATGCATTGTGGAACACTGAACAAAGGTGTAGCGATATATAGAAGACAAAGATGAACTTGATTATGGAATGCAAAAGAATTCATATCATTAATTATGTAGAATGTTCTACAAACAATTTCATGCCAAAAATGTTGAGGAAGTTGACAGTGAAGGAGAATTATGCGAGCTACTTCAAACAAATGGCAAATCTTCCTTTCTGTCACACCATTTTTTATGGTGTGTAAGAATAGGAAGTCTAATGAATGGTACCCTAACAACTACAAATTAGATCCACAACTTGTTGCATAAATTATAACGCATTATTAGTTCTCAAGATTTTAACAGTAGTTTTGAACTAGGTTTGGATCTTAGTAAAAAAGGCGGTGATAGCTTGCAAAATAGTATTGTGATACTTTAGAAGAAACAACCAAGTTGCCCCAGAATAATTGTCAGTAAAGGTCATAAAATATATCCAGACAAACAAGGAATAGATTAGGGACCACAAACATCAACATGAACAATATCAAATAGATATTTAAAACCATTTTCTTTATTATTTAAGAAAAATAGCCTGAATCTGTTTGCGAAACTAGAAATATTCACACCTAAAATGATTTTTAGAAATATTAGGAATAAACATTGTAGCTTTGTATTAGAATTATGATCCAAGCGATATTACCATAGTAGATCAGACACAAAATTAAATAACAGAGCTATAGCAAATTGAAGCACATCCTACTAATATAGTATGTTTGGTCATTCATGGCCTCAACCAATCCTTGTCCTTATATGGGGATCCTAAAAGATGCAACCCTCATGATCAAAAGTGATTGAGATGTAAAGTCTCTTAAAAAGTTTATTGACAATAGTAGATTAAGAAGAAATAGTGGAACATATAAGCCACATTTAAAGGGAAGATTTTTTAGACAAAAATATAGTCCCAATGCCATGGACCATAAACTGATTCCCATCATCAACAGTCACTGGAGGGACACGTGTAGTCATTAATGCGGTAGTAAAAAGATCAAAACAACCATAAATATGAGTAGATGCACCTAAGTTGATGACTGGTTTATTTTTATCATAAGTAGCAGGGGATGCAAGTAAAGCAGAACAATCTCCTTTGGGGACAGCGGTTGGTGAGGATAGATGAGACTAGAGGAGTGTCTCACACTCCGTCTAGATCTAGTCAACCGTGGGTTGGGTTGAAGTTGAGGTAGTAACAATTGAATTGTCAAAAGCAACATAAGAGGAATGGTTTCTTAGATAGTTCACAATGCTTTTTACATGAACATTCTTTAGTGCCATTTGTGCACCCAATAAAGTTGTAGAAGAAAATATCAGTTGGAAGTCAATTTTTTAGCCTCATCTAGGGACCAAAGGATGTTTAGTGGTATCAAAAGAATGACCATAGTGACCACGACTGTTACCACATCGACGTCCTTGACCCTAGTCATATGGCCATATAACAATAATCAAATTGTCACAAGAAGTATTTGATAGGGAAGATATGGAAGGGAGGTGTTGAACACGCTTGAAAACATCCCCTACTGTGTAAGGGATCACCAAATAAGATTTCGTCAACAACACTAGAAAAATATGAAGGGAGACCATCTAGAAATTGAACTAATGAAAGTTGGTTTTATTGCCTATGAAACCTCTTTGATGTCAAAAGAGAGGTGATGTTATACTTCATATTCATCCCAGATTGCCAAAAATTGGTTGTAATAATCGTTAATGGATCCAACAGCTGAATACTATTTTTTTAAGATTTTTGAAGATCTCAAAGACCTTCTTTGGGTTGTGCTTATGATAATACACATGGGGTATTTGGTCCCCCGTAGCATTGACATTCTGAAGGTGAATGAGAAATGCTTGATTTTAAGTTTGGCACTATTTGCCATCCATGTCATAACACCAAAATCATCTTTATAACAATGTGGCTAGGCTTGCTTAGCTTTTTCATCAGCAGTAGCAGTAGAAGAGATCATAGAATTGATAGAAATGTGGGAATAACACCCTTGGGCTTCGAGATATAGTTAAAACAATGCCAACCAAATGTGCTAGTTTGATCCATCAATTTTTACAGTCATCATACACAAAGACCGAGGAGGATCTATAATTGACATGGAATTCAGAGTGCCCATAGAAATAGACATAGTAGTAGAAGCAGTAGCAGATCTGGATCAACAAATTAGAGAAAGCCTCACAGGGGTTGTTGATAGAAGTAGAATATTATAAGATCTGAGAAACCCACATAAGGGGTAGAAGAAAGCAGTAAAAGATCAAAATAGATCCAAGAAACCCACATAGGTGCAATAGATAGTGGTAGATGATCTAGATTAGTAAACCTAAGAAACCCACATAGGGGCAGTAGATAGAGGGGAGGATATACACCACCACATTGTGAGATTTACTCCACCATGTGGCATAGGTAGAAAAAAAGGTGTTACTTTTAGGTCTTCAATGTGCTATTTTGGAATTAGCTTCAAGAGGGAATAATAGAGTGGAGTGTGGAGGTGATGGGGTGGAGGTTGATGGGCTGAAGGTTGATGAAGGTGAAGGTTAGTGAGGGTTGAAGGTCAATGGGTGTGACGGTCAATGGAGTGGAGTTAGATGATGAGGAGGTGGAGGTATATGAGCTGAGGAGGTGGATGCCAATGAGGTAGAGGTCAATGAGGTGAGGAGGTGGATGCCGATGGTATGGAGGTTGATGGAAGTTGGGGGTCCATGGACAAACAAGGTGGTGGTGGTTGTAGAGATAGATGAGTGATGAAGGTGGTGAAGGTGAAGGTGGTGGATCTAGAGGGTGACTAGGTGGTGGAGGTGGTGAAGGTCAACGAGGGGGATGGGACAACTTAAGGGGGATTGAACATATTTGATACCATATAAAATAAGAAAACCTTTATTTGACGTGTTTAAAACAAATAAAATGCACTCTCTTATATAGTATAAGATAGTGTTTGGGAAACATATTTAGGCTATTTGGGATAAAAGAACAACTAAAGACAAGAAAAGTATAAATCACATAACAAAATTTTAAATAAAACATAATGTATAACAAACCACGCAACACATCATAACACATAAATCATATACACTCATTGAAATACCATACTATGATTGATGAATTTTAACCTTTCATAGGTATTCAATTGAAGTAAACAACAAAATATGAAACTAATATGTTTATAAGAGACTTCAATTGAGGTACCATGATGGTTCAATCCTTAAATTTCATAAATGAGATATGACAAAGCTTTTGAAAATCCATTAGAAGGCCAATGTTTTATTTATAGCTCTAGGATTCATGCTAATCCCATTTAAACTACTTTTGGGTTTACAAATAGTTTCTTGGAATACAAAATCGTGATTCAATATTTCTTGAGCATTGTATATATTACTGGTAATTTTAGTTGGGTATTGATCTAAATACTAGATTTTGGATGAAAATCCAAATAATTATAAGTCATCTTTTTTTTGGTCAATCCAAAACCGCCTTTCATTTTTTGTATTTTTCGAGAGTTCATATTTACAAAGCATTAGAGAATATATAGAGGTAAGTACCATAGACTAAAGAAAGGACAACGAATCAAAAAATAAAGAAGAACTAAAAAGATAAGAAGCTCAAGCTCTCAAAAAAGAACTCAAGAAATAGAAGCACATCTTCTATTCTGCAGGATCAAGGGCATCAATCATCTTCACAGTAGGACATATTGAGATTTAAATAAAGGATAAGAATCTCATTATAATTCATCTTGTGAAGTAGGTAATTAAATAAAGAATTATCTACTTATTTCTTAGAAACCAAGTTGCAACTAATTAGAAGAATAATTCGAGCTTGGCATTTTTCCCAAAGAGAAATCATAAATAATGTATAATAATTTTAAAATTTAAGGGAAAAATGTGGCTATGACGTGGCCTATATATTATTCTAGGATTTGGGTTTTTTTATCACAAATAGGATTATTTTTAGTTGGAAAGCAAAGTCTTCTTGAGTTGGGACTCACAGAATGGGGTTGAACTGGGATCATCTAACTCATCTCCCACACCTATTATCGACTCTACCTCACAAAATCTAATATCCCACTCACACCCAGACTCCTCTAGTTATAACCTCACTTTTCAGTGTCCCCCAATTAAGGAAGAACCTTAAAGAAAAGGACCATTACCTAATTTCACAAGATCCATATGTAATAAATAACAAATAATATCAAATAATTTCAATTATTTCACAAATATTGTTTACAATAAATACAATATTTCTCCTATAAGGAGTTACATAAACTTTACATGAGTAACTAATACATATGAGAGGAAGCATCTAACTATTCCTCCTTTACTTAGCTTTTATGTCTTCACTTGATTTCATCAGATTCATCATGTCTTGATATCTTCATGTATGTCGTTTACCTAAAAAGCTGACAATCAAAACACAAAATCAATATGTTAATATATTGGGTATGTGGGGTGGATACAAAATGGTGCAAGTAAGACAAGAACATATAATCACACAATTACATGCAAATAAGAACTAGAATTTTTATTGCATATTATAACCCATGTTTGATATGCTATGTTGGGCATAATCACTATCCCTTCCATGGCTTATGTGCATCACCCCTAGATACATGTCACTCTAGGGTTCAAACTATGATATCTTACTTCATGTGATACTCAAGTGGCATTATAGTTGAACAAAATGTAAGTAAACATCCAACAATTTCTTTCATCAATCTTTGAGAAACCATTGTTAATTTTTAGAAGTCAATACATGTGATTATTCATAATTGTAACCACATACCTTAATAGAACCATGTTGGCCATGAAATCATACCTCAAGTACTTTAAGCATATCTTCCAATCAAGTAAGAAAAAATGAATCCAAACAATTGACATTTAATTATATGTATATATACCCTAAAGCGTCACCATCATATTGTTCTGATTAAATCCCACTCAGGTCCTAATCTAAGGTTTAAAGTTGTCTTGTATTTGGTTATAGAATAATGGTACAATCTCTACTTCCAATGCACAATGATTCATTCAAGTTAGAAACCTATATTAGACATTAGGTAAAATTCTAATAAACTTATCCACCATATCCTTTCATTTTGAACATCTGCATTACATTATATGCATCAATAACATAGTAGTTATGATCTTTAATTTCAAAACCCTATCTACACATAGATTGATCATCAATGTAGATATTCTAATTTTCATCATCATCATCATCATCATCATCATCATCATCACCTTAGATTCTCATTTTTTTCAACAATTCTAGTTTATATGGCAAAGTAAACATTTTTATCTAACTCAATATGTTAATTATTAGATCTATAGTTTCTATATATGATTCACCACTTAAACATTCATTATCCATACTTTTAGAACTAAGATCGTATTCAGGCCTCAAGAATATTTCATTCATATTCTATTTGTCTTCTTGATAAGTTCTATATATATTCAATACATCTTGTCCTACTAATTAATTAATAAATTTCATATAAAATATATCACTAAGAATGCACCATGTCTGCAATATATATATATATATATATATATATATATATATATATATATATAATGTATAGATGTATGTATGTATGTATATATATGTATATGTATATAAATGTATATATTTGTATATATACCTTTGATTATTCTCCTTATCTAGGCTCATAGATCTCTTACCTAGATCCGGGAAGCCACAAACCTAGACATGACCGCTCTTTCATTCTCACGCGTCCCTCAGGCTGTGATTTACCGCACGCATAGGATGTACCTAAAGAGATGTCATTGGGGCTGAGGACGATCGACCTCCCATACCGACTACACCTTAACTCGATTCACCACAGACAATGCCTAGCAACCAAGCCCTCATACCTTTTTTTTTTCCAACCACACATTGTCATCTGCAAGCCTCCAAGATGATTCTCGCCCTCACTGGGTCGCATGAGTGATGCATGGACAACTGTAGTAGTTTTTTTGTTGCACTCAACAACACCCCTATCATCACCTGGCTCATGAAATGATGCCATCTCCTTCGGCCTTCAAGAATCACACTTCATCACCACCAACTAATGCATCCCATGGGCTTAAGCAAGAAAGCAAGGAAGACATCAAACTTGGCTTCATCCAACTGCCCCCAAGATGTAACCAAACATCATTTGTATCTACGTGACTAATCCAATGTTGGCTTGAACTAGGCTATAATGTTGAGGTTGTAGTCTTCACTTGTGACTATTGCATCCCTTAATCATGAATGAATAGTCAAATTTGTGATGTCTAAAGTCCTTTGTGCATATATTGGCACCCCACTCTTTCTGGAGTACTAGGTCGACAACCATCATGCCACAACAAGACCTTGCAAACCAATATGGAATTTGAGGACATCATCATGTTAGGTGAGAGATATTTTCTACACCTTACTATTAAAAAAGGATATATTACAATGAATGATGGGATTGGGGTAGTACATCTCCTCTTAAGGCCCTCGTATAAATATTATTAGGTTCGTGGATCAATTTATCTAGAAGGGCATCATGCAAGGAAAGAGTTACTATATCCCTCCCTCCTTTCCTTGAAATAACATCTCATGTCTTTTAATATATAGACCCAAATGTCACGTAAAGGGAAACCACCACTTTCTAATTACTAAAACTTGGATTTGGAAAAATTTAACGTAAAAGGAAAACCCATTGATACCTTTTGCAACTAATATTTAGATTTCAGATTTACCAGAATAAATCCCATAGATGAAACTTGTCCTTTAAGGATTTCTTTAAGTTAATTACCCACATCATATTGAAAGTCTTTTTTATCTAAAAATATAAAATTATCTTATTTTTCTCATTATATTTAAGTATTCCAAATGTCATATCAAAATATCCTTATTTGGTTCCCCCCAACTTGTATTGCAAGTTAAAATTAGATAACTACTACTTTAATTTCTAAAGTACCACATATAATGAAATATTTTGGAAACATTCCCTTTAGCCCATATTTCAATTATCTAACAACTCATAAATCTATTACTATTTATTTATGCATGAATTCCTTTTATTTCTTAAACTTGTTCCATATGGACCTATTTGCAAATAAAATAGCCTCATGGGACTCAATTGGGCCATGGTTTTCATCCATGCCACAAAGTCAATATATTTATCATTATATCAATTACATTTAGGGGATTTTCTTTACAAAATAAAGTCTTATATTCATATAATTTAAGTTTACAAAATTTTCGCATCTTACATTCACCCCTCCATAAAATGAAATTTGTCCTTCAAATTGGAACCTAGTAAGGTAAAGGTGAATGATTACTCAACTTAGATTCAAACTTAGGCTTAGCAACACTTCTTAGATATCATTGATGATAATTATTGATAACTAAAACTCTCATATTACTAAGGTTGAGACTCAAATTCACTTCCAATCTATAAAAATATCCTTATTCTTTGTATTATGTTACCACCTAGTGAATAATTTTTTACCTGTGACTTCAATTTCACTTTGAGATCACCCTTTGACCTATGTTTCCAAACTATTATTCTTTTATTCTTATATAAGAGTTCGGTAACACCTCAAACACCTAAATTATGTCGTTAAATTCAACTAGGATATTCACTCCCATGTCAATTTATAAGCATAACATGTGTATCCTCATTCTCTCTCACTAATAATAAGAGGAAATAAGTGTTTGGCAGTAGTCAAAATACAAATTTCATCCCCTTCAAAGAGTAAAGATGGAGTATACACACATTATAATAAAATTTTGCATTTTGGTTGAATTATCCTTAACCATAATTACAGGCCATAAATACTTCTTAATTCCATAATATTCTTATATTTCATGAACTCAATGGATAGTTCCCTTCTCACTTTTGAATTTGTATACAACTCCCATTGAGATTTTATTCCAACATTATGACTCCTTGTATTCTTTATATTTACAACTCATTTCTTATTATCCTTAGTCATTTCCTTAAGTTCTCTAGGGGTGCATGTACCTTTTGAGTGATCTCCTCTTGACCTTGTGGGACTTATGCACTTACGCAGTACCTCTCACATTTAGTCGTTGGACCTCATGAACTCATCAAGGTGGCCGATCTCGTGATGCCATGGGCCTTGAGAAACAATGGATGTTCATCCCCTTACCCCATGGTCTTATGCACTATGGGAATGATCACCTACTAACCCAATATGACTTATCTATCTATAATCATCCCTACTTGACATTAGGATTTACTTAGGGCTCTACTCTACCTAGGGTTTATTACAATACCAAAATATTAATAGTTTTAAAGAACATTATTTTCTTATGTAATTCTTTAACGTGGGTTTCCTCCATCTCTTATGGTACACAATATTTATTTTATGTCCTTGCATTAGTCTCTTACAACCTTCCCTATCTAGGGCATGGTGTCATGCTGACCTTCCTTTCTAGGGCTTGACCTCTTTGTGACCTTCCCAATTGGGGATTGATCAAAGTAATCTTCATACAGGACATGGGAAAGCTTCCCTTTCTAGGGATTGGTTCCATGTCGGCCTTCCCTTGTAGTGTTTGACCTCTTTTCATCCTTCCTTGTCTAGTACTTGGTCATAGTCATCTCCACAGTGGATGTGGGAAATCTTCCATATATGGGGCTTGGTTCCATGTTGGTCTTCCCTCTAGGACTTGTCCTCTTTGTGACCATTGGGTCCCTTAGAGATGGCATACTAGGGTTCAATAGTTATATTCAATATATGTGCTTTTATGCTTTGTATACTTTTTTTATGCTTTAGGTAAAATTCAAGGTTACCCAAATTCTTAAACTGGTTTGTGAGCTCACCCTTCCAGGGAAGTTCCGAATGCAGAAGGCCTTCTTGACTCACATGAGGAGGTTAGGCTCCCTGGATACAACTTGAAACCACAAGTTTGGGGTTTACCCTCCCGCATAGGTCCTTTTCCCATTCTTGAGTTGACCCACCCTAGGTTAGGAGACCAACCCTAAAAGTTAAATTGAGAGTTTCATATTTTTATTTTTATGTATCCATTGATTTATTATGTTTCATATGTATATTCAAAACCCTTCAAATAAATTATGAGTGCCTTGTTGCCCAGACATGCATCCATGGGAGATTGGGTCACTTAAACTCATTTGTATTTGTCATATTCATTTTATCATAATCAGGGTTCATATGGGTATGTCTTCTATTACATCCACACTACTCCCAGACCCCATGATAAGAGTTTAGGATTTGGTTTAGGGACTACCCCTACACTTTAGGGTTTTATGATTACATTTACCCACTAATGGTTATTCTATAACGGCCCTAGCTTAATCTAGGGTTTACCCTTGCAAATAAAAACCCATAAAACTATTTTCTTTACTTTATCATTAATTCTACATTACATGTACATTAATTGGAAGAGAATGCCTTAATCCTTCTATCATCTTGTACTCAAAGAGGGCTTTTGAGACATTGTACCTTTCTTACATTGTACGATTTTATTTCATATTCTTAAGATGTGTGACCATCTCAAGAATCTCCATGTCTTCATGCTTTTCATACAACTTATAGTTCATATAGCATATCATAAGGTGTTACATTTTTTGAGGCATTGTTGATGAGATTTCAATAAGAATCCACCTTAACTCCAGGTGCATCAGGAGAAGGTCCTCTGGCACTGGTGTACCTAGGACATAGAGCTTATGCTCATCATTGATAACCCTTCTCCAAGTCCAAAACTAGTCATTGAAGTTTGTCCCATTCAGTTTGTTCTTATTAAGAACTAACCACAATGATGATATGCTTGTGTTTACCTTTAGATTCTAAAAAAGAAAATGCAAAATTTTCAAAACAATTTTAATTAGTTTGATTTGATAACACAGAAGATAATAATTAGGCCTATAATTAATTATCAGTTTCATTATATTGTTAAAATTGATATCCCTCATTACCAATTTGGAAGATTGCATCGTACAACCTTCTAGTGAGACAAGATCCAAAATAATTGAGTCAATCACCAACCAATGTTGTTCCTCATGATCAATTATTAAGCTATGCAATATTTGCCAATTGTATCTCATGCAATTCTTGGATAGACTGTGTGCACAACTTATTGTAACAATCCATGTGTATGCTTCTAGGAACATAATCCTATTAAGGTCACCTAGTTAAGCCTAACCCATAAGACAAAACATAGAATATGTACCCCGCTAAGGAAGACCCACATATCTACCATCATACTTCCACGAGATAGACAATGTACCACGCTAGGGAATGCCCACACTTAGTCGATGAAGCTTTTCATCTGTGTCCCTTAATGCAAAGCATCTAAGATTTAATATTATATTGAGGGATTTTACATAAATAGATATACATATCCAATCACCAGATACTTATAGTACGTATCATATGCATGCTCTCCCCAAAATGAAAACATGCAATAATAAACACAAGCAATGGTTATGACCATCCTATTGTAATTTATTCAAGCCACAAGGAATTACTACCACCTAAGGTCTACATCATATATAGCAACTTGTTGTTGATGATGATCTATATTGAACTAGTCTAGGATGATTGGTTCAACCCTTGAACCAGCGAATGACCTCCTGGTCGGTCGGTTGGTATCTTGAACTGATTGTATGGCCTCTGGTTTATGAGACATCCAGACTTCTCTAGTCCATTGGTTGGGCCACCGGTCGATCATTTGGGTCATCCTATCATTGACCTCCTCGATCCTCCAACCAATTGTTATGACTCCTGAACCAATTGGTTCACCTGATGAGCTAGTCTTCTCTCCTGATGTAGAAAGTATTCTTTTCAATAACAAGAAATAAACTATACTAATCCTATTAAATAATTACATTGTAATTTTGAAACCTTGAGTTACATTTGAGTTAAGCACAAGAAGGATGGAACTAATATTTTTACATCTGCAAAAAGAAGACAGAGGCTCGGTATGGAGACTGAGATATAAACATGAACAAAAACCATTTAATCAAGCAGAAAAGGTCTAGGGGTATAGGTCACGACAATGCTACCAATCACCATCAAAATGATTTTAAGCAATGAATATAATTTGCATATATATCATACCATATATATATATATATATATATATATATATATATATATATATATATATATATATATATATATATCTGTGTCTGTGTGTGGAAATGTATGTGGGGTTTAATTGGATATGCACATTAGAAAATTTAATATTCACATCGTATATAATAAAATAAATCTGATCATATAGATTTAAATCCAGATACACTATAAATTGATGTTGATCTGATACCATTGTTGGGAAATTTGGGTGACAAATAAGGGAGCAAAAATAAAACTTCTAATGCATGATTCACTAATCAGCAAGATCTCATTAACAATAGCGTATCTAGGAAGGAAATGTTATAGGAGTTTATACCTTGTCCTAGATAAAATCTAGTGACAACTCTTGAAGATGTATCATGCTTATTCTCCAAGCAGTAGAGAACTTCTTATTCAGACAACACTCAAACATTCGTCAGCAGTGTCCTAATACCACACCATGAATGACGGTTGAAGGCATCCTCCTAGCAGCTCTCTAGTTATGACAACCAAAGAGGAAAACAATTTTTAGAGCTTATTTTGGTGTCTGGGAAGCCCCTAGTACCCCTCTATTTATAGGAGAGGCTAGGGTTAGAGTTTCCAATCAATCTAGGTGTCAAAGAGACAAAATTCACAAATTTACAGGAAACTACAAATGGTGAACCAATCAGTTAACTGTCCAACTGGTCTCTTCATGGATGAATCATTTGGTTCATCCCTTGAACTGGTCAGTTCAAAATGTTTCATGTTTAAAAACATATTATACTTTAATATTCACTCATGAAACCAGCATCAGTCCTTGATCCAATCGAGTTGATCATTGAACCATACGTTCCATATGATGAAGCGGTTGGTTCACACCATGAAATGATCATTTCACATCATGAAACAATCAATTCACATCATGAAATGATCTTTTCACTTATGAAACGGTTCTTTCATATGCGAAATGGTCATTTCAATTTTGAAATGGTCATTTCATATGTCCAACACAAGTAAATATTCATCCAATTGTTTTTTTAATGACCTGACACTTGAATCGGTTGGTCCAACACTTGATCCATTTGATTTAAAATCCAGTCAGTCAATTTTCAACCTTAGTTGCTTAAATTGAATACTTAAACACTTTAGTAATAAAATTTCATTCATGAACAAACTCCTATTCCAAGTACTTCCTATGTGTGTGACCCTATAGATCCAAATATATGTTGGTAGTGAATGTTCATAACTAACTTATGACATCACAAGCAATGAGTGGTATCTAGCAACACATCATTGCTACCCAAGTAATTTGGAAAATTGAAGAACAACTTTAACCTACAATCTGTGGTCACAGTGATCATATAGTTCCTTTGTCTCTGATATTTGGATTGAACTCAAGGCATGGAATTTTCATCGTCTTAGTTTTCAATCCATGTTCCGTGATCTAGAGTAGACTTCCTGAGATGCATGTTAGCTCACACATAAAATATTCATTTAAAAGAGTATGGCAATACATTTCTCAGTCTCTCTTATCAAGTAGGTTGGATATCAATCTCCTGTAGGAGTGACAAATCCTATCTACATCACTCAATCTCAATCCCCATGTGTCATAGAGTACGTGATCATCACCATTAGGAAATCCTTATTCAAGATCATTTTGGATGATTTCTAAGTACAACGAACAACATGTGATGAGTGTAGTGGCTTCAGGTGTAAGAACCACAATTACCACTTTCACAATGAGAGCTGATTCTAACTACCATTCCAATGTCTTCCTGTATCACTCTCTAGGTGGGTCTGTCTGATACACTATTCTATAACAAGTATGTATGTGTTTGGTTTGATATCCTATATCATTACTAATGAGATGATGTAATCAATCAAAACACACTCTATTCTTATGTATTATTGTCATATATTTTGCTTCCAAAGTAATATTCGAATAGGAATGTAACAAGAATGTATTTAATCTTATCATTCATATGATCTCATTATTTGAAGGTCCTCAACCTAAAGACATATGTCATCGATTAACATCATTTATTAAACATCTATTACATCTGTGTCATCATCCCATGATTGACACAAGCATAATAGACAGAATTACCTTTATCAATGTCAAATCAAGTAACTAATGTCGTATTACAATCATCATATGATTGGCTCTTTGGGCATACATGTTGGTATGTATGCCCTGAGAGCCAATTATATGATGATTGGATTGGCATATGTCATGATTGATTTGATAAGTATTAAAGGCAAGCTTCCAATTTATTCTAGCTCAATCGATTATCAGATAAATGATGGAGCTGAACGAATGTCTAAAGAATGACAATACTCAATGACGTATGTCTTCAGGTTGAGGACCTGAACAATGAGATCATAAGGATGCTAAGAGTATGCATATTCTTGTTATGTCCCTAGTTAGATGTCATTATGGAAGGTTGATAGACAACAATGACACATCAAGACTAGAGTGTATGTTGGTTGATGATAGTGTCTCATTACTCATGATATATGATATCAAACCAAGCTAATAGATACATGTTAGAGAATAGTGTATCAGACAGACCCACCATTAGAGTGACACATGGAACCATGACATGGTAGTTAGAATCATCTCTTATAGTGATGGTGGTGATTGTGATTCTTAGACCTAAAATCACTACACTCGTCAAATGTGATTGGGTACACTTTGGCATCATCAAACGCAGTCCTAAAACATGGGTTGTTACAACGGTGATGATTGGGCGGCTTTGACGCATGAGATAGACTGTGAGTGATAGATATGGGATTTGTCCCTCCTAAGGGAGTATGATGTCCCGGCCACTTGATACGCGAGACTGAGAAAGGCATGCACATGCACATGTAAACCAATATATGATATTGATGTCACACATATCTCAGACAGTCTTCTCTAGTTTAGGAAACATTAATGAACATTGAAAGGACGACAACTCCATGCCTTGAGTTCATTTAGGATATCAGAGATAAAGGAATTATACATTAATTAGAACAAAAATAACAGACTGTAGGATTGGAAGTTTTTCTCCAACTTTCTTTTACACTTCGGTAGAACTGATGTGTGACTAGGCACCACTCTTTTCTTGTGATGTCATAAGTTAGTTTATGGACATTCACTGCCAACGTGAAATGGGGCCTATAGGGTCACACACAAAGGATTAACTTGGAAGAGGAGTTTATCCCTGAATGACATTTGGATTGATTACTAAAGTGTTTAGGTACTCAATCAAACATTCAATCAATAGACTTGACTCAGAATCATCGGGTTCAAGTGTTGAACCAACTGATTTGGGTGTCCGATTGATTGAGAACTGAATTGACTGTGTTATGTACAATCTGGACCACCAACCGACCAGTTCACTAGGTGAACCAGTCGGTGCATGGTCAGTGAGATGACCGGTTGACTCTGGTGAACCCATCTATTTAGCTGGACCAAACGAGCAGTGTTGGGTATTCTTGATTTGTGAGAAACGTTTTTCATTTCACTTGTTCAATTTGATTGGGACAAGAATTGATATTTCCAAAAGTCAATTGGAGGCAAGCATGGGAAGTGAAACGACCCGTTCACTGATGCGATGATTTTGAGTCACTTTTATAGACTTGTTTTACATGTGTTTTATGTGTTTATTAGTCACTTTTGTGGTTAGTATCTCATGATTCATTCTCTTTAGTCTATAATCTCATTTTGTATCAAATCTCTCATATTTTATCTTTTTTATTATAAATGATCATATTAATAGGTTTTTAGCATAGGTGATTCGTCTTTGTCTTGTAATTTCAGGAAAATCAAATATACACAGTTGTCGATACCATCGACATCCGTCGATAGTATCGACACAATCACAGGGAGACATCCGCAAGGAGCCAAGCAAAGTCGATACCGTCGACTGGGAGGTCGATGGTAGTGAGATACCTACAGCGAGCCAGCAATCAACCTGTCGATACTATTGACACAAAAGTCGATACTATCAACATTGCACAGTTTCAGCGTCAGAATGGTGACAAAACTGACGCCTAAAGGTGTCGATACCATCGACCCGCATTGATGGTATCAAGTCTGCATCAGGTGGAACATCAGAGAAGAGAAGAGAACTTGCTGATACTATGACGGGTCGATACCATCGACCCGCGTCGATAGTATCGACACTGTCAGGATATGTTTTGTTTCAGATCGATCTTGATCGGACGGTAGTGATCTTTTGGCGACTAAAAGTGGTCCATATACCTAATTTCGTCGGCCCTAAGCATGGTATCACGTCATTAGCTGCGGCACACATCCCGAGGAGAGGTAGAGAAGAGAACGGAGCCTAAAATCATGCCCCGATCATTCTGAGAGCCGCAGAAGACGATTTCTACTGCCAGAAGGTTGTAGATCACGCACTCTACATCACGGAATGCTTGGATCTTCTCCGTTCAGGGGTTTTCATCACTTTTATTCATGTTTCTCCATGTTTTCCCTTTCTCTCATCATGTCTTTCATTGAGATGAACATGCAGGGCTAATCCCCTTTGTCTTTAGGACCAGGAGTAGCCCAGGTAATTGTTATATGACGTTTTTATCATAGTAATTCATATTTTGTCTCTTAAATCTGTGGTATGATTTCATTTTATCCATTATACCATTATGATTGATCACCCTAATGATAATATAATGCCTTTAATTACTTTGAAAGAATAATTAACGGTTGAAAAGAGACAAAATTCATATTAATTAATAAATCCCTTGAACAAGGTGATGTACGATTAATGGTGGAAACCCAGAGTTTGGTCTTCATGCACCTAGTCTAGGGTATAGGTTACTACGACCGTGGAACCGACCTAGATTTAGGTAGTGAATTGTATCACGACAGTGAACAATTCTAACTACATGCGACTATGCAAAATGAGAGATGAATTTGATTAACTATATAGAAATAAATACAATGAGAACCTGTGGTGAAACTGCAATCCTAAAGATTCCCATCTAAATTGATTAAACTCAACATTTAATCGATTGCTTTGTTTATTTTATTTCTATTTTATTTTTCAATCAACTCTCAAAACATTTTAATCGGTCTAGCTGATCGCGAGTAGTTAGTAAGTAGTCTACCGATAGTTTAGTGTCCCTGTGTTCGACTCGGGCCTCACAAAGGCCTATATTACTCTAACGCAAAGGCCTATCTTACTCTGACGCGTGCACTTGTGTTATATGCATGGTAAAATCGTGTCAAGTTTTTGGCACTGTTGCCAGGGACATGACAAATGTCGGCACTACGAGTGCTGCAAGCAGCCACTCTAGGCTAATTTTTATTTTATTATTATTTTTGAAATTCATCATTTATCATTCATATTTAGCAATCGTAGAGCACAGTACTGAATCAAATTTATTACCTTGTAGGTACTAGTGCATGGTGAGGACGCGTAGCGCAGACTACACACTGCCATCACCAGATATTCCATCATTGGGATCAGACGACGAAGAGAACAATATTCACGATCAACCTAAGGATATAGATTCAGACTTTGAACCAGAAGCCATGGCGGAAGAACAGACAATATGGGAGAAGATAAAGGCTTCTTCCTCATCAGCATCAAAGGGGCTGATAAAAAAGTAGGTAGTCAACATTCCAACCTATAAGATTGATCTGGCACTGATAAACTTGGTCAAGTCTCAAGCATTTCAGGGGCTGAAGAATGAAGATCCAGTGGCACACATCAACACTTTTGTGGAAAATTGTGATTTGATCAAGATAAATAGGTTTTCACAAGAGACACTATATTTGAAGTTGTTTCCCAGCTCTCTTGCAGGTAATGCACATGAGTGGCTGCATAACCTAGATGATGAGACCGTCGAGACTTGGGATCAAATGATCAAGGTTTTCTTCGAGAGATTCTTTCCACTGGAGAAAATCAATGACCTAGTACGGAAGATCCACAATTTATGTCAAAGGGCTGGCGAGACATATTTGGAGACGTGGGAGCGCTTCCAGATAATGCTATGGAAGTGTCCACATCATGGGCTAGATAAAGAAAAACAAGTGAAGATCTTCTACTTTGCTTTAAATGAGTTTGACAGGAGCAATCTAGACTCAGTAGGTTCTGGTTTCTTCTTGAACAACACCGATGCTAGGTGTTGGGAAATCCTGAAAAATATGGCTAGGAAGCAATCATGGGGTGACAGAGACACACCAGAGCAGGTCCGAGTCGTAGGTGAGTCAAAGGCAATCAAAGAGCTGAATGAGAAGATGGACTTATTAGCCAAGAAATTGCTAGCAAAGGAAGACGGAGAATCTGAAGATGAGGCGCAAGTGAAATGTATGCGCCAGCAACAGGGGTACAGAAACAATGATTATTCTTGGAGGAAAGATAAAAACATTTCATGGAAGGACCCAAACAATTTCCTACAGGACCCCGATGCCAAACCACAACCGTCGGCAGAGGATAAGAGCAATGAGTTGCTCAATCAAGTAATCAAGAAGAATCAAGAACTCATGAGCATGTTTGGCTAGCAGATTAAGCAACAAGGAGAATTCATGAATCAATTTGGGAAAACTTTAAAAAGTCATGGAGCTCAGATGAGGTCACTCGAGACATCTCTAGCGCAGATGGCAGTAGAGATTTCAAGCTTGAAGAAGCCAGCGCAACAAGGTTTTCCCAGAAATACAAACATTCCAGGAGGGAATCAGCAAGCCAAGGTAATTCTATTGCGGAGTGGAAAGAAGATTTTAAACCCTAGGGTCGATGAACCGAGAACACCCCAGCCAGAAACCACAGGTGAGGCCACAGAGGAGGTTACAATCACAACGCCGATAGAGTATGTGGTAGAGTAAGCCAGACCAGAATCCATTGCTGAGGAAGAAACTCAAAAGATCACACCATATGTGCCACCACATCAGAGGGCACAGACTGTCCCAGTGTCGTATCCAAATAGTTTGAAGGCTAAGAAAGTGGATGCTTAGTTCAAGAAGTTCCTAGATAGCTTTAGGAAACTTTCTGTCAACATTCCGCTGTTAGAAGCAATAGAGAAGATACCCTCCTATGGAAAGTTTCTGAAAGATATAATTACAAAGAAGAGGAAGATTCCTGATACTGAAGTGGTGGTTCTTAAAGAGCAAGTGAGCGCCTTCATTATGGGCACATTGCCACCAAAAAGACAAGATCTGGGCTGCTTCAATATTTCATGTTACATCGGTAAGGTGAAATTTAGTGAAGCATTGTGTGACTCTGGGGCAAGTATTAATTTGATGCCTCTTTCTACGTTCAAGAAGTTGGGACTGAAAGAATTGAGACATAACAACATGAAGATTCAGCTATCGGATAATTCTATGGTAAATTCGTATGGTACTTGTGAAGATGTAATTGTTAAAGTTGACAGGTTTGTGTTTCCAGCAGATTTTGTGGTAATGGAAATGCAAGATGACCAAGGGAATGAGCTACTCCTTGGAAGACCCTTCCAAGCTACAGTAGATATGATACTTGAATTGGGAAGGGGTCGTCTGACATTGGGAATCGCAGATGATAGATTTGAAATGGTTATGCCCACGAGTACAACACAATTACAAGAAAAGGAGCAGCGTCGCATGGTGAAACATTTTGATCAGAACATTTCTCTTTGTCTAGGGAAGCCATTTCTAGATATGGCTCATGTACTGACCAAGGTAGATGAGGGGACACTGGTTGTAGATATTATGGAACAAACCAAAGTTGTTTCTCTTTGCAGAGCTGTGGGTTTTCCAAATGATGAAGAGGAGGAAAGTCCTATTTCTACTGAAGATGATGTAATAGCAAGTTCTGTCCTTGACGCATATCCAGAACTGCCCCTTGAAGCTTGCCTTGTCAACATAATGCATGACTGGATGAGAAGTAAGTCATTACCCGAATGTGTCAAGATGCTTCAAGTGGTTCCGTGTTATTATGCCAAGCATTATGAAGATCTTGGGCCACTCCCACCACCGCTTCAATCATCATTGTTCAGTCCACCAGAGTTAGAACTGAAGCCACTGCCTCCACATTTGAAGTATGCATTCTTAGCTGATGGTGAAAGACTACCGGTGATTATTTCGGCATATCTGAGTGTCGATGAAGAAGAGCAATTGATGACCGTGCTGAAGAACCATCGTGGCACATTCGGGTGGTCAGTTGCGGATATCAAGGGGATTTCCCCTACACTTTGCCAGCACAAGATCTGGCTCAAGGAAGGAGCCAAACCTATAATCCAGCCACATCGTAGACTCAATCCGAACATGATGGAGGTTGTCAAGAAGGAGGTGATCAAGCTCCTTTCTACAGGCATCATTTACACTATCTCCTATTCGACATGGGTAAGCCCCACATAGGTAGTCCCTAAAAAGGGGGAATTACTGTCACTCACAACTTGTTAAATGAGTCGGTCACGACCCGATTGGTAATCGGGTGGCGTGTTTGCATTGACTATTATCGATTAAACTCTGCTACATTAAAAGATCATTTTCCTCTTCCGTTCATCTATCAACTCTTAGAGCGACTAGTGGGTCGATCTCATTTTTGTTTTTTAGATGGCTACTCCAGCTACAATCAGATCTCTATTGATCCTAAGGACCAATGAAAGTCTATCTTCACTTGTCCTTACAGAACATTTGCATATCGCCTTATGCCTTTTGGCCTGTGTAACGCACCAACTACTTTTCAGCGATGCATGCTTGCTATTTTTTCTGATATGGTTGAGCACTGTCTAGGGGTTTTCATGGATGATTTTTCCATCTATGGTGCATCGTTTGATGAGTGCTTGTACAGTTTGGATAAAGTTTTACAACGATGTGAGGACACACATTTAGTTCTCAATTGGGAAAAATGTCATATGATGGTTAGTGAAGGAATTGTTCTTGGACACAAGGTGTATAGCAAGGGGCTGGAGGTGGATCCAGTCAAGATTGAGGTTATTTCAAAATTTCCCCCACCTAATTCGGTTAAAGGGGTACGGAGTTTTCTCGGTCATGTAGGATTTTATCGCTGCTTTATCAAATATTTCTCGAAAATCGCTAAACCATTGTCTGAACTGCTTGAGAAAGATGCGATGTTTGTTTTCAATGAAAAATGCTTGCATGCTTTTAATGTACTTAAAAAAAGTTAATTTCTGCACCGGTTGTTCAAATGCCAGATTGGACCAAGCCTTTCGAGCTCATGTGTGATGCTTCAGATTTTGCTGTAGGGGTTGTTCTTGGGCAACATTTCGAGAAGAAACCCACGGTGATTTTCTATGCATCCAAGACTTTAAACGAGGCACAACTTAACTACACCACAAGTGAAAAGGAACTTCTCGTCGTCGTTTTTCCATTCGAAAATTTTTGGCAATATCTAGTAGGGTTAAAAATTGTGGTATGGACGAACCACGCCGCCATAAAGTACTTGATGGAAAAGAAAGATGTCAAACCTAGATTGATTAGGTGGATCTTATTGTTACAAGATTTTTGACATTGAAATCAAGGATAAGGCGGGAATAGAGAATGTGGTTGCGGACCACTTGTCTAGGTTAGAGCGGGTAGATGAGAAAGATATTAATATACCCATTACCGAGACATTCCCAGATGAGCAAATCCTTTCTATAAAATCCAAGGATCCATGGTTTTCATACATTGTTAACTATCTTTCCTGTAAAATAATCCCCGATGATTGGACTTATCAAGAGAAAAAGAAATTTTTCCATTCTTTGAGATATTATTTCTGGGATGATCCCATCTTGTTGAAACAATGCAGGGATGACATTTTGCGTAGGTGTGTACCGGAGATAGAATATGACAGTGTACTTAATCACTGTCATACACTGCCAACCGGTGGTCATCATGCGAGTTCAAGAGCGGTGGCCAAGGTTCTAGAGAGTGGTCTTTATTGGCCTACACTCTTCCGGGATGCCTATGACTATGTGCGAAGATGTGACGCCTGTCAAAGGGAAGGTAATATTTCCAAGCGGCAAGAGATGCTCCTCAACGTGTTTCAAGAAGTTGAGGTATTTGATATGTGGGCCATCGATTTTATGGGACCCTTTGTGTCCTCAAATTCTAATTTATACATTTTACTTGTTGTTGATTATGTATCGAAGTGGGTAGAAGCAATATCCACAAGGACTAACGACGATGTTGTAGTGTGTAGGTTTGTAAAAGATCACATTTTCTTCAGATTTGGTGTGCCAAGGATGATTATTAGCGATGGAGGCACCCATTTCAAGAATCAAAAGTTTGTTGCATTATTGAGAAAGTACAGGGTGAAACACAATGTTGGTACCCCGTATCACCCGCAAATGCAAGGGCAGGTTGATGTGTCAAATAGAGAAATCAAGAAAATTTTGGAGTGCACAGTGGCTTCGACAAGAAAGAATTGGAGTACTTTGCTACCAGATGCATTATGGGTGTATAGGACCACATTTAAGACACCTATAGGCACTATGCCTTTTAGGTTGGTTTATGGGCGGGCCTGCCATTTACTGGTAGAGCTGCAACACAAGGCGCACTGGGTGCTAAGGAAGCTTAATTTGACTTATAATGAGGCAGGGAAGAAGTGAATGCTAGAGCTCAATGAGCTAGATGAGCTGCAGATGAATGCTTATGAGAATTTGAGGATTTACAAAGAGAGAACAAAACTAATTCACGATCAGCACATTCAATTGCGTGTTTTCAAAAAGGGAGATCGTGTGTTATTATTCAACTCGAGGTTGAAGCTGCATCCCGGGAAATTGAAATCCCGGTGGAGTGGATCGTTTATTGTGGAGGAGGTACGGCCACATGGTGCCACCAGGGTACGCGATGGAGAGATGACATTTCTAGTTAATGGTCAACGGTTGAAGATGTACTTTGGCGAGGACTACACGAGGAAATTGCATGAGGTTAAACTCATATAACTTCAGGATGAATGATGAACTTGATTTTGTCTAGCTTAAGATGTTAAAGAAGGGTGCTTGATGGGAGGCAACCTCGCCATTGGTAGTTCTTTCATTTTCTTTCGCATTTTCAAGTTAGTTTTGTTTAATTTAGTTTTTAGTGTAAAAAAAGATACCTTGATCAGTTTGTTCAGTATGCAGTACTGAGAAAGAGTCGATACCATCGACCGCACGGTCGATGGTAGTGATATGAGTACAGGGAAGCGGCTACAGAATATTTTCTGAGTCGATACTATCGACGGCCTCATCGATGGTATCGACATACCATCAGCGACTTCAAAGAAAAAGATAGCTCTGGGTCGATAGTATCGACTGCGATGTCAATACTCATGAGATCCCTGAAGATTTACAGACAAAATTGTCTTAGTGATCTCGATACCATCGACAGCCCTGTCGATGGTATCGACATGGCAACATTAACAAAGCAGCATCCGGGCCTCGCGAGGGTACTCGAACCATGAAGCGTCGATACCATCGACCCGTGTCGATAGTATCGATGCGACACATCACTGATCCACAAGAGGAAATCAATGGAGCCCGCCATTTTCAGAAATCGATCAGTGGGATGGGTCGATACCATCGACCCGTGTCGATAGTATCGACGCGTCACTGATTCGGGCCCCCAAATCCAGCAATCGACAACCGTCGATAGTCGTGAAGAGTGGATCGCGCCTCCATGTGTCGATACCATCGACACACCCATCGATGGTATCGATGGAGCGGCAGCAACGATGGAAATCAGTTATAAAAGGAAGGGTTATTTCTCGATTCTCTTCACACCTTCAGAGCTTCTTCCTTCCACTTGTGCTTTGAGCATTGTTGAGTGACCGGAGGCCTTCATTGAGCGTCCAATGATCGGGATATCTTCACCGAGCTCTGCACCAAGCAGAGATCGTCTTCTCTAACCTTCACCAAACTATATTTCTTATTCCACTTTCTCTCTGTGACAATGGTGCGGACGGAAGGAGTTTCTTCTTCAAGGGCGGCCCCGATGGAGATTGCGACATTTGTTCCTCCACCACCCGGCTGCATTCCTCATTTGAGGATTGTTCATCCCTCGGCGGACGTAAGGAAGATTTACGAGGAGTTGCTCAAGCGGAAAATCGAGCCGACCCGATATGTCGATTGGACCATGGTCCGCGACCTCGGGTTCGAGGCCAACCTCGCCTATGTTCTCCAGGGACAAGCGCAGCATACGACCAGGAGGTCTGACGAGGTCCAGTTCCTCGCTGAGGGTCACCCCTTTTTTGGCGAGTGGCCGACGTATAAAGAACTGGTGGCGGAGTTTATGGCATCGCTAGACATATGTGTCATGCCTAACGACCTCATCGCCACTAATCAGGAATGATTCAAGGGCCACGTTTCTTTCCGTCTCTACAACAACAATTACAATCTCACTCTCTAGCAGTTCAATTCAATTTACAACTGGTACCATTCTCCGAATCAGCACAGGAGGCCGGACAATCAGATGGATTATGATGAGATCTTCGCCCAGCTAGTGACCGCGCCTCCAGGCAAGTCCGTCAGCTATCATAATGCATCCTTCGCCGATTTTGAGCATCCGTTTGTGCGGATTCTACATCACATACTGTGTACTACTCTGTTTGCTCGAGGCGATCTTTCTCTCAGTAAATTTCAGGAGATGGACTTGTCTTTCTGTATAAGCTGTTGAAATGGGAAGAGCTCAATTGGAGCGCATTTTTCTTGACGCGTGTGCTGGCCGTGTGGAGGAGTACAAGAAAAGCTCCTATCCACTTTGGGGGGCTTATCACACTGCTTGCTCTGTATCTTGGGTTGGATTTTTCCCAATTCACTCCGCTATCCAACAGGAATAAAGTCAACCTGCATCATCTGCACCGCTCCAATCTTCTTACTCTCCATGATGGCATGGCCTATGCACAATGTCATGTCAACCAGGAGTACCATGAGTGTGCCCTTCCAGATCCCATCTTCGACATCTAGAGAGCTCAGCACTTTCGGTGGCCCATCATCACCATCGACGACTCCGACGAAGAATACGACGGTAATGACAATGACAATGACAATGATGATGGCGACGAGCAAGAAGAGGAAGAGGAGGCTTTCACTCCTCTTCATTCATGAGTGGCACCGCAGAAGCGTCCCCGCTTCCACTCGGGTGCATCATCATCTTCGCAGCCTCCGCCACCTCAACCCTCTCAACAAGGAGAGGATGTCTATTCTATGCAGGGAATGTATTCTATGCTACAGGAGATCCAGTAGACCCAACAGCAACACACTTCTTCTTTTGCCAGTATTCAGGAGACTACAAATCGGCTATTCTTAAATCAGTAGGCCATCTATGAGAACGAGCTCCTCCTCCTCGCCAACCAAGAAAATATTTATGATAGGTTGCATAGGATGGAGATGCAGCAACAACCGTTCTACGATCATTACTGGTGCTAGAATTACTTCGGGGGATATCTGCAACCTCTGCCCATGCCCCTGTATGATCCAAGTTTCCAAGGGCAGTATCCATAATGGGATCCTACCGCCCCACAGTACCCACCACCTGAACAATGAATGGTATCACTGTTCCACCTTTTAAGATTGTTTTTTACTATGAGGCCATAGTCGAATTCAAGCTTAGTGGGGGAGACAGAACATCTTCTATCTTTTTCTATTTTTTAGTTTTTATCATTTATTGCCTTTTCTGTTGTTCTAGTAATTCTCTTAATTTTTAGGATACACATTCTATCTAGTGTAATCGTGGATATCTAATTTAATGTGTCATCTCTTTGTTTGTCACATGGGAGTCATGGGTCAATTTGGGTCAATTTGAAAATTTTTAATGAATTTGTGAGCTTTTTTTGTTTGAATTTCAGCATATGACTTATGAAAATAATTGGGTTTGTCAACTTAAGAACATAAAATCACAACTGTACATGCCTATGATTCAAGAAAAGTGGACAGAATGAGATGTTGAGCCTGAACTGATCAAATGGTAATGAGATTTTAATCTGAAATAAGAGAGAGAAACCTCTTGATTTTACACATGTAAGTAAGGAGGTACATATAATATCTTCCAATGGTTTTGTCAATTAATCTTGTGATCTATCCACTTCATCTTATTTAACACTCCACCATAAAAATTGGGAGCACTATACAGTTTGTCATCTTTTGGTTGTAGGACATGTAGTTAGGATTGCATTGTCGATTAGTGTTTACATTTGTTGCATTGAAAGAAAAAAAGAAAAAATGTTTCATTAAAATCTTGCATTCACAAATTTTAGAGTGCATGTCAATGTCATTTTATTTGCATTTTGCATAACTTTAATCATCCTGTACAATGATGTGCTTTGCTTCTTCTGCAAATAAAGGACTTATTTCCTACTTTTTAAAAGAAATAGATATGTGAATAAGCCCAGAGAAAGATATTGAAAATTTCATCTTGTTCTATTAAGAAAGATAAGGGCTTGAAAATTATAAAGATCAGAGGGAGAAAGGAATTTGTTCATATGCAGAATAAGAAGAGCAAGCACATGTGTAGGTTTGTAGATATTCTGTCTCTCGTTGGGATAGAATGATAGTGCATGCATCATTCCACCTAAAATATAGCATTAGGACATTTTCACGTGCATTTTACATCATGATAGAGCATTAATTTTTGTATTTCATGATTGACTGTTATATGCTTCCATTTCATCCACATCCACCTATTCCATCCACCCGTTGCTCTAATTGGTAGGCCACCCGTGATCATCTCCTCATTCATTAATATCGGGAGATCTGCTTCCATTTAGATGGTAGTTAGGAAACGAGCAACGTAGATAGAAAATCACAAAGATGCACCAAGCCTGAACTGGAGGATTTTATTATTTTAACTGCCTTATTTGATAGTGTTCATCAATCCTGGGGAAGATATCTCTTATTGATGATCATTGTCGCCTAGAGGGTAATTACCATTCTGTGGTTAGTGAGGGCCGGTATGTGAATGTTTGGTGGGGATCATATGGCAATGTCTTTTGTGATAATATGTTCTTTAGTTGACCCTCGCAATTTTATTCTATAGTTCTACTGCTCGAGGATGAGCAATGTTTAAGCATAGGGGAGTTTTATGCGATGATTTTGAGTCGCTTTTATAGACTTGTTTTACATGTGTTTTATGTGTTTATTAGTCACTTTTGTGGTTAATATCGCATGATTCATTCGCTTTAGTCTATAATCTCATTTTGTATCAAATCTCTCATATTTTATCTTTTTGATTATAAATGATCATAATAATGGGTTTTAGCATAGCTGATTCGGCTTTGCTTGCAATTTCAAAAAAAACGAATATACACAGTTGTCGATACCATCGACATTCGTCGATAGTATCGACACAGTCACAAGGAGACAGCCGTAAGGAGCCAAGCAGAGTCGATACCATCGACTGGGAGGTCGATGATAGTGAGATACCTACAGAGATCCAACAATCAACCTGTCCATACTATCGATACAAAAGTCGATACTATCGACATTGCACAGTTTCAGCGTCAGAATGGTGACAAAACCGACACCTAAAGTTGTCGATACCATCGACCCGCATCGATGGTATCGAGTCTGCATTAGGTGGAACGTTAGAGAAGAGAAGAGAACTTGCCGATACTATGATGGGTCGATACCATCAACCAGTGTCGATAGTATCGACACGGTCAGGATATATTTTGTTTCAGATCGATCTTGATCAGACGGTGGTGATCTTTTGGCAACCAAAAGTGTTCCATATACCTAATTTCGGTGGCCCTAAGCAGGGTATCACATCATTAGCCGCGACACACATCCCGAGGAGAGGTAGAGAGGAGAATGGAGCCCAGAATCATGCCCTGATCGTTCTGAGAGCCGTAGAAGACAATTTCTACTACCAAAAGGTTGTAGATCACGCACTCTATGTCAAGGAACGCTTGGATCTTCTCTGTTCAGGAGTTTACATCACTTTTATTAACGTTTCTCTATGTTTTCCCTTTCTCTCATCATGTCTTTCATTGAGATGAACATGCGGGGCTAATCCCCTTTGTCTTTAGGACTGGGAGTAGCTTGGGTAATCGTTGTATGACGTTTTTATCATAGTAATTCATATTTTGTCTCTTAAATCCATTGTATGATTTCATTTTCTCCATTATATCATTATGATTGATCACCCTAATGATAATATAATGCCTTTAATTACTTTGAAAGAATAATTAATGGTTGAAAAGAGACAAAATTCATATTAATTAATAAATCCCTTGAACAAGGTGATCTACGGTTAATGGTGGAAACCCAGAGTTTGGTCTTCATGCTCCTAGTCTAGGGTATAGGTTACTACGACCGTGGAACCGACCTAGATTTGGGTAGTGAATTGTATCATGCCAGTGAACAATTATGACTACAGGCCACTACCTGGAATGAGAGACTAATTTGATTAACTATATAGAAATAAATACAACAAGAACCTGCGGTGAAACCGTAATCCTAAATATTCCCATCTAAATTGATTAGACTCAACATTTAATCGATTGCTTTGTTTTCTTTTATTTTTCAATCAACTCTCAAAACCTTTTAATCGGTCTAGCTGATCGCGAGTAGTTAGTAAGTAGTCTATCGATAGTTCAATGTCCCTGTGTTCGACTCGGGCCTCACAAAGGCCTATATTACTCTGACACGTGCACTTGCATTATACGCATGGTAAAATCATGTCATTCACTAAGTGAACTGACCGGTTCGCACTCCCAACCGACCGGGTGAACCGATTGGCTCACTTTGCCAAACGACCGTTTTAATTGTGAAACGACCGGTTTGCCTGTTGCAGTACAAATTGTTCATGGAAATTCTTGACCCTTCTACTCCCACACAGATTGGGAACCCTGACCCTACCCTCTACTATAAATAGAGGGGTATAGGGGGATTCTCTAGAGACAAAACTTAAAACATCAGTTGCTCTATAAAGTTTTTTTCCTCTCTGGTTGTGGTAACTGAGAGTGCCCAAACAAGTTCTACCCATCCATGGAGGAACAACGAGGGAAAGATAAATGCAGAACAACATTTGGTTGTGGGAGAGTGTGTTGGTGATTAGTATGCCAATAGAAGGGGACAACTCCTTCTAGTTTGTCCATCAGTATGACTAGAGTTCCCGATAGTCCGTGTGGACTATCTATAGAGTTGGAGACTTCTGCCGCTCAGGAGGATGACAGCCAACTGTAGTCAGGGTCAAGACAAGGAGTTGCACAGACGTCATCAAAGATAGGTGGTTGAAGGTTGCACTTGCTGCAAGGTATAGTCCTTGATCAAGCCTCAGGACCAGGTATATCTCACTAAAACCATCCTTCCCATTACATAGATATTGATGTGATCTGTTGGTTATGGGTTTATGGTCAAGTAAATTTTTTGTTTTCGCTGCCTACTCCGACCACGTAAAATACAACAATACATACCAACAAGATGTTTCATCTTATTTAATTTAGTAGGGTGTGGATGCCCTCTTGGGTTCCACTCCTTATGAGTATGGTATCAAAGACATTAGAGTTTGATTACTATAAATATTTCAATCTTGTCTCCCTTAGCATGTTTACCCTACAAGATATGGCATGTACAAGAAAAATGTTTATTGGACCTACCCTCCTTAACCCTCTAATGTGGAAATTTGTAGTAGGTGAATCTTTAGTATTGAGATTTGAACCTTAGGTTTCTAGGTTAGAATCATAAGGACATAAAATTAAACCCTAGGTGTATATGACATGTTACCTGGATGCATGAACACCCTAAAAAGTATACATGATTAAAAGATGTATAAGCAACCATGATATCTATAAAAATTGTCTTATTATTTTGAACCTTTTAAAGAGTGCAAAGTAATTCGATTATAATATGTGGATGTTTAGATTTTGAGGACGAAATCCTTATAAAGGGTGGAGTATTGTAAGAAACCAAAACTTAGAATCTTACCCTATTTCATGATTAAATATCTAGTTAGTTTGGTTTCGTAGATTGAACAAACAAGGACAAAAATTAAAACACATTTACATAGTGACTTGATTGTGTTCCACCATATAAATAAAATCATGAAATATATTTTACATATTTTCTTTACTAGCATAATGGCTAAATAAAAATTTGTAATATTCTTTGGGGAAACAATTAGTAATTCCATGTCCATACATATTAATAATGTTTTTTGGTTTAGTAAATATGAAATCAATGGATTAAATATGTTAAATGTGTATAATGTGGTCGTGTATAATAATTATTTATAACTTTTTCATAACATTGTGAAAGTAATGAGACTCTAATTGATGATTATCAATATATATCTAGATAAATTGCCTAAACCATAATTGTGATATAACTCAGAAAGGAAATTCCAAAACTCAAATATAATGGTAAAACAAGTTCCTAGGATTTGAATTACCTTGGGTGCCAAGTTTCACATTGTTTGAATGATAATAACTGTGTTAATTTTGTTTAGAAAAGAAAATAGGAGTTTTGATCCAAAATATTAAATAATATATAATCCCAAATTCAAATTTCACATACCAAAATTAGTCTATGTGTGAATTTCCACATTAGTTGGAAAATCTTATCCATCCAATTTAATTTAGGAAAGAGAATATAACTTAAACTTCAAAATAGTAAATGAAATAGTAAACATTCCCAATATGGAAAATTAGTGACAAAATCACACTCCTCAAGTTTTAGCTTTCTTGCAAACCATATTTCACATCTGTTGAGTGTTCTTATATGCCTCTGATTTATTAAGAAAAGAAAATGAAAGATACAAAAAGAAATATTAAATTTATTATTTAAAGGAAAGCATAAAGTATATAAAATGAATAAAAACCAACTTGTATGGATTATACATATATAATTTATGTGAAGTTTAAATTTAATAAAATTGTGATGTAACATAAAGGGAAACAATGTTTTACACGCATGTTAAATCTATGGAAAATTTATCATGATCGAAAATCCAAAAATTTATTTACTTTCAAAGTACAATGTGACTGAGGTAATTACAGAATGTGGAATATGTGAGATATTTTAATAAATTAGGAAAAACTTTAAAGAACTAAAGTATCTCTACTTAATTTTTTAAAGCAATAAAAATTGAAAATAATCATGTTAACATGTCATAAAGGAAACAAATATTTTAGCTCAATTATATATTTGTTTAGAAACACATATATAATCAATTACTTAACCCAAATGAGAATAATAATAATATTGACAAAAAGATTTCCTTAGTAAACCTCCCTATTACATCCTAAAAATTCTAACGACAAGGAAAAAATAAAAATTATTCAATAGATAATGTTTACACTCTTTTGACATAAAATCCATGCAATTAGTTCTTGATATATAAATTTGTTAGCACCTATCCACTCGAAAAATATTTAATGTAAAATATATTAGCAATATATGTATGGTTTCCTCAAATTTAGAAATTTGTATCGAGATTAAAGTTAATTAAATAGATTCCTTTTATTCAAAAGAAAATTGTTATACATGGTTTCAGTGACTCTAAAGAGAGAAGAGAAATATTTTGAGAAAGTTATTTTTTTATGGGATTAATAAGTATATATAAGAGTTTGATAAATGGGATTATACAAAAATGAATTCAACTATGAATATCGTAAAAATTTGTGCATTAAATTATATTATATATTTACACTGAGTAAAAATATACATAATGAGAAATTTGTAAATCTTTTACTTATGATATAATAGTCAATATTTATGTGATCAAGTTGTTGAAAAGAGAAAAATATATGATAAAGCATAGACATAAATAAATGCAAGGGGACTAAAATTTATATGTTATTATTTACTATCATTTGTTAAAAGAATGCTTAACTTTTCTCCTTTTACAATGTATGTTATATATTTTCCCAAGTAAATAAAATAGATAATTTTCTTGCAACGCAAGCCAAATAGTCCTATATATAGATCCATCCCCATGTCCTTCACACACATAGAAAACACTTGAGCAATAGGACATCACTCCTAACTTTTTCACTTATCATCCTATTCAATTCCCTTGTATGAGTCATCAAAGACTTGTAATTTCATGGCGATCTTTTCTCAACTTCATTGTTTCAAACCCTGGAACCCTAACTTGCATCTGAGATTCAAACATGTACAAGGTGAAAAACTTGTCGAGGTATGTTGCATCCGCCATGAGTCATATTGAACAATTATTATCTTTACTCTCTCTAACTCTCTCTTGAGCATCTTTGAGATATTTTGGGGATAGATATTCTGTTTATTGACTTGATGTCCTATTTGGGTATAATCTTAATGACTTTGAACCCTTGATCTATGTTGGACTTTTAAATTGAACCTTTCTTCTTGGTGAGACCCTATTTGTGAAATTTAAACCATGTTGCTCCTTACTGTGAGATGGAACTTTTATTTTCAAGTTGTGTACTTTTGTGACCATGTGAAATATCTTAATCGTGGAAATGTTTGAATACCTATTTATGGGTCCTCTTACCCTATTGGTATCAATTGGATGATTGCATTCCTTAAGTGTGCCACATGTGTCAATACATCAATTTTGAGATGAATGTTGTTATAAGGAGTGCGACTTGAAAGGAGATCCACTCCATAATAAATTAAATGAAATTGAACATCCCATATGTCAAACACCACTATATTCTTCCCCAAAAGGGATGATAACCAATTTATTGAAAGTATGAATCAAGTTACCAAATGTAGTAGTGGAATATGAAATATCTAACTATTACAATGATTGATATTATCACTATTAATCACCACACATGGTGATTGATAACACCCATTTTTGTGATATTTATGGCCCATATTTCGTTGTCAAAACTGCCCTTTTAAACTGTTTTCCTCTCATTTTTGTCATGTTTTTGAATAAACAGGTCACACTACGCTCTTAACTCATTTTTATCATCTTTTGCAGAGTTTTTCCTTGTCTTTCCACCAAAAAGGCCCGGCCCATGAACGGCGTTTACCTACATCGGCCCTCCTACCAGTCGGCCGACACACTCATTACCCGTCGTGCAGCAGCCTGATACAACTGCTGCGCGACACGGGTGTGTCACGCAAGAAGACTTCATCGGGCGATACGCCACTTACCTGATAGGGAGTTGTGCCCACCACGACTACTCTCCCGATGAAGCATGTCGTGTGATACAAGCCACCCACCGGCAGGTGCCCACCCGTCATGACTACCCGACACACTTGCAACCCGGCACCCGTTGTGCCAGGCGACACGCATGTCGATCATCCCCGAAGCCACACTAATAGAGCCGATGGAGGACACGTGGTGCCCAGAGAACCATAACTTCTCCCAACCGCTACCTATCAATAGCAGCTACAGGACCTCGATGGGACAGGTCAGAATCTTGTGCAGGCTAACTTTGCAAAGCATCTGGAGCTAGTGTGTCGCGTCCGAGAGGCATGTCGGGCGATACTAGGTGAGCACTTCCCCAACCCGAGAGGGGCGGGAGTGGTTCACTTAGAATCCATCCCAATAGCTTTAGTAGCTGATATCGACCAAGGAGGCTACCCGATGTGTCGGGCTCCTAGATGGACCCCTGCCCGAGACGGCTCACCTGTACACTTGATACAAGAACCCGATACCCTAAGTCGTCTCTTACCTGGCATGATATTGATCCCGATATGGAATACCCGTCACGGTGTGTTGCCCGAGAGGGTAGTATCCTGACCAAGACCGTATCGGGGGAGGGTGCCTTGACCAATATTCTTGCCCATCACGGCGTACCGCCTGACAGGGCTAGTCACCTGACATGAGCATGTCGGCCAGAGCTTCCACCCGATATCGACCTAGAGGCACCTTAGGGGTCTGCTGCTGTGTGTCACCCTTCTAAATCAAAGAGGTGATGCCTATCTTCCCTTTTCAGTCATTTACTTTCTTTATTTACGCAATGTAACTAAACCTTTTCATACAATGCTTATGCAATTGGAACTAGAGGTGTTTTAATACCTGTTGCTCTATGTTTTGTCCCTTTTGTTGAATGATTGCTTTATAGCATCTGAACTCTAGCTTGTATGCTTGGATCATGTTTTGACTAGCTATTGAATCATGTTTCCCATTACAGTTCACTCGAGAGAGGTGTTGTAACTCTAGCGTTTGGTCCGATCAGGGAGTACGAGAGTACCCAGGGTCAGAGATGTTTCAGTTATCTTTCCTCTCCAATCCAAGTCCACTACCCTTGAGAGAGGGTGTTGGTACTTTGGAGGTACCCTCTTTGAGAGAAGGGGTTCTTGATGTTTTCTGCTTCCGCTTGTTATGCCGAAGCTTTCCTCTTTTGTCCCTTACCGAGGCAGTAGTGTTTTCTCCTCTAGTTATGTTGCCTAAAATCCCTAAAAATTGATAAATACCAAAACCTTAACCTTCCTTGTAACTCCAGTTGGAGATAGTTTTATTTTGTTTTACCGATCTTCACCCAGCGTTCCCTTGGGAACATTGTTCTTACCCCTCTTTCATCGGAGTGTAGAGTTTTGATTCTGTGTTCTTAGCACGACCACCCTAGTCCATGTGGTTCGACCCTGATCGCTACTTCAGACCTTGTCATCGTTGTGAGGGCCTAAGAGTCGAGTTATTTAAAAGTCCGACTACTTCAAATCCGCTCCTTTTGGACGCGTGATTTAGGCTGGTCAACTTTTTGGCATCATTTCTGGGGACAAGGCAAAACGATACTATTAATGAACCTGAATCTACTAGCTACACTCCCGTGCCTCAAACTTAGTAATAAGCTTCACAACACAATTTCTTTTAGTCTTCTAACCTGAATGTGTATAGAATAGTTCATTTCATTAACACGAGTTTTCTAACTTGATTATACGTTCTATTCAGGTACTCAGGGAAGAAGCACTCTGCTCGGTTGAGCACCGTTCATCATGCCACCTCGCGTGGAACCACCTCTTTCTGAGGATGAGCGAAATGCTAGAGTTGGACCACACTCACCTCTACGTGGGAACAATGACTGTTATAATAATGATCATTTACATGAAGAACCTGAATCAGAACAATTCGTGGATGATCATCATCACAAGAGACGTCGTCATCGCCGAAGGCACAGAAGGAATCATCATAATCAAGAGCAGAATCATAGGAACATCAACAGTGAAGATTCCGACGAAGAAGAAAAGACTCTTCGGGAGTTGGCTGCCACGAAGGCCAACAACGCAAGATGCCCAGTTGTGATCCCAATGTTTGATGCTGTAAACTTCGAGTTGAAGCCAGCCGTGATCTCCATGATTCGAAATAAAAGCTTTAGGGGAAGTTCCAAGAATGACAACACCTACCATCACCTTGATGATTTCAAAAATATCTGTGATACCATCAAAATGAGGGGAGTGCCACAAGAAGTGATCTACTGCAAGGGTTTCATCTTCTCCTTCGAGGACATGCACTATCATGGTACCTTGGACTGCCACATCAATCTCTGAATGGATGGAATTCTTTAGCGGATGCCTTCGTAAACAAGTTCTACCCTACAAAGAAGACTGTTAGGAACAGGTAGAAGATCACATCTTTCACCCAGAAGCCAGGAGAAAACCTACATGAAGCCTAAGAAAGATATCAGGAGTATCATAGAGACTGCCCTCACCACAACTACAAGAAAGGTTTCCTGATAACAACATTCTACAATGGTTTGACCCCTGAAGAAAGAGTATCGCTAAATGCAGCTGCAGGAAGCGACTTTCTTGGGAAGAAGCCTAGTAGATCTAAAAAGATCATAGAAAACATGGCAGAACTACAAGAGGGTACTGACTACAATAGGACAGATAGAGGATATGCTAAGAAGGCCACTAATGAAGGACCGTCGGTCGAATCCAAGGCTCTTGAAGCAATAACCACTCAAATCCAAAAGATAGCCACTGATGTCAGACAGTTAAAAGAATCAGGAGGGAAAGGAAAGAAACAGATTGAGAAAGTGATGAAGTGTGTCACCTACGGAGAAGGTGGACACGGTATTGATAACTGCATTTACACCCGACCCGACGAGTCCAGTGAAAGTGAATCCGAAGCAAAGGAAGCTGAGAACGTCTCTTTTGTCAACTTCAAAAGACCGTACCACCCTAGTTTTAGCTATGGCAACAAGGATGCGACAGAAAACTCGCATCAGTTGAATAATCCACCCAAGCAACTGCAAGGTTTCGAGAAAAGAGGCGGACAAGGTCAGTTCACCAGAACCACCAGTTTCCAATCAAACAAGGCAAAATTTCAAGGGCAAGGGAAGTACCAAAACCGCCAAGCTTCTAACCCTAGCCAAGGCCAGGGACAAGCTAAGGAGCAGAGTCAGGAAAAGAACTCGAGTCAACCAGACTTGGTGGGCCAACTGTTTGACTTTGTCAAGAGATAATATACTATAAAAAAATCAGCTAGCACAAAGCGCGCTGTCCAACTCAAGCGTTCTGAATACGATGTAGGTTCAAATGGCAGATATGCAAATGCATCTGTGGTAGATAGACCAGCATCTAGCTCAAATGGTCAAGTTAATGAAGAATCCTTCGGGTAAGATACCATCCAGCACTGAGTCTACTAAAATTGCGGTACTCAGGTCAGGGAAGACAGTTAAACGTCCTGAATCAGCCAGACCTGAAGAACCTGAACCAAGGGTTGCGACAGAGTATCTAGCAGAAGGAGAGAACCAACAAGCTCATGTCAGGGAGCCAGAATCAGAACATGTGGAGGATCCGATCGGTAAAAGAGGTCCTTACTCTCCAAAGATGCCTTTCTAATACAAACTCATAAAGGAACATCTTAAAAAGTGTTACGAAAGGTTTATGGAGTCGGTGAAAAAGCTTCACCTCGAAGTGCCATTTCTGGATGATTTGGAGGAAATGCTGACCTATGCCAAGTTTTTCAAGGATTTGATCACCAAGAAAAGAAGAGGAGGAAGGATTAAGACAGTACACCTAGCTAGTATGTCATCTGCCTTCATGAAGGTGGATTTACCTACCAAGAAGAAGGATCCAGGAGCCTTTACTATTCCTTTTGTTGTTAGAGATAATATCAAAAGGAAAGGTCTCACCGACCTGGGGGCTAGCATCAGTTTAATTCCCTTAAGCCCCGTGCAACGATTGGGTTTAACTGATATGGTCAGGACCAACATGAGGATCGAGTTGGCAGACCATACCTTCAAAAGACCTGTGGGAGTTGTTGAGGATGTTTTGATTCATGTAGGAAGATTCTTCATTCCTTGTGACATTGTTGTCATTGACACTGTTGAAGACCTTAACTGCCCTATCATCTTTGGGCGCCCCTTCTTGGCTACAGGAAGAGTGTTGATTGATGTTGCTGAAGGAATCATCACTCTGAGGGTCGAAAATGAACACATAGATTTCAAGGTAAAAGATGTTATGAAAGGATCGTCCCTGCTAGAAACTACCTACTTCGTGGATAGCTACAACCAATTTGGTGAAGAAGTAGAAGAAGATATCGCAATGGTAGACCCTCTTATGAGGGCATTGAACAATCATGACTCTGACTCTGAAGATCATGAGGTTGTCGAGATCCTCAGTTACCTAAATCAATTTGATGAAGATCTAAGCGACGAGGAGGAGGTTATAGAGACATTCAAGTTTGCTTCTCTAGAAGGGACACCAGAAGAAGAAAAGGCACCTAAGACCAAGCCAGAGCTGAAATAGCTACTGGAAGGTTTAAGGTATGAGTTTCTAGATCAAGAAAGGAGGAATCCAGTCATAGTTAATACCAGTATGATGAAAGAACAATTGGAAAGGCTTCTCAAGAAATTGAGGCTCCATAAGTAGGATATAGCCTATTCGGTAGAGGATATCAAGGGACTTACCCCTGTGCTATGCATGCACCGCATAAATTTGGAAGAATCTGCTAAACCCCTAGTCCAACCCCAGAGAAAGCTGAACCAGATGTTAAAAGAGATTGTGAAGAAGGAAGTGATCAAGATGAGGGATGCAGGAATTATCTACCCAATCAGCGATTGCAACTGGGTAAGTCCCATCCATGTGGTACCAAAGAAAGGAGGCATGATAGTTGCGAAAGGTGACAAAGGCGATGAAGTAGTGGTTCGGACTGTCACCGGATGGAGAATGTGCATAGATTATCAGAAGCTGAACCAAGCCACAAAAAAAAGATCATTACCCACTTCCCTTCATCGACCAAGTTCTAGAGAGATTAGTGCATCATGATTATTTCTGCTTTTTAGATGGTTATTCTGGGTTTTATCAAGTCCCTATTTTACCGGACGACTAGGAAGAAACCACTTTTACTTGTCTCTATGGTACATATGCTTTTCGAAGAATGTCGTTTTAGTTCTGCAATGCTCCAGCAACATTCCAGGGTTGCATGATCTCGATGTTTTCGGATTTTCTGGAAGACATCGTGGAAGTTTTCATGGATGATTTTTCTGTTTATGGGAAGGACTTTGATGCTTGTCTTAAAAACCTATCTTTGGTCCTGCATCGCTGTGAAGAAAAGAATTTGGTCCTCAGCTGGGAGAAGTGCCACTTCATGGTACAAGAAGGCATAGTGCTAGGTCATAAAGTCTCAAGGAGAGGTATCGAGGTAGATGTGAGCAAGGTTGAAGCTATATCTTGACTACCTCCACCTAAGTTTGTAACTGGAGTGTGAAGTTTTCTCGGGGACGCTGGTTATTATCGAAGATTCCTAAAAGACTTTTCGAAGATCTCAAAACCTTTATCAAATCTTCTGGTTAAGGATGTTGAATTCGATTTCACTAACGATTGCCTAAATGCTTTCTAGGCTTTGAAAGATGCACTTGTTTCTCCACCTATCCTTCAAGCTCCGGATTGGGAGCTACCTTTCGAGCTAATGTGTGATGCCAGTGACTATGTTGTAGGGGCAGTCCTGGGTTAGAAAAAGAACAAAAGTCACCATGTCATTTGCTATGTCAACCGTACTCTTGACGAAGCACAGGTAAATTACACGACGACAGAGAAGGAGATGCTGGCAATTATTTTTGCCTTCGATAGGTTCAGATCTTATCTGATTGGAACAAAGGTAAAGGTCTACACAGACCATGGGGCGATACGATATCTTATGCAGAAAAAGGACACTAAGCCCCGACTGGTAAGGTGGGCTTTACTACTCCAAGAGTTCGATCACGAGATCATTGATAATAAAGGTGCAGAAAACATAATCGTCGACCACTTGTCAAGGATTACAGTCGAAGACAAGAAGGAGCCACCTATCAATGATAACTATGCAGATGAGGCCTTGCTAATGGTAGAAGACAAAGATCAGAGTTTGCCATGGTTTGTAGATATTTGTAATTACCTTGCTGTGGGGAGTTACCTGCGGAAATAACATAAAATCAAAAGAAGAAACTCTTTTCTGATGTAAAGGATTACTACTGGGATGATCCTCTTCTCTTTAAAAGATGCGCGGATAATCTATATAGAAGGTGTATTCCTAAGCAAGAAGTGCTAAACATTCTGAGGAAGTGCCATGCCTCACCCTATGGAGGACATCTGGGGAGTGAAAGGACTTCTGCTAAGGTGTTGCAATTATGATTTTACTGGCCTTTGCTATTCAAGGATGCTGCAGATTATGTAAAAAGTTGGTAAAGAATGCCAATCGACAGGAAATATTAGAAGAAGGAACGAGATGACTATGGCCAACTGGGTTGAAGTTGAGATTTTTGACGTATGGGGAATAGACTGAAAACCTCTAGAGGGGGGTGAATAGAGTTTTCTTAATAATTTAAAACAATTTAAACTCAAACAACCAAAGTAAAAGATAAGAAGAGAGACACAGGTGTTTAGAGTGGTTCCACCTTAGCAAATGCTAAGGAGTCAGTCCACTACCCGGTTGCTTACCCAACCGGGATTTTGAAAGTATTGAATTTTATTACCTTTTAAGGATGTTACATAAAATTACAACACTCTCTAAACACCCTTTGGACAGCCTTCACCTAGAAGTAATCTTGCCAACCTTGAAGCAGCCTTCCTTGGAGTAACTTCAAGCTCCCCCTTGAAGTAGCCTCCCTCCCGAAGTAGCTTCCCGTCAAGATAGCCTTCTGAAGTAGTCCAAAGTCCTCCTCTTCACACGAAGAGCTTCACCCTCTTCCTATATGCAGCCTCCTCCCTGGAGTAGCAACGAAGAGTACAAATATTACAAGGAACAAGAAAGAAAATAAGAAAGTACAACTTATCCTTTTAAGCTCAAGGCTTGAATTGCCTATATCAAGCGTATGGATTTTCCTAGCCAAGGTAATAGACTTGTGGATGCTAGGGTTAGGAAAATCTAGCCTATAGGACGAGCTTGAGCTAGATGGAATATGGCCAAGTGATCACAGTGCTCAATTGCTTGTAAAAGATTGCTCAAGAGTGCTTAGAAAGAATTCTCAAGTGTAGCAAGGTGAATTCTAGTGTCCTATAGCTTGTCCTATTTATAGGGATAGCCTAAGTATGCTTAAGGACCTTCTAGATAGTTTCTAGGGGGTTCCAAGTGCTCAATTAGCCGTTAGGAATAGATTGGTCGTTTTTACAACGGCTAATTGCTTTAACTCTGCAGATTCTGTCAGAGACCGTCTCGGTCGACAGATGGTCGACCGAGACACCTACTCGGTCGAGCTTTTCTCGACCGACAGGCTCTCTGAGTGCAACGTTCACTTCCAACTGCCAACTAACTCATTTGCTAAGTCTAACGGCTACTTTAGGTCAATCTCGGTCGATAAGGTTGTCGACCGAGAGTGTCTCGGTCGAGGAGTGTGTCGACCGAGATTGACTCTGTTTCAATCTATCAATTAAGATACTAAGTGTGTGCATGAGTGTGCATAATGTGATCCTATTGGAAGGGATGACTTGTCTAACTATGGTGTGTAGCTAGGGAAGATCCAATGCTTGATTTACATGCAATCTAGGTACTTGTACATTATATAATTGTACAAGTTTTTACAATAGTGATTACATTGCATGAAAATAAAACTATAAACTTATGATCTCCCTAGTTGCTTCGTCATCCACCATAATCCTGCACACTCAAGTAGCTCGTTAGATAAATAAGAATGAAATGTTTGTCATAATCAAAACAAAGGGATTTTATAGATGTCCATTTAGCCAACATAGACTACATGGGTCCCTTTCCCCCATCAAAAGGATATCAATACATTTTAGTCGCGGTGGACTATGTGTCTAAATGGGTAGAAGTTGTTTCCACCCAAACTAGTGACTCCAAGTCTATGATCAAGTTGTTCGAGAAAACTATCTTTCCTCACTTTGGAGTACCTCGTATTGTGATAAGTGATGGCGGATCACATTTCATGGAGAAACAGTTTGAATCCCTTCTGAGGAAGTATGGGGTCAAGCACAAAGTTGCTACACCGTATCACCCTCAAACTTCTGGGCAGGTGGAGGTTTCGAATAGACAGAATAAGCGGATTTTAGAAAAGACTATCAGCCGCATGCGGAAAGACTGGTCAATGAAGCTCGACGACACTCTTTGGGCCTACAGAACTGCATATAAGGCACCCATTGGCACTAAACCTTACAAATTGATTTATGGGAAATCCTATCATCTACCCTTAAAGTTTGAATATAAGGCTCTTTGGGCGATTAAGTTCCTAAATATGGACCTGGAGAAGGCGGGGGAAACGAGATATCTATAGCTATAGGAACTTGAAGAGCTGAGGATACATGCATATGAGAATGCAAGGATTTACAAGTAGAGGACCAAGGTGTGGCATGATGCCCACCTGAAGAAGGATGTGAGTGAAGGTGATAAAGTTTTGTTGTTTAAATCCTTTATCCGTCTTTTTCTAGGTAAGCTGCAAACAAGGTGGTTTGGACCCTTCACCGTGGCAAAATTATATCCATTAGGAATGATGGAGTTATATGACAAAGACAATCCAGCAAAGGTTTTTCCAGTGAACGGGCACAAAGTGAAAAGGTACTATGAAGATGAAGCGTTCGTAAGAAGGTCAGAGATAAGTTTGTAGGATGATGAAACAACCGAAGGCACAAAGTAAAGGATCTAAGGATGTCAAGTCGACGACGCTAACTACAACGCTCCTCGGGAGGCAGCCCAAGTTTTTACTTTTCTTAGAATAGGATGTTATTTCCTTTCCTACAAGAAAAACATTATGAACATTATGATTGTAATAAGGCCTGAGTCAGTGCATGCGCCTCATGCTCAAACCCCCTCATTTTATGGGCCACTGCTCAGTTTTATAAGCATTGATGAGTAATGCTATCTGAGGTTGGGAGTCCCACTTTAGGCCAATTATGTTTTACCCATCAGTCATTTTTTCCTTTTCTTTAGTTTTAGTTTTTCATCTTTTATCTTGTTCTTTTTCTTCTTCTTCTTTGAAGCTTTGTATCGGGCCGAGATGACTTGGCCGATACCAATTTCTCTGGCTGATATCGGGCAAGGTCCCGGGTTCGTCATCACACGACACGCCCATATCAGGCTATAGTATCAGGCATCACACCTTAGCGGTGAGCCATGTCGGGCGATACACCGAGCATCCGTATCGGGCGGCATGGGTAAATGACCCTTGATTAGACGGATGGAATTGATTTTACTGCTCGTCTCGGGAATGATTTGTCTCCTCAAGCGACACGTGCCCCTATTTTACCCATTTTACCCCCGCCCTCGATTGCTATATATAGTAATTGTGGTTTAACCGTGTCAGGCACTGGCATTTACTTTCTCACCTACTCCCGTATCGCGCAGTTAAATCTCGCTTTGCTCTCGTATTGGCCAACCTAGCTTCTTCTCCCGTGTCGCGCAACTACCTTCAGAAGATAAAGGTATAACGTGATACATGTATTTCTTTGCTCTCCTGACACGCTTCCGTGTCACACATCTTGTATCAGGCACAACCCTAGAGTTCTTTTTGTGTGTCGCCCGACATGCGCTAGTATGTACTACCCTGCCTTTTGACTGTGTCGCACGACGCACTTCTATCACGTGCCCACCCGATACCCTATATCGGGAAATGTCCATGTCGCCCACTCTTATCCATGTCGCCCAGTTTTGTTCATAATAAGATTTTATATTGTATCGCCTCACGTCTTGCTAGTGTTGAGCGACACCTTTGTTCGGAGCGACTGTATCAGGCAATATAGTTGTTTGTGATGACGCTCGATAGCCTTATTGTTATGACCCCGCCTCCCGGTAACCCCCAATTAAAGGAGACCGAAAGGACAAATCCGTTAACCAATAACCCGGATCAAAGGTTCGACAAATAATCATTAACAATTATTAAATTCTACCAACTATATTGAAATATGGAGAAAAATAAAAACTTTTGCATACCTCTTAAAACTGGGATTTCAAAACTTCTATCCACACAGATACTAATCTATCTAATCCTCCTTTGCACTTTAATTCGCGTTTAGTACCACATATGCCACTTTACTGTTTGTTCTTTTCATTATACCTAAAACGCCGACAAACAAAACGTCAATCAGTCGAAGTTGGTATGTGGGGGAAACAATAATCCTGCAAATATGTTAACAGCGTAATCATTCAGTTAATCATTTAATAACCAAGAATACATTTTAAGCCATACTACTCAATGCTTACCTATCCCCTAACTCTGTGCTATCCCTTGTATGCTACCTCTCTTTAGGTAGCTTCTTACCCCCATGGACCTACCTTACAGGTAGCCAATACCTAGGGTAATAGAGTTGCATGACACTACTTGAAGGTAGCCCAATATCTAACTCATGATGACTTGATGGTCCTACCCCATTGGTAGCCATTTACTAAGTCATGTATTAAGCCACAGAGGGGACCAGGATCTGAGCTAGTAGGCACATAACTTAGGTGATAGTCATATCCACATTATAGTTTGCATGGATTAAAATTATCCAACAATTAATTCATGTCATCAATGAAAACTTCGGTAAACCTCGGAAAACTAACTCGATATATTCATAAGCGTAACCACATACCTGTAGTGCAGATTCAGATACAGAATTAATCAGAACACAAAAATTCCAATCAAGCAACCAATCATGCACAGAATCCTGAAATGAATATACCAATTTCCTTTTATTAATATTTATCCAATATCATCATCATCCTTAGGATTTCTATTCCAATTTTAGGGTTTCCTTAGGAATTAGGGTTTCTAAGGTTTCCTACAAAACCCTAACCATCTCAATTATCTTCATTAAGAATTATCTAATCCAAACTATGTTCAATAATCATTATATTATAGTTTTATTCTTGAAATATCATGTTATGACCACTAAAACTCATATTTACTCAAAACAGGGTCTTTAGTCTATTAAACCATGTTCATGATGATAAAACCCTAAAAGCAACATATGAATCATCCTTTTATGATTTCACTCTTCCCTTTACTCTTAACAGGTTAATGTTGATAAAAAACAACATCGAGATTCATTACAATTGTGTTTATCTCTTTCTAGGGTTTTTTCATCATTTAATGAATTAAAAGATGTAAAACCCTATACTTTATTCATAGCATGAAAAATTAGGCTTCAAACATAATTTCTTTGTATTCCTCTCGTTCTGAGGATCAATTTTCATATATGACTTGTTTTAATCTGAGTTTCCTAGAATAAGTTACGATTTTTGCAAATAAAACAATTATGGACCAATCATAGAGGGACACATCATCTTTTCGTTTATTAGTGGGCCGACTAAGAAAAAGAATCAAACTACCTCTTTACCCTTATGGGTCATGTTCAGCCCCAGGGGCCCTCGCATCATTCTGCTCTATTATCTCCTTCCTCCCGATCCTCACGAACGCCAGCTACGACGCTTTGCGTCGGCGTCCTCCTGCGAATGCCATGGACAGCCCGCCGCATGGCCTATCTCCCTTCCTCTTGGGCACCGAAGGCTAGGAGAAGATCGGGGCAACTCCCCTTTGTCTCCGTCAGAGTCGGTAACACCATTGGTGCAGCTGGAGAGCATCGGGAATTGGATGATCCGGGCGGGGTGAAGCAGCGTTGCTGCTGCAGTTGCTCAGATGCATAGGTCGGGAGGAGGATACCTGCTATCTTTAATCCCTTCTAGACTTCCCCGGGCCTCATCCGGACTCCAGGGTGAGTCTGTAGTGGTTGGAGATAAGGAGGGAGATCCTTCTCACTGGGCAAACAACAACCATGGCAAGGCTTGGGGTCACGAACTACACTCAAGCAGGTGCCTTCCCATACAAATAGAAGAACGAAGAGGAGAGGTAGATCTTGAAGGGATTAGTGCCCAGGGTGTTGCAGATGTAGAGGCTCTATGATGCACTCGGGGAGTAGTCTGTGGTGGTTTGAACAACATGGCCATGAGGGAGAGATGAGGGAGACGGCTAGGTCGACTAGGTGTGCATGAACGATATATATAGATCATTTCCTTTTCTCATTTCTCTCCTATCTTCTTTCTTGAGGTTCAAGGATCGTATCCAAATGGAAAGACACTTATGACATTTCCATCTTTCTATGGGTACAAATTACACCCTTTTTGTTCACTAACTAATTGTATGAAAAGGGCACGACATAAAACTAGAAATATATTATCCTTTCCTTTATAAAACTCTTGCCTTTTAATCCTACCAATCCCAAAGGAAATGGAAGCATACCACCTCCCTCTTATTTTAATTTGGGTGAGCCAAAAACTCTTTAAGGAAAGTGCAGGACACCTTGTTGAGTTATCTGCTTTTTTTTCTCTCTCCTCTTTATTATCTCCTTAGTTATTCTCTCTTATATGGATATTAGAAATTCGAAATTCCTCTCCCTTAATCTCATTAGACTTTCCCTTTAATTCATTGGCCACGAATTTATATTTTCTTTTATTAGAAAAATACTTCCTTTCTATCCTTATCACAAAATCCATTAATAATGTATCACATTATCCTCTTATTTTGCAATTTTGATATTTTCTCTTTATTTCCTCTTTATTGGGGCTCCTTGGACCCTAAGAAAGTCTATTGTTTCGAAATTCTTTTCCAAGGATATTTATTATCCTTCAAGATGCATCTAAATGCATTATTTCGCATTATCATGTTTATTTCTCATTAAAATATCTTTTCTGAGGGTTTCTTTTTATTTCTCTTTTATTTTCCTCATTGGTATTCATTTTATCATTTAGGAATCCTTGGGATACGAAAATCCACAAAGGATCACTCCATTATACCTTTTTCCACTTATTTCCAACATTTTAACATTATTTTCAATTTCTTTCTTACGAAAGAAATACTTAATTAATCTTTTCTTTTCTTATTGCTTTCTTTTTGCAACTTTGGACTCCTTAGAACTCTAGGAACCCAAGAGACACGAAATCCATCTTTGGATTACATCTCTTTGCCTTCTAGAGGTTTCTACCTCTTTCTTTTTCTCAAATATTCAATTATTCATTTACTAATTGAATTTTCTTATTATTTGGGCCCAATAGCCAATAAAGCCCACAGCACAATCATCAAGGCTATTGTAAACGAAATCCATTTATTATATCATTATTTGTTTAAATATCTTTAATATGAGAAATTACATTTATCACCAAATAAACCCAAAAATTGGGTTTATAGGAATTTTATCCTCAAAATTCAATCAAACAAAACAAACAATTCAGGATGAGACTCTTCCATGTCCATCAACGGCCCCTATGTGGCTTTACCTTACCCATGGTGCTTCCAAAGAATATTTATCATCACATATTCTTTTCTCTGAGTTCTTTCATCCTGGTGTCTATAAACTGCACAGGTGACTGAGGTCATTTTAGCCTCCCTTGGGGCTCACTAGGTTCTGCACATGGTCGTGGTACCTCACATAGTGCTCTAAATTGGACACATGGAACTCGTCACATATTACTTTATCCTGAGGGGTAAGATCAACTTAGCCTTCTCCACCAGCCCATCTGAATGGACCCATGTATCGGGGACTCATCTTTCTTAGCTATAGCTCAGAGGGGTCAGATTTTCATGTCACATATTCTCCCACAGTGAACTTCATGTCAGTCTACTTTGCATCTGCTTATGACTCTCGTCATCTTTAGGCTCCTTTCAGCCATTGCACGATCAAAATGACTTCATCTACACGCACTGTGGTCCTTAACCATCAGGTGGTCCTTTCACCAACATCACCTTACTGAAGTTTTGACCGACACAACCTCCCTTATAGAGCTTCTTATAAATCCTGATACTGTCTATGGTAGTTAATTTCACATCTTGCATAGGACAAGAACTGTCTCTAGCTATCACCCTGAATGAGCACATATGCTCTCATCAGACCCTTTAGTCTGGATCATACTAACCATTAGTTAGGGGTGATAAACTATACTAACATCGAGTTCTTCATGTACCTACTTCCACTTTATGGAAGTGAACCTCTAGGTCAAACTCAAGAACCTTTGAACTCACTTCATGGTGTAATTGAACCATCTTTCTCATGAGTAGTTTAAGTAAAATTGTCTCTTGACAGAACTCTTTCTTTCACATGTCATCTAGGTAAGGCGATCAACCATAACCCATATTGCATTTCGACCTTCCTTGGTCCAGGGGAGACTTACAACATCCATAGTGATGAACTCCCTTTCTCATTCGGGGAGTCTTTATCCTTTATATCAATGCACTGGGTTACTGGTGTTCGTCCATCATCCTCTGCTTGCATGGCCATATACTACATGCAACTTTATCTTAGGTATCTACAGTACCACTGTCACTTATTATCTTTGTAGTACGGTGTATGGTGGTCTTAAAATCATGATCTCCTGTATGTCATTATTCTTCAAGATCAATACCTCAAAATCCCTAAACCATTCTATCGGGGTTTCATCACCTTCTTTTCCAAAGAAGTGCATCGAGGTTCTACCACCATCCTTTCATTGCATCAAGGACTAGACTGGCTAACGAAACAACCATTAACTGATCTCGTTGCATTAGTGTTAGCCAAACATATCTTCTTTTCCAACCTTAGGGTTATCTTAACAACCTCTTCTAGCCAAACTAGGCAGCTATTTCTCAACCCAAGCATCCATTACCACTTCACATCCTTAGGTATTAGGTAATGTTGGAGACATACACCTTCATGTATTCCACTTATCATCTCATCTTGACTCTAAAACTATCTTCATCGAGAAAACTCGGGCTCATCCTCATGATGATCAAACTATACCTTGCTTCACTTGCAAATTCCACATAGCTCAGGCTAACAACATCCTTATAAGATGACTATCTTATCTCTCTTTAGTGTTTGCAAACCATCCATGTATCATTCACTTTAATAGGGTATGTTATCTTCTCTGTCCCCATATCTCGTGGCAACGTTCCAACCCACATCATCTTTATCCTTGGTGTATGGCATGTGTACTGTCCTATCTCTCACCCCCATAACAAGAGGAAATAAGCATTTGGCTGCAGTCCAAATACAGAGTTCTTCCTATTCCAAGAGTAGAGATGGTACATCCCACCTTGCCAGTACACCTTTAAATCTAAGTTGAAACGTGCCACATATGTCTCAACATCACATTCATCTTGATATCAAAGTTACTTCCATGGAAAACTGGTCTGGAACCTACTTGGGTCACCACACAATCCTTGTCATTTCCTCCAGGTCAATAGGGTGCCGACACTTTTGGGGTCATCCCTCTTCCCTTATGCATTCAGAGAGTGCCCTACTCATTTTCCCTTTGGGTCCCATGAGTTCATGAAGGTGATCAATCTCCTAACCCATGGCCCTTAGACAATGATAGTTGTTACCTCCCGACCCTATAGTCATGTGCAACTAGGGAATTAGGCAACTCATACTTCCATCGGTCTTATCCCCACCTGACCCTAGGATAGACTTAGGAATCTCTTATAGTACATGCCTAACTTAGAACCTTACCCAAGCCTTCATCATCTGTCTTTCTACATTTATGGGCTGACTTTCATCCTTTCATAGGGGTCATGGTGACCTGCCTACCTTGGTCAGGCCCCATACTGGTTACCTTCATAGTAACACATCCACATGCACTTAGAGATGGTTATCTATGGTTCTATAGGTTCATTCTCATACCATGTACTTAGCTTCTCAAGATCCTATGAAACCTCCTCAGGTTACCTCAAAACCAACCAAATTGGTAAACTCCCTACCAAAGGGTCCCTCTCCCAGGATGGGAGGAAACTACACCTTGATAACAAAGGTCACAAGCTTCCTTAGGGTTTACATTCATATGAGCATGCTTAACCCTAGCAAGCTATTAAGGCACAAGCAGATCACCTACTGTACCATGCTAGGTCATACTTGTCCTCTTTCCTCAATGTTGGATCAAGATCATACCTTCCTTTATCATCAACCTAGCTGTGAGGGGTTCATCAAACATACCTTAAACTTAAGGGGCTTCCCTTCTCCTCTATACATGAGGAGTACCATGCTCTTTTCTATAGGAACTCAACTCTCATCATGAGCATTAGGTACACCACTTCCCCTCTTAGGCCTAGGAACCCTAGGTTCACTTGTAGGTGTCCAACTGCATGCTCTATCTCTTACCCATGAACCAAGCATGCAGAAGGCATGACATGCACTTCTTGTCATCCTTCAACTCGAGCAACACTTAGGGTTGGGTCCTCCTTAAGGACAACCAACAAGGTACAAGGCTTCATAACCTGCTACTAAACCTTTCTAGGTCTAAGGAACTCATCTTCCTACCTCATAAGGTAAACACCTATACCGTAGGCACATAGGTACCACAAGCTTCATCTTCTCTCTCTAGGGTTTAGTCCCTCTAGAGGCAACCAAGATATCATCAACTTCCAGGGATCGATCATGAGGCAACCACTATCATCCATTTCGGTCGCATCATCCTCAACTCCCCACTATTCCTCAAATCTCAGAGTCTAGACTTCCAACCTTCTTGGAGGGGTTTCCTGCTCTCTCTCTAGAGCTAACCCTACCACCAACCTCACCATTAGAGGTCCTCTCTTCATGAAGGATCAACCTCAAAAGCATCCTCTACATGGGTGAAGCCTAGGTTTGAACTTATGTTTGCTCAAGATCATCCATACCCCTTTATGCTCCATCATGATTCCTTATCCAGGGTTTCATCCTACTGTCAACACTATGACGTGCCCTAGGTTCCAGCTATACCCTACTTGCACAAGCCCATAGGGTTTCTACATATCCTTCACTAACAACATCATCTAAGGAGCTATCATTTACCCTAACATGCACGACCCTTCCCAGGGTTGGGTTGCCAAAGGTACTAGGTCACCAGTGGATCATATGGCATCCCAAAGGCATGTCCTTTCAAACACTTGGTCCAACTCATCTCTCTCTAACCTCCACTTAGGGTTAGGGTTAGCATCATCCTCAGAGGATGTGCCATGTCTCTACTTGCATTGGAGATCTCTATCTCCAAGACTAACTTATCCTCCTGACAAGAAGGTCTAACCTCAGGTCTCTTCTGAGGACATGACAATTTATGTCATACGACCTAAGCATGTATCTATTCTTTAATTTGTGCTTAATCTATTAATCTTATGTCCGTGACATTCTATTTGCATTCTTTTCATTAATTTGATGGAGGATTACTTAGACCTTATTAATCTTACCCATACCTTAAGAGGGTGAGGAGAAGAGAGAAAACCCTAATCCTTAAGGTCCTTAACAGAATTTGTGATGAGAAGGGATTAATAAGATGTGAAATTCCTAAAGGTATCTTATTTCTATTCATACCCTGAGACCTTGGCCAGGCAGTCACATGGATCCGGGAGTCCTCGTATTCCGACTAGCGGTGCGGAGGAAAATATTGCCAGCCCCCAGTCGTGATCCTTTTCTAGACACCTCTGTCTTTCAAATAATCCTCTAATAACTCCCTTGGGTTCTATGGAGTTTGTAAAATTTAATAATTATTAATGGTTAACTAAGGAACCTATGTTATGATACCAAATGTTACGACCCCGCCTCCCGGTAACCCCCAATTAAGGGAGACCGAAAGGACAGAGTCGTTAACCAATAACTCGGATCAAAGGTTTGACAAATAATCATTAACAATTATTAAATTCTACCAACTATACTGAAATATGGAGAAAAATAAAAACTTTTGCATACCTCTTAAAACTGGGATTTCAAAACTTCTATCCACACAGATACTAATCTATCTCATCCTCCTTTGCACTTTAATTCTCATTTAGTACCACATATGCCACTTTACTATTTGTTCTTTTCATTGTACCTAAAAGACCGACAAACAAAACATCGATCAGCCGAAGCTGGTATGTGGGGGAAACAATAATCATGCAAATATGTTAACAACGTAATCATTCAATTAATCATTTAACAACCAAGACTACATTTTAAGCCATACTACTCAATCCTTACCTATCCCCTAACTCTGTGCTATCCCTTGTATGTTGCCTCTCTTTAGGTAGCTTCTTACCCCCATGGACCTACCTTACAGGTAGCCAATACCTAGGGTAATAGAGTTGCATGGATCTACCCGAAGGTAGCCCAATATCTAACTCATGATGACTTGATGGTCCTACCCCATTGGTAGCCATTTACTAAGTCATCTATCAAGCCACAGAGGGGACCAAGATCTGAGCTAGTAGGCACATATCTTAGGTGATAGTCATATCCACATTATAGTTTGCATGAATTAAAATTATCCAACAATTAATTCATGTCATCGATGAAAACTTCGGTAAACCTCGGAAAACTAACTCCATATATTCATAAGCGTAACCACATACCTGTAGTGCAGATTCAGATACAGAATTAATCAGAACACAGAAATCCCAATCAAGCAACCAATCATGCACAAAATCCTGAAATGAATATACCAATTTCCTTTTATTAATATTTATCCAATATCATCATCATCCTTAGGATTTCTATTCCAATTTTAGGGTTTCCTTGGGAATTAGGGTTTCTAAGGTTTCCTACAAAACCCTAACCATCTCAATTATCTTCATTAAGAATTATCTAATCCAAACTATGTTCAAGAATCATTATATTATAGTTTTATTCTTGCAATATCATGTTATGACCACTAAAACTCATATTTACTCAAAACAGGGTCTTTAGTCTATTAAACCATGTTCATGATCATAAAACCCTAAAATAAACATATGAATCATCCTTTTATGATTTCACTCTTCCCTTTACTCTTAATAGGTTAATGTTGATAAAAAACAACATCGAGATTCATTACAATTGTGTTTATCTCTTTTTAGGGTTTTTCCGTCATTTAATGCATTAAAAGATGTAAAACCCTATAATTTTTTCATAGCATGAAAAATTATGCTTCAAGCATAATTTCTTTGTATTCCTCTCGTTCTGAGGACCAATTTTCATATATGACTTGTTTGAATCTGAGTTTCCTAGAATAAGTTATGATTTTTGCAAATAAAACAATTATGGACCAATCATAGAGGGACACACCATCTTTTCGTTTATTAGTGGGCCGACTAAGAAAAAGAATCGAATTACCTCTTTACCCTTATGGGTCATGTTCAGCCCTAGGGGCCCTCGCGTCATTCTGCTCTATTATCTCCTTCCTCCTGATCCTCACGGACGCCAGCCACGACGCTTTGTGTCGGCGTCCTCCTGTGAACGCCATGGACAGCCCACCGCATGGCCTGTCTCCCCTCCTCCTAGGCACCGAAGGCTAGGAGAAGATCGGGGAAACTCCCCTTTGCCGCCGTCAGAGTCGGTAATGCCATTGGTGTAGCCGAAGAGCATCGGGAATTGGCTGAGCCGGGCGGGGTGAAGCAGCGCTGCTGCTGCGGTTGCTCAGATGCACAGGTCGGGAGGAGGATACCTACAATCTTGAATCCCTTCCAGACTTCCCCAGACCTCATACGGACTCCAGGGTGAGTCCGTAGTGGTTGGATACAAGGAGGGAGATCCTTCTCGCTGGGCAAACAACAACCATGGCAAGGCTTGGGGTCATGAACTGCTCTCAAGCAGGTGCCTTCCCATACAAATAGAAGAATGAGGAGGAGAGGTAGATCTTGAAGGGATTAGTGCCCAGGGTGTTGCAGACGTAGAGGCTCTATGATGCACTCGGGGAGTAGTCTGTGGTGGTTTGAACAACGGGACCATGAGGGAGAGATGAGGGAGACGGCTAGGTCAACTAGGTGTGCATGAACATATATATAGATCATTTCCTTTTCTCGTTTCTCTCCTATCTTCTTTCTTGAGGTTCAAGGATCGTATCCATATGGAAAGACACTTATGACATTTCCATCTTTCTATGGGTACAAATTACACCCTTTTTGTTCACTAACTAATAGTATGAAAAAGGCACAACATAAAACTAGAAACATATTATTCTTTCCTTTATAAAACTCTTGCCTTTTAATCCTACGAATCCCAAAGGAAATGGAAGGATACCACCACCCTCTTATTTTAATTTGGGTGAGCCAAAAACTCTTTAAGGAACGTGCAGGACACCTTGTTGAGTTATCTGCTTTTTCTCTCTCTCCTCTTTATTATCTCCTTAGTTATTCTCTCTTATATGGATATTAGAAATTCGAAATTCCTCTCCCTTAATCTCATTAGACTTGCCCTTTAATTCATTGGCCACGAATTTATATTTTCTTTTATTAGAAAAATACTTCCTTTCTATCCTTATCACAAAATCCATTAATAATGTATCACATTATCCTCTTATTTTGCAATTTTGATATTTTCTCTTTCTTTCCTCTTAATTGGGGCTCCTTGGACCCTAAGAAACTCTATTATTTCGAAATTCTTTTCCAAGGATATTTATTATCCTTCAAGATGCATCTAAATGCATTATTTTGCATTATCATGTTTATTTCTCATTAAAATATCTTTTTCTGAGGGTTTCTTTTTATTTCTCTTTTATTTTCCTCATTGGTATTCATTTTATCATTTAGGAATCCTTGGGATACGAAAATCCACAAAGGATCACTCCATTATACCTTTTTCCACTTATTTCCAACATTTTAACATTATTTTCAATTTCTTTCTTACTAAAGAAATACTTAATTAATCTTTTCTTTTCTTATTGCTTTCTTTTTGCAACTTTGGACTCCTTGGAACTCAAGGAACCCAAGAGGCACGAAATCCATCTTTGGATTACATCTCTTTGCCTTCTAGAGGTTTCTACCTCTTTCTTTTTCTCAAATATTCAATTATTCATTTACTAATTGCATTTTAGTATTATTTGGGCTCAATAACCAATAAAGCCCACAACACAATCATCAAGGCTATTGTAAATGAAATCCATTTATTATATCGTTATTTGTTTAAATATCTTTAATATGAGAAATTACATTTCTCACCAAATAAACCCAAAAATTGGGGTTGTAACACTTGTGGTGATATCGGTCTGAACTTCATACCGCCCGACACAGGCATATCGGGCAAGCATCGTATCGTCCAGTTTTGTCATCTGATACGGTTGTATCAAGCATCTCTAATATCAGGCCAGTTTTTTTTACTTATCTTGCAAACAGCTTTGCTTTTTGACCGTATCGGGCTATCACGATTTTATCACCAATATCGACTTAAGACTATCAGGTCTTGTTAAGTTGTCAATATATCACTGATCCAATATCAGGCGACACACCCCGCCGCCCAATATCGGGCAAGGTGAATCATTTAGATGCTTACTAAACTTTTATTTTATGATAACATAAATGGCCCGCACCAAACAAACTGTCGTCCAAGTAGACGAACAAGGCCGGAGGATCAACACTGAGGCCGCAACAGAAGCTACCACAGTCGGGCAGAAATGCCCGAATCCCGAAGTAGATGGGCCTCCACGGCCGAGAAGAGGCCGAGGGTAGAAGCAGCGACAACCCTTCAATAGCAGCAGAACCTCTGGCTCACTCCCCAGGACGGTTCGTGCCCAGGGACGAAGAGCATCAGCAGAGATACACGGAGTTGGCGGTAAAGATCTACTGGCCAACCCTATTCACCCACCAGCCATCTTTCCACCACCTTGGTATCTTCAACAGGCTGGACAAAATCTTGGGGGCTGCATGGCTGAAGACAATATGTTTCAGCCTATCCGAATCATACACTGAGCTCACAAAGGAGTTCATGTTCTCTCTCCGGTGAGTCCAGAACAAGCCGGAGGAAGTGGAGAGTTTTGGAGGAGCAGACCGGTTACAAGGCCAGGTATACATCGTTGAGCACGAGATCTCAAAAAAGCTACTCAACAAGATATTCTCCTCCTCAGAAGTTGAGATGGAGATGTTGAACAATGGCGCCAGGCTTTGCAAGGGAGATGGCTTCAACCCAGTCAGCGTTTGGAAGAAACTGACCAGCGAAATCAAACTACAAGCCAGGAAGCAAAGTGGCATCCATCCACTCCTATTTCTGGAGGATCGTCCACAAGATAGTGGCTTGCATCCTCTTCAGCAAGTACGAGATGAGCAACGTCTACACCGAAGAACTCCATCTCATGTGGTACATGATGGAGGGCAAGGTGGTCAACTTGGGATGCTTCTTGCTGAATAGACTATACCCCATAAAGGATGCCACCAAGGAGTATTGCATGGGTGGCATCGTCAATCTGATCACGGCGGGGTTGGGGTACCCAATGGAGCCGCGCAGCCTGTCAAGAACCATAGGTGATGACATGATCGACATGAAGTTCTTACAACGGGAAAATATTATCAAAAAGGAGGGCAGATGCTACTTCTACAAGTTTGCAAGAACTTCCAAGCTTCTACCCCTCCCGTTCTGCATCAACTATGATGTAGAAAAGTTGGTCTTCACCGAAGCAGAAGTTGAAGCATTAGAGGTTGAAGCCGCTTATGCTGCCATGACCAGAATACAGGAAAGGGTGGTACAACAGGAGGGTTGATCCCTCTAGAAGCCCGGTAGGACAAATCTTCCACAGCCCCTGCTGAGCCACCCACCGCCCCAGCACAATTGGCAACAACCACCGATAGAGTTGTCATTGCTCCTCCCATACCGGTCGTAACCGCCACAACAACATCTGTCGCGACTGAAGAAGTGTCGATGATCGTGGTGGTCATCGAGGCAACCGGAGCTGAGACAACCTTGATAGCCCCGAGGGAAGCTGTCGCAGAAGAGATAATCGCAACCCCCGAGACTTCTGTTGCACCTTCAGCAGTGGAAGAAGTGGTGCAGTCGGACGCCAGCAATGGCGTATTCTCTGAGATCCTCGAGATGGAGCTCAGGGATACACAGTCCACGCCGACACCGGCGTCGGTGTCTCTAGTGGTAGCTGCAGAGGAGGTCACAGATAATAGAGAGGTGGAGCAACATCCACCCACACTGCGCCCTTCTCCACCACCACAAACAGGCGAGGTAGAGACAGCCATGAAGTGCTCACGCCTCACCCAGAAGCAACACCCTAATGAACAATCCAAATTGATACCACCCCGAGTTAGGCAACACACTCATCGGGTCGATCTTCACACGCGAGGAGCATCACAAGGACGAGAGGGAGATCTGATGCAACCCCTTCATCACTGGGACAGATGCTGGGTCATGAATTTGACCACTTGTGGGAGGTAACAGGAAGCCACTCAACTACTTTTACTTCTCTTACCCATAAGTTTTCTATTTTCTAGCAGAGGCTAAATAGCCGGGAGCGGCAACTACTGACTCTAGTTGGCCTTCCCGGCCAACTAGAGGCACTCAACACAACACTGCGGCAGGCCCTCCAACGCCTTGACATGATCGAGGAGAGGCTGAATAGGAGGGATGACCATCCACGCTCAAGGTAGCCGAGGCGGTCTCCATCACCTCCTGGCTCAGGATCCCCACCTTCCTCATCTATATCCTCACCCAGGACGTCGTCCACTTCCTCCTTCAGCGGGCCATCCACAACGCCCGAGGAAAGGACAACGCAAAAGTCAGCCGACGGAGCTCCAGCATGACAAGAGAGCTCATGCGGCTTGGAAGAAGCTGCTCCTTCAGTCCCCCTGTACAACGATGAATCAATCAGCGTCGGGGAGGACTCTTCCAATGAATCAGAGGGAGATGGGGGGACATCTATGCCGCTAACAAAAGGCACCCCCCAGAGGAAGAAGCTCGACGTCAGACACATTTTCTACACCGTCAGAGATACCTTCCTTCGAGATGGCTGACTTCGATAGAAGGTCCATCCGATACCTGACGATCAGGGACCAGAAACTGCTGAACAAGGTCCTGAGGTCACAGGATGATGAAGAAGACGTCGTCTGGAGCGACGACTATTTCTCCGTACGACGGGGAGCGCTCAGAAGCATGTTCCGCTCTCCAGCCGTTGTCGGAAAAAGGTTATTCAGGGTCCTGGAGGGTGCAATAATTGCAGACAATATACAACGCCACCCCGACCGTGGCAAGAAGGTTGATGATGGGAGCATCGGACTCTGTTGCGGTGGCCAACATGCTGCGACAGATTGTAGAACACAACACAAACCTCGTGTTGGCCCCGTACAAGCACCACAACAACTGGTTCCTGTGTGTGGAAGACCTCCAGAATCATGACGTCCAGTTCTTCATCTGTTGCAACGAGGAGGTCCCACGCTCAGGACATATCTTCGCTCACCCGGAGGACAAGCATCTCAAGCTTCTCCCGTTGCGTCTTCTTCGAGTTATCAAGCAAGGAGTCCAACATCATAGCGGCATTTGGAACTTCTTCTCTATGGGAGACTTCCCCATCCAAGCAGAATCAGGAAGTGGGAATAGCACACTTGTCATCTTGCGTGCCATGGAGCTGCTCAACATCTTTGGAAACATAAGGCATCTCTAGGGCCAAGACTTCTTCCATCTCAGGAGCACCTACTCTTTGCTGCTGATCAAAGACAATCACTATTTCCAAGATGCGGGGGTACCAAAAAAGCTACTGGATAGTGACCAAGAAGATGAATCATCGCAACCCGACAACACTCCAGAAAAAGAAGCCGAGATGGACGCAGAAGTTTACGGGGTAGGCAAGCGGTTAGAAATCCTGCGGGAAGATGCGGAATTGAAGACCCTGCTTCGCCTGAAACCTCAGAAGAAATGATCAGCAACTCGACCATTTCTCGTGTTGTACACTCACGCAGGAGCAGGTCGACGAAGTTCTTCTGAAGTTAGCAGACTCTACCCCGCAGATGTCATCTACGAGGCAGGCAGTGGCATAGTCCCAGTTGATGATTTAAGGGACATGTCAAAAGAAGGAGGATGTTTGGAGATATCAGTGGCGGCCGCCTACATCCAGATACTATAAAAGAAGTTTGAACACGCATACATAGCCCATCCAATGTTGTTCAATGACATATGCCTTGTTGATGAGTCAGGAGCGAAATAGTCTTTTCTGGCAGAGTTACAAAGCAGGATTCCACGCATCATTTTCCTACCTATCCTGCATTACAACCACTGGACGCTCCTGACTATGTACACTCGCCAACGAGCAAGAATCTTCTACAACAACTCAGACAACAAGAAAGATCATCCAGTACAGTGTACATCGACAGCGTTGACACCCCTCTAGCGCTTAGTACAAAAATGCTATGATGAGGTGGTGATGCTGATTCAACCATTCCTGGAGACAGTAGCGAGCAAATGGCACGAGCTTTAGTTCTGCCACCGCAGTCCACAACAAATTCTACTATCCAACGACTGTGGCATCTTCGTGTTGGAGTGGATATCTAACCAGGAAATGCCTGACCAGCTCCACCACATTGACTACCACAGCAAACGTGGAGAATATGTGTGGGAGCTTCTATCTGGCAAAGGCGCGCTCACCTGCTAACCCTCACTGAGTTAACATTGCCCTACCTTATCTATTTCACAACTCTGGGACAGAGTGTGGAGTAAGTTTGGGGGGGGGTACTATGTATCAGTGAGTGAGGTACTAAAAGCCCTCCGAACTTCACCTTTTGTTCTTTTTCCTATAACTTAACCTGTGTACATATACATATACATGCTTGATACAAAAATTCCATATATACAAATTTTGCCTCTATACAATTATACAAAGACACTCTATAGTAAAAACCTGATACAACTTCTTTCCAGCTTGTTTTCTCTGTGTCTAAGGTGGTGCAGGTTTTTGTTATGTTCTTTCTGAAAATGTAGTCTCAAAATGACAATAGACTATGACTTTCCACACCAAAAATTCGAAGAAAAAAAAATAATCTCGCAACAGCTAAGAGATTTGTATGCGAAGGAAAAAGTTGCCCAAACAGCAAAAATTTCTCTTGTTCTCCCTTACCTTATAAAATCCCAAAAAGAGAGAAAAGCCTTATGAGAGTGAATAAAAGCATGAGAGTTGTGCCAAATGAAAAAAAAAATACATACTTGTCTTTCCAAAAGTACCCATCTTTAGGCATGGTAGATCTGGGGTAGTGGTACATAGGATGTGAAATCACTGCTCTAAAGCCAACTGGCTTGGACTGCAGGGACAACTTGCCCGTTAATGGACCCGTACCTGGATGGACTGATGGGAAACAAGAAAAACCCAAAAAGCCTTAAACCTACCTAAAAAACATAACTTTCTTTCCCCAAAAGTTGTTTGGTGTGAAAGCTTACTTCGAAATCATGCACCCAAGTCTCATCGAAGCTGAAGAGAAATTTTTTCTTAAATAAGGCAGGAAAAATAAAGTCCGTTGTTCGTTGTCGGACAGTATTCTGTTTAAGACATCTCAATGCTCGCTCAAACCCCTTGTCTGAAAACTATCGGGCTGAGAAGAAGCATCATAAAACAAAGTTTTAAAATTGATTGAGAACAATCAAAATGCTAAGTTTGGGGGAGTTGATAACACCCATTTTTGTGATATTTATGGCCCATATTTTGTTGTCAAAACTACCCTTTTAAATTGTTTTCCTCTCATTTTTGTCATGTTTTTGAATAAATAGGTCACACTACGCTCTTAACTCATTTTTATCATCTTTTGCAGAGTTTTTCTTTGTCTTTCGACCAAAAAGGCTCATCCCGGCCCATGAACGGCATTTACCTGCATCGACCCTCCTACCAGTCAGCTGACACACTCATTACCCATCGTGCAGCAACCCGATATAGTTGTTGCACGACATGGGTGTGTCACGCAAGAAGACTCTGCCAAGCGATACGTCGCTTACCTGACAGGGAGTTGTGCCTGCCATGACTACTCTCCTGATGAAGCGTGTCGCACGATACAAGCCACCCACCAGCAGGCGCCCACCTGTCATGACTACCCGACATGCTTGCAACCCAACACCCACTGTGCCGGGCGACACACATGTCGATCATCCCTGAAGCCGCGCTAATAGAGCCGATGGAGGACATGTGGCGCCTGGAGAACCGCAACTTCTCCCAACCACTACCTATAAATAGCAGCTATAGGACCTCGATGGGACAGGTCAGAATCTCATGAAGGCTAAATTTGGAAAGCACCTGGAGCTAGTGTGTCGCGTCCCAGAGGTGTGTCGGGCGATACTAGGTGAGCACTTCCCCATCCCGAGAGGGGCGGGAGTGGTTCACTTAGAATCCGTCCCGGTAGCCGCAGTAGTCGATATCGACCAAGGAGGCTACCCGATGTGCCGAGCTCCTAGATGGACCCCTGTCCGAGACGGCTCGCCTGTACACTCGATACAAGAACCTGATACCCTAAGTCGTCTCTTGCCTGACATGATATCAATCTCCATACGGAATACCCGTCACGGTGTGTCGCCCGAGAGGGTAGTATCCTGACCATGACCGTATTGGGGGAGGGTGCCTTGACCGATATGTTTTCCCATCACGGTGTACCAGCCGACACGAGCATGTCGGCCAGAACTTCCGTCCGATATCGGGCTAGAGGCACCTTAGGGGTCTGCTACTGTGTGTCTCCCTCCTAAATCTAGGAGGCGATACCTATCTTCCCTTTTTCAGTCATTTACTTTCTTTATTTACGCAATGTAACTAAACCTTTTCATACAATTCTTATGCAATTGGAACTATAGGAGTTTTAATACACATTGCTCTATGTTTGATCCCTTTTGTTGGATGATTGCTTTATAGCATCTGAACTCTAGCTTGTATGCTTGGATCATGTTTTGACTAGCTATTGAATCGTGTTTCCCGTTACAGTTCCCTCGAGAGAGGTGTTGTAACTCTAGTGTTTGGTCCGATCAGGGAGTACGAGAGTACCCAGGGTTAGAGTTGTTTCAGTTATCTTTCCACACCAATCCAAGTCCACTACCATTGAGAGAGGGTGTTGGTGCTTAGTTGGAGGTACCCTCTTTGAGAGAAGGGGTTCTGGATGTTTTCTGCTACCGCTTGTTATGCCGAAGCTTTCCTCTTTCATCCCTTACCGAGGCAATAGTGTTTTCTCCTCTGGTTTTGTTGCCCAAAACCCCTAAAAATTGATTAATGCCAAAACCTTAATCTTCCTTGTAACTCTAGTTGGAGATAGTTTTCTTTTGTTTTACCAATCTTCACCCACCGTTCCCTTGGGAACATTGTTCTTACCCCTCTTTCACCAGAGTGTAGAGTGTCGATTCCGTGTTCTTAGCACGACCACCCTTGTCCCTGTGGTTCGGCCCCGATCGCTACTTCGGACCCCGTCATCGTTGCGGGGGCCTAAGAGTCAGGTTATTTAAAAGTTCGACTACTTCAAATCCACTCCTTTTGGACGTGCAATTTAGGCTGGTCAGTGATACATATAAAATATAAAATATAAGAACATTAGAGGGTTATATAACCACCTCAAATATATCTCCCAAGAGCTTCACCTAGCAGGTCCATGTCATTGAGTCAAGTCTTCCACATCCTATACATGGGTTTGAAACATACCCCAGAAAAAGGAGAAAAAGTAGATGTATCAGTAAAATGTTGGAATGTTCATATTAAATCGGGATTGAGAAATATAAGGAATACATGATGTCAAATAAACAAGGCTTTCCATAGAAGGGAAAGGACTACCCAAGTTCTTATCAAGAGAAAATTATTTGAAATGTTTTGATATATAAGAAGAATACTTGCCATAAATAAAACATAAAAGTTGCACCAGAAAACAACATATAAATTTTAGGCCCCAAAACTCATCACAGTAACATTAACATAATCACAAAGATATATAGTTGCATGGCGATATAAATATTGACAAGCATATACTAAAAAGTAGGATAGGAACCCATATGTATTCCATACGAAAAGGGCAGGAGGACTAAAACCTCAATGTGAAATACACATAGATTTTGTAGGGGAATAGAACCCAATGCATAGCAGGGGAATAAAACCCAGTTTCCAATATCATATGTGGTAAGGGGATAAAACCCAATGCTTGGTAGGGGAATAAAACCTAGTGCCTACAAGCATTGTAAGTGGCAAGGGAATAAAACCAAGTGCCTATATGGAGTCACTACTTATAGTTATGACTAGTCAATCATGCATGCAAATGGGGCATGCAAGATAAAGACTGTACATCACATCAAGTTATATGAACACCAATAATTATACAATATTAGGACTGATGAGATGATTTAGAGTTCCATCACATCCTTAGATATAAACATAAACGGGTTCAAATGTGATACTAGATATCAAGTATACATCAACAATTAGGGTTCCTCTTCATAATTTTCTGATTTCAATATAAGATTCAGATTTACATGCTGGAAATAGATGATCAACCTCTTATCATGTATATAATAGCAATTAGAAAAAATCTCTACAAAGAACTAATCTCCATGTCACAAGTTCACTCAAATAATTTGAAACTTGGTATCTTCTGTCATTCATTCAATGAAAAATATTCTCTATTTGTCATGATGATTAAGTACATGTTTTGTCCTTGTATATATATGATTATTCAACTTTTGTGTTTCTACACTAATATTTGTTTCATATTGATCGACTCTTTCTCCCATTTTTCTCATAGCAAAAAATGAATAAATTGTTACATGTGTAACAGTAGTACACTTGACATTTTTACATGTTAATTTTTTGGACTTAAGAAATTACAACTATAAACAAGTATTAGCTAATTGTGATTCACTTGAAAACCATGGACCAAACCATTAATATTAGAACCAAAACACTACTAAATATTTCTAAGTAAACCAGCATATGAAAAACTTAATCAAGAAACACATATTATTAAAGGGTGGTCAATTGAATTTATGACAACTAGGTTATGCCACTAGATCTATGTTACGTCCCAAGATTTGAGGCATGAGATAAATGATCTTAAATGGAATGATTGGACTACCTATATCACCTAGGTGCACATTCTTTTCAGGGAGCCCATCAGTAAAGAACTCTATGGTTAAGTGTGTCCATCCCATATTAATATTTGGATCCCATGACCAGCTAGGAAAGTTATCTTGGTTAGAGCGTGAGTGAGACAAAGCACACAGTTAAGGCTAGTGGTGGTATGTGGGGCCAGTCATCATTTCAAAACTCTATTAGAGTATTGGGTTGTGGGATCAAGTGTTACAAATGGTATCAGAGCCAAAACTCCTCCAGTAGGAGGGGCCCACATGGGCATGTGACATGCCAGTCTTGAGTCGTACAGTCCAAGAAAGTGATACAGGTCTATCTATGATGATGTAGGCTCCCTTGCGTTGGTATTCTGTGATCGAGAGTTGGGTGTCCATAGGCCATTCTGGGTTTGCACTAAAATGGGGCAATATTATGATGTCATACAGTTGAGCCTTGACGAGGATGTCAAAATTCTAAGTGGGGGATATTGTAACAACCTAGGATTTGAGGCATCGGATAAAACGATCTTCAAAAGAATGATTAGACTACCCATATCACCAAAGTGTACCTCCTTTTCAGGGAGCATGTCACTAAAGAACTCTATGGTTAAGTGTGTTCATTCCGGAGTAGTATTGGGATGGGTTACCAATGTGGGGCCAATCTTCATCCCTAAAACTCTACCAGATCCTTGGGCTATGGGCCCAAGTGTTACAATATGTATATAAAATCATGAAGATATACACAACTAAATTGAAGCTCACATTCTCCATAAAGAATCAAACTATAATGGAAATATGGCATAGACCAAAGTAAACCTATTTCCTTTTATAATGACTCAATTATTTTGTAGAGGTTGGCATCCTTCAACTAGCATCTACACTATTCTTGCCAATGTTTAGGAGTATGGGGTTCTCAGTGCTTCAATTAATGTACATCTCACTTGGCTCTCTTTCAAAATTTATTACATTTATCCTATCTTGTCTTGGTTACACTTTTTATGTTATTCATTTGTTTTTAGCTTGTATTTTTAATAACAAACCCTTAACATCGTAAGTGGACTCTCCTTCTTTCATTGAAGTTATATGTCTCTCCCTGTAAGAGTGGTTTATAATATAACATACATATCAAGATTTTGTTTCCCAAAATTATTCTTTTTGTTGGTTTGTATTTGAGCAGTTATAAGAATCCAACCCAACAATCAATTAGTAAAATATTCATCATCAATAAAATTATGCAGGATTCATCAATGCCTAAGAAAGGTGGCATCAAAAAAACTGTAATGTGAAGGAGGAATTGCATATATATATATATATATAACTCTTGTGTTATAGATCTTTTTGATGGTCATAAAATCTTTCTAAATTTTTAATACTTATTATTGTATGAATGAGTTCAGTTATATATGTGGCACAGATGGGGTTTAATGAATTTGTTATATCCTCAATTTTGGTAGAATTAAATTATATAAATGTAATGCATGAATCTCCCCAATGGTATTATCGAAGGAATAACAATATGGATTGCCTCTGTGACATGGATGCTTGTGGCACATGTTAAATAAATAAAAGGAATTTGTACATGAATTAACAATAATGGACTTTTGTTATGATATATGAAATAATTGTCAATTTTCCAAAGAATTTATGGTATTTTAAATATTTAAATGAATAATAGTCTAAACCACTTTGGCAGCAATAGGTTTAAGGAATCAAGTCATCCTTCTGGCAATACGATTTTTGTTTTGTATAAATAAAAAAAAATGAATATTGGGAATAAACCATGAGAGAGAGAGAAATGCTCTAGAAAAGTGCCATGCATGTAAATGTAATTTTTTATGGCTTTTGTGTGATAATCAAGTAAAATATACGTGAATTCTTATATTGGGAATTCATTGTAAACTTTCCTTTCGATAATCTTACATCCTTTCCATGAGTGTTGTCATCACTACAAGAGAACAAAAAAAGACATGGAGTTTGTTTAATAAGTCTCACGAGCAACATGGTAAGACCCTATTCCATGGTAACCGGTCAATTAATAAGATAAGGAAAAGAGGAAGAAATGCCCTTCATATTACTGCCTCGAGTACCTTGCCAAACTCGTATTGGTACTTGAATTTTAATATGTGAAAAGACCACTAAATTTGAATAGAAGGAAACAATAGGAATTGAATGAGGAAGTTATTAATGGAGAATAATCTTGAAGGAAGGAGACCAGTATATATATGTGGGACCAGATCTCCCGCAAGGGATACACTCTTACATCCCTTCTTCATCGTCCTCCTCCTCCCATTAGGGTTTCATCTAGGAAGCATGTAGGGGATCACCACAGCCCAACCTCGTCTCCACCCCGATGCATGGTACTGCCTCCCACAAAGCAGCATGTAGGTCCTATCCAGGAACTATGGGTGGTTTTGCACTTTCATCAGCCTAGGGAGCCAAGATGACCCACAGGAGGCCATCGAGGCCGCACTAGAAGGGGGCGGCGGTATGCGGTAGGGTCGGGCATAGAGCCACGCGTGCACGCACGGTCAATCATAGTGGGTAGGCTGAGGCTTATAGAATGGGAGAAGTCAGGTAAGGGAAGGGAGAAGAAGATAGGAAGAGTGGTCGAAGTTGTAGTTGCACCTCATCAGATTAGGATGAGGCAATGGAGCCTCAAATGCAGAGCTGACGGACAAAATTGAGTGGCCAGTGTGAAGAGAATGAAGGTACAACCTCATTTTAAGCGACCTACATGCACAGAAGAATAAAAGAAGGCTAGTTTAGCTGGATGATAGAGAAGAGGAAGTCCAAGCCTAACCCAACTTGTGTGCTGGCGAGGAATGCCTAAGGGGAATATCTACAACTAGGAGCAAGGTGTATAGCTCCCCGATGACTTGAGGGGGATATTGTTGAGGGAGCGATGGAGGCGGCCCTACCAGCGTAGCGGGACAGTAGTAGAGCTGACTGGGTCCGGCGCACCAGCTGTCCTCAGCTACTGGCCGCTCAGAAGAAGGACTGGACGGCGGAAACACAGTAGGTCGATCAGACCCCGTGCGCCTCAGATGTCATGCAGAAACCACACAAATGGGGAAGAATACAACTGGTCTGGGCCATTGTGAATCAACACTAACACAATTGACTATAGATTTGAGCTGCACCCAAAGTGGCACTGGGTTGTTATATGAGTTAGCCAATAGGAAGCCTCTAAGTGATCCCAAACTTAAGGTATGAATAAGTATTTTGATTAAATCATAGTAATGACTAGGAATGTCCCAAACTAGCAATATTATATATCAAAATGATCAGATAAATGAGAAAATACAAATAAAATGTAATGAGGCCTAATTAAGCTTTGTGTTTCAAAAAGTGTATATAGATACAATCTATATTGTAGAGTATGCATAAAAATCCTTGTTTTGAGTACTAACATATGGAATATGTTAAAAACCTATGTTTTACGCCATTACCTAATAATGTGGTATATAGTAGTGATATGACATGATTAAGATCATAATGATGAGTAGTTAGGGTTTCTAATGTAAATAATCATGCATATGAAAATTAGGATTTAGAAATCCTAACTTGCTCAGTTGTTAATGAACTTAGTTGAATCTAAGTGTTCATAATTAAATGATATGGTAGATTTGATGTCATGGTTACACCTAACAACAATTAAGGTTCTTAAGTCATGATATTAGTGATCGTGGGAGTTTGAGTATCAAATCTGACCGTAATGATAACTCAAGACTAAGGTTGGGTAGGGTTTACTATTATTAGTATGTGATGGTGATACTTTAGGATTTATATTCATGCTGACTATAAATGTGGATTGCATGAATTTCTTACAATCTTCTCTATAAATTTGGATTGATTGAATTTTCTTGAAGTATGATTGCATAATCTGTATTGCTAACCATCAATGTACGTGGTTACAATTATGACTACCCGCAATATAGGTTTCCAAATTTTTCTGAATGATTTTTGAGAATCGATTTGATAGATAAAATGTCGGTTGTTTATTTAATTCTTATTCTAGTATAATGCCAATATAAGTATCACATAATTATATAATAATATTCTAAACCCTAGACTAACGTATATCAAGGGGTGATGCACACGATCCTGGAGGGGACAATGATCACACCCAAGATAATTTATCCAGTAAGGATTAGAGTATGTAAAGAATATGTCAATTCTTATGTACAATACTTGATGCTAGTATGTGATTATCTTAGTATCAGACTTTATGGTTGCACCTCACGTACACAATATAACTTGCTATACCGATTCACATTTTGTTAGTCAGAGTTTTAGGTACATGCTAATTATGAAGATGTCAACTAATGAGAAGCTAGATGGAAATTACTTCAATGAATTAAAGATAAGTTAAAGGAGGATTAGATAGCTAGTTGCTTCTTCTGAATAGGTATTAGTTTCATGAGGAATATCATTATACAATTTGTAAACAATATTTAGAATAAATGAAATTATTTGTTGTTATTTACTATTTTCTAAGTATAAATCCTTGGTAATATAGGAATTGTCTCTCAACTTGAAGGTCATTCCTGATTTGGGGGACGCTGAAAGTGGGGTCGTTACAGAATCAATCTTTCCATTGTAAAAATATATTTTCCACCAAAATTGAAATCTCTAGAGTTGACATTAAATACTTACTGTATAGGATTTATAGACAAAGTATTTATAGTGATATAATGTATGTATATTTTAATATAAAATTGAGTACTTAATTTAACATAATAGTTAAAAATTATGTTGTGTTTGTGTATAAGTTAACTCAACTATCATAGTGTGTTTATAGGCATATTAACATGCTTACATCATTATATTACATGCACAAAATAGTGTGTTTATGTATAAGTTAACTCAACTATCATAACATAATTCGTAACAACAAGAATGTTGTGTTGTTATACTTCACCATTTTATAGAACCCAATATGAGTATTATATGGAAGTAAACATTATATATTTGGCATACTTTTATTACAAATACATATTGTTTGGTTGGAACATGTTCATAAAGTAGGAAATGCAACATCTATATATTATTCCAGAAAACATGAAAATATGAATGTGTTGATCGACCAAGAATTTGTTCTACTCAATCAAAGTCCATGTGTCTAAAAGAGAATATTAGACCCTTTACAAAAAAATCCACCAGCTTATTAACATTATAGTGATAAATAAACATATATTATTATATTGCTAAAAAATACAAAAATATACAAGCATGTGTATATTGCATTTGATAAGTTTTTGTGCGAGAACTATAAGAATGATGTGTGAATATAACATGGTGATATGTGCACATGTCTTAGAGGTTGTCATTACCATGTTTAACTATAGGACAAGGAAAAACATCTTTTAAGTTAAGGAAGCACAATTGAGTATCGCTCATATTTGGTTTTTGATAGCTTCAAAAGTGAATGTGTCTTATGAAGTATACAACAAGTAATATTTCTCCAAACATTAATTGCATTGTACAAGAGTATAAGGGGAATATTTTTTTACCTATATGTGTAAGAACTCTCATATGATTCAATGAGAAAGACACATAAATCATAAGGAGGGTAGGCAACTCACAAGAAATTAACTGTTGATCCAAATTGATGTACCAATAAAATATTAATCTAGTCATTTTTTTGTAATATGGGCTATTTATGGTTTTTAGAATAAATATGAAAATGAATACAACCTCTTCACGCTGATGTCTAGGAGGGGCGATTAGGGCTATTGGGGGGTGACACGGCGGGAAGAGGGCGCGGTCTGGGAGGTAGGGGTGGTGATGCACGGACAAGAGGAGGAAGGGGGGACGGTCTATCTTATGGGTGGAAGGAAGAACAACCATGGACGACCTCCGGATGGGTATGAAACGCCTAAAGGGACCTTAATGAGAGTGAGGAAATAGGTGTTGACCTACAATTTTCCAAAATGAGTGGAGGAAGTGGAAGCCCGACCAGTGTAAACAAGGAAGCGCCAAGCTAGTGTGATGTTACGATAATGGAACTGGAGACCACGTTTCCCCCATTGGGTGAGGAATCGGATTATCAGTACAATGGAATAGGTGGTGGGGCAAAATCCTTCAGGGAAGCCACTGGAGCTAGGTCCGCACAGCAGTCAACCTTTATCCTAGATGAACTAGTGGAGAAGATATGACCAGAAGATGGGGAAATTGTCAATGAAAAAGGATACCCAGAGATTTACATGAAATTCTTCAGAAACAATGGAAATTTGTTGTGGTAGCTAAGCTCGTGGGGAAGACTCTCGGCTACCTCACTATGGTCGATAGGCTCAAACTCCTTTGGAAATCAGTTGGTAGGATGAATGTCCATAAAGTGAGCATGGGACATTACATCATACAATTGTCTTGTGAAGAGGATTACTACAAGGTCCTCACAGATGAGCTGTGGGTGATATTTGGAATAAGAATCATAGTCTGACCATGGGATCTGTACTTCCAACCTACTGATGAAATGCCTAAAGGGGTGGTGACTTGGGCCAGAGTCTTAGATCTGTCGCTACACCTGTATAATGAGATGATATTCAAGAGAATAGGACATGTTCTAGGACGTTTGGTCAAGATAGATGAACATACGGTTGGTTTCACCAGAAGCAAATTTTCTTGTATAGTTGTAGAGCTTGAAATTGAGAAGCAATCAGGTCAGCGGTCATCATTTATGGTGTTGAATATAAAGTGGAGTATGAAACGATCCCAGAGGTTTGTTCTAGCTGTGGGAAACTAGGACATACTAAATCGTCTTGCGGGAAACCAACAAGTACCAGCGAAAGTCCTGAAGACGCTGAGGAAAAGGAAGGAGTGAAATGGAATGAGGAGAAGGAGCAATGGTAGACTTACTGTGGCAAAAATGTTCACTCAAAGAAACTGAGCTATGAGCAGAAGAATGTAGGAAGGAATCAGAAAGAATAGGGAAACAAAAATAGGTACGAAGCCTTGAAGAGGAGGAAACTTAGGCACAAGATGGAGAGGAAGAGGAGGTGATAGCAGATGCTACTGTTAGTGAAGCAAAAGGAGGGAAGACAAGGAGGAGGAAGAGGAAAGTTATCGCACAAGATACGCCACGGGAAGAAGTCCAATAAGAAAATACTACAAGGGTGAATGAGATGACTAATAAGAAAGGGGATACTATTATGAAGACAACAGAAGGCCACACAATGGTTAACTCAGGATTAGATGAAGTCATAATTAACACATCTGAGAAAGAAAACTAGGAAATAATCAGGAAGGGAAACAATAAAACCAGCAACATGCACCAGATTAGAGGATAGAGACCAGGTCTATGGAACAGGAATAATGTGTAGGGAAATTATAAGCAGCAGTGCGAGGATGAAGGGACCCAGCTACAACACTAGACAGAAGACTAGAATGGAGGAGGACGAGGCTGGTGGACGAACTCCCAAAAGGGGAACTCAATGAGTTTCCTTCTTCTCTATGTATCCATCCATTTAACGATTAATATGATAGCCTGGAATGTGAGGGGCAACTGGAATGATGACACCCTCAACACCTTGAAGGACATGATTCAATGGCACAAAGTGAAGATGGTGGCAGTTCTTGAGCCTCAGACTTTAGTGGCGAAAGCGGAAAGTACTATCCATAAACTCTGGTTTACTAGATCACAAATAGTCGAGGCACGAGGGTTTTCTGGAGGTATTTGGTTGTTGTGGAATGAAGAAGAGTGCTCGATTGAGATTCTGGAGATTCATCGACAATACATCCACTGCAAGGTCAATAATGTATTATGTACAATAGTTTATTCTAGTCCTAATTTGATGCTCAGACCTCTGCTTAGAAATATCTTGAGTGGATTGGTAAGGACATGGATGGGGCATGGGTTGTCTTTGGCAACTTCAACACCATGAAAGATCCATTAGAGAAGAAAGACAGTAAAAGATGCAGTTACAGTGAAGCGACAAAGTTTCAAGAATGTGCGGTTGTCTGAAATTGGATACTCGAGCCCTCCCTTCACTTACAAGGTTGGGTGTTAATTGAAAGACTGAATAGGTGTGTAGTTAATGCTGACTGGATCTAGAGATATAATAGGTTTGGAGTTAGACACTTGCCCCGGATAAGCTCTGATCACAATCCCATTCTTATATCCTCCACGCAACGCCAAAAAGCAGGAAGGAGGTTTAGGACCAGAGCAGCATGGTGCAAGGAAAATGACGCCCAACAAATCATCATGGCAAACTGGGACAACAATCTGAATTTCTAGGAGGCTCTTGGGAAAGCCAGGCCTGGGTTGATGAAATGGGACCAGCAACTACTTAAGGAAAGGAACAATCGGAAGATTTATATCCTCAAGGAGATAGAAAAGTACCAAGCGGCCATGGCATCTGATTACCATAGTGAGTTGGATGAAGCATGCACCTTCCTAGAAAAAGAATACAAGGAGATGTTAGCTAAAGAAGAGGAAAATCTAAAACAAAAGAGCCACATTAATTGGTTACTTAAGGGAGAACATAACACCAAGTATTATCATGTTGTGATAAAAAGCAGACAACACAGGAATACCATCAAGTCCTGAAAGAATGAATGAGGCCAGTGGGTCAATGATAGTGAGCAGCTGGAGCAGATGGTAAATGATTTCTTCCCTGGGCATTTTACTACAGTTGGGGTTCCTTCCCGGGAGGACATCAATAAAATGTCAGGAACCTACAAAGTGTTGTCCCTACAACAGGTGAATCAAATTGCTAAAATACCATAAAAAGAGGAAGTGTTTTACTCTCTAGGGAAAATGGCCAAATACAAGGCAAGTGGTCCTAACGGGGTGGATGTAGACTTCATCCAAGTAAATTGGAGACATATCAAAGAGTCAGTCGTCACCACGGTTCGGAGTGCTATCTTGGGGCTACCCCTACCTGGGGGATGTGTGACCCCATTATAGCCCTCATCCCGAAGGTTAAACATTCGAAAACCTACAGTTAGCTACGGCCTATCTCTCTCAACAACGCCATACTAAAGTTATGCTCGAAGCTGGTAGTGGAGCGTTTGAAAAGACACATGCCAAACTAGATTTCCAAAGAACAAACTAGCTTTGTACCAGGGAGGAAGATTACATAAAATGTTGTTATTGTCCAAGAGCTGATCCATAACATGTTTTGGGCTGGCCAGGGAGCTCACATGGCAATTAAAGTAGACCTTACAAAAGCTTATGACAAAATGAATTGGTCATTTATTCATGACACTATGAAAAAGGTGGGATGGCCCAAAAATATCATCACCTATGCCATGAACTCCATCACCAAGGGGAGGACCAGTGTGATGTGGAATGGGAAATAGCTTCCCCAGTTTAAAGCTACTAGGGGACTCCTCTAGGGGGGATTTCACCCTATTTGTTTGTTCTTTGTTTGGAGAGGCTGAGCCAGCTCATTCACTGTCGGGTCAGAAGTAGGGAGTGGAAACCACTGAAGATGGCTATTGTTGGACCTTCCTACTCACACATGGTGTTTGCTGATGATATTGTGTTGTTTGCCAAAGTGGACCAAGAGCAAATTGAGATGATTCTGAAGTTCTTCAAAGACTTCGAGGTGGCTTCAAGACAAGTTATCTCTGCTGAAAAAACTGTGATTTATTTCACTAAAGGCACGCCTAGGAGAGTCTGAAGACAAATCTACAGGGTTTCACGCTCCTGGGAAACAGACGATCTGGGACGTTACCTTGGAGCCCCGCTCATCCATGGGCGGGTGAGGAAAGAAATGTATAGCGATGTGATTGATAAGGTGGTAGGAAGGGTGAATAGGTGGACTGCCAAAACCCTTTCTCTAGCCGAGAGGCAGTGCCTGGTGAAATCGGCCTTGTCCACTATTCCTACTTATGTCATGCAATCTAGAGGTCTCCCGGTGGCTATTTGTAATCGGATTGACAAATCTACACGCAACTTTCTCTGGGGGAGGAAGAAAGGCTAGGCCTCTATCGTTGTGTGCCTGGGATCAAGTGACTGCTCCTAAGGAGGAAGGAGGCTTGGGGATTGTTTTTGGATAGGACTGGAATGTTGCCTTACTAGTGAGGAGTGTGTGGGACTTGAAAAGGAACCCGAAGTCTAGCTGGTGTAAAATCCTGAGTGCTAAGTACAAAAACTTCACTGGCAGGACGGGCCAAAGGGCCACACCTTTCTGGAGACAGGTTTTCAGTATGGGAAATCTTATCAAGAACCATTATAGGAAGGTTGTTGTGAATGGCGAGGATACAAACATTTGGAACGATCCTTGGGTGCCAAACTTTTCAGAGATTCGGGAACTCACAACAAGGAATGTGGGGGATGACATTCAGGACCTTAGAGTAGCTGATATGGTCAACTTGTAAAGGGAATGAGAAGTGGAGTTTATGGAGAGGTATCTCCCTAGGAATGTTTTTCATGAAGAGATATGTGGAAGCTTCAAGCCCAGGAAAAACGTCACAGGAGATACAGCCCAAGCATGCACAACAAAAGTCATGACTACCAACGTCGACAAAGCCAATAACCACCAAATAAATAACCAATAGAGAACATGATTGACGAAGAAGACCGCATAATTCTATTAAGCAACTCCAAGAATATTACAAGGATTGTCACTCCCTCACAATCCCATGCCTACAATAGAATTTTGTAACCCACTCTCGTTCTCTCTCCCCTTTAGCTATCATTTGTGGCTTCCCATTTTGACACACGATGTTGTCCTACGTTGACACACCCGAAGTTACCACACGTTGGAACCCCACACATCGGTGCTCCTTGGCACACAATATCCATCGGTGTCTATCATTATTTATAGATAGGGACTCCCAGTTAGACAATACGAGAGGATACGACAATTCTATAGAGATTAGGAAATGACAATTCAAAAGGATAAGGAAATAATGTCTTCGACTCCAAGTCTAACATTAATTACACTTTCCTATTAGTTAGATATTATTTTTTATCTAATTAGGATAATAGACAAAATCCTAACAATCTCCACCTTGAATCTTATCCGCTGTAGTTGCTCCTCCAAGAAGTCTGCTCCCATTCTTCTTCTGTGCTTCCGCCCTCGGAAGCTGCTCCTATTTCCAGAAGTGTATCACCATGCACGCCTGCATGGAGTGTGTGTCCAGACATGACTGTCTAGACCCTTCATGTGAGAGCTTGTCGTATTGTACAGTTTGAGAAACTGCACCGCCTCCACCTATAGTTGAAAGAACCGCATCCTTCGCATCTTTGGCCCCATGCCATAGGGTTGTGTCTTCTTTTAATCACATTCACTGGAAGACACTGTGTGGTCGGTCCAACCACGACTTCCTCTTTCCAACAGTTGACAGCTTCGCCTCTGCATCTGTTAAAATTTGCAATCTCGCACCAGACTGCCCGTGAGAGTTGAATGCATGTAGCAATCTTTGGGTTCATGACACCCGTCACCCATGCTACTGCTTCATCTACACCTTCCATATTCGTAGACTTCTCGTCAACCGCTCCTCTTTTGGTTAGAAAAAATCCAACCAGTCCATAGAACCAGGTAGCCTCCATTGTCGCTTGCCTCTTGCAAGTGAATTGCACGACCCCACCTCGCGTTGATATTTCATAACACGTGGATTCGCTCCCGCTTAGTTGCATAACGATGTTGCCATCAAGATTTACTACCGGATGACCTCCAATGGTAGTTGTCGACATCGTCATATTTTTCTGTGCTTCTAATGCTTTCTGGTCGTCTCGAATGAATCATGCTCTGATACCACTTGAAGAGATATGTGGAAGCTTCAAGCCCAGAAAAAACGTCACACGAGATACAGCCCAAGTATGCACAACAAAAGTCACGACTGCCCACGTCGATAAAGCCAATAACCACTAAAGAAATAACTAAGTAGAGAACATGATTGGCGAAAAAGACCGTGGAATTCTATTAAGCAACTCCAAGAAGATTACAAAATTTGTCGCTCTCTCACAATCCCGTGCCCACAATAGAATTTTGTAACCCACTCTCATTCTCTCTCCCTTTTGACTATCTTTTGTGACTTCCCGTTTTGACACACGATGTTGTCCTACGTTGGCACACCCGAAGTTACCACACGTTGGAACCCCACACATAGGTGCTCCTTGACACACAATATCCATCAGTGTCTATCCGTATTTATAGATAGAGACTCCCGGTTAGACACTCGTCGTGTCTATCTGTATTTATAGATAGATAGAGACTCCCGGTTAGACAATACGAGTGGATTCACAATTCTATAGAGATTAGAAAATCACAATACAAAAGGATAAGAGACAACATCCTAACAATTCAGGCCATATTTCGGATCCCGCTCTTGTTAGGGGTGATGGAAAAGATGTATGGGCTTGAAACATCAGCAACGATGGGAAGTTCTCGGTGAAATCTGCCTATAGACTCCTGAGGCAGGGCAAATTCAGATCCAAAAATCGGGCCCTGGAGGAGAATCTGGACTGCACCTATATCGGCCAAGATGCAAATCTTCCTTTGGACCTTGGTTCATGATGGGCTGCTGACGAATAAAAAACGGTGGCGACGGAAGCTTACACTGGACTCTGGCTGCAGCCGAGGAGGACAGACTTCATGTGCTGGGAAATTGCAGGTTTGCTGCAGATACATGGCAAAAGCTGGGGTTCAGTAGCACTAATGCTCTGTTTCAGGCCAACAACACTGCTGAATGGATCAGCCACAATCTCAAGGAGAAGGCGGAGCATGTCCAGCAATTTGTTGTTGGGTGCTGGAAGATATGGCATTTCAGGAATCAATCTATCTTTGAGAAGACGGAAATTCTGGTGGAACAAAGAGTCAGGATCATTGAGAAGTTGGTTGAGGAACTCAAGGTGATGGATACGGAAAGAAAGGAAAGCATTCCTAATATGAGCAGCCGGAGAGCCAATCATGCCAAGGAAAGAAAGAGGGACACTGTGTATATCAATGTTGATGCTTCATTCATACGGCACAAGGCTGCTATAGCAGCTGTGGTGACTACGGCAGAAGGGGACTGGATGCTTGGTCAAGGAAGAAAGGTGGACACGGCCTCGGTGGACGAGGCAGAACTTGCGGCCATTTTGCTGGGTCTGGACAAGGCTGAGAAGGAGGGTTGGACTAAGGTGGAAATCCAATCGGACAGCTCCAATGCATTGCGTGCGACCAGTCTGTTGGAGAATGATGAGGCCCCAACGTGGGCGCCTTGGAGAGCTCAGATTTGGAGGCATTTGGAAAGGAACATGGAAGTCACTATAACTTGCATCAATAGACAGTCAAATGAGATTGTAGACAGCCTGGTTAAGATGCACCGAAAACAACCCAACTCTATTAGGGAGTACCGTCAACGCCCGGGTAACTGACGTTCACCGTTAACTAGCTGTAAGGGCAGTAGCACTGCCCAGTTTAATTTTCGTGTTCAAAACTATGGTTGTAATTTTAATAGATCCTACACAGAGGAGAGTGGGGTGAATAGAATAGTATCTTGGCTTCCAAAAAAAAAAGAATAAATATGAAAATGCATATGTACATAAAAAATTGCACAAAAAATAAGGATCTTGTGTTTATATCTTATTACAAATAGTCACTTCAACAATACGAAAATAGACTAGAATTACAATTTCTAGATATTATACCATTGTTATGAATTTGTAACTTATACCTAAATTTAATGCATTTGGTTCAAATTTTTAGAAATCAAGAAACCATATTATTTTCAATAGAATGTTTTTCTAATTTTAGTTTTTTATTGTAACAACCAGTATATAAATAAAAAGAATTATTATGTAAAGTGAGTCCATACCAAATACAAATATTTATTTGTTATTCAGTATGCAATGATGTATTCAACAACACTCTTTCATTGACACATGGTGTGTATTCATGTAGTTATATCGCCAATGACTAGCATTACTAGTCATTGTTCTTCCCAATATTATATCAACCATTAGTTCGACTTTTATTTTCCTTTTTTCTAAAAAAAATAGCCTCATGCATTTTCCCAAGAATACAACTTACCTTAATCACATGGACATCACCACACATTTCGTGCTATATTAGAGGAAACTCTTGATATACATATGGCACATATAAGAGATAACAAAAATGGAAACATCTCATCATACCATTCCTCTCTTTAAAATTGTTATTGTTGAACATTATTCAAAACAATTTTTCAATTGAATGCATCTTATGCAACATCTTATATTTTCCATTGATTCCCCTATTTTATTACCAAGGATATTCAATGTGCCCACATATAGAATTTACTCTTGATCAACAATTTCCTTTCAATGTTTTATTGGTTAATGAATGCTACTTATACCTCAGTGATATTACTTTTTGTAATGTTTTTCTAGTAGTAAGTTCTCCAAATACGTTTCGAAAAATATGCTTACACTACAACAAAAGACGCTATTAAGCCACACTTTTTTTTTACGATTGAAACATCGTGACATTATTTCACGCAAGTAATTACTCTTTCCAGTATTATAAGTGTCTGCTAAACAGTTTGCTTCTAGGACTCTTCAGTCTCATCTCACCCCATCTTTGGACTCCCTTCCTACCCTCTTCCCACACAAAACGGGTCTCTTCCCTCCCATTTCCAGTTCCGTCCCGCTCGGGGTCGCTCCACTCCCCGCCAACCTTCATTCCCAATCTCCTCTGTATCGCTCGCGCTAATCTCCTTATCTCCACATATGGGTTTCCAATATATATCTAGCCCTTTAGTTTCAAACAATCATCCCACTCCTGAAAGTTCTCTCCATGAACTTCTCGCCCCACCCCCCTTCTGTGATGGAGCTCTCCTGATCAGGTTAGCACCATATTGTCTTCCAAATTTCTGAGACGAGGACGCTCCTTGCTTATTTGCTCATCTCTTCCGCCGATCAGCAGCCAAGGCGTCGGCCGTGGATAAGGTAGACCCAAAATCCCCTCTTTTTATACCTTGCAGATCATAGGTTGTGAATGCATGATGTCTTCTTGCCGCCTATCTTTGCTCATAAAAGTCTGGTAGGTCGTTCCAAAGAAATTAGACTCTTTTACATTTTGTTTCGGACAATTTCCATATGTTTTTGTTCTTTTTCCAGTTGCTCTTCCTCTGATTCACAATACATTTTTTGTTGATGATTTTTTCATATTTTTTTATTCTTATTTCCATTGCTATTCCTCTAATTTCTTTCATCTGTCTTCATTCTTATTTCTGAGTTTTGGTCCAATCATCGACACCAGGAAAGGTATAACTATATATGGTTTCATCCCCTCCGTCTAATCCACATTTCTATATACACAGTTACGAGTTTATTCTGACTCTGCCATAGGATTTTACTCCCAATCTCCCGATCTGTAACTCCCCCTCATACTTAATATCCATAGTCTTTCCTAGTAACTGACTGGTCAATGTCATTTGAACTATCTGTTTGATTAAAAATATTCTAATTACACCAATATGTTTAGAAACGCTGCAAATGGACCGCAGTTCTCATACTCATCAGCAATTGTTCTCCATTTCTTTAGTCAATATTACTTTGTAGTGGCAGACACTTATAAGCCAAGACAATATCTGCTTTGTAGTGGCAAGCAGTTATAAGCCAAGACTTAGACTTGCCATTATCACTGCCTTTTCTGTGGTTCCCATAACAACCTAGGCACAAAATGACCCAATTGAAACTAAAAGATTCATTCATCTGTATCTTACCTTGGTGGTGTTATGTACTGCTGACTTATTGTCAGATTAACGGAATTTACATTGTAAGTCTTGTTCATTTGGATATTGCAATATGTGTTACTGAGTGTCTACCTATAATTTCTTATCAAGGTCGGTTCTAAGAATCATATGCTTTAGCTTCGACTTGAGTCCCCTTCAATCAATCCTGATATTTCTTCTCTTTAGCAAATGGAAGTGTGTATAAATGTTTTTACAAAGAAAACCAAACGCCACCGAAAGTCATATTACAATGTTCTTCACTGATTTGTTTGCTCCTACCCACATTAACCATCTTTCCGCTTAACAAGATGTTAGACATAAGATTATAATTTGTCTACTTCGTTGCATCATGCTTATACTAGAAGGAAGGAAAGGAGATAACACTAGAGATATTTCCTCAAGATTTGCATGGTGTTTATATAAAAAGTCATCAGTTAGACATCTATAATCATATCTTGGAGATCTTTTACTTTGCTACTTTCATAATTAAAGAAGTAGCTGAAACAATCATAGTTGATGAAATAAGACATTGTGAATACATTTATACTATTTTATATTGTCTTATTGAACAATGTCAACCTTTTTTATCATACTAAGGACACACTTTCTTTCTTGGATGTATGCATATTGGATTGTATTTATAAGTCCAATAGTGTAATAGTTAAGTCTAATTAATCAAAGATCAAAAATAGAGTGAAACTTGTTGTTTTGAGAATAGAATAAATGTTGAAATTTTAATTACATTTCAAATACAAGGGACACCATAATGTAGCGACCTGTGCATCTATCAGAAAGATAGCACTATGACATTTTGCTGCTAGCTAGTCTTCAGTTAAGACTGAAAATAACATCCCGGATTATAGATTCCTAAAATTCAGGAATTGCTTATAACGAGATTAGATAAATACATGATTCTGCCAAATTTATTAAAATCTCACAAACAAAATGTTCCTTAAATGCCCTCCCCCAATGTCGGATTCCTGGTTTCGTCCCTGCATATACACATCCATTTTAGACTCAGTGTTCTTATTATATATTCCTACACAGCTTTACTATTTTCCCTTTTCTCATTGCATTGCGTCTACGTTGACTGCAATCTACATCGTGGAGAGACCAAATACCAAATTCTGACATAAAAGTTAACGAAATATGATTATATGCAATCCAGTACAATAGAAGATCCAATGGATCAAGTAGACAATATATGTTTTTGGATCTGAATGCAAACATATAAGGACATTGTTCATCGATGTTTGTAGATAAATGACTGATGAGACCTTGACACCAAATAATTATCAGATTCTTTAAAACTTACATCTTTCCTAACATTTTGATCATTTTCTTAAATAGTATAATTTGATTTGTATATCATGTATGGGTTACAACAAACCAACCAAATAGTGGCCATTTCCCTCAAGAACTCAATATTCAAACCAATCATTTGAATTTATTTTTCTAGAACTGAAGTTGAGTTCCAGTATTCCTTATTGAACTACAGTTACCTCAAACCAATCAAAACATAAATAGAAGCCATATGATGGTATGGAACTCTTCCATGATCTTTATCAATGTTCAAATTTTCGATGAAATGGTCAATTGGCGAAATTTCTATTTCCGTGGCAATCGGACATCAAAATTGACTGACGAAACTCTCGAAACAGGCAGATCATTGATGTTTTTATTATTTTTTTATATACTTTGTACTAGCTAGAGCATATTTTTTTGCACAGTTTTGTGTCTTTAAGTCTATATATTGTGTTTGTAAACTATAATGACTTAGTTCATTGATTTTGCCATTGAAAATTGACATCAAAAATCCCCATTGAAATGCCCATCGAAACAATTCAAGGCCATTCACTAAAAAATGATGAGACCCCACCCCCACATATCCAATATGAAATATTATTATATATTTGAGTAGATCTACACTGGTAGATCATTCTGGTAAAATTTCATAAGATAATTCGTTTATTTTTCCGTCAAAATGCCAGGAACACATTTATCGAAATTTGTCGGAATTTCTGTTTCTGTGGCCACCGAAACGACATCAAAATCGGACATTTTCTTCCTTGATCTTTATAGTGGACTCCAAGAAGAGTGTTTGAATTTTCCATTGGGAAAAGGTTTAATATATAAGAAACCACTCAAATTTATCTATATGAAAAAGTTTTTAATATTATCCGATTCCACAATTTAGAATTTTCCCTTCTATTTTTTACCGTTGTCACATATCTACTACGTCATTTAACATAAATTTCTTATCCTTATATGATGTTTATTTAATACTACATATTATTTTAGATATATACTCTGTTTCAGCACCAAAGAAAAAGACTTTCAGCACCAAAGAAAAAGGCTAATTGATGCTAGATTGTGTATATGTCTAAATATTGACCAAAATAGATTTATTTTATCAATTAGGTAGGCATGTAATTTTATCTTTTTCACATTGTATGAGTTCTTTGAATTCAGAATTAGTGGTTCATTAACCTCTAGACTCTGATTGATTATGACATTATCTATAAGAATTTGACGAATTATTTCTTCTATATAGATGCATGAGTGAAACCATTTTATGGAAAGTGGTGAATTTATTAATTGTCTTAATAATGAAATATTTTCATCATTTTACATGCTCATCTTATGTAAGAAACTAATTGATTATTTCTTTTGTCTAATGTCTTAGGGAAGTGATGCCCTCCTAATAGAGATCCACCCTCTAACCACACTAACACTCTTTCTCATAATACATAAAAAAATTCCATATTTAGTTCCTTGATTCTCTGAGACATGTTTTTTATTTTTTATTTTTAATAATTAGAACATGGTAATGGGGTTTGTGTGGTAAAACCTACAAATTAGGGTCACCTACCTGATGTGCCTATGTCACCAACAATGTTTTGTTATTTCAAAAAGATAGCATGTTCATTGGAATGTTCTTTTACCAATGATGCTTGGTTAAAAACCTATCACTAAATTAAATAAATTATAATTAGAGAAAAATAGAAGGAGCAATAAAGGGTTAAAAAATTATTGGAGGGTAAGATGGAAAAAAATTGAAGGGTGACAATAGAAAGGTTAGGTCTATCTTCTAGAAGGACTGAATGCATAGACGAACAACATGCATTGATTAGTACAACCAAGTGAAACTACGCCACCCTTTTTGTATTTGGTTATCTATTTATTTTGAGGAATCACATGTGATATGTGTTTAACATATGTGGTATTTCTTCAACAATTAATATGTTTACAATACATTTTTCTACCCCCTTCTCAATTTTGAGTCAATTAATAGTGAAGGACATGTGCTATCAGTCCACAAGGAAACAGAAATATTCTGATATACTATTCCTACAATCATTATAGGAGAGATCCAAGGTTGACTGTTTGAATCAACTATTGTGATAGCACTTTACAAGAAACAAATCTGTTGAGGAAACACAAACTTCTTTCAGAGGAAGGTATGTTTTAAATGTTTGTTTCCTTGGATTTACATTCTTGATAGATGACTTCTACTCAAATTCACATACTGTTCATTTAGTTTTTTCATTGATTTAACAATAGTTTTACCAAAGAATGGTTTCTCTTGTTGGATGAAATTTTAAACTATCATTTTTTCTGGATCCTCTCTGTTCATCTTTGGCTTAAATACAGCTCATATGTTTACATATGTTGCCTTACCCCATGGTAGAGTTAGCAATAAATATTTTAAGGTGAGGGAATACATATGTGGAGGTCAATGATTATAGTTTGTTTACACATAAATGTTTGAAAATATTCATGTGTGCAATCTCTAAAGAAGTAACTATGAGAACTTCCACAAATTCTATATTAGTTTACTATATATAACATGATTTGTATGATGCAATCATTAGATGTTCTGAAATCAGTTTAGAAAAATTGTTGGATAAAAATAGTGAGTTCATAATTAAATAAATTGTTAAATTATTAAAAATATAGTGAATGATTAATGCCTTGTAGCATTTTTTTATTTAAAAAATCTGACTTGTCCCCATCATTAATGGAGAATGTGCGACAAAGACATTCATCCATTTTTGGGAGTCGATCATATTTTTAGGAGATTTACATATTCAAAATAGATAGTAGATGGATGACATCTTATACACAAAAAATTCCATGATTTACTATAGAAAGACACAATAATGACTAGTGATATAAGAGATGGATAAGTGTATGTTGGAAATGTTCTTTACATTTATATTTTTTATACGTATGGACAATGACAAATTTTGACTTTGATTTTACTTAGTTCGTTTACACATAAATGTTTGAAAATATTCATGTGTGCAATCTCTAAAGAATCAACTATGAGAACTTCCACGAATTCTATATGAATTTACTATATATAACCTAGTTTGTATGTGCTGAAATTGGTTTAGAAAGTTTTCTGGATCAAAATTGTGGGTTCATAATTAGAAAAATTGCTAAATTATTTAAAACATAGTGAATGATTAATGCCTAGTAGGAATTTTTTTCATTTAAAAAAAAGTTGACTTGTCCCCCCATAATCTAATGGAGAATGTGAAACAAAAACATCCATTTTTAGGGAGTCAATAATATTTTGTAGGGGATTTACATATTCAGAATAGATAGTAGATGGATGGCATCTTATACAAAAATTCTTCCATGATTTACTATATAAAGACACAATAATGACTAGTCATATAGGATATGGATAGGTGTATTTTTCTTGTGTTCTTTAAATTTATATTTTTTTAATGGTATGGACAATGACTAATTTTGACTTTTATTTTGCTTTATAAATAACACATACTTTTTTCCCATCATGTGGGTTTCGTGATTGTGAATTTTGGATTGAATCGTTAGTATCCAAGAATTTGTTTAAGATCCATTTCTTTTTTAATTTTTTTACAACTATATCAATTATAATATGACTTGAGTGACTCCTCTTTAATAACCAAAAGAAAACTAATTTATAGATTGTTTTTTCTTCAAAGATGCATGAAATCAATCTTATAGAGAGGGACATGCCCCCCTTAAGTTAATCACAAGAGAAAATTAAATCCAATTATCATGTAATAAGAAATATACAAATAAAGTGGGAAGAGAAAGGGTCTTATTGTTAGGATTTGGGGGTTTGAACATTTTTGGCATGGCTCTACCAAATGGATAGTCTTGAGGCGTTCATTGTCATATGTACATTTCAGGAAGTTGTGGCAATGTAAGCCACCATTTAAGGAAGGATTCTCTGATGCAATATAATAAAATTACTACATGCACATGAAATTCGACTTTGACTTTCTGGTGAGCAAGTTCGATATTTTGGAATGTATAAATTCTTCTTGGGTATTATAGTAATGAATTGAATGATTGTCTAGTTTGTCTTGTAATATGTAGTTGTTGAAACTTCTGCTTTTGTTTAATTCTAGGCATGTACCTCACCAAAATAACTATATGAAACACATTAAAGAAACTAATCCCTTTAACAACCTCATTTCAAGTTTCCTCATTGGACATTGAGCATGCCTTTTATAATCGCATGTCTTTATGAGGAACACAACTTGGTTTTCATATTTAACATCATCAATTCAATTCTTGATTCATAGTCACACCACTTGTAAGGAAAGATTAGGGCCATATTTAACATCATCATCTAGGTCTGATTTAGTTTAATAATTAAAGAATAGGCCTATATTAGGAGTGGGTTAGTGGAGTTCACGTGTTAAATGTAGAAAACAATATATGAAAGACAAAATAGGTATATACCAAAACATATCTACTTATATGTGTGAAAAATAAATAGTGTTTGGGTATCCTATGTAGTGTGGCCATAGGACCCTGCTTTAGTCAACTATAAAACTTCATGTTCCTCTAAATGCATATTCCATGTTCCTCACCACCTACAGTAAACCTCATCATAAATCATTCTAGCTAGGTCCTTACTTCAGTCAACTATAAAATTTCTTTAGCAGCGTGGTCTATATCTTGGGAGTCTATGCCTATATAGTTGGTTGTATGATTGAGTAATCTGCTGGCCCTTTTTATGCCTTATTTTCAAGCTTCAACTCTTTATGAGGGAGTACTGCAGGATATTTGGGAGTACTACTGGATACTTGTAGGTGAACATCCGTTGTAATGCTAAATGGATAAGTTTACTTGTACAGATATCACTTAACATGGTTTGTGGTTCTAGAAATTAACAAATGTATTCATTCATTACACTTTTTACATCTTGTTGTGTTAAGTTGCATTTGAAAAAAAAACTGGTCCAAAATTTTGCAATAACATCCAACATTCTAACCGTCTACGCATTAGCATCCATTAGAAGATGCAACTAGTATTGAAAATTTGCAATTTAAATTTGAACTGTGTATCCTAGTATCGGGTCAGTTCTGGGTTATGTTATTTGCATACAATCAAAGGTTCTATTATGAACTTGGATGAATAGATTTATACTTTCATAATTCTAGAATATCACTTTGAATTCAAGTTAATTTGACGTTTGTTCAAGAAAGACATCTCCACTGTGTGTGCTAAGATATGTGGCAAATATCAGATACCTCTTAGTAAACACTAGTAATTTCACATGCTTTGTAGGTGTCAATTATGTATTGAATGAATAATAACAACAAGAGTTAGGGAAAACAAGAAAAGTTGTGCCATACCCATCTTTTTAGTTGCTTAGCTTTTTCTATTACTAGTCATGCTTGATGCATTATAAATAACAAAATTAAATCAATTTTTATTTATAGAAAGTAAGAAATCTAGAGATAAAGTAGGAGGCGAAAATGTCCTTTTCTTTGAAAATTATCTATTGAGAGAAGGCATGATAAAAATGGATACAAAATAATTGTAGGAGAATGATGGAAGAAAAAGAAAATGGTAACAAAAGAAAGGCTAGGTGTATCGGCATAGAAGGACTCTATGCGTGTGAGATCAACAACTTTTTATTGAGGTAGGACAACCAAGGGAAACTATGCCACCTCTCTTTTTGGATTGGTTCTCTTTCACATACCTTATATATGGTTCTATGACTATGTGGTGTAGATAATCATACATCTTAGTCTTATGATGAATAGTTAAATACTTAATATACATGTAAAACTTGTGAAACATTTCTTGCATTGAGAATTCAAAACAATTATAATGCTTATATATTTTTCTCATGTACCCTCCCTTGCATCATGACTATTTGAATTTTTTCTTATAAAATTCTTTCACTTACAACATTACCTCGACGGAGTTTATTTGCATTCATACTGTAAAGGCATGGTTAGGTGGCTGCCTAGGTGTCAAGGTGCCCCAAGCTATTTGAGAAATATATAGTATTTTTTCTCTTATGTTATATTCTCAATCCCAAATATATACATTATATTACGATATATGGTCAATATATTCTAATCATGGATCCATTTTAGAAGCACCATTAATCTATTTTGTTGGCCTTTATACATTCAACATCAAAATTTTAGATTTTCTTTAAACTATGGTTCAGTCTGCGTATAATTTCGTTGTTGGGTTTTGACTTGATATTTACCTTGAGGCTGAGTTGTGCTATTGTTGTATATACCTATACATATGTTGACATAACATATATAAGCAAAAATACTTGTAATACCACAAAATATATGCTTATAATATAAAATAACTGGTCTGAAATAAATAGACCACTTTATTATGATCATGCTACTTATGATCATGAAGTCATTTATTTCTACACAAAATAATTTAAACATCATTATGCTATTTTTTGTAAATTCATTTTATGGAACGTGAGGAATATAAAGTATTTCTTTTGTTATGTAGATTTAGCCTTTGGAATTTTTCAACATGGAGAAGAGTTGGATTGAACAACCTGTTGGTTCTGAAGCTTATATTAAGGGAATGTATCAATTTCTTGATTATGCTAAGATGGGAATGGAAGATGGGAAGATAGTATGTCCATGCAAGAAATGTAAGGAGTTTCCTATATATGAGGTGGAAAAACATATTCTTTTCGAAGGATTTTTTAGAGATTATAAAAAGTGGATTTTCCACAGTCCGAAGACTCTTTCCGAGAACCTTGTTGAAGATCGACAAACTTCAACCAATGAACAACCTAGTAATCATGAAGGGAATAATATAGGCCAAGATGATATGGAAGGATTGCTGACAGAGTTATTGGGTGAAAATGCTACTTATTTGGAAGATACATCAATTGGGCAAGCTGATGAAGAGGGCACATCATGTCATAATCCTAATCTACGGGCCAATAGTCCACATAATGTTGTTGACGACATGAATTTTAGAAAGATAGTATAACTTTCTAAGCAAGAGTTGTATCCTGGATGCAAAAATTTCTCAACCCTCTCATTTCTTTTACGTCTGTTCAATTTGAAATGTATGTTTCATTGCCTTTCCACAGCTGACCATGTTCCCTTCTTCTTATTATGAAGCTAAGAAATTGATTAAAGAGTTAGGCCTCGGATATAAAAATATCCATGCTTGTCCAAATGACTGTATGTTGTATTGGGGTGAAAATTCAAAGAAGATTAGATGCACTGTATGTCAGACCCCTAGGTGGGAAACACAAACATTAAATTTTGGTGATGGAAATGTAGAAGGTATCACATTGTCTAAAGGTCCTCCAGCAAAGGTTATGAAGTATTTTTCATTGATTCCAAGATTGAAAAGGATATACATGTCCTCAAAGACAGCAGAAAATATGATATGGCATGAGAAAGGTCGAGTGAAAGATGGAAAAATCAGACACCCTGTAGATGCACTATCATGGAAAGATTTTGACACAATGTATCTTGATTTTTCTTCAGACCCTCGTAGTGTGAGAATTAGTCTTGCTAGTGATGGATTCAACCCATATGGTATGCAAAATACCAATTATAGTACCTGACCAATTATTCTAAGTGTTAATAACTTGCCCCCATGACTATGTATGAAACCATACTCATTAATTATATCTCTGATTATTCCTGGAAAATCTAGCCCAGGGAATAATATTGATGTATATATGCAACCGTTATTGCATGAGTTGAAGCTATTATGGGAAGGTGTTGACGCATTTGATGCTTATCTTGGAGAGAATTTTAAGTTGCGAGCATCTTTGATGTCTACCATCAACGACTTTTCCGCTTCTGCTATGCTATTAGGCTGGAGCACCAAAGGATACAATGTGTGCCCATGTTGTGCTGAATCCACTCATTCATATCTATGTGGTTCAAAGATTTGTTATGGGGGGCATCGTAGGTGGCTACCAAATAACCATCCATTTCGTTCCCAAAGTAATTTATTTGATGGGACTAAGGAATATGCTCGTCCCCCAACTCATATATCTGGAAGTGATGTTCTAAGAGCACAACAACAACTTAGATTTGAATATGGAAAGATTATTAGAAAGGTTACTAAGAAGAGAGGAAGAAGACCAAGGGATGCTTCTAATGGTAGTGTTGTTATGGATGAAAATATTGACAAAGACATGGGGCTTTGGAAAAAAAGAAGCATATTCTTTGATTTGCCATATTGGGAATATCATCGTCTATGCCACAACCTTGATGTCACGCACATTGAAAAAACTGTATGTGAAAATGTGTTCGTAACACTTTTGAATGTAGAGGGAAAATGTAAAGATGATGCAAATGCTCGAAAATTTCTTGAGGAGAAAAATATAAGACAACATCTTTAGCTCCAACATCAAGAAGATGGAAGCTTTTTAATGCCTCCAGCTCCGTATTGTATGTCTTCTAAAGAAAAGGAATGCTTTCTAAGTGTCCTGTCTAAGCTTAAAGTTCCTGATGGATATGCATCCAATGTTTCAAGATGTGTTAATCTTAAGCAAAAAAAGATAATAAATCTCAAAAGTCACGACCATCATATCATCATGCAAGATATTCTTCCTGTTGCGTTACGAGCATCTGGTGCAACTCAAGTTGTTGTTGTGTTGTCAGATTTGTCCTCTTTCTTCAAGTCATTGTGTTCTACATGTATTGGTTTGGATGAGCTAGATGATTTGCAAACAAGAATTGTGGAAACACTTTGTCGTCTAGAGATGGAATTTCTTCCTCCTTTCTTCACCATTATGGTTCATCTCTTGGTCCATTTAGTTGACCAAGTCAAACATGGAGGACCAGTTCAGTATGCTTGGATGTATCCTATTGAGAGGTTAGAATTTTTGGTGATATTTCATTTATAATTTTTATATATTCTATTAGAATCTTTAATTTTTATGGGAAACCATGATGAAATCATTATAGGTATCTCGCTCGACTCAAAGGTTATGTGAGAAATAGAGCTCGACCAGAGGGTTCTATTGCAGAGGGTTATATTCTAGAAGAGACCGTTACCATATGTTCTATATATATGGAAGGTATTGAGACAATATCTAATAGACCTAAATGAAATGATGACAAATTTTCAAATAAGGCTATGTACTTGTTCAATTCTGGTGGATGTCGTGTTGGGGCTGAAAAAGTAATTCGTCTTGATGAAAAAAGTTTAGAATAAGCACTTCGCTATGTTCTACTTCATTGTGATGACATTATGAAGGATCTTAAAGAGTAAGATGTATTGATGAAACCCTCTCTTCATTAATAGAAAATTGGTAATTGAGCTTACTTCTAATATTGTTGTAGGAAATTCTTACACCATAAGAAAGAGGAGTGTCTACAAAAAGGAATTAGATTTCATCAATCATTAGAAGCTAAGTGGTTTCTAGAAGAATTTCCTACATGGCTTCATTCACATGTATTTTATACATGATAACTGAATTTAAGGGCTCAATTCAAAAACAATTATTGTGGCTAATATATTTTTCTACCTTAGGTACCTCATATTGATGTGAGCAACAATGAAGGAGTGTTAAAAAGAGCCTTAGCTCGTGGCCTTAATGTGTATGCTAAAAGGCTTAAGGGATTTATAATCAATGAATACAAGTTTCACACATTAGATGGGGAATGATATCGAAAGGCACATAATTCTGGAGTCATGGTTGAAGCTGATGGAGATTCATACTATGGAAAACTCACTGATATATATGAATTGGATTATTATGGAACTCAAAAAGTTGTGATTTTTCGGTGTGATTGGGTAGATATAACTTCTCCAAGGGGGTTGAATATTGACTAAAACAACCATTCATGTGTCAATTTCTCTAGGCTGATGCACACTGACAGATCAATAAAAGACGACCCATTTATTTTTTAATCGCAAGAGAAGCAAGTTTTCTATGTAGAGGATGAGATAGAAAAATCATGGCTACATGTAGTTCAACATAGGATTAGAGATTCTTATGATGTAGGCATTGGCCCCACATTGGATGACGATGATAGTAACATAGAATAATTTTTTGTAGTAGAAAATTCTGAGATATCCTATGAATTATTTTTTCCTGCTAGAAACTTTTATATATTATATTTTTCTCGTATGGTTGTTATATAAACTAGTATTTTTCCTTTTTCTACATAACCTTTTGCGTGGAATAAATATCTAAGCATTCTCAAGCATCCTATATCAATTAGATAAGAAAATCTTAATTATCATTATCCTCTCAAATCCCATCCAGCTTAGATCAATTGGATATAGTTGTAGAACCTCAAATTATGAGTATTACCTCAAAAATCGAAATTTTTTTATTCCCTCAATATATTCCTTGTCATTTTATATAATTCTTGTATTTATGATGCTTAATGTTGCTACTGCATTGTACTTATTCTTAGGTGTTCACTCATTAACAACGAAAATGTGGCGACGTAGACGAACTACTGCAACTTTCATTCCCAGTGATCCAAGTATAAATGATCATGACAACACATCCTCACCACATCAACATAGAGATCATAATGATGAAATGGAGGATTCACATCCTGCATTAGATCACTCTGAAGAGGATGCATGGAATGAAAACATTTCCATTGAAAATGATGACGTCTTGGAAATTATAGGTGAGTATTTTAGGCTATTATGTTTCTATTAGTGTTCTTATCCATTGTTGATGAAAATGAAGGTTGATGAAGTTTAAATGTTGTTGTAGATTCTGATGGAAAGGTTGGAATAAAGAAATGTCAAGTTCATCTTTCGCAAGTATGGGTTCTAGAGGAATTCAAATTTGTTGTTAACTTCAACAAATATAAACAACCAATTGGGAGAGGTGGCCATTTACTAGTAAGATTTCTTGGTGAGGTGGCCAAAAGGGGAACTCTATGTACTATAGGTGAAAGCAGTTGGCACTATGTCCATAAGTCCTTCAAACTTGAGATTTTGAGTTTAACTCAGGTAAGCTATTAGCCTTTTATGTCATGTTATTTATTATTCTTAAGAATGTTTATAATTTCGTACAAGTATCTAATAAGGAACAAACATGTAAGAATAAAAAACTAACTAGTATAGACCTCCATTACACATATAGAATGAAAACAAAATCTAATTCAGCTTTGTGGATAACAAAGTTCTCACGAAATTTCCAACAGTAGGCAGTTTCCAATCCAAAAATCCAGGTCTGCAAATAGAATTCTGTGTTGTAACTGAAAAGGATTTCAAATAACAAACAATCTCAATTTCATAAGGTTTTTATAATATTTATACATGCATATATGTTTAAATATAAATTTTACTTAATCTGGACTTATTTTTCTGAAATAGAGTAAGTTTCATATTCCGAAGGACTTCCAAATTGATAAGAAGATTCTGGTACATGTCAATGGAAAATGGAAAGCCTATCGGCATATATTGAAAACTCGGTACTTGGAACCCAAAAAAATAGAGGAACAAATTGCAAGCAAAGTCCCGAAAAAAGTAATCAGAGAACAGTGGTTACACTTGGTGAGCTATTGGTTCTCTGATAAAGGAAAGGTAAATTTGGTTTTTTACTAATATTGTTTGGCATAATTATATAATATACTTATACTATAAAGTAACATGATTCATATGAATGTTTTTGTGTTTTAGAAACTTTCATCAATAGGAAAGAGAGCACGTGCTCAAAAAGTTGATTGCCATACTACGGGATCGAAAAGCTTTGCCCAAAAAAAGTTTGAATATGTGAGATATCATGTTATGAATTTGCATCCTAGAAACTTAACTTGATAAAATAATTTATTTGACATCTTAGGTATTTTTATAGGAGAAAAGTGAGAATAGAGAGCCTAGCATCTTGGAAGTTTGGAAGATCACTCATAAAAGAAAGGATGGAAGCTTTGTGGAAAACACAAACACAAAGGAATTTGTGGTTTGTAAATATATTTATTTGGTCTTTTTTTGCATAAAATCTATTTGATTTTGAAAATATTATGTAGTAACAAATGGTTATGTCGATGTGTTTTATTAAGGAAACTGTTGAGAAGTTGGTTGATGAATGTGTTGTTCAGAACCCTGAATTGCCCAAAGCATCAATAGAAAATGTTGTTTCAATGAGCTAATGTATGATGAAAATAACTCTAGTCAATGAGTGGTGGGGTATGGATGCGGAGTCTCAAGAAGTCAAGTATGTGGATTGGAAGCTGACTTAATAAAATCCCATTCAGTTGGTGACTCTCTAGCTATAAAAGCTATTGTAGAGAAAGAAACTGAACACTTAAGGAGCGCATATGAAAATGTGTAGTCCCAACTTTGTCGTATGGCTTCTGCGCTTGCTAGGAGTGGGATTTTTCTTGATGATTCTGTTGTAAGGGATGAATGTGGAAGAAACATGCCGAATGAAGAAGTAAGAACTCATTTTTTATTCTTGGTAGGAATGGCAAACTATGCTATCTAAAAATTGTCCTTCTAGGATACTTTCTATATTGCTTAAAAGTTCAAACTGTTGCTAGGCTGCTATATTTTATGTTCCATATAACTTCAATTCATGATGGATCTATCATTGTATCCCCTATGTTTATTCAATAGACATGTTCCGCATTGCAGGTTGTTACACATGCACGTACTAGACATGGAATTCCTGGAAGAAACATGCCTAATGAAGAAGTAAGAACTCATTTTTTATTCTTGGTAGGAATGGAAAACTATGCTATCTAAAAATTATCCTTCTAGGATGCTTTCTATACTGCTTAGAAGTTCAAACTGTTGCTAGGTTGCTATATTTTATGTTCTATATAACTTCAGTTCATGATGGCTCTATCATTGTATTCCCTATGTTTATTCAATAGATGTGTTCCGCATTGCAGGTTGTTATACATGCACATACTAGACATGGAATTCCTGGAAGAAACATGCCTAATGAAGAAGTAAGAACTCATTTTTTATTCTTGGTAGGAATGGCAAACTATGCTATCTAAAAATTGTCCTTCTAGGATGATTTCTATACTACTTATAAGTTCAAATTGTTGCTAGGCTGATAAATTTTATGTTCCATATAACTTCAATTCATGATGGATCTATCAATGCATTCCCTATGTTTATTCAATAGACGTGTTCTGCATTGCAGGTTGTTACACATGCATGTACTAGACATGCAATTCCTGGAAGAATCCGCAATAGATCACGACCTGCATTTTGAATTCAAAGAATATCATATAGTGAATAGATTTTTATTTTAGTGAAGTATTTCTTTAGAATTTTTGTTTCTTTCTATGAACAATTTGTTTTTTCATAACCTGATAGTTGTGTATTCATACTTGTTTTCTCATTATATGTAATTCATATGATCAGATTTGACTATGACAGTTAGTTGTTTCATTAATATGTCAATATCCCTTGATTGAGATGATTGAATTGAGATTACATTTAGTATTTGAATGTGTCATACCATGGGACCTAGATGATGTTGGAGGGCACCAAAGAAAATTCTTTTATCAACAAGTGAATATTAGGGTTCATGTTTATGTTGACCTAGGGTGGGGATATCAACTAAAACAACCTCTTTATCTAGAAGGGTTCACAATGTCAAATATTTGTAAGATTTAGAATGGTACGATTCAAGTAGTAGAGATGCTCAAGCTCCCAATTGGAAACTCAAAGCATATCAGGTTTGTACTTCCTTTTCATATCTTGTTGGTCTTTTTAAATATTTTCTCCCTCAACCCCTCCCTTTGTGTCTTTGACAGTGTCATCACCGCTAGGATTTACTTGCAGCAGGTGAACCAATGGGTGTTCGACAACAGGGAGATGAGGATATGCTACTCTAGAAGCAAAAACAATGTTATAAGTAGGTGCAGCTCCTTGACCCCAATCTTGTGACAATACAATATCACAATATGTACATCACCATGGGATGTACTCCGTGCAAACGTTTCATACACCAAGTATGTAAGCATATGAATTTTCTTATGTTTCTAATGACATGCCATATTGTATATTAATGTTTAGCTATTTGGTATGTTGCTTTGTGCATGTAGGGTCCCGATGTTGCTCCTATTTCAGCCTCAAAAGTTGCATACCATGGGACCTAGATGATGGTGGAGGGCACCAAAGAAAATAATATTATCAGCAAGTGAAGTCCATATTGGGGTTTATTTTTATGTTGACCCAGAGTGGGGATATCATATACATCTAGCTCTTCATCTAGAATGGTTCATGATATCTAATATTTGTATGATCTAGAAAGGTACAATTCAGGTACTAGAGATTATCAAGCTCCCAATTGGAAACTCAAAGCATATCAAGTATGTAGTTCCTTTTCATATCTTGTTGGTCATTTTAAATATTAAACTTTTTAGTCAGAGTTATCAGAGGGTGGATTGTTTATTTATTATCCTTTACCCCTTTTATGGCATGCTCTGTGGAAACTGGATGCAATAGGGGGAAGCCCTCCTTTTTAGAAAAGACGATGAAATTCACTGTGCAACGGAGCACACAGATTGTGGGCAGGCATTTTATGGTGGAAATCCAAGTACAGGGTGTTCACACTCGAGGATATCTCTACTCCAACATCAAACATTGTTGATGGTTGATTTGTTGACCTTTGGTGTCGGTTATTTAAGGCCTTTGGTGACGGTTAAAAAGTGACACATATGTGGGCGACACCAAAAGATGAACCCTTAGGCATCAGTTTGAAAACTGAAGCCCAAACCCTTCGTGCCACAAAAAGGGTGCAAGCAAGGGCACTATAGGCGTCGGTTATTAGTAGGGAAACCGACGCCCAAACCCTTTGTGCCACCCAAAATGTGCCAGGAGGGACACTATAGGCGTCGGTCATTAGTAGGGAAACCGATTCCCAAACCCTTCACGCCATAAAAAGGGTGCCAGCAGGGGCACTATAGGCGTTAGTTATTAGTAGGGAAACCAACACCCAAACCCTTCGTGCCACAAAAGGGCACCATCTAGGACACCATCGACGTCAGTTTCTTAGTAATAACCGACGCCATATCACCTACCACCACGGCCGTGCTGGCCAGCAAGGCCGTGTTGTCTGGCCACATTAGACGGTGGTTTTTTTCTATTAACCGACGCTGTAAGCCTTTTTTGTCAATTTTTGACTAATAATTGACGCCTATGTTTTGATTTTTTTTCTTATCAGTTTACAGGCATGTTGTAGCTGGTCGCAAGATGTAGAAACCTATAGTTCAGTGGAACTGTACTGCAGGATTACGAAATTCATTGATATCAGCCAACAACATGCCACAAACCTACAAATTTAACAAGATTCATTCTCACACATTTAGCAACCTGCAGTTCCATTCAATTTTAACACATGTAGAAATATTCAGACACATGTAGAAACATTCATGTAGCAACCTGTAGTTCCTTTCATTTTTACAGTCACACATGTAGAAACATTTAGACACATGTAGAAACATTCATGTAGCAACTTGCAGTTCCATTCATTTTCACATTCACACATGTATAAACATTCAGACACATGTAGAAACATTCAAACATGTAGAAACATTCACAGATATGACAATTCAAAAAAATTCATTTACAAAATATCATTCTTTAGTCATTATCGCTATCAACATCCCAATTATATTTTAAAACCCCAACTACTTGTATGGCTTTTGCCCATTCTTCTCTTACATCATTTAATTCTTCTGTCGTATAGGAAGCATGTACATATGATAAGACCTAACATGTAGTGTGGTCAGTTTTAAACACCTGGAAAGAGAATGATGTATAAGCGAATGATGTATATATATAATTAATAATATATAAATAAGATTGATATATTGCATATTATCTAATGATACTATATATGATGCCTCAAGTATGATATCGATGTCCACTGTGGCATATTTGATAATCATGTACATAAATCACATCACATAGTATGCACATGCCCAGCCGTTGTCTTGTGTAGCACACTATAAATTGAAACATACAAAATATAAAAAAATACAACAAAGCACAGTTCACATAAATAATATATACATTGGAGTTGGGAACTTACTTTCACATTCTCCCAAATTATTGGCTGGTTCTTTTTCCTGGGGACCTTTCCTCCAGCCTTTTTGAACTCATGTAAACCTTTACATGTTAATGCAACATAGTAAATTGCATAATTAAATAGTAATGTAATAACATATGTTAACAGATATAAAAATGAAAAATTTCTCACCAGAATAATGCCATTTTCATTGCATGTCCATATTTTGCATTCAATTTAGTCCCCATAGGATCTAGATAATAGACAGTGAACATCCTGGGGACAATAAATAGTAACTCCCAATGCATACCCCTAGAGGTAAAAAAGTTAAAAATTAATAACTCAAAATCCACAATAAAAATGTAATTTTCTTAAGTCCAAATTAGAAGCAAAGTAAACTTACTCCACATTGAATGGAGCTATTATCACCGTCTTCTTATTTTGACCAAAACTTGCAAAAGCATCACAACAATATTGTTGAACTGGCGAAGGGTCTTTAGCTACTAGACTAATCAAAGATGGAATAAAAAATCCTACATGTTAAAATGACAAATCTACACATATTTTGTCTAAGTAGCTGCAAAACATGTATTACGTATGCATTAATATATAAGAAACCAGATCATTGGATCCTACACAAGGTATATGGATGTATAAACAAGATTTCACCTTATCCATAGCTCTATCACAGATGTATTCATCCAATCATAGTGAAACAACTCCAAAATATCTTGTATAAATAGTTTGTTTTCATATGACTGACCTGCAACTTCCGCATCTATAGAAACATTTATAGGGTAATTTATATCATGTTCACCTAACCATACTACCATACCCCTACAATTAGGACCTAACAGGGAAGGTAGGTCCTGTAGAACCCAACTTGGTAGTATAGGAGGTGGAGGTGGAGGCCGAGATGCTATGGGTGTCTTCGTTTTAACCTGTATATATAATTTCATATCAATTGACCTCATATATACACACTAACAATTTAACGTAATATAAATTTACCATACAATTTTAGTATAGATGACATCCATTTTTGGCCACAATATGACTCTACCTTCTGTCTCACCAAGTGTTTCACAATCTGGGTGGGCATATGGCAATAGAAGATCTATCCAATTGGGGAATATATGTAGCGGGCTCATACGAACCCAACCATTTGGTAATGGAGACCCATGAAACATTTCCCCTGGAAGGGATGGGTAAGTCGACACCTCTGCAACGATGTATTCATTACTTTTTAGACGGCATAGCTTCAACCCCTACAAATTTACGTAAAGAATGTTATATACGTATGTACATATCATCTTGAAAACATATCATCTTGAAAAAAGTAGCTACTATGTCATAAAAATACTTACAACGGATGTGCTCGATGGTGGGTCTACAAGATTACTCCCAACCTCTGCAATAGGAGTAGAGAGGGATGCCATAGGTACTGTCTGAGTGGCAGTCAGAGATGCCTACCACTTGCTCATTGCTTCATGGAGTGTCTTATCAACTTCTTCCTTGACTCTCTTATCAACTACTTCATCGACTCTCCTTTCAACTATCTTATCTACCTATACATGGATAAAAGAAACGTTAGCTTCTGATTATTGAATTCCCTTTTACAGTAGCACTCTTAAAAAAGAATAGGTTACCTCTTCTTGTGAAATTACCGCTTTTGGGACATGTTTACGCTGGGATGGCCCAAAGAACGCTTTGATGCCCACACCAGTGCCTGCACCCCTAACACGTCCAGGATGCTCTGGGTTACCCAAAGCAACTGTCAATTCAACCCTTGTGCCCTCAGGGATGAACTTGCCTTGTTTCCTCAGCTCGTGTAGCTCCCGCTAATCTCCATCAATAGAAATTGGTAAGTAAGTAAACACCACAAATAATTAATATTCGAACAATTGCTCTAAGAGTTGTATTTTACCATTTTTGCAGCCACCTCAGCAGTTGCAGACTTCTTTATTTCTCCCTTCTTATTTTGCCTCCCAGCTTTCCAGACATCATGGCGAGGTAGAGGTGTGGTACCTATAGTAGAGGACTCCTGTGTAGCAGTAGACTGAGCAGTACACTCAACTTGTAGTCTTTGGCGAATGCCTACATAGCCCTTTGGACCCATTATGTGGTCATTCACATTCAGTGCACGCCTTGCTCTTTGCGCCTCACTGATAGCCTAGTTAGTATGCACATTGATTTGGTTAGTAACACTAAAGGTTAATATTGAATAGGTGAATACAACATATATTAATTATATAGGGAGTAACACCTAATACCTTGAATTCATCAGTGTTTCTTGAAGCAACAAACACATCCCATTCTTTTGGGTCCAGGAAGTTCCACTATTCAGTGGCTGGTTTCTTCCTCTTCTCACCGTCTTTTATGCATTCTCGGGTGAGATTTGTCCTATAGTTCCTTAGGAACCTCCCACAGCATGGCATCACGCATTTACGATGCAACTTTTCATCCAACGCAAATATACTCTACAAAATAGAATTGCTATTAACTAGTATCCAAAAAATTAGTAATCTACAAAATAGAATTGCAAATAATAATAACTCACGCATAAATCCTTCCATATTAAGTATTTCTTCCCCTTAGGAACCTTATGCCAAGAATCTATCTTACAACCACAATGTCTACGAGTAACATACCCAAGATATGAAACAAATGGATTATGGTTCACTCCAATTGCATTTTCCTGCATTATCAAAATCCACAACCAGTTTGGGTCCATTCCCCTTAGTGTTGTTACCTTCTTCATCATAGTGATGCCCCTTCTCTTGTCAACTTTTTGGTACTGCTCATCAAGTGCCTCAAGTGCTTCAAAGGGTGCATGTGCATTATCAACCTAAAATTTGACAAAATAAACACACTTACAGGATATAACTATAAATGGACATATAGATAGAAATATATGATATATTTTTAAAACTTACATTGTGAGGCGGCGCATTGGTAACCACACCATGCTCATCATGGACATCATGGTCATCATTTCTATGCTCATCCATCTGAAAATTTCATTAAAAATCAAACATTTAGCAATTGACATAACTAGAAGATAATGAAACATTGAAAAATGAAACATTGTATAATTCACATATACAAATGAAACATTGAAAAATGAAACATATAAAAAAATATAAACATGCATGCCTCTAATATTGTGATTTTTTATCAATTAACAATCCTTCATTGTGATCTTCGCGCACATACAAGTCATCATTAGCTTCAATATTTTGTGGTGTTGGCAACCTAACTGAGAATGGACTGGAGTCATCATACTTATCATAGTACTCTTCTTCATCTATAGGATCTTCAATGGACTGTGTTTTACCATGAAGAACAACTGACCATTTATCATTTGTAGGATCATTGATATAAAATACTTGTTTCGCCTGTGATGCCAATATGAATGGTTCGCCCTTCTCGCCGAACTTGTCAAATTTCACTAAAGTGAAACCCAATTCATCCACTATAACTCCTTTGGTGTTATCAACCCAATTACATTTGAAGAGCAAGATTTTGAAATCTATGTAGTTAAACTCCCATATGTCTTCAATGACACCGTAATATGACAGTTTAGCTTCATGTGGACTCTTATCCTTTGCACTTGCAAAAAACATAGTCGACGCTTGAAGGGTGACCCCACTGTTTTGGACACCACTCTTATCATCTTGGCGCTTTGTGTAATATGTGAATCCATTAATGTCATACCCTTCATAAGACATAACATTCAATTTTGGTTTAAAGGTGAGGCATTTGATAGTTTCAGTAATATCATCTGATGTTTAAGGTAGTTGATGTAAGACTTTATCATCAAACCACTTAATAAATTTCTTGTTATGCAATCTAGCAAGCCACATTGAATTGGCTCGAGGAGATTGTCTCTTGATGAAATTGGTATGTTCCTCGATATAAACACTCACTTCATCCTTGTTGTGTAAAATATACAAGTGACATTGTTCCAACTGCTCATGGCTGATTACTTTCACCCGTCATCCCAAAATTACTTTGCCAAATTGCTCCTCAATGTTCTTGTCATTACCAGGAGTGTCATCACCACTCAGAAAGTCATTGCAAAAATCCATAACCTCTCTCTCCGCATAACCGTCAAAAATACTCCCTTCAGGCCAATAACGGTTTCAAACATCACTTTTAAAAATGCTCATGTATCGTTCAAAGGGATACATCCAATGCAAGAAAACTGGTCCTAACATTTTCACTTCCCTAATCAAGTGGACAACAAGATGTACCATGATATCAAAGAACGAAGGAGGGAAATACATCTCAAGCTGACATAGGGTAACAACCACTTCTCTTTGCAAAGTATCGAGAGTATCAAGGTCAATAACTTTGCTGCACAGACTGTTGAAAAAGAAATAAAGTCTAGTGATTGCAAACCTTACATGCTTCGGCAATATAGATCGAATTGCCATGGGAAATATTTGTTGCATTAGAGTGTGAAAATCATGAGATTTAAGACCTATAAACTTCAGATCTTTCATTGATACCAATCTACAGATGTTGGATGAGTAACCCTGTGGCACCTTAACATTTACCAAGCATTCACAAAAAGCTTTCTTCTCCTTTCTAGACAACGTGTAACAAGCGGGAGGTAAGTATGTTCTCCGATTTCCCATTTCACGTAATTCTATTAATTCTGACCTTATTCCCATTTCACGTAGGTCCAGTCTGGATTTTATCCCATCTTTAGTCTTACCTAGTATATTCAACATAGTATGAATGACGCTATCATAGACACTTTTCTCAACGTGCATGACATCAATACAATGTCTGACTGCTAAAATATTGACTTCTTCTTGAATAAATATTTGTCACTCTGTGTGGCCATAGTACATTGTGATCTCTTACCAAATTCATTGACAAAGTCTTTTACTCTTTCATAAAAAACCTCCCCCGGTATAGGTTTAGGTGCACTCCGTTCCTCATTCCATCCATCAAATGATTTGCACTTCCTATGATACGAATGGAATTTTCGAAGAAACCTTCAATGACCAAGATATATAGTCTTGCCACCATGTTTTAGTCTTGTTGAATCAGTGTTCTCTTCACATATAGGACACGCTTTAGCTCCTTTGACACTATATCCAGACAAATTCCCATATGCTGGAAAGTCATTAATAGTGCAAAACAACATAGCATGCAAACGAAATGTCTCTCTTCGTGAAGCATCATAGGTCATCACACCTTCACCCCAAAGTTTCTCTAAGTCATCAATCAGAGGTTCAAGATAAACATTGATATCATTTCCAGGTTGTTTAGGGCTCGATATCAACAATGATAGCATAACATACTTATTTTTCATACACAACCAGGGAGGAAGGTTATATATAACAAGCATGACTGGCCAAGTACTATATTGGCTGCTCAATGTCCCGTACAGATTCATCCCATCTGTACAAAGCCCAAGTCTTAGATTCCTGACTTCTTCACCAAATTTATGGTACAATAGATCAATCTTCTTCCACTGTGGGGAATCAGATGCATGTCGTAGGATCCCATCATTATTTTTCTTAACATCTGCATTCCACCTCAAATTCTTTGCATCTATCAGATTGGCAAACAAGCGTTGAAACTATGATATCATAGGTAGATTCCACATCACCTTGGAAGGAGAACTAGTTTTGGACTCCCCCGAAGTCGTCAATTTATACCGTGATGCACCACATTTTGGACAATCTTTCAAATCCACATAGTCCTTTTGAAATAATACACAATCATTCCAGCATGCGTGTATCTTCTTGTCCTCCATTCCCATTGAGCACAACAATTTCTTTACCTGGTATGTTGAGATTGGCAACTCATTTCCTTCAGGAAGCATTTCTTTCAACAAAGACAACAATGATGTGAAGCTTTTGTCGCTCAATCTATTATTAGCTATCAGCTTATACAATCTCAACACAACACTAAGCTTTGTAAACTTAGTACAACCTGTGTATAACGATATCTTAGCATCATGCACAATGTTTCTAAACATGGGAGGTGGATCGATTTTGGTGTGCTCTACCCCACAACTATCCAACATCGCATCAACAATGTCTACTGGAACTGGTTTGTTTACATCTACATCATCTGAGGAAATAACTTGTTCCACACAAGCACTACTATCGACATCCATTGGTTTCAGGTTTGAAATCTCTCCATGCCAGTGCCATTCTCTATAGCCTTGTACAATCCTGTTGCACACAACATAACTTTTGATTTCGTCACCAGTGTTGACTTTCAAGTTGTTATCACAATGCCTACATGGACAATATAACCTATCACTAGGTTGTTTCCTATGTTCCTCGACAAATCTAATAAACTTCTCAAGACTAGAAATAAACTCTGGGGTGCAGCGATTGTGAATGGACATCCATAATCTATCCATTCTATGATCAAAGAGAAAACAAGTATATATTACCACAAGATTAGGGTCTAGGGTTAATAGATTAGTGTTTAAGCATGGTTAAAACTTTAGGGTTTAAGGTCTTATATATAATTAATGGTTAAAACATCCTATGTGAGATAAGGTGTCTAAGAACAGTCCCAAACCGAGGACTATCCAAGATTTACTCCTATTGAGTAAATATTGGACGGGTTTCTAGGCCAACAAATACATGTGTTGTCATTCTTATATATAATAAATGTGTACCACCTATCCCATTCTTGAACACCTAATCTCACTAGTAAGTGTATAATGTGTATTGGGTTTTAAAGAAAATTTCGGCAACATTTCCCTACTGTTCTCCAAGCACATACAGGGATCAAACAGGGAAATGCTACCAAAATTTTCTTAGAGAACAAACAGGGAAATGCTACCAAAATGTTCTTGAAAACCCAATACACATTATACACTTATATCCTAAGTGTGATTAGGTGTTCAAGAACAGTCCCAAACTGGGGACTATCCCAGATTTACTCCTAATGAGTAAATCTTGGATGGGTTTCTAGGCCAACAAATACATGTATGTTGTCATTCTTATACCTACAATCCTAGTTTCATCATTCATATCCTAAGTTTTGTGTAACATCATTTAATCATCCTTGTTAGTAAATACTAAACATTAAATAAACCATGATTCCATATATCAAAGATTTGAATCAGGGGTCAATCTTGAAGTTTTAACTAGAGCTTCATATATCAACATACATACTAGGTCATATTTCAAGTCAAGATTTAGGCATTTAATCACCTTAGGGCGCATACATGATTCACAAAGTATTTGGGTGCACAAAGAATAATATATGTTACTAATTTAGGAGTTCACATTATCATTTTAGAAATAGAAGACCCACATGTGAGTTAAGTTTGAGATTTAACATCAATGTATCTTTAACACTCATGTTTCCAGGTTTAAAGCACATAATCAAATCAAATTAGGATGCTAGAATGGACAAGTTGAATCTTATTTAAACATGCATCAAAATTTACTGAATTAGGTCAAGCATGAGGATTAAAAGAACAAATATATGCAAGTACAAGATTTGAATCAAAATGAAGCCTAATAGAACATTGGGAGAGTGAGATTATACCTCACTTGAAGGCTGAAGAACAAATATATGCACGCCAACTACGCAAATGGATGACACAACAATTCAATTCAGCCCAAGAGCACAAGTGCAATCAATGAAATTCTGTTATAATAAATTAATTAGGTGTCAATAAGCATCAATTTTAGCGAGACTCTCTTAGTTCATGCTACTACAAATGGGAAATCAGAAAATAAGTTGCATGTGCAACTGTAATTGCAAAAATACAATCTAAGTCCACTATGATTCTTATTTATCCACACTTTCATGCTCTTTGAATGGCTAAATGACGACATTCATTTTCAGGTTCTCTAACCGAGAATAAATGTATACATTATGCTCAATGCAAATAAATGTTTACGACAGTGTGCCCTTGCAACCACCACATTTGTTGAGTTACCACTGTTAACAGCCGCCTCTGACGTCAAGTCCATAGGAGGAAGAAGAGGAGAAGGAAGAAGAGTAGGAGGACGATCGAATAGGGAGAAGAGTAGAAGAAGTTAATTGTACCTATCAGTAGAGAGCTCATGGAGAAAGAAGAGGAGAAACTCTGTCGGTAGCAAGCTCGATCGTGGAGGAAGAAGACGAGCAGACGAGTAGCTCAGTCGGTAGTAGCGGTGGCGTTGAGCAGGCAGTGGCAGTGTGGAGCATGAGTTGAGTGGCGGCGTTGAGTAGGAGTTGAGTAGGCAGCAGCATCGTTGAGCAGGCAGTGGCGGCGGTGGCAGTGGCAGCGTTGAGCGCACACGAGCAGCCGACGGCAGATGAATCACCAGAGATAGAGAGCTCGTGTGATGAAACAGAGAATAATGGGGTAGAGTCTGTTACGGGGGCTATTAAGTTGACAATAGTCATCCTTTTTTTCAAAAATTGGCACCTATTAATAAAAAGCGTCAATTTCCATAACAAACTGAAGCCAATTGGGCAACCTAAACCCTAAAAATTTTCATGGGGAGAGCGCGCGAAAGAATATCAATGTCGGTTTTTTCACGAAATCTGACAACAAAAGTGGGCCCGATTTCTGTCTCGTGAAAAACCATTAGTCGTCGGTTATTTGGTAAACAACCAACGCCGTATGTGAAACTTTGGAGGTAATTTTTTAGCATTGGAAAAATTTTATTTGGCGGGCATTTATATGTGTAGGTTGCTTACTGAACAACTGACACTAAATAGAAAGTGATACCCATGTCTGGCCGGTCTTCACATATATATGTCGGTTTGTGTCTTCAACCGACGTTGTAGGGTTTAGGCGTCGATTTTTTGTATACAACTGATGCCTCTAAATGTGAAATTATAAGGTATTTCTATAGTAGTGTAGATGGGGTGCCACCCTACTGGTTGGGCATCGGTTGAGCGTGGAGAAGGAGAAGACAGAGACGTCGCTGGCACTGCTAAAACGACCGTCGCGAGCCCTAAACGACCATCGTTGCTGCTGCTCCTAGCGCTGGCCACTGCTACCTGGCCGGCTAACGTCGTTGCTCTTCTTGCAGGTTGGGTGTCTTCCAGGGCGAGGAAGAAGAGGGGGAAAATGGAAGAAGAAGGAAGGTGGAGAAGGGTGGGCACAGTTGTCGGAGGTGAGGGTGCTTGAATCGGCCGCCAATTTTCCCCCCTAGTTGATGCAATCGGGGTTGTGGTTTTGAGGCAGTGTTGGGCATTGCACCAAGGGGATCGATTGGGGGAGGGGATAATGGAGAAAGGGGAAAGGGTAAATAAATTATAGCCAAATAAATGGACAAATTGCAACATCATCCCAAGGAACTAAAAAATATCATATCGTTTTCCTCGGAGGTCCAAATCGAGTGATTCCTTTTGCAAAATTTCAAGCATAGAATCCACTACACCCCAAGGCATAAAAAAACAACAACTAATCCATCTTAGCTGGGTTAATCATCTTAAGTATTTAACTTAATGTTTAACACTACAGTTAACATTCATTACATCAGAAGAATCAATCTCGTCTATTAATTCACATCTTAGCTTATCTTGATTAGCCATGATGTTTAACATGGTACTTAGCACTAATCAAGTTACTTCATGCTAATCAAGGTACTTACTAACTAACCTTGATGTGGGTTATAACACCATAGGCCATAGATCCATGCATGATCCAATGGTGAAGGAGTCGTCCACCTTCCAGGAAAGGTATGGTGTTGCATAACAATAACCTTGTGAAGAGGACAACACCGCCCACACCTCCACCAATGCCTTCCCTTTTTCCCTCTCTCTCATCTCTGTGGATCACTTTTGGCCTCTTGTCCCATTTTTCATGCCAATGAGGCATGAGCGGCGGCAGGTAATGTACTGCCTGACATCCTTTGCCCTCCTCCAATGGCTACATACTATTCAAACCCTAGCCGCCCCAATTCCTAACGTCCTCGACCCATATTTATGTACCCATTATCTCCTCTGAACCCCCTCTTACTCCTTCTTTTCTTCCACCTAGCCTCACACTACCTCCTTGCCCTGATTCCACGCACCACCGCAAGCAGTGGGTTTAAAAACCCTAGGTGCAGAAAGGTGACGACGCCTAGAGCATGGGGTCAAGCAACACAAACCCAGATCTTCTGGCCCTTTCATACCTTGACTTCTCGAGCACGTTCTCTCTCTCAGACACACACTCTCTTATGGCTTTGTCTCTCTCTCTCTCGCTATACCATGCGGGCGTTAGACAACCTTTTATAGCACATCATGTTCTTCCCTGGGGCCCGAAACTTTAGTCAGTGTGGCAATGGCCAGGCTTGATCCAACATCACGTGGGGTTCCCTGGGACTTTGATGATATTCTCCATCCATCCCCAAACCCCCAACGGTCACCCCCAGGTGTGAGGTGTCATGACAAACTATGTAGGGAGGTCCCGTAGACGTAGCACATCACCATGGATCATGAGACCAGGATGCGGCCTGGATCCTTCCTTGCGGTTTGACATATCCCCTTCTCACGGACCCAAGTTCTTTGTATGTATGCCCAAAGAGGCAATCATGTGATGATTGTAATGGCATAACTTGTAAATTATTTTATTAATAAATAAAGGAAAGCTTCCAACTTATTATGTTTAATTTAGTTATGAGATAATGAAATAAAATTATAAATGTCTAGAGAATAATATTAATTAATGAACTATGCCTTCAAGTACGTGACTTGGAGAAATGAGATCATACATATATTAAGATTACATATATCTCAAACAGTCTACTCTGTCTTAAGAAACAAGATTGAATATTGAACATGGTGACTACTCCATGCCTCAAGTTCAATCTGTATATCAGAGATGGAGGAATGATACAAAAACTATAACACCAAGCACAAATTATTGGTTGAAGTTATTTCCCAAAGTTCCATTTACATGGGTAGCATTGATGTGTCACTAGGAACCACTCATTGCTTGTGATGTCGTAAGTCGTTATGAACATTCACTGCCAACATAATCTGGGACCTATAGGGTCACACGCATAGGTCTTGACATAGAAGTGGATTTTAATCTTGAATGATGATTGAATTGATTACTAAAGTGTTTAGCTATTCATTCCCACAACACATCCATTAGATACACTGCTAGATGATAAAATCACTCAGTGAGATGGCTATTTGTAAGTGCCAAACAATCACCTCAAATTTTGAGACGATCGTTTGGAGTATTAGCCTGATTGGAACTGAATTAATCAAGTTCTACTCAAACAGAGGTATGAACCGATTGGTTCATTCTGTTGAACTGACCAAATTGGCTCACCAGGTGACCATCTGGGTGAGTGAGATGACCATCTCATGTGAGTGAGATTGCTCACTTTGTGGGAAGTTTGATTGCATCAAGAAATTAGTACTGACGTCATGTCGTGCATTAATTGGATTTGAAATTGCCAATTTTATGTGTAATTGGGAAACTGCTAGACAACCATGCCACAGTATAAGATGACTATCTTGCATTCCAGACGACTGTATAGGTTTCTAGATGACCCTTTGGATGCTTGTAGGTTGTTAAAATTCAAGATCATTTGATCCCTTCCACTCCTGCATAGTCTAGGAACCTGACCCTTACCTCTACTATAAATAGAGGGGTATTGGGGGCTTCCCAGAGCACCACATAGACAATTGAGAATAAGTTTCTCTAACAATTGTTGTCCTATCTAGTTGTGGTAACCAAGAGAGATCAAGCAAGTCCTACCCAACTAGGGAAGGAACTATTAATAATCAAGCAAGTCCTACTCAAATTAGGATAGCTATGAGAGAGAACTACTGATATTCATTGTTGTAGGAGAGAAAGTTGGTGATGAGTACACCAACGGGAGGGAAAACTCCTTCCTGTCCATTCTACAAAGGCGACAGGAGTTCTAGGCAGTTCGCGTGGACTTCTCTAGAGGAGAGGTGGCCTTTTCCCATCGCTAAGGGGGAAACATAAACCAACAGTCTGTGACTAGAGGAGCTATTGTAGATGACGACGAGGCTGCATTCCATGGTGCAGATCAGGAGGCACAATAGTGAGACGAGTCCCAGTGCAACTAGAAGATAGTTGCACATATATAATAATGAGGAGATGTTGCTAGACTTTCTCCAAGACCAGGTACATCCTCAAAACCATCCTTCCTATCTTATAGTTATCGACGCGATATGTTGGTTTAAGGTGAATATGGTAGATAATTTTTTGTTTTCTGCCTATTCTATATACATTTTTCCATATATTGGTATTAGAACCCCATAAATTTACTATATTTTAGGATAATCAATATGACCAGATTTTTGTTTTTATTATATTATTATTGCATATGATGCAAATAATTCTATCTAGTCAAATACCACACATAATTTCAAACTATATATATACGCAATTTACACATGTTACCCTAAAAGTGGTTTTTATTGTGTATGTGTAGCATGCTTATGGCCAATAATCCCTATTATTTTTGCATGTTTGTATGGTTTGTTAATCTTTTCATCTCGATCTACGTATCGAGCCTCTACCTTATCTTCCTAATGTAAAATTATTATTCTATTCTACCTTTGCTCCCCTCGAATGTAACTTGAGGTTTCCTTATATACCATGTAATAGTAGGAAAGTTTAATTTCTATTATGAAAAAGTAGGATAGAGGTTCTGATGATGACATACGACCATCCTGAAGAAGAGTTGATCGACTAGAGGAACAAGGAGAACCAGGTGGACAAGCCAAACCAATCGGCTAGTGGACCCAACCGATCAATTGGAAGAGCCAGCAGATGGTGGACTGACAGACACAGACAAATGGTGAGACGACCAAATGATTGACCAGGAGGTGAGTCGATTGGTTCAAGCGTTGAACCAATCAACCCAGATTGGCAAGCACATATCTTCATCAACAACATGTTTTTGCATGTGATGTATATCTAGTATGTGGTATTTCATTGTTTTCATTTATTTCATGTTTTCATTATGGAATATAGCATGTATACGATATGTAATATATATGTGGTGATTGGATAATGTATATTTATTAATAAATACAAACTCCCTCAAATAAAAATTATATTAATTATTAGATACTTTCCATCAGCAACCCACATGAAAAGCTTGATCGACCAAGTGTAGGTTATACCTTCCTGTGGTGCACCATCTATCTCGTGGAAGTGTGATGGAAGATATGGAGTTCTGCCTTTGTAGGGTGCATATATATCATGTTGGTTGTTAGTCAGGATTAAAGTGGTGATTCTTAGATCATCTAAGTCTAGAAGCATACAGATGAGTGTGGCAAGGGGTTGCACATATCATCTATCCAGAATTGCATATCATGCAATTGGCCAAAGTTGCCTACCTTGATAGTTGACTATGTTTTGTGGCATTGGTCGGGCCATAGTCGAATTATCTTAGATCTGGCTCACTAGAATATTGTACACTACAATATTCTAAATTGATATATGAGAGCTATCAATTTAAAATAAAATAGTGGGAGTGATTATAATAAAAAACCTAATTAATATTGTCAATTTTTTTTAAATCAAATCAAAAGTTTTGACAAATACAAATTTTCTCTTGTAGAGTCAAATGACGAAAAAATCCATATTACGATCGGTCCTTAAGAAGGACAAACTTGACAGAAAAAATTTCCAAAACTAGTTTTGGACAATGAGAAGGGTTCTCAATAAGGAGTGCAACCTCTACGTCCTTAATAAAGCAGTGCCTGAAATACCTACTCCTGATGCATCTAGGACACAAGTGGATGCTTACTGGAAGCATGCCAAAGATGCCTTAGAGATAAAGAACCTTATTCTTAGATTCATGATCCATGAGTTGCATGAGCAATGTGAGCACATGAGTGTTCTTGACATGGTAAAACATCTTAACAAAGAGAGACTTGGCCTTACAAAGCAAGAAAGGGACAATATCCTAAAGGTGCTACTTGAGTGTAAGTTGAAGGAGGGAACCTCAATAGAAGAATATGTTATCAATATCATTTGACATGTGTATCATCTTGAAGAACTGGGATTCACCTTGAGCTAAGAGTTGGCCACAAATATGGTTCTGAAGTCAATACCAAAATCATATAGATGCTTTATTGCATGTTATTGTGTGAATATAATGGTTGACTAGGTGTCAGACTTGTTTTCCATGTTGATTCATGTTGAAGCGAAACTGAAGAAGGACAAGCCTGTGATGATGATCAATGGAGCTAAGTCCAAGTATCAAAGCAAGGCTGAGAAGAATTCTGAGGTCAAGCCCAAATATGAATCTACAACACTCAAGATAAGGAGAAGGAAAAGTACAAGAGGAACTTATCCTTTGTAGTTGAAGGCATTCAGGATGAAGAAGATGGGGATGGTTTTCTCCACTGAAGGTATATACATTATTGAGATAAATATATTTACTTCTTCATCATGGGTACTAGATATCGAAGGTGGATCTCACATATGTTCAAATGTGCAGGATCTAAAAGGAAGTAGGCCTTTGAGAAAGGGTGAGGTGGAACGGTGAGTTGGTAATGGCGCAAGAGTTGCAGCCAACACAGTTCAAACCTATAGTTTGTCTCTATCTATGGATTTTAGTAGAGTTAAATAATTGCTACTATGTACCTGCTATAAATAGAAACACCATTTTTGTATCTTGTACGGACAAGGATGCGTTTGAATTCCATATTAAAAATTGTCGATGTTCTATTTTCAAAGATGGGATGTTTTATGGTGGTTCCCTAAAGTCTTATGGTCTTCACTTATTAGATATAATGATAGATGCTTATAACATTCATACGCTGAGACTAAAACTCAACAAATCAAACAAAACATACCTTTTACATTGTCATCTAGGGAACATAAATGAGAATCATATATCTGGACTCCATAAAGATGGTTATCTGGACAGTTTTGATCTAGAATCAATAAAGACATGTGAATCTTGTTTGTTGGAAAAGATGGCTAAGCCCCTTTCACTACTAACAATAGGAGGGATAGTGATCTATTAGGACTCATACAAATTGATGTATGTGGCCCTTTTAGAACAACTGCTAGAGGTGGGTATCAATAGTTCATTACCTTCACTAATGACTCATGTAGGTATGACTACTTTTATTTAATGAAACATAAGTCAGAAACTCTCGATAGGTTCAACGAACTTATATATGAAGTACATGACCAACTTGGTAAAAGTATTAAGACACTTCATTTTGTTTGAGGTGGATAACACTTAAACCAAGAGTTTGAGAACCTTTTTAAAGACAACAAGATTGTATCCCAGTGGACTCCACCTAGAACACCACATCATAATGGTGTGTCTGAAAGAAGGAATCACACATTTCTAAACAGGGTGCAATCAATTATGAGTTTAGTTGAGTTTCCGACTACCATTCGGGGGTATGCTTGAGAAACTGTCATGTATACACTAAATCGAGTACCATCTAAATCAGTTCAAAAGACACCATATGAGACATGGCATGAGAAACCTCCCAAAATGTATTTTATGAGGATTTGGTGATGTGAAGCTTATGTTAAAAGAATGTATTCTGATAAGCTTGGTCCTAAATTTGATGAATGTTATTTTGTTGGATATCCTAAATAAAGAAGAGTATATTACTTTTATTCCCAATCTGAGAACAAAGTGTTTGTTGCTAGGGATGATGCATTCCTTGAGATGGATTTCATTTCTAAAGGTATTAGTGGGAGGAAAGTGGAACTCAAAGAGGTTCAAGACCAAAAAGAGAACATTGTACTGATAGATGAACAAGAGGAACCAAGAGAATCATAAGGAGTTGTGGAGTCTCAAATTCGTCAAGTAATACAACAGTCTCGTAGATCTAATAGGACATACCTTGAGCCTGAAAGATTTGGATATCTTGTGATTTAGGAAGGTAATGTATTGGTCATACATGATGAGCCAATACCCTATCAAGACGATGTAGAGGGATCATAGTTTGAGAAATGGCTTGAATCCATGACATCTAACATGGAATCCATGTACACCAACAAGGTATGGATCTTGGTGGATCCACCTAAAGGGGTAAAACACATAGGGTGCAAGTGGGTCTTCAAGAAGAAGACTAGTATGGATGGTAAAGTACAAACCTATAAGGGCAGATTGGTTTCAAAGGGTTTCAGACAAGTTCAAGGTGTTTACAATGAAAAAACCTTTTCTCCAGTGGCCATAGTTAAATCCATCAGGATCATGCTTGATATTGCATCTTATCATGACTATGAAATTTGGCAGATGGATGTTAAAAATGCATTCCTTAATGTGAATCTTCTTGAGGATGTGTACATGACACATCCTAAGTTTTTATAAACCCAAAGGATGAAGATAAAGTTTGTAAGCTACAAAGGTCAATCTATGGATTGAAGCAAGCATCTCAGAGATGGAAAATTCATTTTTATGAGATGATCAAAGAGTTTAGCTTTATTCAAAATGAAGATGAACCTTGTATGTACAAGAATGTTAGTGGGAGCATAGTGACATTCCTCATATAATATGTAGATGACATATTATTGATAGGGAATGACATCCCTACTTTACAAAAGGTAAAGACATGGTTTTGAAATATGTTTTTTATAAAAGAATTGGTAGAAGCGTCCTACATCTTGGGGATAAAGATATATAGAGATAGATACAAAAGGGTTCTTGGACTAAGTCAAAGCACATACATTGACAAAGTATTGAAGTAGTTCAACATGGAGAACTCAAAGAGTGGACCTTCCCATTCTACATGGAGTGTCCATCTCTAAAGTTCAATGTCCCAGTTCTTGTGAACAAAGAAAACACATGAGTTTGATTCTATATGCCTCAACAATTGGATCAATCATGTATGCAATGTAGTGTACCCGTCCAGACAATGTATGCCTTGAGCATGACGAGCAGATATCAGTCAGATCCAAGTGATGCTCACTGGACAGTCGTGAAGAACATCCTTAAGTACTTGAGAAGGGCTAAGGATCAGTTCTTGGTCTATGGCAGAGAGGAAGAGTTGGTGGTAAGATGTTACACTGATGCAAGATTGCAGACTAACAAAGATGATTACAAATCACAATCATGATTCATTTTTTGCCTCAGTAATGGAGCTGTAAGCTGGAAGAGTTCCAAGCAAGAGACAATCACTGATTCTACAATAGAGGCTAAAAGTATTGTTGCATTGAATGCAACAAATGAGTTTGTATGGATCAATAAGTTCATTACATAACTAGGGGTCATTTCAAGCATCACTGATGCAATCAAGATGTATTCTAACAACTATGAAGCTATTGCACAAGCTATGGAACCCAAATCACATCACTTTTCAAAGCATATACAAATGCGGTTCCATATCATACAAGAGATCATACAACAAGGAGATGTAAAGATTTGTAGAGTACCAATTGAAAACAATATTGTTGACCCCTTGACAAAGGAACTTTCACAACAGAAACATGACAGACATGTTAGATCACTTGGAATACAGTTCCAGGGTGATTGGCTCTAAGTGCATGTGGGAGTATGTTGGTATGTATGCCCATAGAGCCAATCATGTGATAATTGTAATGTCATAACTTATAAATGATTTGATTAATAAATAAAGTCAAGCCTCCAATTTATTCTATTTAATTCAGTTATGAGGTATTGATATAACACTATAAATGTCCAGAGAACAATATTACTCAGTGACATATGTCTTCAAGTACCTGACTTGGACAAATGAGATCATACAAATCTTAAGAGTACATATACAAATTCTCATTATGTCCCTTGTCAGTTGTTATTGTAGAAGGTTGATAGATAACAATGACACGTAATATTAGAGTGTGAGTTGGTTGATGATAGAATCTCATTAGTCATGATATGGCTATATCAAACCAAGGACACATATACATGTTGGAGAATAAGGTGTGGGACAGATCCAACATGAAACAGACACATCGAAACCATTACCATGGTTGCATCATCATCTCTCATAGTGATGGTGGTGTTTGTGGTTATTAGACTTGAAATCACTACACTCATCACATGTCGTTTGCTAGGACATCATCAAATGCAGTCGTGAAACATGGGTTTTTATAAAGGTGATGATTGGGTGACTATGACACATGGGGTTGGATTATGAGTAATAGAGATGGAACTTATCCCTCCTATGGGAGTATGATATCCTAGGCCTCTAGATTAATGAGACTGAGAAATGCATTGCCATGCACATGTGAGTCAATATGTGATATTAAGCTTACATATATCTCAGACAACCTACTCTAGTTTAAGAAACAAGATTGAATGTTGAAGAGGGTGTGAATTGACTAATTCATTCTATTAAACAGAATGACTTTTCTCGACTCACTATAGAACCATCTAGGTGAGAGAGATGAACATATCATGTGAACAAGATCACTCAGTTTGTGGGAAATTTGATTTCATCAAGGAATTAGTGTTGACGTCTTGTCGTGCATTAATTGGATTCGAAATTGCCAATTTTATGTGTGATTGGGAAACTTCCAAACGACCATCTCGCAATATGTGATGACCGTATCACATGCCATACGACTGTCTCATAGTACGTGATGACTGTATCACATGCTAGACAATCGTATGTGTTTTCAGATGACTATCTTGGTGTTTGTAGGTTGTCAAAATTTAAGATCTTCCAATCCCTTTCACTCCCGTATGGACTGGGAACCCTGACACTGGCCTCTACTATACATAGAGGAGTACTTGGGGCTTCCCAGAGCACAACACATAAAATTGAGGATCAGTTGATCTGATAATTGTTGTCCTCTATGGTTGTAGTAACCAAGAGAGCCCAAGCAAGTCCTACCCAACTAGAGAGGGATAACTATGTGAGAGAACAACTGAGGATCACTGTTGTGGGAGATCAAGTTGGTGACCAGTAAACCAATGGGAGGGACAAGCTTCTATTTGTTTTACTAAGATGATAGGAGTTCGAGGTGGTCTGTGTGGACTTCTATAGAGGTGAGGTGGCCTTTTGCTGTCACTAAGGAGGAAAACATCAACCAGCAGTCTATGATGAGAGGATATGCTACATACGACGATGAGGTTGTAGTCTGTGGTGCATATTAGGAGGCACAACAGTCAAACAAGTCCCACTGCAACTAGAAAAAAGTTGCTCATCTAAAACGATGAGGAGATTTTGATGGATTTGCTTCAGGACCAGGTATATCCTCAAAACCATCCTTCCCATCTTATAGTTATTAATGATAACTGCTAGTTTATGGGTAATATGGTAGATAATTTTTTGTTTCTGATGCCTATTCTATATCCATATTTCCCTACACAAGCCTGGTTAATCTCCATCAAAAACTAAAATTTTGCATGTTAATCTTAAAATCCCCATATCTCGCTAACCCCTAATGCTAACCCTATGATGTTATATATGATTTTGATAATAAAAAGGTCATCTTGCTATCCATGTAGTTATATAATACTGATTTTGTACCATCTTCTACTTTTTTTGCTAAAAATGTTTCCTTTATGACCTTTGAGGGATTATTCAACAACTACCATGCTTAATATGTATGATTGATGATCTTTTACACTATATCCATGTAAATGAGTAACAATTCTTCATGGTGACCATCTATATGTACCCTATTTTATCTTGACCTATCATAACTAGTTTTTATCTAAAGATCGTCCATTTTGTGTGCATATATGATATAACTTTCTCATTCATACAACTTTGGCCTAATCAATCACCATGGAATGATTTCACTTTGACATCAATAACCTAAATTGATCTTTGTACTCTATTGGACCAATGCCTCATTGCAATACTCTTAGTTTACTATGTATGGCCTTGTGTACTTACTTGATGCCCTAATATGTACATGTGACATAGCCTACATGGATGCAATAAAATCATGATGACACTCTTATTCCATGCCCTAGTTACTTCAAATCAGTAATTTCTATCATGCTTGTGACACCAAAGACCCACTTGATCCACCTTATACTCTCACATGATCTTATGACATGAAAAATGACTGTATTGTATGATTTTGACCTAATACGATAGATGTGGTTTTACATGATTAAACCTTGATGAATATTTCAATTTCATGCTTCCCTAACTCCAAATCAGAGATGATATGACCTTTGTATATAATCTATTGTGGATGATTCTCTAGATGTAGGACCTAATGTTGATACCTTTTCTATTTTGATTCAATACATGCACAATTGGAACTTCTGAAATGATGTTTGATCTAATTGAAGCCTAGGTCTAAGGGAACATCCAAACGAATCATATGATGTTTAGATTATCAAAACCCTATTGATCTAAGACCCCTTCGTATATCTTTTACATCTTAGGTCCTTGGGTTGGGACATCTTTAGAGATCTTATCATAACTTGTACTCTATTTGCAAGCTACGCTTAATCTCTTGACCCTACTATGATACTCTTATTTGTATGTATGATCATATTAATGCTTGGATAGATAAATACTTGTTTGAGCTATGGTTTCCTATGAATATTAGTATCATGTTGATTATAGTATCTTGACAAACCTTGAACATAATTTAGAGAAATCCATTATGTATCATGGTCCACCTACTTGAAGTTTTGGGGTAAGGACACCAGGTTGGGCACCTTATTTGAGATGTCAACATAAGTAAGATTGTTACTATGCAAGGGTTAACTCTTGGTGATGGCCTTTAGGTCCCTTAAGAATAGGGTTAGCTTTGTTAGCAGCCTTATAGACTATTGCGTTGGGAAGTTAGTCAAAAGGCTTACAGTTGGTATAATGGATAAATGAACCTAAAACAACCTTTGTATAAAACAACATTGCTAATTGTTCTCGTCTTTTTTCTACTTCTTAATTATTATGATCTTTCTAGCCAAAAAACTTTTATATTACTCTTAACTCTGGTTACATGATTTTCATAGTGTACTCAATGCACTCACATTGATATATTTTGTTTATCAAATTTGTAATTGCCAAATGAAGATCCATTGCACTCAAGATTCTGACACCAGAAATGAAACAACAATGAGGTATTCTTGAATATAGAAATGGGTACATATCTCTTATCCCCTTTTAGTATCTTGTTACATATTTTTGTTATTACTTTTAAATATATATTGCATGTGTGAAATATTTTTTCCATTCTGCGGACGAACGCCCAATTCCACTCATCATTGGATTTGTACCCATTACGAGTGTGGACTTAGGGTAACAAATAGTTCTATGAAAACATCCTACTTGAGTTTTCAAGATTGGATTCGAGTCTTAAGAACCCTTACAGACCCTTCCAACAAGAATTTCAACAAATTCCTTATGATATTGATATTCATAGCATAAATGGAGAAACATGAAATAAAATATGGACTCTCATTTTTCTAAGTCCTTAACTTGTTTGTTCTTGTTCATTTACTTTTGAAAACTTTTCTTATTATGCAAGGATTATATATATTATGTATACTATAGTATATATATAAATATATGAATATATACATATATATTTATATATTTCTACCATGTACTCAACAACTTATCTACTGACCCACTTGTTTGACATATGTTTGAGGTGTAAAGACAACTTGGGAGTTAATGTGTTGTGAATACATGTTCAACTGTACTTGTTGAAAGATTCTAGCTAGTTTACATGACCAGACTAGCATAATGTACTCTCACTCTATAATTGGAAGCTATGTAACAAGAAATGTTTCTTAATAATACTTGTGGATTTTTGAGATTATGTTGGTAGTTTTATCTTGTTATTTGTTCATGTATGTTAATTATTTCATGCTTCCTCATGTTTTCATTAGTATTCATTTGGCTTAAGGGGCCGAGATTACAACTCTGTAACTAAAATTGTCATGGACTTAAAACATACATCTTATGTAGAAATGAGATGTGATTATTTAATTTTGAATATATCATTTCCACAGGTGATAAGGTATTATATTCAACAATGAATGTTTACTTATTTCATGTATAAAAGTTTAAAGATAAATAAGGAAAGAATTTTTCCATTACCTTTTCTTATAGGAGATCGCATGCATCTTCTTGTTGCAACTTTGGGAAAGAAGGTGTTTGTTCGATATAATAGCATGGAGATGTGTATATATATATATATATAAAGCGAAATAAATGTCCTTTTTGTAGATATTTAATAATATAATTTTCTATTTGTAGGAGAATATTATCATGTATGCTTTGTTTACGCATGTTGGGATTGTGGATGTTTGGAAGATGATATTTAATAGAAAAGCACCACATTAGCCTTCAGAGTCGACTGATTGTGCACTCTAAATGTTAAGAAAGATTGAGGAGCATCTCAAGCATGGTAGGGTACATGACTCACATGGTGATGATGTGCATTTACTTTGAGGATTCTAAGCATCAACATCGATGAATTTGTAATATGACTTAATGTTATGTGAGGTTTATTCGTGGTTTTGTACTTGCATTGTACCATGTTTGTTGGGAACATGTGTTTTTGTGTTATTTTAGTAGTACTTTGTCACATATGTGGTGTGAATATGATAATTCTAAAGAGAAAAATGATATTGTTTTGGTTTTTTATGAAGACAATTTGAAATCTTAATGGAATCTAATATTGTTAGAGCATAATGCATACACTTGAATGTATGGTACATCAAGTGTTTTGTAGTGTAGATAAATTTTGATGTTACGTCAGTTATTTAAGATTAGTATTGTACATACAAGATGACCATTATTATACACATTAAGATCTTGATCAACTTGTAAGAGTAGGTTCACTAATACAGATGCTTACGGTAACACTTGGAGGAAGTTTTCAGTGGTAAATAATTGTTTTGGAACTGTTCCAAATAATTATTACCATCTATTGAAATATTATGATTTCAAACCTTCAAAAGAGTTGTTTCAATTAGAAAAATGCTTCTTGTGACATTGACAATAATTTCAACGTGGTAAACAATATTATTGGTATGGACCAAATAATAAATTACTCTCTATTGAAAATCTTATTGATCTTAATCCACTTGTAAATTTTTTGGTGCATAAAATATTGGAGCTATTGGTACAATCGCTAATGATCTTCATTCCCTTGGAAATTTTTGGATGCATCCATAATGGCAACATCATGGTTGGTATTGTATCCCCAACCTAGTTCAACATTGTAAGACACAATAATTAAATAAATTACTAGTCACTTAGTCAAGTTCATATGATAAATACCTTATTGTAGTCACTTGGGTAGTACTTTTCTATTAATAGTACGGCTACATGTTTTAGTACGTTCTTACAGTTGATAAGTTTAATGCTTTTGGTACATTACATACAACATTGATGTAGTTAATGGGATAACATTTCTGCAGTTGATAAGTTCTTCACATATAACTAGTTATAATATTGTGCATCCAAATATTTTATAGCATGCTTGGTAATTTAAATTTAAATTCATTATTTATATTCTCATCAATATTGTATATACAACTAAAATAAAAATAAAAGATTATAGAAATCAATACTACGTTGAAGATAATTTACTATTTTTAAAGGTCTACCTTTTATATATTAGAAATAATTATAAAAAGTAAAAATATAATTATTTTTGTCATTAATTTTAAAGTTTTTGACAACATAGTTGTTCTTCTAATTACTTGATTGAGTTGGTGACTCCAAATTAATATTTTACTCCAAAGATTCTACTTGGTAGTGTATGAGGTTGTTGGTTTGGTTCAAAAATTTGTAAAATATTGCATTGAATTTCGTCTAATTAAAAATAACTCATTGAGTAATAACAAGTGGGTGGGCAATTATCAAAACCAACCAAACAATTATTTATTAACTTCTTGATAAATAGTAAAAATACATATGATGATCATCCACTAGGGATATGTTTAGGTGTGGTTGTGTTAAAAGATTCTTAAGTGGTCGGGTTATAAACTTTTTGCATAGTGTGTGACATATCAAGAGAACTATTGAGGCCATAAACACAAGTGGATTGCCTATTTTCTTTTGAAAGTCTGAGTGAAGAGGCTGTTATCTTGTGTTGGTGAGGCATCAAGAAATATGTCATCTTGAAGAATTGTTATGTACGTGAAGTACTTTACTATCATCTTGAGTGGATATGTGAATGATATCTTTTACATTCTTGCTAGAAGTATTATTTTTCTTTTTTTTATTGTGACAACTCTATGAACTTTTTATGTATAGAATACAATCTTCCAATGTGAGTAGAAACAACAAGGTCTTGTATGGAGGGTATATTTTCTAGTATAAAAATAAAGTATCTTAACATATGTACAAAAATATATTGATATATTAGTTCTATATTTTTTCCATAGTATAAAATAATCATCATTCAAGTAAACATTACATAAACAACACATAAGAGAATGTGAATTAATTTTGATATTTCAAATTGGTAAAATACATAATATCACATATATCATTTTCAAAGGTTTGTTCTGTTTTCAAATAATTTCTAACCTTTAATATGTCTTTGCCTAATTTTTCTTCCCACTGTAATAGTTATCAATAGATGATCTTATTATGTTTCCAAAACCATCAAATATTTTGTAAATTTGTTATGTGCATTCCTCAGGATCATCTTCCACCCCAACAAGAAGGATATGTGAGGTGTTGTAATCACACTGTATATATATTTTCTCCACATGTCAAAAAATGTAATACCAAGTTATTTTAGAAAAACTTAGATTCCTACTAATGGCACAAAGAATGTTATTACAGATTTTTCACATGGATAGAAAACATAAACATGAATATTTGTATCTCTATTCTTTAATTCAAAACTAAATCCAACTCTAAACTTTAACTATGAATCTGATCAAAGATGTATCTAAATTACTAAATAACTGAGATTGGATCTGAGGCTCTTATTAGGTATTTGAATCTAATATATGACTATTCACAATGCATAACCAAAATCTAAAATCTGAAATCCATATTCTTATTGTATGAATAAATCTTAATCTCAAACTCTTATTTAATGGATGACTTAGTTACATTCTGATATTAGATATATGACATATGTGTCCAAAGGCTTGAGGAGAATAATCTGAACTAAACATAGAAATTATGAGTATTTGAAAGTCGTATAAATCACAAACACTTGAAATCAGATAATCTGGCCACATAATTCAAGATGAAATAAATCTGATTACTCAAAACATGGGAGTATATGAAATATTGAAGTCTGAAAGTGACTTAATTTCTAAGTTACATTGAAGGTGTATTCTAAATCATAATACTAATGAAGTTCAATGGACATGGACCACTGACCTTGTTTGAGGAGATCCTTTATGTGTTCTGGATTCCTTGGTTCAAAATGTATTTACATGGACATTAAAAAATTTTATAAGTCCATGTGTATGCTCCCTCTTACTATTTCTAATTATAAACCAACATCACTCTAACATCCTAAACTAAATAAGGTTTCTTGTATAGAATAAACACAACTTTGATCCAAAACCAAAATAAAATCTTGTTGTTGAACATATATTCAAAATCAAATTATAAAATCATTATAAATGTAATACTCAAATAGGACATAGTAATCACATAAGGTACTTATATGTGAACATATTTATCCATGACCAAGGGAAAACTTTAAAATATAAATATATGTCTCTAGTTACTGTGTTTCAATAGAACTTTGAGACAAATGTCAAAAAAATTTATTTCATCGTATTTAAGCATATATGTAATGTGATATCTACTCAATATCCATAGAACGCTCCATATAATATCCTATTAGGTCTAAATATCAAATAATAATTCATGAAGGCATTAAACCTCACCAAAAATTTGGAACTAGAAAGAACACTGCTCATTATGGTATGAGTAACAATCTCATGAAGTTTCATGGTCAAACAATGAGTGAAATACCCTAAATACCATTGGTAGGGTATTCATCAAAAACTTAGGTAAGACTTCAAATCACATAGATCAGAACTTGGGATGACGTTGAATATTACAAAATACACATACAGTAATATATCATGAATTCTGAAACTTGTTGCTATTTAATGTTCAAAAGATTACAATCATATACTTCTTTGTACATAAAATATATGTATGCTCAAACAACAAACTCATCTATTGAAAGAATGTTTATATAATATTGTGTCTAAAAGCCTTTCCGTTGATATATTGAACTCCCAAAATGGCCACATGAATCACCAATTATGATTTTTTGAATAAAAATTTACCTTTTTGACTATCATTCGTCGTCAAAAATTGATCCAGTGGTCGTGGTCAAGCCACATGGAGTTCCCAGTATCCTATAACCATAGACTCACAGATCCTGGTTTTGATTCAGTTCATTTCTAACATGTTGAGACCCATTTCAGTTCTCGTCTTATCCATGCACAAACTCTATTTTATAGAATCCTTCTCATGTCGATGCCTGGGTGTTAAAGTATAGGTTGAAAATCATAGTCCATACTAATATTAGGATCATATACGAGTTAATATTTCTTCAATGCTTATTCTTTGTATTCATTTCCCAATCATTCTAATGCAGAATTGTGACATATAATTTGATCAATAAAGAAAATTTGAGCAAGAATTTTTTGAGAAAGCAAAGGGGAGAAGTTCCTTTTCCAAGGTGGAGGTACCATGTTTCTAGGAGGGTTAGGTGCTTATGTTGATATGATCGAAGAATTGATCCCTAGTATGAAATATGGAACAGTTATAACTTCCATTGGCACACGTTTTCATGTCTACCACACCTCCAACATTGTTGTCAACTTTTCTGAGATCTAATCAAGTTTGAAAGGTGTTCTAGTACAGAGCTTGAGAAGAAGTCCGTGTTCTTAAAGAATAGTGATTTGGGTTTGTGCAAGTAATTCCCACCATGCCCAAGTTCTTGATGTCAGGTCAACACTCAACAACATTAAAATTTGAGAACATACATGTATGCCTCTTCATTATATGGTCAAAGGATGTAGACTATATCGTCCATAGAAAAATGTTCGAAGAATGAGTGTCTCGTGTATATTGTGTTTCAAAAAAGGGGCAACGTAAAATATCATCGCCATGTTATTTCATTTTATGTTATAAAAAATGATTGATACTCAAGATTTATATTCTTGAAAATGTGAGTTCAGACTGCAAGTGGAGTTCATTCAGAATTCTAGGTCATGATCCAGCAATTGAATCATTAAAAGTCATAAAAACACCATCATATGCAATATGTATGCCATTATAGTGGCATTTTGTACATGCCATTATATACAACAAGAACAATTTCATGCAATATCCTAATACACAATAGTGGCATTTGTATAAAAGCCAATTGATGTTATAGTAGAATTTATGTGGCATCTATTGAACGTCATTAAAACTGAATTTTTAGTGGCATTTACAACTTATGCCACTATCTCTCTAATGGCATTGGTACTAGAGGCATTTTTTTAAGTTTCAACAAATGCCACTAAACACTTTCAGTGGGATTTATATTTTTTTACCAGAATTTGTCAAATGTCACTATTGTGTATATCTGTTGTAGTGTAAATTGAACTAGAGGCATGGAGCAGTCACCCACATTATTATTCAATCTTATTTATTGAACCAAGAGCAGACTGTCTGAGATATATATAAGGTCAATATCACATATTGAATCACATGCGCATGGCCATGCTTTTCTTAGTCTCGCTTATCAAGAGGCCTAGGACATCACACTCCAGTAGGACGGAAAAATCCCATGTATATCACTCACAGTCAATACCCATGTGTCAAAGCCACCCAATCATAACCATTATTACAGACTATGTTTTAGGACTGTGTTTGATGATGTCAAAGTGTACCCAACGACATGTGTTGAGTGCAGTGATTTCAGGTGTAAGAACTACAACCACCACCATCACTGTAAGAGTTGACTATGACTTCCATGAGGATGACTTCGATGTGTCAATCTCACGGTGGGTATGTCTCATACACTGTTCTCTAACATGTATCTGTGTGATTGGTTTGTTATTGTCATATAATGACCAATGGGACTCATTCATCAACCAATTCACACTCTGATCTCGTGTGTCATTGTTATCTATCAACCTTCCACAATAACAACCGATCAATGACATAATGAGAATGTAAATATGTACTCTTAACATCCGTACGATCTCATTTCTTACAAGTCACGTACTTGAAGACATACGTCGTTGAGTAATATTATTCTCTCGACAATTATCATGTTACATCATTATCACATAACTGAATTATACATAATAAATTGGAAGCTTGCCTTTTATTAATAATCAAATCATTTTTACATGATATACCATTACAATCATCACATTATTGTCTCTTTGGGCATACATAACCAACATGTGTGTCTTACATCTTTAAAATGATGTTGTATACATGAGAACATTGACCCAATAGGAACTAGAGAACAAAATTATTTACGATACCAAATATATCATTCATAATATTTAATAATATACACTTCAAACAACATAGCTATTGTACATTTAATATATTATACACAAATGTTTAAGGGTAGAGGGTTAGAGGGTATAAGTAATGGTTTACTCTTACTCTTACTAAAGTAGACAACCATAGCGTAATGCATAAATGGATAAAGAGTACGAAAATTTTCTCCTAATCTTTAACCTACAAGGTATGGGTAAAGAGTAAACATACTTAACCCTTACCCATTGATGCCATCACCTTCACTAGTGCACCAAGTTGTTCAGTTAAAGGTAATGGATATACTGATTAAGGGTATGGATATTCTTTTCCCTTATCTTTACCCTATAGGGTATAGGTAAAGAGTAGACACACTTACTCTTAACCATCGATACAATTACCTTCCCTAGTGCAACAACCGCAAAAATTAGGTTAAAATTTAAATCCATCATAATTTTACTTAACGAGCATGTGATATGAACAAAAGGAACGAAGCATCACTATAGTCTAACCAATCAAGCCTCGCCTTAGCTTCTAAGAAAGATTATGGAACACAAGCCAACTTTATATAAGTCATATAAACAATAAAACAAACTTTTTGATACTTTCAATGCTTAATTTATTTACCACAAATAGAAAACCAAGCATATGGGGGCAGGGGAGAGAACCAGATGGAAAGCTAAGCAGAAAACTAATTGAAAACATGGCAAAATCGAGAGGCCTTCAGGAAAATTGATTCTTTTGTCCATCTATATGCATAATCAAAGAACAATTGTAAGTAAAATAGATAGAAAAAAATTAATTTAGATAAATGCAGTTACACTTCCGTTATGCGAATTCAATACTCAAACAGATTAAGTAGTTGTTTATAATCCCATCACGACGCCCATCTTTGCAAAACATGTTAGTATGCTCCTATATTGGATAAAATAAAAGACTGTGCCACGAGTTCACTAAAAAGTAAGAGAATCTGAAAAGAAACCTGATTAGATTCGCGTAGCGACGAAATACTTTGCAATCGGATAGAGAGATGATGGTTCCGCGCACTAGCATCCAGATCGAGATACATATATCTACATGTGCCTCCGTTATCTTTGGAATTAGGCAAGAATTTGAACTCTGGTTGTTGTTTCCTTTTGAACGAATAGCAATGCAAGTACGGATGATCGATGGAGCACGGAAGCATCAATTAGGGCCGCCGCAAGGGAACAGTTGACGCGGGGCGGGAAGCCCGAGTATTATTGTTCCTACCGAAAGGAATATTTAAACCTAGCGATTGGTTTCTTTCTGTTCCCGCCTAAAACCAACTGACATTTTTAACATATATACAATAATGAATATTGAAGCATTACGGTGAAAAAAATATGTTAGGAAACGAAGGAATTTTGGGTTGTAATCTAAAAAGCGCCACTATTAAAAGGTATGCATGCCACTGTTATCCGGTTTCTTCTTTCGCATTTACCTTGGGGAACATAGTGACATATAAATAAAAAATGCTTATAAAACTGAGCAAGTAATGGCATTTTTTACAGAAGTCAGTAAAATAAATGGTACTAATGAAAAAAATTGATGTAGTGGTCATGAGCCAACCAGAAGTAGTACTCAATCCATAAGTCATGACATGTCAGATGGTGTTATTTCATTCTGATTTGTCTCCTTCTTATTTTGTATCCATACTGTAAGGAACCTGGCCTGGGTTTAGGGCTAACTTTATTTGTTTTGGCTAAAGTAAGTTTTTATAACTTTAATATAATCCTCTAAGGTGTTTTGTTATCATGTGTCACACTTATGTTTCAAGTTTGGCCTTGTTTGAATGTTGTTTGAGCAATGTTCCCTTGTTTTGGGTCAAAGTACAATTTACCCAAGATGAGCGGTTATATTAAAATATGTCACATGTTGAACGTGTCTTAAGTGCTTTAGCATCATAAGAGAGAGAACGATACTAAGTGGTGGCTTGTGGAAAGCCTAAGTTCTAAGTTGAAGCTTGTTTGAATAATGCTTGTGCCTTGTGTACCAGTTTTGGTGCAATTTGTAATTTACCCAAAATGTAGGGTTGATGTGTAAATCACCACCTATAGAGTGTCCCTACTCTCTCTTAGTATCACTAGAGGAGAGAGAGAGAAGGAGACACCATGTTTGAATCATTTTTGAGTAATGATATTCTTGGTGATGAAAAGACCAAGAAGAGTTGTATAGTTGAAACCCTAATTGAGTTGTATCGAGTTGTAGAGCTTATATGGGAGTGCCTATCAGCCAAGGAGGCATAAAGGAGGTCCCATATTATTTTTTCAACTCTTGGCCTTTGCCATGATGGGTTAAGCACCTCAGGAAGGTGATGGATATCGGTTTACAACTTTCCTTGGAAAAGTTGTATCGGTTTGTGAATACAGTGATGTTGAGTTGAAATATCTTGCTCAACAAGATAACTAATGGATGAAATCATATCCCTAGATTATCCTCAAGAGTTTTGCATGTCAATATATATATGTGTGCATACATGGACATGTGTCAACCATGTATGGACACATGAGTCCTAGTAGTATAAGGTGATGACACCTCTTATACACTCTCTCTCATGAACTTCAATTATATATACCACTCCTTTCACCTACTAGTGAAACTTTTCAAAACCTACAACCCTCTTTCTCTTATATATCGTGCATAGTAGTTGAGGAGCAAGGAGGAGCTTAAGCTTCAAGCTTAAGGTGAATCCATGGTCATCTTCAACCTTAGTTGAAGCATGATTCTCAGGTTATAGTTATTCCTTTCTTTTCTTCATCACCAAGTTCTTAACTATGGTGATTCTTTGCATATGGAAGAGTTGTGAATGAGTCTTGGACTCTTGATAAGTCATATTCAACCTTGGGAACGTGAGTATTTGGAGATTGGAGTTTTGAAGTTGTTCTTGAGGCGGGTTATATAACTTGAACCCAATCATGTTATTATTCACCTTCAATCTTGCTATACTTGATGATCATCTATCAATTTTGAGTTTCCTTGAATGATTGATGATTCTATGAGTTCTTATAGTCCTATGCAACTTTTCTCCATGAACTAGAATAGTAAGGGATGAAAGTCTAGAGCTTGATTATGATAACATCATCATGGCACAAAACCAATATTGGGTTGAAGCACCACTTACCCGATATGGTGTAAGCACACACCTCTTGCCCGATATGGTGTAAGCACACACCTCTTGTCCGATATGGTGTAAGGACACACGTCTTGCCTGATATGGTGTAAGCACACACCTCTTACCCGATATGGTGTAAGCACACACCTCTTGCCCGATATGATGATTGTAACCCAATACATTAGAGGACAAAACTGGTAAGGTGGATGATACCCTAGAACATGTGATGGCCAATACAGTAAAGTTTGGTGTGGTCAATATCCTCAAGTGAGGTAAGGATGATACACCCAAGTGAGGTGAAGTTGTTACACCCAAGTATGGTGAAGGTGATACACCATAATATAGATAAGGTTGATACCTTGATGGGTCAGGGTATCAGGGATATGATGATGCCTATCCTGATATACCCCTAACCCAATACATGTGTTTAACTTGACATACATGACTCAACCCGACACATCTTGTAAAGGTGAGGGAAACACACTCTTAGAAGTGATGGCTAAAACACCAAGTGATGGCTAAAACACCAAGTAATGGCGTGGCTAATACCTTGATAAGTGAAACACCTAAAGTGATTGATGATGGTCAACCCTATATCAACAATGCCCTAATCTAAGATGATTCCATATCACTTGGTGATAGTTGGGCAACTCAAGAATTGATGGTAGGTTGATACACTACAAGACAAGTGTGATGACCTATGGCTGATACACTACAAGACAAATGTGGTGACCTATGGCCGATACACTACAAGACAAGTGGGGTGACCTATGGCCGATACCCCACAAGACAAGTGTGGTGACTTATGGCCAATACACTACAGGACAAATGTGGTGAGTTAGTACATAAAGTATTAGGATGGTCGATACCCTAACACAAGATAAGTTTATAAACTCAAGTAAGCTGAAAAATGATGAGGGAAGTGTTACTCAAAGGAATGATGCTTGGTCGATATCACATCTAGCATTTCAAGGTTGATACACCTTGATGCATCTCAAATCTGATACAATTGGATGAGTAACACATGAAGTGGGTTATGGCAATTGATACAATAAGAAGTAATGAGCTTAATACACTTTGACAAGTGTAGGCTAATGTACCTTGAGAAAGGGTTAAGCCAATTTAATATAGTATGATGTAATTAATATCCTAGTGAGGATCAGAGAGAAACTCATACTTATGTGATAATCATTTAATGAGCCTACATTGATACTCTTGGATGTGTGGAGCAATGAATTAGGGTGTGGATTAATAATATGAACTGGAAACCCTAATCGGCTATAAAGGGAAACCCTAACCCTGATGATGGAAAGGTTGTATTTCTCTTGTATTGCATGGTGATGATACGTACTTGATATTTTTTTATCATGAAGTGCTAACCATGCAGGTATCAGGAGATGATGAACATAGCCAGGTATGAGCTATGATGTTTCATATGATACAGATTAAATGGGCCTTGTGAGTAATGCTAAATACTTGTACAACAAGTATAATGATTATATGGTCTGATAACCTAAAAGATTGTTGTTGCCTAGTGAGAGGTGACAAGATATTTAAATGGGCCTTGTGAGCCATGTGAAGTACTTGTGCAACTAGTATAATGGATACATGGGTCAGAGGACCTAGAGGTAATGGTTACCTGATAAGAGGTAACAATGTTCAATGATGAACTAAGGGTTTGAATACCCAGATCATGTAAGGGATTGAGATCCCGAGTTGTATACATTCAAAATGTGTTCTAAAGATTATGAAAGAATATGATAAATGTATTACACCTTTCTTTTCACAAGAGTGTATGTATTCTTATCATACATATGATCTCACTATTTAGGTCCTTAAGATGAAGATATATGTCATCGAGTATCATCATTCTTTATACATTGATTACACTTGTGTCATTATCTCATAACTGAGACAATCATAATAGACATAACTATCTAATTGATATTATCAAATCAAGTACATATTGCCCCATATAACGATCAAATGATTTGCTCCATGGGCATATATACCAACAATAATGGTCTTTGCACTCTCTAGTTGGAGTTTTCTATGTGGAGTTGATGTCATGGGTATCATATGCCCTATGTCATTCAATTAGTTTAGAATCTCTTATAATTCATTCTTGTAACTTGGTTGATGCTAAAAGATATTTTAATGCACCTAATTAATCAAGTAGAACCTTATCATGTAGTTCCCCTGGCCATAGATCCATTCACTGTCAAGATTTCTGAATTGTGAAATGAGTTTAACCCGGAATGCATATTTTTTAATATGTGGGGGTGACGGACGAACATATCCTTACGTCCAGATAGGGAGTGTGATCTCCCCGATGAATACCAGGGTTGCTGTGTGATCACCCTGATGAAAATGTGTCAGGATTGATGTGTGATCTCCCTAAAGAGAGTGCATGTTGTAGCTATAGCTCTATAGCGAAGATGTCGATATACCCCAACAAGCTAGTTGTAGTTTGACATGATGTCACTACCAGTGGTCTCGTATTGACTGAGATAGGTGAGGTCTTGGCAGCCGGCTCTTCCATTGACCTTGTATGGTATTGATGGTTTACATAGTCGTGGTCAGTTGGAGCATGAGCGGTATACCTCATCTCCTCAGGGCATAAGTGTGATTGTGAATATGTAATCAGTCGTATAACAAATTTTCTTAAGGACTGATTATGAAAACATTGGATGAAGCGGTAATACTTTTGTATCACATAGTTGATAAATGTTATGCATGTTCTTCATATTTCTTTTGATGTATTACATGATCTAATTCTTGGTCATAGATATATGAACTACTCAGTTATGACAATATTCTGCCATGTTCATGTATATAGACATATATTGCTCTATCTTAGATAGATGTAATGCTCTAAAACATGATATTGCTCTGTCCTACTTATAAACAGTGATTAATCTTGCTCAATGTTGTAATAGATCCTCTACTCACTTTTATACTATTTACTTATGATAATAATATTATTGGTGGAGAGTTATATCTCTTGTTGGGACTTTTGTCTCACCCCGTTGGTCCCAACATTTTTTAGGTGGACACAGACAAGGAGGTATAGATTGTACTGTAGAGGCGGGACAACAGTAATAGCTCAGGTTGAGTGTGATGTCTGTCATGTCTCGTAGATAGAAGTCCTATGTGTCATCTTTGTACTCTCAGGTTCTTGGGAGTTAGTACATAATGGTTTTATAAACAATCTAAGATTTTGGCTTGTATGCCTCGAGGTTTTATGTTGCTTCAGTATGTGTTTTGGCAAAGCAACTGGTATATGTAATCCTTGAGATTAGATGGTACAATGTATGTCCAATGTGAACCATGATGTATATATTACTTTGGTTCTTCCTATAAATATTTCCCTGGTAGTGGATCTCTTTGCAAAATGGTTTTAATTTTTAGTGATTTTCAGTAATCCACTACTAATGGTTATTCCACAATCATCGTGACAATTTGGTTGTAGTCGTCACAAGTTTTAGTATCAGAGCTTAAGGTTCGCTGAGTCTACAGAGACATAGGACTAAGGTAATGAGTTTGTTCTAGTGTCCTCCAGTATATCTTATAGTGAGTTCTACTTATGTAGAAGAAAGGGTAAATCTTTAAGATGTTTGGAGAACACCAGGAACACATTGCTGAGAACAATGTTACTGCAGTAGAAGAAGGCGTAAGGGATCAGGCACGAGAAGAATGAATGCCTGAGAATCCCCAGGTTGATCCAGTCGTGATAGCAAATCCTGCTTTTAATGCTCTCATTGGATAGGTTGTGACAACATTGACACATACAGAGAATCGGATACTAGCAATACAACCTAGATTACCAGTCCCCAATGAAGAAACTTTAGACTCTGGAAGTATTTCTGATCAGCATACTTATGTTGGAATAGTAGAAAATGTCGAAAAGATTAAGATATGACAAGGAAACAAAGTTGGCTACAAGTGTAGGCAAGTAGGACATTTGATAAGGGACAATCCAGTAAAGGATAATGAGGTGGAAATTAAGAAAATATTTGTCCAAACTCGAGAACAGATGCCTAATTGCTCTAAAAAGGCAAAGTTTTTGGTGACACCAATGCAACAAACACCTAGTGTACCAGGGAAGTGGCTACCAAGTAAGGGAAAATGACCTAATTTTTCACCACTTAGAACTCTTAATTTAGCTTATACATCAGTAACAAGGCCGAAAAGACTAGGGTATAAGTACAAGACATGTTATAAATGTGGATATGTTGGGCATATTAGATATTTTTTCTGAAAAGAAAGGAGGAAATGACCCAAAAATCAAGGCAGGATCAACAAGGCTTGCATAAGTTATAGCCCAAAAAAAGCAAAAACATGAAACAGCTAGACTCCATGTTTTGAGTCAACCTGAAGCGGTAGATGACATGTAAGGGGAGACAGGTCAGATAGAGCTTTTTCATTATGATATGTCTTCTCCTAATTTTATCTGTTAGTTATAAGAAAGATCATTGTTGGTAAGCTTCCTTTGATTAGTCCTATGAGGACATGAGGAAGATATAAAAAGGATGAGAACTTATATTATTTCCATTAGTCTTTAAAATGTTTTATAATTGCTTTTATCTGTGTAAAAGAGGAAGAGGTGTAAAAGAGATGCCTAGAGAAATCCAGGGATACTAAGTCCTATGATTTGTATGATATGAAAAGTAAAGTATATGATATAAAACAAGGTGCATACTACCTAATCTCAGTACTTGTATACCCTGGCCAGGTATTCAACTATTAAAGGCAAGGTAAGTATGGGACTCTTAGATTACAATCTTTCTAATCACTTAGATAAAGTAGTCATTCTAAGACAATCTAAAGAGCATAATGAAACTAAAAATATGGAATTGTTATTTCTATCACATCCTAACTGCAGTGAAATGGAACCTGAGTTTATCTCAAACCAATCTGTGAGTATGAGGAAGTATAAAGTACAATCCGCATGATAAGAGAGGGAACAAGGGAGATCATCACTATTCAATAAAGAATATATGAAGAATAAAGATCTTTTCCATGATGTGAATCTTAAAAATGTGTTAAAATTAGAAAATGTTCATGAACATACTAGACAATAACAAAGAAAAGAATGATGACATGTAATCATCTTTATAATTCCCATGCTGGTGGAAAGGAACCTAAGATGAAACAATATTGAATGACACATGAACACTAGAAAGTTCATGCAATAATCAAAGTAGGTGATATTCTCTTTTCTTTAATAAACAACCCTAGATGATATTGGGTGATAAGAGGAATATGTTTCCTGGTGTTCTTTCCTTTCAAGGACATGACAGTCAAGTGAGTCTTATGACACTTGATGTGCATGGGTTAGAAGTAATCTATAGATGGGTACTTTGAAAAGTATCAGTTAGTCCTGGACTTTGGTTCCAAGATAAAGTTATATGTGATAATTAATGTCCCGAGATGAAAGAAAGGTCCTATTATATGTTTGGTTTTGGTAATATCAATAGAAGATGGAAATGATGAGGATGTGATGTATTTTTGGTACATGTAATGGATACCAAGGTAAGGAATCCTAGTATCTAAGAAGTTTAAGTGGTATAAGAAAGTGAGAACATGACTCCTGATAAGATGATTAATGCTTGGTTACCTAGAAAGGCCAACTTTGAGATCAGTCTAGTTACATACTATAGTTTGAATATCATATGTTTGGGGTTTATGATCTGCATAAGCATGACATCGGTAAGGATGTATCAACTAAAGAAACAATTATAGGATCGTCTTGGGAAAATTTATCAAACTAAGTATAATTCCTTAGAATATCCCTATCAAGTTTGTAAGCAAGAAAAATCCAAGAAAGTTGTAATTGGCTAGAGATAGATAAACAAGGTTTATAATCCCCATCTAGATTTGTTGAGGGGGCTTATACATATAACATCTAGAGTTACCTCTAACATAGTTCTCCTTTGATAAGTAGCCTCTCCTTATGACAAGAGAATAAACTGCTAATGAGATAGTTGGTACAAGTCATAAGCAAGCTTAGTGTTGTTTCAGCATATTAGAGTGGCACAAAAGAAGTATGAAAAGACTTGTAGTCCCAAGTGGGTGACAAAACATAGCTCTAGTCTTTCCTTGGAGGAGAAATGCTAAGCTATGTGAGGGGTATGGTAAGCTCCCAAGACCAAGAATCTTATCACATAATGTTGTAAGTTGAAAAGGTGACAAATCAGTGAGGTTTGACACCCAAGTTATACAAAGTATGTATAGTGCTTCTCTGACTAAGAAAGTGTTACATGACATAGAGCTGACTCTGTAGTTAGCAATGAAAGGACAATTGAGTATGTTTCATGTGTGACAGATTCTATGATGACCCTAAATGATAGAACTTTGTGCTGGTCAAAGTTCTATGGCATCTCCATGTCATCAAGGTGTTATGTGTAGGCTTGATGGTGTGATGCATGAGTGACAATTGTCTCCCTTCATCTGGGATTTCGGGGACAAAATCCGTGTTAGGGGTTTATAACTTGTAAGGACCCTGACCTGGGTTTAGGGCTAATCATGTTTGATTTGTCTAAAGTAAGTTTCTTAGAAGTTTAATATAATCCTTTAAGGTGTTTTGTTATCATGTGACACACTTATGTTGCAAGTTTAGTTCTGTTTGAATGCTATTTGAGCAATGTTCCCTTGTTTTGGACCAAAGTGCAATTTACCCAAGATGAGGGGTTATATTGCAATATGTCACATGTTGAACATGCCTAAAGTGCTTTAGCATCATAAGAGAGAATGATTCTAAGTGGTGTCTTGTGGAAAGCCTAAGTTCCAAGTTTGACCTTGTTTAAATAATGTTTGTGCCTTGTGTACCAGTTTTGGTGCAATTTGCAATTTACCTGAAATGTAGGGTTGATGTACAAATTACCACCTCTAGAGTGTCCCTACTCTCTCTTAGTATCATCTAGATGATAACACTCTATTTTATGTGCTTTCTATATGTATGTTACACCACTTTTAGTATATCTTTTGTTAGCTTTTCACATAATTTTTCTATCTTCACAAGGTTTACGTGTGGTCACCTCGAGAGAGGGACTACCCTTAGACTTAGTTCTATCCTCATCTTGAGAAAAAGTGGAATAGACGCTTTTGGTGGTTTCTTGTAATCTTGGTAAGAGTATGCAAGAGAGAGAGATGATGTTGCATGTTGGTGAGATGCTTTAGTAGGTGAACCCCAACCCGGGTTTCCTCCCATATACTTGTTTCATCTTATTTCTTTTGTTTCTTTTGTTCTTGTTGTTCTCGTTTCTTTTGAATTACTTTAGTTCACGTGCCATCGTTCCTTAGGGAACACCTTTCATATTCCCTCTTCGGCTGGAGTATACAAGTGCTAGATTCCGCATGCTTAACACTACCAACCTTGTCCCTGTGTTCGACCCTGATCGCTACATCAGACCCCGTTTATCGTTGCGGGGGCCTGAGAGTCGGGTTATCTCTTTAAAAGTCTGACTACTCTGAGTCCACTCCTTTTGGACGGGCGATTTAGGCCGGTCAACTTTTTGGCACTGTTTTCGGGGACAAGGCAAAGCGGCACTGTTAAGAACCCGAGTCTGCTTACTATACCCCCGTGCCTCAAGCTTAGCAATAAGCTTGACAACACAGTTACTTTAAGTTTGCTAACCTGAGTTTGTGTAGAATAGTTCATTTGGACCAGTTCAGTTTTCTAACTTGACGGTACGGTCTATTCAGGCACCCAGGCAGAAGCAACTCGTTTGACTTTATTCCTTTTTGCCATGACGCCTCACGTAGACATTACCCTCTCAAGAGATGAGCGGAACGTGAGGAATGCACACAACCCACCTCCACCAGGAACATATGAAGATATAGATGGTTGTTACGATGATGGTCATCAGTATGAAGAACGAGAAGAGCGACATGAAGATGATCGTCGTGAGGAAGAACGTCACTATGAGGAACGTCGTCATCGTTGCAGGCACAGAAGAAACCATAACAACCATGAGCACAACCACAGAAACGTGATAGCGAGGATGATGAGGAAGGGAAGACCCTTTGTGAGTTGGAAGCAATTAGGGCCAACGAGTCAAGATGTTCGATCGTTGTACCAAACTTCAACACAACAAACTTTGAGCTAAAACCATACGTCATATCTATGTTTCAGAACAAACCATTCCATGGGAATCTAAGAGAGAATCTGTACCACCATCTTGATTCTTTCAAGAACATATGTGATACCATTAAGATGAGGGGTGTCCCACAAGAAGTAATCTACTATAAGGGTTTTAATTTCTCTTTGGAAGACAAGGCTCTCTCTTGGTATCTAAATCTCCCCCACCAGTCTATAGATGGGTGGAGACCCCTTGCGGATGCCTTTGTCACCAAGTTTTATCCTACTGAGAAGGTGGCAGATATACCTTGCATTTGCACCTAGGGTTTAGATCTACCCTCTCTTAGAGCTAGTGGAGCTTTCTTAGCTTGTTCTTGACCTAAGCAAGTAAGCTCTACCTATTTACCTTCGTTTCCTTTGTTGTCTGCCATTCTTCTCTATTATTCTTGTTTGTTGTCATGGTTTTTCATGGTGGAGCATGTTCTAGAGAATAAAGAACATCTCTTTCTTGCTTCCTTGTTCTTGGAGAAGGAGCTAGCTTGGTCATGCAGAGTGCTCAAACTAGGGTTTCTACATTATTTCCTCGATCTACCTTTCTATTTGGAGCTTCTTCTTCAACCTAGAGGTTATTTACGTAACTTTATCCATGTTTATTTCTTACTCCTTATGCACAAACCTCCCTTGGTAGAGGAATCTCTAGACCTTTCTTGAATATGCGCAAATGATGGTTTTGGATCTCAAACGATGGTCATTACTTAGGGTTTTTGAGCTATTTTCCCTTCTTATTTTGCAAACTGATGGTTTTGTTCTTGGTGTTGTTTTTCTTATCTTTCTTGTGCCAACCAATGGTCTTGACTTATCTTCTATTTTGGACTCTCTTGTTCTCAAGAATGATGGTTTTAGTGCCCCTTTAAGTGGTGGACTCGATTGTTTTCTTCCCCCTCTCAACCAATGGTTTTTACTTGATGTTTGAAGCTTGTTTTACCACTTGTTGACAACATCTGATGGTTCCACTGGGTTCAACACTCCATGGTGTCAACCAATAGCCTGATTGGGTCGATGGTCCATCAACCAATGGTTTCTTTGACTTGATGGTTCATCAACTGATGGTTTCCCTGACTCAAAAGTTCATCAACCAATGCTTTTTGTGACTCGATAGTTCATCAACCAATGGTTTCCCTAACTCAATGGTTCATCAACCAATGGTTTCCTTGACTTGATGCTTCATCAACCAATGGTTTCCCTAACTCGGTGGTTCATCAACCAATGGTTGGACTAGTTTGATGGTTCATCAACAAATGGTTGGATTCGATTGATGGTTCATCGACCAATGGTTTGACTGGGTCAATGGTTCGACAACCAATGGTTACCCTACTTTCAAAGTAGATGGTCTTTCTTGGTTATCACTTGATGGTTTTATTAGACACATGGTTCAAGTTTTTACTTGTATTGCATACAATGGTTTGGTTATCCAACATCTGATGGTTTAGGTGAAACTCGTGGTCTTATGGCTTAGTTATGATAATGTAGAATCGATGGTTCTATGCCCATAACTTTATAGTCTTCCCTCGTATGAATGAAAACTAACAACCACCATAATGAGATGATGTGTAACATTAAACTATAATATCTTGTTACACCTAACCCTAATACAAATAAGTGATGATGGTTAGTCATACTTAACCTCCTTGTGTGATTTTTATGATGGTGGAATATTCTCTCAATGTTGTTGTAGCCATAATATGTTGTTAAATGAACATCTTAAGCTTCTTAATGCAATTTTATGCTAAACCTAAGTATCATGAGTATGGTGATAGTCTATTGAACCATGTTATAAGGTGCATAAATGTTATAACCGCATTTATGCTTAATTGAAAAACTAGGGTTTACCTGAATGAATACATGCTTAATTAGATTGAACATCATTTAGACTTTATTAATGATGCTATCTCAATTGTGATGTTTCAAACCTAATAAGGAACTCTAATCATTATTTTAATTTTAATTATTAGGTCTTGATAAGTGTAAACCCTAATTTCCAAAATTAGGATTTTGATAATACATAAATATGAAACTTGATCAGGATAGAAGTATGGTAAATGATTTTTCATATTTTCTATATAACTTGGATTTACTTGAAATTTGCATATGATATGTACAACACTATTATGCATATTGAAATTTTTTAGATTATTTGTATGTTCGTTGAATGAGGTTCTCAGTCGAATTATTAATCGATCGACCACACTGACAAAGTTTTGTTCAGTAGTGTAGTGTTTGATTTTTTAATTATTTATTGGTACTTTGGAATGATATAATTTTTTATTAAAGCTCTAAAATTACCTTTAACACACCATGATAAATGTCCATAATTTTTGGTGGAGGCTTGATCTTTGAAGTAAACTATTTATAGTAACATTTGTATGATAAAAAAATTAGCTGAGATAAGAGAAAGTATAAGTGGGGTCAATTTGCAATTGACCCAAGCACCTCAATTTCTCTAATGATCAACATAGCACCCAAAGAGATCTCTATCCATTCTAGAGAAATGAAATTCTAAAGAGAGAGGAGAGCTAGGGTTTTGAGAGGAGAAAGTGGTGGAGATGTTGACCTTGGGTTTCCCTATCTGAGATATGATGAAATCAAGTAAGTTTAGCTTCTTTGCATAGCCTTTTGATAACACCAAAATTTAAAAATATATGCTAAGAATTTATTCATAGTTTTGTGTCATTATAGCCTTAATATGCCCAGAATAACCCAAGATTCTTATCATTTAGTAATTTATATCTTTTCATAGATAGAGTTGATCAACTAGACAATTTTGGGACTTGCATGCACCAAACTCAAGACGACATCAATTCTTTAGATTTTGCTCCACAAGCATTGTGTTATGTGCACCAGCTTAGGAGGTGGTGGTCCCACACAATTATCTCAACCAAGTCATCTGCCTCGACTGCGATGTCTATCTCGACCATGAAAACGGTCTCGACCGTGATGTCTGTCTTAATCGGTACAAACTCTACATTTTCAACCTCCATCACAACCAAGACATCTGTCTTGACCTATACACCCGGCACAGTCGTGCTAAGCCTGGCACGGCCGGGGCCGATACCAATTGTAGCGACCAAACAGCTGTCCTGACTACTTTTTGCCTTCAATATAAATACCCACCACTCGCTACCTTGAGAGGGGTTCTGACCCATTTAGGTTCCATGTTATGGTTATAATACTTTTCGTTTCCCAGATCCCATGGGAGAGTTCCAAGGTCTAAAACAGCTAAAGTTCTCATCCTACATCCATCCCTTTAGTTTGCTTCTATCTACCTTCATTTTCCACCACCATTCACGCACTTCCCACCATTCCCAACCATCTCCCACCTCCATACACCGACCAAGCTGTAGTTTGGGGGAGAATTGAAGTGAAAGGAGGCCAAGGAGTCTAAAAGACCAAGGAGGATGACACAAAGATGAGATCCATGCCATACAGAGGCTAAGGAGCGAGAGTCACCACTCCTCTATGGGATAAATCTCTTCTTCTTCTCCTTTCTTCTATTGTTCTCATTTGTTTCTATACAAATGATGTTCTTCCATCTTTGTTCGGTTCCAACTATGCTTGTCTATGGCTAGTTGAGCTCCTTCTTGTCTATGTAGTCTATTTTGGAAATGTTTATATACTTCTACCTAAAGAAAGTAGTTTTTATTTAAAATCTAGTAATCTTCTATTATATCTTCTTTTTCTGGTCATAATTTCTAGTTTGGTTGATCTGTTTCTTGCTTGAACTTCTATTTCTACTTATAACGAGAGATTCACTGTAGAAATATATAAGAGAAGGTCGTTTGAAACATTATGTGAAAGGAAGACAGTTCGAGGTGATCTATATAGAATCATGGACATGGGCATGGCCATCCCAGCCAGGCACGTTCGAGCCCACCCTCAGGTTCTGTCCAAATCACACTTGTTCCTAGCATCTCAGAATATTATAGACCTAAAAGGGTATCTAGAATATTCTAGGGTGTTGATTTGTCATCCACGAAAGAGATTAAATATCATTTATGGGTTTTAGTCATGATTACAAAAGTGAATGGGATGACCCGCCATAGTACAAACAACCACGTTACATACTATGTTTGGATGTAGGTTGCTTGTTGAGGTGTTTACGGGTGCATAAACTGCCCAACTTATGGTATATAGCTAGGAACTCCTTCTCTTTATTTAGTAGAATCCGACAGACTTTGTTTTGTTTTTTTTACTTTGTTTTGTTTTATTTAGTGAAATTTTGCTAGACTCATTCTAGTTTCGTGTTGTTATCAAGTAACATATTGGCTTAACTGACTTAAGAGCAATATCTTAACTGTCCTGAACATACCCACATCTCTTTGTTTGACCTCGTATATCTAATTTGACCCCGTAATAAAGTTGTGGGGGTCCTTTAGGGTTTCGAGTTATAAATTAAAAGTTTGGTCCTTCTGAGTCTGCCTCTTTTCGAGAAGCACGATTTAGGCATATAAACTGTTTGGTGTCGTTGTCGAGGATGTGGTTTTCCATGTTTACACGCCCAAATATTTTGCTCTATCATCAGTAAGCATGCATATATATGCATAGCTCTTCTTTTATTTTACACGTACTTTTTCATATATACTTCATATCTGTCCTTTTTCTTATACTTTTACAGTCATGGCCCTTGATTTAGCAAGGCCAACTATCTTGTCCACCTATCCTCCGGAATTGTTTTGTAGTTCCAACTACTGTCAAATAATTGGGAGTCATGTTCTACAGCTTGTTGATCTATACTCACCCTCGTCATCGTCATACTTGGACATTTCAATAAAGGAGATTGTCGACTAGTCCTCGACTTATGTGTTATCATGGGATCAATAACTGATTAGAGTAGTGGATCTAGATGGAGAAAGTGTTGATGCACTAAACTCTTATTTATCTCCTCAACTCCAAGAATAATACGATCTACTTCGACAGCTACTAGAGAAGTAGAATCATCATCTCCAAGTAGCCACTGAGGTTGCAGACCATAGTAGAAATATACTTCAAACTGTTGAACAAGGGTTCACCTGAAAGCATCAGTTTGATATAGCGGATTCCCAATAGAAGTGTATGGAAGAATTGACGGATCTTGAAAGCATTGGTGCTCAAGTACAATAGCTTCATGATGAGGATGTTGAAAAAGGTAGGAGGCTTCAAGATCTCATCAATTTGGTTACCATCCAATTGCAATCTCCCATCACACAACCATGAAGATTACAGTCATCAGAACCATCCCATTAGGCCTAAATTGGAACTTGCTTCACCATCCTATTCAGACCACCAACTGGATTCACCATAATTTTTTTGTGAAGACCAACACACATGGGGAAGCCCTTTATTTTATCTAGATGGTTCAGTTAATCAACAAATGGAATATACAATATACATGCATGAATGGTTATATGATGATGATGATGATGATGATGATGATGATGATGATGATGATGATGATGATGATGATGATGATGATGATGATGATGATGATGATGATGATGATGATGATGATGATGATGATGATGATGATGATGATGATGATGATGATGATGATGATGATGATGATGATGATGATGATGATGATGATGATGATGATGATGATGATGATGATGATGATGATGATGATGATGATGATGATGATGATGATGATGATGATGATGATGATGATGATGATGATGATGATGATGATGATGATGACGACTCTTATTCCCAATAGGGTAGTCAAATGACCTCGCATCAGGAAGGTTAGTTTGAGGATCTTGAATTAGATGTTGACCTAGACCAGGGTGATATCTCTCATATTGAGGCTTGTCACTTCTCTTTGAGCAGTGTGCCAGTCATGGTTTGGAACAATTTCTTCTATAAAAGTGATGACGACTAATCATCTCAGCGGATCAAGTATGCTGATGATGACAAACTGAAGCAGCATGAGACAACATTTCCACAATCCCTTTTCAAGGAAAAGTTGACATCAAGGAAGTAGGATGGACAATCCACTACAACATGGCTACTAAGCATGAGGATACCCCAAACCCCATTGAATGTGACAAGCTTGGGGTAGTAGAACCATAGACATATTCACCTGGGGGTACTTATTATTCAAAAGATGGTTGGATGACTCGAACTGTACATGAGAATTTACCTAAGTGTCCAACCTCAGGTTTAGAGGTGGAGAGAGAAAAGAGAGGTCCTCTAAAAAACTTTCAACTGCTCCCCTCCATTACATCCTATGTTGACATACTAGGGCCTACCTATTGAAATTCATACCATGATGGGGACCTGGAGGATGATATGCCAAAGAACTAATTTCAGTGCAGTTCAAGTCAATCACATCACAAAGATGAATTAATTATGTCACGAGACTTCATTCTTTTCCATTAGACTCAGAAGGGTTCAAATCTCTGCTTACTATACTCTTACATGGAGGACCCCATTGGCATGACATAGGTAACACATATCCCAAAACTACAAATTTGGGATCCAAGTGTAGGAGTTGTAGGGTAGTCGCCCCCTATTACCTACACAATATCTCTTTATTTTAAATTTTAAACTTTTGCATAATAAAGTAAATTCAAGTTTTGACATTCCTCTAAATGTTTAATTTCATTTGCATCATCTAGTTTTCCTTTATTTATTATTGCATGCATTTCTTCTTTTTCACCCTGAAAGCTGCTATTAGACTATCATTTTGAAAAGAATTTAATTAATCTATATTTATTTCTAATGTGGTGTTTAATTCCGATGTTGTTTTCAATGCCTTCCACCCTTGTTTTCTTCCTAAATCCATATTCTCTTAGACCTGAGCCTTCCCAGACTAGCCTCGGCAGGGTCGGGCCCCTCCCATATTTTTAATCTGGATCTCCCTCTTATTAGTCAATGGTCAAAAGAAGCTAATTTTTCAAATTTTCCCCTCGGTCCGACCGTGCCCAGCTGTGTACGATCGTGTTGTCTGCTATGTTACGTGATACAACACTTTTTGAATGCAAACATCAGTCAGCGGTCAAAAGTCAGTCATACTTACAAGGTTGATCGTCTGACTGACTGATGTGTCGGTCTATCCCTGACTAAATCGTCCTTTAGACCGAGTTTTTTAACTTTTGATCGACTTTTTCCACCTTTTTGAGTGTGTTTTCTACTTACCGACTTTCTCCCTATTTGATCACATTTTTGTCTTTTTGACCGCCTTTTTTACCTAAGGCCTCCTTTCCCACCAAGTAGGCATGATCGTGCCTAGCCTGGTATGGTTGTAAGGAGCCTGGATCGATGCACCTTTCCCTATAAATATCCTTGGGTCGATCCCTTCTTTCCCACACAACTTCTCAATTTTCATCCTCATCCTAGTGAAGCCCTAGAGAACTTCATCCATTTTCCCTTGCTTCTTCCACCTTCTAGCTGGTCAAAAACATCTAAGGCACCAACAGCCACCGCCACCAATGCAACAACAACCGCCGCCAGCAATAAAGTAGCAGATTGTGCACAGCAGCATGTGCAACACCACCGCACCTCTACACGTAGTGGCCACCCTCTTTCCTGCCATTGGATCCTTCTTCACCACACTCTGCAGGATGCCTTCCCCTACTCGTCTGCACGACTGTGCCAAAGCAAGGCACGGCCGAGCCCAGTGTCGGTATGAACAAGTACCACAATTTGTTGGCACATCAGTAACAGCACCTCTAAAGTCGTTGCAACACCCTGCACCGCCGCTCTCTCTTCTCACCACCTATACATGTTTGTTGCCTCCGTCAACCACAAACTCCTTACTAGAATGATTGTTCCCAATGTCGGTGGTGACAAAACTTGCTGACCTCTTTGCCAAAACCATTGCTAGTTGTTGTTCCTCTTTCTACCACCAGTAGTAGGTTCCACAGCACAACAATAGCAACCCGCCTCCATCGGAAGCTTCCACTTCATTGCCGGCCTGACCGATCCATGGCCCCACATGGCCGAGTCGAGTGTCAGTAGAGACACCTCACTAATCCCATGCCATTAGCCTCTTCTCCATCCTCCCGTTCTACTGTCGGTAGGACCATGCCAAGGAGCATACGATCACAACCGCCAACCCCCTCTCCTTCACCTCTGCCTCCACACACCCGACCCTATTCTCTGTAGTTGTGCCCAGTTGGAACAGATCAGAATTGTCACCTACAGGAAGAACCATGGACACGATGCGTAGTGGATTTTGCAAGTTCAAACAGATAATTTCATGCAAGAAAGGAGAACGGAGCTCCTCCTCACCCATACGGCATAGCTTTCGGTACCCGCCTAGATCAATGAAAACAACAAACCCAATGTATGAAGATGAAACGATGCACTCATCATCATCTAGGTTCGGTTCCCATGAGTTTCACTCAGATTACTGACAGATGTCTGCCACACTGATGGACACTTATAATGGTGATTCGTTGGAGGAAGTCTCAAGTGAGAGATAGTCCAGATCCTGTAACGACGTTGAGATTCATACTTTGACAGGTCATTAGGAGGGCCCATCGGTAGTAGTAGTGCATAGAGCTTCATTTGCAGGGGATCAGCACCGAGAGTCAGTAGAACAATCAATGTCTTTATGCCGGTCAAATTCATTGCTTGATTCATCCCAGGGGAGTAGAAACTACCCTACTCTTGATGATGTTAACCAGAACTTCCTCCCCGTACAATTTAAAAAATTGAAGCAGAAGCAGAAGCAGCAGTTTGATGCCTTAAACAAAGACAAGTGTAGACTTGTGGGCCCATGATATGCCAACCTCGCCACACTCATCAAGCTTGGGATACAAGCACAAGTCAACGAATGTCTTGTAGTTGTTGGCCTCAATGTCCTTGCTTATACACAGTGCAATGCTTGTCATAGACTCACCTATGAGTTCTATGATACACTTGAGACTCTAAAGGACCAGCAACACAATATCATGCATTTTCTCCTGCTACACTAGAGCCATCATGTCACTGAAGATCACCTCAATAGTTGGTTGTCATGTTCTACTGAGGACTATGTTGAGATGTCCAGGGGCGGTTGGAATCAGGGGACAATGATTTTGACCTTCCTCAGGCATGGAAGATGCTTACTGGGGAGGATAGATATACTATTAGAGCCTCCAAAGCTACACACATCCACAACCCAACACTTTGTTATCTACACTAGGTGATCATCAATTGTGTCCTAGAGAAGAAGGACAGTCAAGGGGTGCTCAGTTCAGCCAACCTCTACATCTTATGGTGTACATTAATAGGAAGAAAAGTGAATGTGGGGAACTTCATCATCCTCCACATTCACAACTCTTTCAAGAAGCAAATCCACTTCATGACAATGGCATGCATTATCACTTTCATGGCTTGCCATGTTGGGATTGGAGACAAACATTTGGCACTTATGCAGGATAAGGCTGAGTGGTCCAAGCTGGACTTGGTTCACTTAATTCGCTCAATGGTGATCAAAGAGAGCAGGACATGATATATTCATATCTTTGGTCACAACAGAAATAGAGTACTACTACCAGAAAATTTAGAGTTTGCATGTCAGACAATAGTCATGGACGTCTCTCTACTAGATGCTCAGGGCGGCATTCGTCAGGAAAGAGGGAATGCATGAGCATCTTCTTCATCATCATTAGTTCCAGAGACTCAAGAGGCCAAACAATAGATAGGGGAAACCTTCCACGACATCCCATATCAAGGAGGACTCTACACAGAGATGCCTTTAGCAAATTACCAACAATTTCCTCGGTAGGAGTAATATGCCCCAAATCTCAATTTGGGGCATCTTTATGATTTTATAACTGATTTCATGGCTGACTCCAATAGACGGTTTGATGCGTAGGAGTAGGATGTGCAACATCTCAAATAGAGGTTCGATACAGTCTCTTGTCCACCACCTCCTTTGACTTTTCAATAGCCATTCTAGCAGCCCCTCCAGCCATTCTTCCAGTTGCCCCAAGACTTTGGGTAGTCATTCCAATTTCAACAGGGGATGCAGCAAGACTATGACAATCCACTAGGTGGCATCGATGATCTGAACCAGTATATAAACAGTGACTATCAGTAGTGGTTTCTTTCCACACCATCTAGAGTTTGGGATTTGCTCACGGACAAGCAAAATTTCAAGCTTGGGGTGAGGGCAGGGTGTACTACCTTCTATCTTATGTCTTTCCCTTTTAGTCCTTTCCTTTCATGCATGCATGTCTATCTTCTCTATTCCTTGCATTTAGCGTAAATGTTTAGCTTTTTAAGACTTTGTTTAGTAATTTGTATCTTTTCCATTCAGTTTGTGGAATGCAAATATTAGAACTTGGTTTGTAATTTATATATTTGCAATTCAGGTTGTGCAATGCAAATCTTAGAACTAAAAGCTTATCATTATTCCTAAATGCACAATTTTCATCTTAAACTTCTTGATCTTTTTCTTGACTTGTGGATTGACTCTTTCCTTAAGTTTTGTAATAAATCTAAGTAATGTGCCTTTTTTATAGCTTAAAATAGTATTTCCTTGATCTATAATGTGAATGACCAATCCAAAATATAGGATTGTTGGGAAAGAGCTAGAGCATGATCAAAGACTCCATGCCATATTATTCACAAACTTGTCTATACTCTAAGGATCTTTGAATCATAGTTACTATCTTTTCACACATGTATCAAGAAGATAATGATGTGTCTTGATCTATAATCAAGTAGGATTTTTTATTCTTAATGGTCTACGCATCCTCTCATCTTAGATTGAGTCAAAAAGATAAAAAGTTTAAATAAATAAAATATATGCAAAAGAGACTTGGCCGCCCAAAAATCCCAAAAATATCAAAATAGTTCTCACCCTGGACTACAAAATAGAATACATAGAATAAAAACTTGAGTGTGAATGAAAATAATGGATTTTTTTCTCTTTCAAGATAGTCGAGGAATGGTAGCCAACTGGTGTATGACTGCGCTCATGAACATGGGTATGTCATTCCTGGTAGTGCCACCGCAAAAGCTCTTAGAGATTTACTAGAAACCCCTAGGAGATCTATGAGATCATCACAATAGTAGGGTTGGTTAAATTGCAGTATGAGGAGTTCATCTCACTACTCTGATCCAACTGCCTCAGACTGTAGGGACTATTCCTTGATACATGGACCAACCTGATGCAGATGGGGATCCTTGGAAGTCATTAGAGTTTTTTGTATTTTTGCTACTTCTTAGGACCTAAATAAGTGGGAGGCACTATGTTCCTGATTGATGTACATGAATACATAATAAAAGTGCATAACTCATCACTCACAGGATCACCTATGTGACAATGCTTTAATATTGCATAATTATGATTCAAACCTTCATGACTATCGACAGGTAGCAATGAATTCACTTAATCTTGCCTGGACACTCTTTGATCTTAATTTAGCATGATTGTTCTTGACTGGTGGGGGTTTTCTCTGAAATGACATGGATCAACAAAGTTGATGTGTTAAACTATTTTTCTTAACTTTAGTATTTAACACCATGCTTAATATGGATGTTATCTTTTTGTTATTTGAGCATAGTCTTGCTTGAGGACAAGCAAGGGTTTAATCTTGGGGTGGTTTATAACACTCAAATTTAGGCATTTATGTTGAGCATGTATTCATGATTTTGTGTCATTATAGCCTTACCATGCCCAAAATAACCTTAGATTCTTATCTTTTAGTAATTTATATCTTTTCATAGATAGAGTTGCTCAACTAGCCAATTTTGAGACTTGTAGGTACCAAAATCAAGAAGACATCAATTCTCCATATTCTGCCCTACAAGCATCGCATTATCTTCACCACCTTAGGAGATGGTGGTCCCGCACAGTCATCTCGACCAAGACATCTGCCTCGACTATGACTTTTGTCTCGACCACGAAGTCTGTCTCGACCACTACAAGCTCTACGTCTGCAACCTCCATCTTGACCATGACATTTGTCTCAACCTCTACACCTGGCACAACCTTGTCGAGCCCGACACGGCTGGTCTAAAACTAAGTGTAGAGATCGAGATAGGTGTTGTAACCACTTTCTGCCTTCAACTATAAATACCCACCCCTCTCTACCAAGTGAGAGGTTTTGAGCCGTTTTGGTTCCACATTTTGGTTCCAATACTTTTTGGTTCCCAGTGCCTTGTGGGAGAGTTCCAAGGTCCAAAACGGCTGAAGTGTTCATACTACATTCATCTCTTCAGTTTGCTACCATATACCATCATTTTCCACCACCATTCATCCACTTTCGACCATTCCCAGACATCTTCCACCTCCATACACCCACAAAGTTGTTGTTTGGGGCGGAATCGAAGAGAAAAGAGGCCAAAGAGTCCAGAAGAGATGTGGCCCATATGGAGGCTTAGGATCAAGAGCCACTTCTCCTCTATGGGCTAAATCTCTTCTTCTTCTTCTCCTTTCTTGTATTGTTCTCCTTTGTTTATATACAAATGGTATTCTTCCATCTTTGTTCAGTGCCAATTATGCTTTTCCATGGATAGTTGAGATCCTTCTTGGTTATGTAGTCTGTCTTGGGAATGTTTATGTAATTCTACCTTAAGCAAGTAGTTTTACTATTGATCTAGTACGTTTTCTGTTCTATCTTCTTTTTCTGGTCATGATTGCAAGTTTGGTTGATCTCTTTCTTACTTGAACTTCTATTTCTACCTATATTGATAGATTTTTTGTAGAAATAGATAAGAGAAGGTGGTTTAGATCATGATCTAAAAGGAGTATGGTTCAAAGTGATCTGTATAGAACCATGCTCCTGGGCACGGCCGGGCCCAGCCAGTCACGGTCGGGCCCACCCTCAACATATGTCCTTACCACACCTGTTCCTAGGATCTCAAAATATTCTAGACCTGAGAGGGCATCTAGAATATTCTAGGGTGTTGATTTGTCATCCTAAAAAGAGGTTTCATATCATTAATGGGTTTTAGTCATGTTGTGTGAAAGCAAGTGGGATGACCCCCCACAGGTATAGACACCATGTTACGTACATTATTTGGATGTAGGTTGCTTGCTGAGGTGTTTGAGTGTTGTATATGCCCAAGAATGGGTGCTTAAACTACCCAACTTATGGTTACATATCCAGAAACTCCTTCTCTTTTATTAGTAGAATATGATGGACTTTGTTTTATTTTCTTCACTTTGTTTTGTTTTAGCTCGTGACATTTTGCTAGACTCGTTCTAGTTATGTACTTTTATCAAATATTAGATTGGCTCAATTGAATTAAGGGTGAGATCTTAAGTGTCCTGAATGTACCCATGTCCATGTGTTCGACCCTGTATATCTACTTCAACCCCATAATAAAGTTGATCCTTGAAGGTTTTGGGTTATAAATTTAATGTTTGATCCTTCTGAGTTTGCCTCTTTTCGAAATGAGCAATTTAGGCATATCACCTTTCATGGTGAATCCTCTCTCACATATCCATATTCGTTCCCTCCTATGATTTAATTTGAAATCATATCAAAACTTCCCCTTTTCTCACTCTTTCTCCATAAATTCCAATTTCTAGGGTTTTTGAGTTGAAAGAAAGAATAAAATGGTCATTTGCTAGGGTTTTTAAATGAGTTTGAGAATTTCAGATGTGGGATGTGTTTTGAAGGTGTTTTCACACCTTGGGGTCAGTGGGTACTTTAAATAGTAGATTTCATACAATTGGATTAAATCCATCATAAATCTTCAATTCTCTTGTATGCGACAATAAACCCTAAATGGTTTCTCAGTTCTAGCTTGTGCAAAATGGTTCAGAAATGGAGTATTTTCCTGATGTGGTAAGTTTAAAATGATAAAATCATATTAGAAATGGATTCTGATAATCTAGATAAGCATTATAGAAGTTATTACAGAAGATAGAACAATATACATATATGGGGTTTTCTATTTGATCTGAAATTGATGTATAATTGAAATAAGAAGCTTGCCTATTTGCACGTCCTTGTTTATGAATGATTGTTTTATTCTGAATGTGTAGTATAGATATTTTGGATACTATCTTATATTTGATTTGGTGTTATAATTGCTTACTTGATATCCCAATAAAGAGGGTGAAACCCTAGATTAATGGAAAGTTGAAATTTTGTGAATAAACATAAAAAATCAACTATTTGATTATTTTATCAGTAGAAGTTCATTTATTCAAGATTATTCTTGATGCGTGATATTTGGTGAAGGGATTGAAAACCCTAATTTGGTTTATTCCAAGATTTCATTTATATGTTGTATGTGAATTGTTGAAAGTAGTCTTTTATCAGCAAAACATGCATAAAGTCCTTATGCAAGTTGTGTGATATGTGAATGAAGTGAATGAAACCCTTATAGTATTCTATGAATCAAGTGTTTTCAATTTAGTGTTCTTCAGAGAGATTGTTGATAATTTATGAAAAGGATTGTTTATAAGGTTAAATTATGAAATGTTGATTTGATGATTGAATTATGAATTTAAAGAGTGAATTAGACATTTATATGACCTAAACACTACAGAATCCTCACAGGAGGCTGACATAGTGAGGAGGAAATGTGCTTCCCGATTGGAGGTCTCATGTAGGTCGGGGTAAGATGGAGTGCATCATTGTGGGGTGTGGGGGTCTAGGCCACTAACAGTGGACTCCTAAATTATTGGTATCCAACACCAACTGGGGATGTCGATGAGATACGAGGTGTGGCGATTAGTGGACATCTTCGGTATGCCCATTCATGCACAACAAGCCTGAGGGCTTTGACTCACCACCTGATTACCCAGGTTGAGAGGTGGAGTCTAATATATCTGGCCACTCCCATTAGCCGTTTAGAGGCAGATGTGTTGAGGCCCAATGTAGACAGGGTCTTACTCAAGACATATGATTAGGAACCTAGGCAAGATTCTAAGCCTTTTACAGTGAGATCGTATCTTGTTGTGATTATTCCACATGTTGTGGTACAAAAATAAGATGAATGAGAGGTTAATCAAGTGTGTGCAGTTATTCAATTATTCTTTGTATATTTCAGAATTATTAGTTCTCTTGTGATAAATAAAGCATGTTCAGATATTGATTCGCTCGTGTAGATATCTATAGTATCATTCCATATTTTTGTTTATGAATGTTAGTCCCCTTAAATATTGTTTCTAATATATTTTATATCAGTTGCTCAATAATATATTTGCAATTATATAAGTGTTTTAAATTGTTTCTTTGAAGTACTCATTAACTGAGTGAATAGGATCACCCCTCTACTCACAATGTTTTTAGAGAAAACATTTGGATATGAAGAATGCCATGCTATAGTTGATATGCCATGAGAGTTACGTATTAGATTAATTAAGTTCAGTTGGTCCCTGTCACACTAGGTCCTCATAGAGTAGTGAGGGAGCTGTAAATGATGATGTGTAACTTTGTTTCCTTAATAATAGATTATATATATGATTATCGTATCGTATATACATGGAAGTGTCAGAAACATAATGAATGTTTAGATATGTATCTCAAATGTTGAGATCATATTTGAGTAATCAAGGTTTAATTCCCTTGTAAAGTTTGTTTATGTGTTTGAATGTGAGAAAACAAGAGTTTGATGTCAAAGAAAATTTTGGGAGTGATCTTTGTATTAAGTATAATCCTCAAACTTATGCCCTAATCTCATTATTAGTGGTAATTATGGGATGTGGGTGTAAAAAATTGGTATTAGGGCTTAGGATGAGTCGTTAAGGACCATTAGGATAGAAATTCAGAGTTAGATCTGGGGAGGTTAGGAAGTAATGTATCTATAGCTTTGGGAGGTATGAGTGTTTGGATATCCTGGTTTAGTATTTGAATACTTAGGTTGACCAGTATCAAGCTACTTTGTCTATTCTTTTATGGATACATTGGCCAGGCATGCAGATGGAGGATGGGCTAGAGAGAAATGCTAGTAAAATTAGGGTTAGAAGACAAGAGTATATTGTTGTTTTTACTTGAGGGGAATATAAATGATCTTGTTCATATGGATTTAGATATTCAACTTTCAGACTTATATATGATTCCTTAAGATTGTGGTACATTGTGAAGTTTATTCAGTTACCGTTTACATTCTTTGCATTAAGTAGACCAAAAATGATCTTTAAATGAACTTTCCCTAGGAGGATATTCTTTCCATATGTTTGAGATAATTAAGAGTTGGTTAAATCTTGAGTAGATATTGACTTCAGGATTGCAGGTTCGGCTTGGTCCGAATGACAGGATGTGTTACTGGGATGACTCATATTTATTAATATAATAAGAGCAATTAAACTATAGGGAGGCAAACTCGGAATGTAATGAGAATGTTCACACACTAGATATTGAAACATATGGGAAAGACGGGAATAACTTGGAATCAGTTGGAACTAGTATCTAAGATCTAGCCTTGGGGCCTCAAATAAGAAACCCTAAATCAGGAATGAAGGAAGAGGGAATATACATACAATACATATGTCTATATGTAACAAACAAAGTGGAGAAGAAAGGATGAATAAAGAGAACTTAACAATATAGCTAATTGAGGCACTCTATACAAGTTGAAATCAAGGGAAGATGAGAGAAAACTACATGGAAGGCAAGATAGAATAAAAATCAATTTTGATGAAAGGATCATATAATCAAGTAAAATGCATTTATGTAATCCAAAACAAATGGAAAATAGGAGAAAAGAGTTAGATAGAAAATAAGTACATAGAGGTGAATAGTCTCCCAAAGAATTAAATTGAAGAAAACTAGATGAGCATGTAAATTATAAGAATATGATAGGAAACTCAGATGAAATAAAAGGGGAATGATGGAAATGATGACCTTGACTAAGGACAGAGGGTTACATGATGTAATTTAGAGCATGTAATGTGTATTTCAATTATGGATTTAAATGCATTCATCATTAATACCTTTTGATTCAAAGTCTCTATATAGTAACATCCTAGTTTCCATAAGTTGTATTCAATAGGTTCCTAGTGATGAAATGGAAGTAGTTTTCAAAGGAACAACAAAAGTGCATCTAACAAATGAACAAGTCATGTGAAGGTAAATAATATTTAGAATAGAAAATCTTAATTGAAAGAGAAACTATATTTGACCCCTACATGAGCCATTTGATTTTAAATAAAGGACATGTAGTGAATTAAAGATAACGTGAAAGTTGTAGGGAGAATAATAGTTTAGAATTTCAACTTCACATTAGTAAAAGGATAATAAGAAATATATGTGTCATGAAACACATAATCATACACATGAATGAGCAACATGATCATAAGAGATAAGTAGAACTTAAAGATAATAGGTGAAAGAGTATCATATAGTAAGATGATGATGGAAATTAGATAGGAGTTTGGAACATGAGGGAGTAATATAGATTATAAAAGAGAGAAATTATGATATGTCATAAAGTACTAAATAGTCAAGTATCCTTGTTTATTGCTAATAAACCAGAGAGGAGAAGTGTGGTAAGCTAGTAATTTAAGATTAGATTTCCAAATCTAAAAATCATCTTCTCTATTATATCTTTCATAATGAGAGAAATTTGGGAATGAAATGACAAGAAAATGAATTCTATATGTGATAACCAGCATGGTAGAGAGAGATATTGAATGTACTAATGACAATATGGTGATGAAACCCTAGCAGGGTAAATAAAGAAAGTAATATATCCGAATTTTCACAGAAGATAAAAGAATTTGAGTGGTCAAGATCAAGAATACTTTAGTAAACTTCAAGAGAGCTAAAGTTTGAATTTTGAATTAAGGGAGTAAACAAGATCATGTTATTGATACCCCAGAAAATTTAGAATTGTAGTAGTTCAAGGGATGTTAATAGTGATTTTACCTTGAGCACTAACATCCCTATAAAATAAAATCATGAGATAATCAATATGAGAACAAAGTAGCAGTGATAGTATTCCCAATTTTAAAGTTAGCAATTGGGAAGGATAGATAAACAATATGGAAATGAGTAAGAATGGAGGATATGAAATAAAATTAAAATGTAAGAAGTGTGTTTGAACAAAAAAGAGAAGTGTTACATGAACAAAGTGTAATATAAAATAAATTCTTACAGTGACAGAAATAATGATGAATAATCTATTCTTACCTTGAATGTTTCAATGTTAGGAATGTTTAATCTATATGATCAAAATGAGAAGGATAAGTAAGAAGAAGAAAGTGGTAATGAATAAGAAGAGAAACTAGAGAAAATGAATGACTTTCAGTAATGCATAAATTTGTTATTAGAAATTATAAATTTTTTGAAAGTATATCAAGGGATGCGAATTTTCTTTATATATGCTTTCAATTGTACATGTGTGAGCAATATATTAATTGAAATTAGTATCATGGTTTTAGTCATTCATACTAGTAATCGAGCTCAATACTATAGAATTGTTGTTAAATTTAGTCATTCTACTTGTGAATGCTTTTTTAATTGAGTAACACAATAGTAAACTTGAAAAATAAAATGTGAACTCTCTTTTGTTATTCATAGGTGATACAAAACATTAGTAAATATTGAGTTGTATGAATTAAGATAGTTGGATCAGATTTCTAGTACTAAGCAAACATCTCAAGGGAGTCTGACATGATTAAAAATGGTTGATTTCTCTCTCTCTCTTTTCTACTACTGATTATGACTTAGAGAATGCTTTTACTATCATTCAGAAGCCTTGTTTAAGTGTGTTGTGATTAGAAGAGAAGCAAAGGACTCAATGTTAAAAACAATATTCAAACATGAAATACAAGAGTATAGTGATGTAAGACCCCAAACTTGAGTTTTGATGTAAACCTATTTTTTTTAGCTTAATCATATGCTTAGAACCTTTCTCTAATATTTTGAGATGTAGTTAGAGCTTGTGGAGAGATTAAGTTTCAAGTTTGAGCTTGGTTGGATGTTGTTTGTGCTTTATGTGTTAGTTTTGGAGCAAATTGCAATTTACCCATAAGAGAGGGTTGATGTGCAATCTATCACTTCTAGAGTGTGTTTTCCATCCTTTGACATCATATATTGGAGAGAGAAAGATGTGGGTGTCTTGTTTGAGCCTTTTTGGAGGAGTGACACCCTTGGTGTTGATTAGGGTTTCTTGGGTTTGTTGTGTCTTGACCATGTGTACATGGATGGGTGTAGCAACTTATGTTGTGACCTATGTTGCAATCCATGTCACGAACTAGGTGGATTTTGGGTCTATCTTGACTAAGACACTTCTCTTGGCCATGTTGGTTTTGACCTAGGGTGTGAGGGGGAGGCCGAGACAGTTTGTCTTTTTGTGTCTCGACCTAGTGGTGATGGTTGGTGCTTGTCACGACCGTGGATGGTACTCCATGGTGGGTCACGACCGTGGCCAAGTTGAGGGTGACCCAAGTAGGTCGAGGCCCAACCTAGAGTGTATCATCATCTTGTGCATGTGTGTTTAAGGTGGTTACATGTGGGTACTTGTTGGTTTCATGAGTGGACAAGTATCCCTTTTGTGCCTTAGTGTGTTGACACCTCATATTTTGCCTTATCTCTCATCCCTCCTATATATAACCCCTTATCTCTCCATACAATTGACCCTTTCGGCCCTTCATCTTCATCCCTCTCTCTTTTTCTCATTTTATAGCTTGGTGGAGAAAGAAGATCCAACCTTGGTGTTCCTGGTAATCGAACTCCTCTTACATGTGGTTCTTTTGGTGATCCTTGCTCATCTTCAAAATAGTAAGTACATAAATTTCTTCTACAACGTTTCCTTGATCTCTAAAAGTTGATGCGGCCTTGAGAGGAGGGTGGTGATTGAAAATTTGAATTTATAATCTAAAATCTTCAAGGACCTCTACAACTTTATTATGGGGTCGAAGCAGATATACGAGGTTGAACATAGAGACGTGAGGATGCTTAGGACACCTAAGATCTCACTCTAAAGTCAGATAAGCCCATCTGATATTCGATAACAATATGGAGCTACAAATAGTCTAGCAGGTTGTCACAAAGTAAAACAAAACAAAGAAAAGAAAAGAAAATAGAGTCTGTAGGATTCTACTAATTAGAGATAATGAGTTCTTGGCTATGTAACCACAAGTTGGGAAGTCTACACACCCGTTCTTGGATGTAGAAAACCCTTGAACACCCGAGCAAACAACCTACATTCAAACATGGTACGTACTATGGTATGTATTCCTATGGGGTCATCCCACTCGCTCTCACACAGTGTGACTAAAACTCATCCATGATGTGAAACCTCTTTCAAGGATGACCCATCAGCACCCTATAATATTCTAGATACCCTCTTAGGTCTAGAATACTCTGAGATGCTAGGAATAGGCATGATCTGGGAAGAACCAGGTAGTGGGCCCGACCAGGCCCAAGTCCACGATTCTACACAGATCACCTTAAACTGTTATATTTTTAGATTTTGATCCAAACTACCGTATCTTGTCTATTTCTACAATGAATATTTTGATATAGGTAGAAATGGAAGTTTAAGAAAGAAAGAGATCAACCAAACTAGCAATCATAAAGTAGAAAGAGAAGATAGAATAGTAAACATACTAGATCTAAAATAAAATTACTTGCTTAAGGTAAAACTACATAAATATGTCCAAAACGGGCTACATATCTAAGAAGGAGTTCAACTAGCCATGGACAACCATAATTGGCCCCGAACAAAGATGGAAGAACATCATTTGTACAGAAACAAAGGACAACTATAGAAGAAAGGATAAGAAGAGATTTAGCCCAAAAAGGAGAGGTGGTTCTCACTCCTTAGCCCCCATATAGGCCATATCTCATCTTTTGGCCATCCTCCTTGGTCTTCTGGACTCCTTGGCCTCCTTTCTCTTCAATATTTCCTTGAACATCAACTTGGTGGGTGTATGGAGGTGGAAGATGGTTGGAAATGGTAGGATATGGGTGAATGATGGCAGAAAATGGTGGAATGTGGAAGCAAACTGGAGGGACGGACGTAGGATGAACACCTCAGCCTTTCCAGACCGTGGAACTCTCCCACACGGCTCTGAGAACCAAGAAGATTTGTAACTTGGAACTCCTGATCTCAAAACCCCTCTCCAAGATGGGGGGGGTATTTATAGGTGAAGGTTGAAGATGGTTGCGACTCCTGCCTTGTTCGTGACGGATCTCGCAGTTGCAGTCGACTCTGAGGTCACAATGGATCTCGTGGTCGTGGTCAACTCTACGGTCACAGTCATGGTCATGGCGTTGCCTTATCGACTCCGGTCACAGTCGTGGCAGTGCCTTCTCAACTACAGTCACGGTATCAGGGCCCAAACCCACCCCGTGGGTCTAGTTCAAGAGGAGAAAATGAATGACAGTTTTTTGATGGTCCTTTGGGGTCTCGAGTATAGCATAAAACTCACATGTGAGTCTATGATAAGAATTGCACTGTGTATATGCAAGGACATCTAGTCCAACCACTGCAAGATATCTGTCGACTTGTGCTTGTATCCTGAGCCTAATGTGTGTTGTAGGGTCGGCATATCTTGGGCCTACCAACCTATGCTTGTCTTTAATTAAATCATCAAACTATTATTTTGCTACATACTTCTAAATAAGGGAGAAGGGAGGGAGCTTTGGCTAACACCTTCAGGAGTGGGGTGGCATCTGATCCCCTAAATTGAATCATGTGATGAAGTTGATCGGCGTAAAGACATCAACTATTCTGTTGATTGTAAACGCTGGTCCCACATATATGATGCTTTGTGCAACACTGATGGGCCCTCCTGATGGCCCATCAAAGTATGGAGCTCAACGTCGCGGCATGCTATCTCCCTTCTCTCACTGGAGACTTCCTATAATGAATCACCACTATAGGTGTCCATAGGAGTGGCAGACATGTGACGGTAGTCTGAATCGGTCTCCTGTGACCCGAACCCTGCTGAAGCGGAAAGCATAGTCTCATCTTCATACACTGGGTTCATGGTTCGCATGGCGTGGTGTGGATATCGGCTCCCATGCTTTGATAGTGATGAGGAGGTTCCTTCCCCTTTCTTTCCCGACACAGTCTTCTTGAGCTTCTTAAAGCTATTTCTCATTATGCCCATGGTGCTCATTTTTTGGTGTTGATCTTGTCGGTGCGACCGTGGTGAGGGTTGGTACCGTCACACCAAGACACATCAACCTCAACCGTGATGTTAACCATGACTACTAAGGTAGCCTCGACCACCGTGATTGCGGTAGCCACGGTTTTGACCCCTACAGCGACCGTGGTGACCGCGATCAGGGAAGTCACAATCACGGTAACCATGACCGGGATGGTTGCGACTGCAGTTTGTACCCTGGCCGACCATAGTCGTGGGACCAGGTGCAATCAGGCATAGACATCTGAGGCACCGGAGTAGTATCTTATGGTCGCGAGTGGAGGGGGAGGTTTCTGGGCAGCTACTACTGCAGTTGCCTCTGTGCCTTCTTCGAGCTCACTAGCCAGTGATGGAAAAGGGAAACAGGTTGAGGGCAGCATGGAAGAGTGGAGAACTCGAGCGGTGGGTCTGGGGAAGAATGGCTTGGCTCGGGGGTATTTATAGGTTGGGTGCATTATCTCGCCCACGGCCCGACCATGCTAGCCTGGTGCCGAGATGGCGGAAAAATGGGTAAAAAGCCAAAGGTCAGTTAAAAAGATGAAATATTCGGTCAAAAGTTCTGTGGTCGATGAAAAGGGCAGAGACAAATCGACATACTAGTCAGTCAAGCCAACAAGGCATACCCATGTTTTGCACGGGGAGGCCCGCGGTCATGTTCGCAGTCATGGCAGGCCATAGTTGTGATCATGGTAGTGATAAGTGAGAAATCTAGATAAAACATGATGGTTGAAAGTGTTGAAAATAGCTTCAGAATAAAACACCGCGGGAGAGCAACAAGATATACCAAATAACTTCTTATAAAAAGATAGACCAAAAATAGCTGTCGGGGTGAAAAGAAGAAAATGCATGCAATAAAGAGTTTGAAGAAATCTAGATGATGCAAAGGAAACTAAAATTTAGCAGTTAGAGGAAAGATAAAACTTGAATTGACTTTATTATGCAAAATTTTAAAAACTTAAAATTAAAGAGAAATTGTGTAGGTATTAGGGTGTGGCTTCCCTACAAGGCCTACACTTGGATCCCAAATTCGTAGTTTTGGGATCTGTGTTACCTGTGTCTCACCGATCAGGCCCACCATGTAGGAGCAAAATAGGCAGAGAGGTGGGCCCTTCTGAGTCTGGAGAATAGGAATAAAATCTCCTATCTCGATGAAGTCATCTTTGGGATGGGATTTACTTGATTAGAACTTACTTGATTAGCACTGAAATGAATTCTTCAGTAGAACATCCTCAAGGTACCCATCGATGTATGAATCTGAATAGGAAGGCCCTAGGTTGTCGACACAGGATGAGATGGAGTGGAGAGGTTGAAAGTCTTCTAGAGGGATCCTCTCTTCCCTCTCCTCCCCTAATCTTGGGGTTGGATGCTCAAATAAATTTGCATGTATAGTCTGAGTCATTCGATCATCATCTGAACAAGAAGTATCCCCAGGTAAATATGTTTGTGGTTCTACCACCCCAAGCTTATCACATTCTATGGGGTCTGGGGTATCTTCATACTTAGAAACCATGTTATAGTGGATTGTCCATCCTGCTCCCTTTGTGTCAACTCTTCCTTGAAAAGGGATTGTGGACAATGTCAGCTCGAGTTGGTCCAGTTTGTCATCATCAGTATACTCACTCCACTGAGATTAATAGTCATCATCGCTTTCATCGAAGAAATTGTTCCAAACCATGAATGGATGACTTCTCAAGGTGAAGTGACAAGTCTCAATATGAGATGCATCACTCGGGTCTGGGTCATCATCTAATTCAGGTTATTCAAACCGACCTTTGTGTTGTGAGGTCGTTTGACTACCCTGATCATCATCATTATAAAACCATACATGCATGTGGCTTGTATATTCCATGGGTCGGTCATCTGAATCATCTGGATAACATTAAGGGCTTCCCCAAGTGGGTTGGTCTTCACAGAAAAATCCTAGTGAATCCAGTTGATGGTCTGAATAGGATGGTGAGGCATACTCCACTTCAGGCCCAATGGAATGGTCCTGATGACTATGATATTCATGGTTGTGTGATGGCATTTGCAATTTGATGGTAACCAAATCGGTGAGCTCTTGAAGTCTCCTGCCATGTTCAACATCCTTATCATGAAGTTTTTGTCCTTGAGAAGCAACAGTTTCAAGATCTTTCAATTCTACCACGCACTTCTATTGGGACTCTACCGTATCGAACTGATGCACTTGGATGAATCATTGTTCAATAGTTTGGAGTATATTTCTACTGCAGTCTGCGATCTTGTAGCTACTTAGAGCTGATGATCTTGCTTTTCTAGTAACTGCTGGAGCAGATCAATTTGTTCTTACAGATGAGGAGCTAAGGAAGAGGTGAGTGCATTGACACTTTATCTGGTTAGCTCCACTACTTTAATCAACTATTGATCCAATCATAGCACAGAAGTTGAGGGCTGATCAGAAATCCCTGTTGTCAAAACTTCTAAGTATGATGATGGGGGCGAGTATAACTCTACTAGATATAAAGAACAACCTTGAATTATTTTCTAGTAGTCACACCTACAGAAAAACTCAGGAAGACAGGTGGACAAGATAACTTGTCTTGCTGAAGCAAGATCCATGGCTGAAAAAGGTATAGGAAAAAGGAAAGCTATTTAGTATATATGAATAAGTATGTGTAAAACAAAAAGAAAACTATGCATATGTATATACAGACTTAAGGATGATATAACAAAATCTTTGGGCGTGTACACATGGCAAACACATCCCCAACAATGGTGCCAAAATTTGATGCGGCCTCAAGAGGAGGGTGGTGATTGAAACTTTGAATTTATAACCTAAAACCTTCAAGGACCCCCACAACTTTTTTATGGCGTTGAAGCAGATATACGAGGTCGAACATAGGGATGTGGGGACTCTTAGGATGCTTAAAATCTTGCTCTTAAGTCAGAGAAGACAATCTGATAGTCGATAAGAATATGGAGCTAGAACTAGTCTAGTAGGTTGTCACAAAGTAAAATAAAACAAAGAAAACAAAACAAAATAGAGTCTGTAGGATTCTATTAATAGGAGAGAAGGAGTTCTTGGCTATGTAACCACAAGTTGGGCAGTGTATACACCTATTCTCAGGCGTAGACAACCCTCGAACACCCAAGCAAACAACCTACATCCAAACATGGTACGTACTATGATATATGTTCCTGTGGAGTCATCCCACTTGCTCTCGCACAGCGTGACTAAAACCCATCAATGATGTGAAACCTCTTTTGAGGATGATCCAGCAACACCCTAGAATGTTCTAGATACCCTCTCAGGTCTAAAATACTTTGAGATGCTAGGAACAAGTGTGATCTGGACAGAACCAGGTAGTGGGCCCGACTGACCCGAGGTCTACGGTTCTACACAGATCACCTTGAACTGTCCTCTTTTAAGATTTTGATCCAAATTACCTTCTATTGTCTATTTCTACAACGAATCTTTTGATATAGGTAGAAATAGAAGTTCAATCAATAAAGAGATCAACAAAACTAGCATTCATAACCAGAAAGAGAAATATAATAGTAAACATACTAGATCAAAAATAAAATTGCTTACTTAAGGTAAAAGTACATAAACATGCCCAAAACGGGCTACATAGCCAAGAAGGAGATCAACTAGCCATGGACAAGCATAGTTGGCCCCGAACAAAGATGAAAGAACATCATTTGTATAGAAATAAAGGAGAACAGTAGAACAAAGGAGAAGAAGAAGAGATTTGGCCCATAGAGGAGAGGTGGCTCTCTCTCCTTAGCCTCTGTATAGGTAGGATCTCATCTTTTAGTCGTCCTCCTTGGTCTTCTGGACTCCTTGGGCTCCTTTCTCTTTGATTTTTCCCCATACAGCAGCTTGGTGGGTGTATGGAGGTGGAAGATAGTTGGAAATGGTCAGATATGGGCGAATGATGACGGAAAATGGTGGCAGGTGGAAGCAAACTGGAGGGACGGATGTAGGATGAGCACCTCAGCCTTTCCAGACCTTGGAACTACCCCAAGGGGCTCTGGGAACCAAGAAGATTCGGAACTTGGAACTCCGAATCTCAGAACCCCTCTCCAGGTCATGGGGGTGGTATTTATAGGTGAAGGCTGAAGATGGTCATGACTCCTGCCTTGGTCACGGTGGATCTCACAGTAATGATTGTTCCATGGTCGCGGTCGAATCTGCGGTCACGGTGGATCCCGCAGTCGTGGTCGACTTCGCGGTCACGGTCATGGTGCTCTAAAAATTATTTCAAAGTTAAAATTGATTTAATTGATTACCGTATCTGTTGGATTAGATTACCATTGTAAACTATATTTGACTTATGATAGAACTATCTGCTAGACTTTTTAATATCTACTTGTTTTTATTAAGTTTATTATACTTAATCTGATGTTGATGCACATACCTAGCTTGAGTGGGAGGTATCCACTCACTAGGGCTCTATATGAGTCTCATGAGGTTGTTTTAAATGTTTTTAGGTATAATGCTATCCATCCCAGAGGCCATGACAAAGAATATATAAATAACATAATCTATATAGATTAGAATGTCCCTATACTCTCTCTTTCCCTGGATGGGTTGTAGATTAAGTTTGTTCATCAATGTACATGTATCTGACGTAAATTGACCCGTATATGAGAACAAGATTTGATTCTAGATTTAATGGAGTTGAATAAGGTTAGTGATATCTAAATGTGATGTCCTTTATGTGACATTGATTAATGAATTTGTGAAGAAAGAAAAAGGAATAATTTACCTATGATTTCCGTATATTGTTTCAATCACCTTTCTCAAGAATTCATTGTTTTATTTCATAATTTGGGTTTAGGTTTTGGGATTATCTCTAATGGTTGGTATTTATGCTGATCAAAAGAGTGGGTCCTGACAAAAACTAAGGTCAAAAGGTAGAGGAAGGTCACCATAACACCACAATCACCATTTTTGGGTACATCTGATTAGCGTTTCGGGTTGCTATCAAACCAAACAAGATAAGAACCACCAAAGAAGTTCTAGAGATTACCATCATCTACTCGCATAGTAAGGGGACATTTTATAGAGAGAAAACACTAGCATGCAAGAATAACAATGGCAATGATAGAGTAGGTTAAGTGTTATATAACCTGCCTTTAGAAGCTCAACTACAAATATCCTAAGCTCCAAGATTAAGGCTCCAAGCACATGATCAAAGGTTGAAGAATCTTCACTAAAGGTTCCTCTTTCGGCCACCAAAGCAACTCAAGAACAAGAAGGTACCAAGGTCAAAGGATGTCTATGAGAAAATCAACAGATACTTCTTAGTTCAAATTAAAAACCATGTTCCATGAGAAATAAGTCAAGTTCTAAGCATTTTGAATCAAAACATAACAATAACATTAACTTTATGACACTCCACCAGCTGGACCAGGAACACATCTTGCAGTCTTGAAGCTAAAGTACACATGATACATATCTACCAAACAATACTATCAAATAGCAAGCAATCCAACTCATATTCAGAATGGATATAAATCCCATCATTTATAACTTATCAACATGACATATCATAATATGAAATAGAAAATGTTCATAGGAACATGATTAATTTCTACAACAAGAAGCATAATCAACAATGACAAATCATCAAGTAGTAGTATAAGGAATGTAACAACCATTCAAATCTTGTTCTACATGGATAATCATATTTTATTCATTTGTCCTGAAACTACTTGGCTTGTACCTCACAAAGTAGAAGTTGCCACGCCTGATTCTCATGTCAACCACTCACTGTCACTATCTTAGGGTTTAGTCGGCCACCCTAAGATATCAACAACAGACCCTGGCCACCTCAGGGTTGCCTAAAGAGGCTCACATCCTCATCTCGGGTACATGAGATAGGAACCAGAAAAATAGTATATCACATATCACAGTATTTCACATATTTTTCATTTCACATATTTCATTTCATCAGAGTCTATTCCATCCAGACATAGACTTTCTAAATAAGGATTTAGGGCTATAGCCACTATAGATGACTCACTCCTAAATCATGGTGGTCTAACCTTTTAAAGTCTTGATCCACACTCCAAAAATCCTTATCATGATTCATCGATTACTAAAAGAAGATCTGTTTTGTTTCCCCAGTGTGGTCCTTGGGGGAACTCACTATGTTCAGGGCACCTAACTAGATTTTCCATCATTTCACTTATTGTTAATTTCTTTTACTCATCTTAAAAGAATTCAAAACATCATATATCATATATGTGTATTCTCACATAACTAGAAAAACATGAAACATATCAAGTTTATCAATAAGGACAATGATCAAAGTAAGAAACACAATAAATCTGTATATTGCAACACATATTCTTATTTCTATCTTCTACTTCATCTCATAGCAATCATCAATAGTGGGCCTTCATCCTAATACATAATCTTATTTTCCATCATTTACCACATCAGGGTTTTATCATCATCAGTGGGATTTTAGCCCTATACATAATCTCATTATGCAACATTTACCCTTATCAAGGTTTCTCAATGTTAGGAGTTCATATTAAATTCAATTTCAACATAAATCTATAAGTTTATTGTATATCACAGATCTGAACAAATATTAGCAGAGGAAGTAGAACTAGCAATAGTAAAAGCATATAGATATCATGTATCATTCATCATACTCAAAATAGATTTATCATTCAAACATATGCTTGTTCCATCCAATCTCAATAGATGCCAATAAATTTCATGCATATACATGCATAACAGACATAGTTCTCTTCTTCTTTTATTCCACATTCTTCATATGGGGTTAATAATCAACACGTGTTGATTATCATTTGAATTACATCAAAATATTTCATTCCCATAGTACAAGTATTCTATCAAACAATCACAATACAAGAACACATTCTTATAAATTAATTCAAATGCTTGAACCTCATCTTTTAATTGAATTAAACTACAATTATGTACATTCCTTAATCCCTCATTTGAAATTGTTATTCATTAGCACCATCTAGCTCAACATTTTAGGGTTAGAGTTTGTTTCTTAAATTTTTCTACTAATTCTCATCTTTTTTCCTTCAATTTCATACTCATTAATCTCAACTTCTCTCATGTGATGTTCATTAAATTACTGGAACCAATCATTTTTAACACACTTGATATACAATACTTCTTTTTTCATTGATATCCATCAAAGTCTAGTTTTAGTATGTTTCATTCAATTTGGCTTAAGCCACATGTAATTAAAACGAAGTATTAAAGACTTCATCATAATAAATTCATTAGTTTCATCTTTAACTTGCCATCACCATCAATACATTTTTTCTTCATATCATTTCTTATATTTAGATAAGTGTACCATGTCATTGAATTCTAATGCATTCCCATAATCAAGAATTACCATTCTTTATTATACTAAAACAAATGCATTAGACTTAGATGATATTAGTAAGACTCATCATATTCAATTGAAGTATTATTACTTTCAACTTCAGCATTTGATCACATTTATAACGTCATGTACAAGTTCTATCTTTATCACTCATAATCGTCTTAACAATAAACTTTGAGAGTTTTCAAGAAGTCATTCCTTAGTTCGACATATCATAAGAATCATATCATTCAGTAATCCAATAATGACTCAAGGGTTCATTAAGGTTATTCACAAACATGGAAACCCTAGTTTCCATTTTAACACATTTCATTCATCAATCATAAGTATACATTGATTCATTGACTCATTTGATTCACTTCCTCGACACAAATCCTAATCAGGATATGTGGTCATCCAATTCCATTAACATTCAACAATACACTTTTATGATACAATCTAGTACAATTCAAATATGATTTTATACATGTCAATTTGATTCCAAGTATATCGGCCATTGGGCTGATTTTTAGGTAAAATTCACACAAAATAGCATAGTCATCTACCTATAAAAATACCCATAGATCCTCAATCAATATATCAGGAACTAATCAAGTTCCAATCAATGAGAAATAATCAAAATCAGTAGAATTGGATTCCCCAATATCTTTCCCAAATCAAATCTAATCACATACATATACAAACAAGGTTTCTGATTGTTTTAGCCGGATAGAATTAGGCTTTCAACATGAATACAAAGCTTAAGAGGGAGAAAAACACTCACCTTAGGTGTTGATCACCTTAAAAATGTAGGTCAACTTCTGAAGTTTTGGAAACCCAATCAAACTCTAGCAAAAGAATCCAATTCTTTCTCCTCTCAACTCGGAAACCCTAGAAATGGGGATTAGAAGAGAAAGAGTGAGAAAAGGGGGAGATTCGATGTGATTTCAAAACAAATAAGAGAAGGTATATAATCTTGACATGTGAGAGAGGATTCACCATGAAATGTTATGCAAAGAAGCTAAACTTACTTGATTTCATCATATTTTGGATAGAGAAACCCTGGGTCAACATCTCCACCACTTTCTCTTCTCAAAACCCTAGCTCTCCTCTCTCTCTAGAATTTCATTTCTTTGACATGAATGACGAGTTATGAGTGATCCCTGTGTGTTAGGTTAGTCATACAGATGAATTGAGGTGCTTAGAACAATTACAAACAAGCCCTTCATTATATTTTTATTTTACTTAGGCTGGTTGGTCGGGTGAGTTATAAACTCGAACGACACCACACTTTTAAGAACACAAATATTGTCCAAAAATAATGAAACTTTAATAAAATGTATGAAATTGAGTTTTTAAGCAATATTAAAAAATTCATATCATTTGGATTTACCAATTAATAATTAAAAATCAAATACTACACTGCTATATTATAGTCTGCAACATGGTCATTCGAGTTTGTCGTTCACAGAACTCGTCTGACACCCCTCTCTATAGAGATCAAAAATCATACAAAAATAATGCCAATTTATTAGTATGTCTATAATGGAGTTTATCAACTACTATTAAATTTTGAAATTAATTGGATATACCAATAAAAATAAAATACAATTACCACACTGGTATATCAATCTAAAAATATGGTCGGTCGAGTTTGAAACTCGACCAACAAATAGGTCAGAACATTCTTCAAAAATTGTGATATTTTTCAATAGTGCTCAAATTTTATATATCTAAATCATATACACATTTGAATTAAATAAGAGTTACACATAAAATACTAAAAATAATTTAGTGAGACACTATACTTGTCCAATTTTGTATTCATATGTGTCATCAAAACCCTAATTTGGGCCGATTAGGGTTTCCAAATGTTAACCCTAATTATGTGGAACAAAGTATGATTAAAACTTCTCATTATATTTAAAACATAAAAACTTAACTACCATCATCAATAAAGTTTTAAACAATGATCAACTTAGTTTAGCATACAATCATCCAAGTAAACCCTAATTAGATAACTAATTTGAAAACGGGCCATTACAAATTCTCCCCTCCTTTTAGAATTTCAACCCAAAATCCAAGAAAATATATAGAAGAATATCATATCATCTAATCATTCATCTCTCTCAACATCCAATTACAAAGTCTTCCATTTTATCTTTCTTTCATGACATCTTTTTTTGTTGTTGTATTAGATGGATATTTCATCCTATGTCATCATCATATCTCTCCTTGAGTATTATAAACATTTGAATCACAAATATTAGTAATACATCATTTATCAATATGTAGCTCACATCACCTTTCATATTCTTTTTTAAAAAATTGATTTTGTATCTCATGGATTAAGATTATGACTCATTCACATATTATCATCCACATTCATCAATTTCCTTCATAAAGAAGATCATTTAGTGTGCATCATAGTTCATAGCTTTTTCTCACAATTTTAGATTTCATACTCAAATTCTAACTCATTAGAGATTGTCTTCATAATCCATTAAGCCTTCATCTTTCTTATACGAAATTTCATGCTTTCCATAGGTCCCATATTGAATTATAAAATCATTTTCTCTTTCACCATTTTATCACCAATTCTTTTTTTTTCATCTTATTATACTACCACACTATGTTCATCTGGATACTTGGTCAGTGGTACTTCCATACTAGCTTATCTCAATACCCAAATACTTGACTAGAGTATCTAGATATTGAGTTCAATCAGTATCCACATCATTCAGATTATATTCAACATCCACATTTTCATTTAATCCTAGATCCTATTGTCCCTATAAACTCATCTAACCTTGGCTCTGATACCATGTTGTCGAGACCCACTCTTTTGATCAGCATAAATGCCAACCATTAGAGATAATCCCAAAACCTAAACCCAGATTATGAAATAAAACAATGAATTATCGACAAAGGCGATTGAAACAATATACAGAAATCATAGGTAATATTTTTCCTTTTTCTTTCTTCAAAAATTCATAAATCAATGTCACATCAAGGACATCACATTTAGATATCACAAACCTTATTCAACTCCATTAAAACCAGAATCAAATCTTGTTCTCATATGCAGTTCAGTTTACATTAGATACATGTACATTGATGAACAAACTTAATCTACAACCCATCCTGGGAAAGAGAGAGTACATGGACATTCTAATCTATCTAGATTATGAAATTTATACATTCTTTTTCATGACCTCTCCATTGGATAGCATTATACCTAAAACCTTTTGAAACAACCTCATGAGACTCATATAGAGCCCCAGTGAGTGGATACCTCCCACTCAAACTAGGTACATGCATCAACATCAGATTAAGTATAATAAACTTAACAGAAACATGAAGATATTGAAAAGGGTAGAAGATAGTTCTATCATGAGTCAAATCTGGCTTACAATGGTAATCCAATAAAATAGATATGGTAATCACTTAAACCAATTTTAACTTTGAAATAAATTTTTAGATCATGTCTATGAACAAATCAACATATACTTCTTAGTTCAAATTAAGAACCTTGTTGCTTGAGAAATAAGTCAAGTTCTAAGCATTTTGAATCAATGCATAACAATAACATTAACTTTGTGACACTCCACCAGCTGGACCAGGAACACATGCTACAGTCCTGAAGTTGAAGTACACATAATACATATCTATCAAACAATACTATCAAATAGGAAGCAGTCCAACTCATATTCAGAATGGATATAAATCCTATCATTTATAACTTGTCAACATGACATATAATAATATGAAATAGAAAATGTCCATAGCAACATGAATAATTTCCACAACAAGAAGCATAATTAACAATGACAAATCATCAAGTAGTAGTACAAGGAATGCAACAACCATTCAAATCATGTTCTATAGAGCTTATTATCTTTTATTCATTTGTCCTAAAACTACTTGGTTTGTACCTCACCAAGTAGAAGTCACCACGCCTGATTCTCATGTCAACAACTCACTGTCACTATCTTAGGGTTTAGTCGGCCACACTAAGATATCAATAATAGACCATGGCCACCTCAGGGTTGCCTAAAGAGCCTCATGTCCTCATCTTGGGTACATGAGATAGGAACCAACAAAATAGTATATAACATATCACAATATTTCACATATTTTTCATTTCATATTTCACATATTTCATTTCATTAGAGTCTATTCCATCTGTACATAGACTTTCATAACAAGGATTTAGGGCCAAAGCCACTCCAGATGACTCACTCCTAAATCCTGGTGGGGTAATCTTTAATGTCTCGATCCACACTCCAGAAATCCTTGTCATAATTCATCGATTACTATAAGGAGATATGTTTTGTTTCCCTAGTGTGGTCCTCGGGGGAAACTTACTGTGTTCAGGGTACCTAACTAGATGTTCCATCATTTCACTTATTATTAATCTCTTTTACTCATCTTAAAAGTGTACAAAACATCATATATCATATTTGTGTATTCTCGCATAAATAGAAAAATATGAAACAGATCAAGTTTATCAATAAGGACAATGATCAAAGCAAGAAGCACAATAAATCTATATATTGCAACACACATGATTATTTATATCTTATACTTCATCTCATAGAAATCATCAACAGTGGGCCTTCAACCCGATACATAATCTTATTGTCCCTCATTTACCCCATCAGGGTTTTATCATCATCAGTGGGCTTTCAGCCCTTGACATAATCTCATTATGCAACATTTACCCTTATCAGGGTTTCTCAATGTAAGGAGTGCATAATAAATTCAAATTCAACATAAATCTTATCAGTTCATTGTATATCACCGTTCTGAAAAAATATTAGCAGAGGCAGTAGAACTACCAACAGTAAAAGCATATAGATATAATGTATCATTCATCATACTTAGAATAGATTTATCATACAACATATGCTTGTTCCATCCAATCTAAATAGATGCTAATAAATTTCATGCATATACATGCATAACAGACTTGCTTCTCTTCTTCTTTTATTTTACATTCTTCATATGGGGTTACTAATCAACACATGTTGATTATCATTTGAATTCTATCAAAAGAGTTCATTCTCATAGTACAAGTATTCTATCAAACAATCACAATACAAGAACACATTCTTGTAAATCAATTCAAATGCTTGAACCTCATCTTTTAATTGAATTAAACTACAATTATGTACATTCCTTAGTCCCTCATCTGAGATTGTTATTCATTAGCACCATCTAGCTCAACATTTTATGGTTAGAGTTTGTTTCTTAAATTTGTCTACTAATTCTCAAATTTTCCTTCATTTTCATATTCATTAATCTCATCTTCACTCATGTAATGTTCATTAAATTACTGAAACCAATCATTTTTAACTCACTTGATATACAATACTTCTCTTTTCATTGATATCCAGCAAAGTCTAGTTTTAGTATGTTTCATTCAATTTGGGTTAAGCCACATGTAATTATAACAAAGGATTAAAGACTTCATCATAATAACTTCTTTAGTTTCATCTTTAACTTGCCATCACCATCAATACATTTTTTCTTCATATCATTTCTTATATTTAAATAAGTGTACCATTTCATTAACTTCTAATGTCATTCCCATAATCAACAATGATTATTCTTTATTATACTAAAACAAATGCATTATACTTAGATGATATTAGTAAGACTCATCATATTAAATTGAAGTACTAATACTTTCAACTTCAGCATTTGATCACATTTACAACATCATGTACAAGTTCTAGCTTTATCACTCATAATCATCCTAATAATAAAATTTTACGAGTTTTCAAGAAGTCATTCCTTAGTTCAACATATCATAAGAATCATATCATTCAGTAATCCAATCATGACTCAAGGGTTCATTAGGGTTATTCACAAATTTGAAAACCCTAGTTTCCATTTTCACACATTTCATTCATCAATCATAAGAATACATTGATCCATTGACTCATTTGATTCACTTCCTCAACACAAATTCTAATCAGGATATGCGGTCATCCAATTCCATTCACATTCCACAATACACTTGTATAATACAATCTAGTATGATTCAAATATGATTTTATACATGTCAATTCAATTCCAAGCATATATGCCATTGGAATGTTTTTTAGGTAAAATTCACTTGAAATAGCATAGTCATATACCTGTAAGAATACCCATGAATCCTCAATCAATATATCAGGAACTAATCAAGTTCCAATCAATGTGAAATAATCATAATCAGTAGAATTGGATCCCCCAACATCTTTCCCAAATCAAATCCAATCAAATACATATACAAACAAGGTTTCTGATTGTTTTAGCTGGATAGAATTAGGCTTTCAACATGAATACAAAGCTTAGAAGGGAGAAAAACACTCACCTCTGGTGCCAAGCACCTTAAAAACATAGGTCAACCTCTGAAGTGTTAGAAACCCAATCAAACTCTAGCAAATGAATCCAATTCTTTTTCCTCTAAACTTAGAAACCCTAGAAATGGGGATTAGAAGAGAAAGAGTGAGAAAGGGGAGAGATTCGATGTGATTTCAAATCAAATCAGAGAAGGGATAGAATATTGACATGTGAGAGAAGATTCACCATGAAGTGCTATGCAAAGAAGTTAAACTTACTTGATTTCATCATATCTTGGACAGAGAAACCCTAGGTCAACATCTCCACCACTTTCTCTTCTCAAAACCCTAGCTCTTCTTTCTCTCAAGAATTCCATTTCTTTGACAAGAATGATGAGTTATGAGAGCTCATTGGGTGTTAGGTTAGTCATATAGATGAATTTAGGTGCTTAGAACAATTGCAAACAAGCCCTTCATTATATTTTTATTTTTCTCAGACTGGTTGGTCGGCTGAGTTATAAACTCGACCGACTCCACACTTTTTAAACTCAAAAATCGTCCAAAAATTATGAAGCTTTAATAAAATGTCTGAAATTGAGTTTATAAGAAACATCAAAAAATTTAGATCATTTGGATTTACAAATAATAATTAAAAATCAAATACTATACTACTATATTGCAGTGTGCAACATGGTCGGTTGAGTTTGTCCATCATAGAACTCGACTGACACCCCTCTCTGTAGAGATCAAAAATCATCCAAAAATGATGCAAATTTAATATTATGTCTATAATGGATTTTATCAACTACTATTAAAATTTGAGATCAATTGGATATGACAATAAAAAGATAAATCAATTACCACACTATTATATCAATATAAAAATATGGTCGGTCACATTTGAAACTCAACCGACAAACAGGTTAGAACATTCTTCAAAAATTCTGATATTTTTCAATAGTGCTCACATTTTATATATCCAAATCATATCCAAATTTTAATTAAATAATAGTTACACATAAATACTAAAAATCATTTAGTGAGACCCTATACTTATCAAATTATGTATTCATATGTCATCAAAACCCTAATTTGGGAGATTAGGGTTTTCAAATGTTAACCCTAATTATGTGGATCAAAGTATGATTAAACCTTCTCATTATATTTAAAATGTCAAAACTTAACTACCATAATTAATAAAGTTTTAAACAATAATCAACTTAGTTAAGCATACAATCTTCCAAGTAAACCCTAATTAGATGACTAATTTGAAAATGGGTCATTACAGATTTGCTTCCATGTATGTTGGTCATGTGTCATAGTGTTCTATGGAGTTGTGTTCTATTTTAGGGAAGTGGGGTTGGAGGCATGGTTCTTTCCTTGGATGAGGTGATTTCATGGTGGATTCATGATGCATGATTTAGGGTTCTTGGTGACCATTTTTCATGGAGTTTTCCCATGACAGAAATGGTCCTTTTGTGGTTGTATATTCTGTTTAGATCATGCTTCATACTTGAGTATAGAACAACTTTTTCCTTGGTGATGATTGATCATGGCAGTTTGGTTTTGGGGTCAAGATGGGTCTTCTATTTGGTGTGTCACGATCATGACATCATGGTTGGTCGTTACCCATGAGATGTTTTAGTTGGGATGCCCTAGTTGAGGTTCGTTCTCTCCTGCCTTGACTTGGTAGGACCTTACATCTATTTCAAATGAATACTTACTCTTGTGTTGAGGATGACCCTTGTCCTTATTGCTGTCGTGACATGCATGGGATTTGTGGTCGTGAAAACCCTTCTTCATGGGGTCATGATAGGTGCTTCTTGGGTAACTGAAACTCTAAACCTAGAGGGTTGCGACATGTCTAGTTTGGGGAGGCCATGACCTAGTTGCAAGAGTGGCCATGGCATATGTATGATGGGTGGTTGAGAGGCATGTTTGATCACATAGTTGATATACTTCCATGAGTAATATATAAGCCATGTAGAGTGTTGTTCGATTAATTTCTAATCACCCCTAATCATGTTCTTCAACCCCAAGATGATCCAAGATTGTGGGAGGTGGTGTACCTAGGATTTGGTGTTTATATATACCTTTAAACCCTAATCAGCAATAGTGTGGAGCCTTAACCTGAAAATGGGAAATTTATTTGTTTGTTTCTCTATCTTTGAATGGTCATTATAGTATGATAATTTCTCTCTCTTATTTATAAACCCCTAACCTTGTAGGTAATATGAACTTGATTATCATAGCTAGTGTATGCTATGATGAACATGATATGATACAGGTTGAATGAGTTTTCATGACGAATGTTGAGACACTTGTGATATAGGGATCATGTGAATGAGTCCTATGACCTAGTGATGATATGATGGCATTGTGAATGGCAGTGTTACAGGTCTCACGAGGTGATAGTGTGACAAGTTCACACCTTATACATTTTATATCTTCTAGAATTCTATCATGCCCTTATCTTTCTAGATTTTACTATGGCTTTATACATTGTAACTTGATTGATGCTAAAAGATACTTCATTGACCTAACTAATCAAGTGAAACCTAAACAAGTAGTTTTTCCATATGCCATAGATCCATCTCAGTGTCAGCATTTTCTAGATGGTGAAATGGGTTTTCCTTAGTAAAAGTTGGGAGTGGTATACTATTGAGTATATGCATCCATAGGATTTGGTTGCAGACCATACCCTAGAAGGATTGCAACTACAGGCCATATCTTAGTGATATGATGCTTATGAGGTTTCAAATGATTGGTTGCGGGCCATACCCTGGCAGGATTACAGTTGCCAGTTGTAGCTCAGTTTCATTAGCGTCATGACTTGTACCAAGGTGGGATAGGACTTTCACAGCTTGACTATGTGTCCCTGGTTGTAGTTGACTGGTATGTCTTTGCGGTGTACTCATGTAGTGACCACAAGGTTTGGTGAGGTCATGGATTTTGGCTCTTTCATAGACCTTGTATGGCACCAATTTTAACTTAGTAGTGGTTTGTTGGATTTGGGTTGTACGGCTCAAATCCTCTATGCATAATAAAATATGTAATCAGATGTGTAGTATACTTGCTTAGGATCAAATATGAAATCATTGGATGAGGCTTTGCTTGCTTTTGTACAGTGTAGTTGGTAGTAAATATACATGTTCTTCATATTCCTTTTGAAGTATTAAGGTGAAAATTAATGCTTTGTTGATGCCATTAGTTGAATATGCTTATTGTAGTTATAGCTTTATTTTTTCCTCTAATTTTCTTATCTGTGTTAATATAAGTGTTGGTGGAGAGTTATATCTCCCGTTGAGATTTGGATCTCACCCTGTGGGTTCGTCTTTTAGGTAGATGTGCACGGGGAGGTAGAGATCGTGCAGATGAGGCATAGCAGTAGCAAGAAGGATAGTAGCTGATAAGGTTGGAAATGCTGCTAGTATTTTTGCATAGAGTTCTAGATTTGTCCCTATACACTCAGGTCATGGGGTGTTTTTGATATGTTTTTTAGTTATGTTATTATCACAAGGTTTTAGCATGTGTTCCTTTTTCTGTATAGTTTGGTAGATGTACATGTATATGCATATGGAACAAATATCTCATGTTACAGGTTGATGACATGATCTATGATGTAAGAACCTTATGATACATGTTATGTGATTCATGTGTCCTGTGAGGACTCATATGTAAAGGTTTTGCATCTTGGGTGCTTAATGATATCAGTTTTAATTTATAGTGTTTTATGGTAATCCACTGGTTTAGTTTTGTTTCCATGTTTAGTTTGGAGTTATCTCATCGGTTTGTGGTGTGGGGTGTCACAAGTGACATATAAGATTTCACAAGTTTAAAAGAAACCTTGAATGTACTTGTATGCATATTTATGTTTTGAGGACTTCCCTTTTTCATGGGGAAGAATTTCTATTACCGCATTTGTGCTTAATTGATAAACTAGGGTTTACCTGACCATTACATGCTTAATTAGATTGAATATCTTTCAGACTTGATTAATGATGCTAGATTAATTTTGATGTTTCAAACCTAATCATGATGTTAATTTGAAGTATTAGGGCTTGAGAAATGTAAACCCTAAATGCCAAAATTAGGATTTTCATAGTATATGAATATCAAACTTTTTTAGGATGGTAGTATGGTAAATGATCTTTCATATTTTCTATATAACTTGGATTTACTTGAATTTTGGATATGATATGTAAAAATCAATTATGCATGACTGTAATACATTGAGAATATTTAGGTGTTATGGGAATGAGGTTATTGGTTCAAAATATTCTTCGATCGACCATGTTGATAGATTTTTGTTCAATAGTGTAGTATTTGATTTCTAATTATTTATTGGTAGCTCGCAATCATATGAAATTTTTACTGGAGCTATGCAATTACATTTTAGACACCATGATAAATGTTGATATTTTTTGTGGATGTTTGATCACTGAAGTAAACAATTTACAATAGCATTGTTATGACAGCAAATTCAACTAAAATAAGAGAAAGTATAAGTGGGGACAATTTGCAATTGATTCGAGCACCTCAATTTCTCTATATGAGAAACCTAGAACCCAAGGATCTCTCATATTTCTTGATCCATTCCATAGAAATGAAATTCTAGATAGAGAGGAGAGCTAGGGTTTTAATAAGAGAAAGTGGTGGAGATGTTGACCTAGGGTTTCTCTATCTGAGATACGATGAAATCAAGTAAGTTTAGCTTCTTTGAATAGCATTTCAAGGTGACTATTCTCTCACATGTCAAGATTCTATCCATCCTCTAATTTCATTAGAAATAATATCACATATTTCCCTTTTCTCACTCTTTCCCCATAATTCCCAATTTCTAGGGTTTTCGAGTTGAAAGAAAGAATAAAGTGGTGATTTGTTAGGGTTTTGATATGAGCTCAAGCATTTCATATGTAGGCTGTGTTTTTATGGTGGTTTCACACCTTAGAGTGAGTGGTACTTCTCTAAAATTGTAGATTGCATGAAATTGGATTAAATCCATCATAAATATTCAATTCTCTTATATACAACAATAAACCCTAATTGGTTTTTCAGTTCTAGCTTGTGTAAAATGGTTCAAAATGTGACAAAATTCAAATGATAAAATCATATTAGAAATTGATTTTGATGATCCAGAAAGCATTCCTAAAGTTATTACAGAAGCATTCAAATTTTGGGGTTTTTGGTTATGTCTGAAACTAATGTATAATTGAAATAAGAATTTTTCCTATTTGAATCTTCTTATTTATTAATTATTGTTTTATCTAAATGTATAGAGCATACATTTTAGATACTACCTTAGATTTTATTTGATGTTATCATGGTTGACTTGATATCCCAGAAAAGAGGGTGAAACCTAAATGTTTGGAAAGTTGAAAGTTTGTGAATAAAAATCATGAAATTCAATTGATTTGATTATTTTATCATTATAATTTCATTTGTTCAAGGTTATTCTTGATGAGTGATATTTCAGTGAAGGGATTGAAAACCCTATATAGTTTATTCTAGGAATTCATATATATAATGGTTGTATGTGGATTGTTGAAAGCAGTCTTTTATCAATAAAACATTATGATGCATAAAGTACTTATGCAAGTCATGTGATATGTGAATGAGGTGAATGATGCCTTAAGAATAGGGTATTCTCTGAATTAAGTGTTTTTAATTTATTGTTCTTTAGTGAGATAAATTGGTGTTGCACATGTGCTCAGTTTATAATATAGATTGATGATAATTTATGAAAATTATTGTTTATAAGGTTAAATTAAGAGATGTTGATTAGATGATTGAATTGTGAATTTAAAGAGTGAATTAGGCATTTAGATTCCCTAAACACTACAGAATCCTCACATGAGGCCTGCGCCGTGAGGAGGAAATGTGCTTCATGACTGGAGGTCTCACGTAGGTCGAGGCAGACGTACTGAGGGCTACTGCATATGGGATCTTACTCGAGACATAGGCTTAGGAACCGGGCATGCTTCTAAGCCTTGTATAGTGAGATTGTAGCTTGTTTTGATTCTTCCACATGTTGTGGTACACCTCATGTGGGTTCAGGGTATAATAAGATGAATGAGAGGTAAATCAAATGTGTGTAGTTATTCAATTATTCTTTTTATGTTTTTGAATTATTAGTTCTCTTGTGATTAATCAAGTGTGTTTAGATATTGATTAACTCTTGTATTTATCTAGAGTGTCATGCCATATTTATGTATATGAATGATTAGTCCCTTTAAATCTTTTTGTTGTTCTAATTGATATAATATATTTGTAATTATATAAGTTCTTTAAACTACTTCTTTGAAGTACTAATTCACTGAGCGAGTAGGCTCTCCCCTCTAATAATGATTTTTTTTAGGGAAAACAAGTGCATCTAAAGAATTTCATGCCAGAGTTGATCCGCCATGAGAGTTAAGTATTAGATTAATTAAGTTCAATCAGTACATGTCACTCTCGGTCCTCATAGAGTAGTGAAAGAGTTGTAAATGATGATGTGTAACTTTGTTTCCTTAATAATAGAGTACATATCTGATTATCATGTTGTATATACATGGAAGTGTGAGAAACATAATCAATGTTTAGATATGTATCTCAAATGTTGAGATCAGATTAGAGTAACCAAGGTTTAATTCCCTTATAAATTTTGTTTATGTGTTTGAATGTGAGAAAACAAGAGTTTGAAATAAAAGAAAAGGTTGGGAGTGATCTTTGTATTAAGTATAATTCTCAAACTTATACCTGAATATCATGATAGTGGTAATCGTGGTATGTGCATGTAACAGGAAAGACAATGATGTCTTGTAGGTGGTTGTGAGGATGGTCTTGATGACCTTTGGGAATGTCTTGAGACCTAATGGAAGTGTGATCCTCTTCATGTTGTGATAAGGACTGGAGTCTTGTGATTATATGATAAGAAATATGCCTCGTAAATTTTATAAATTCTGTACTTTCTATACATCAATACTTTCTAGAAATGAATTAGGGTTTGTATGTCCACTTGTTTCATGCAACCTTAACTCAACCATTGGCATTAACTAATCAAGTGAAACCCTAATCATGTAGTTCATTGTTTTGTAAATCCATTCCAGTGTTAGGACTTCTTGGATGGTGAAACAAGTATTCCTCTCATGGAAGCTCAGAGTTGTATAGTTTTGAGTATATGCATGTTCACAAGGATGGTTGTGATCATACCTTGGTAGGAGAATGGTTGAGGTTGTATCTTTGATGATATTATTTAGTATATATGATGTGATTGAGGACAAATGTGGTTATACCTCATATGATAGGGTTTTGTATACCATAGTTTCACTAGTGATGTGACCTTTATAAGGATAGACTAGGTTGCTCACTAGTTTCATGACCTATATACCAAGAGCATACTAGGCTTTTTTGCAGCTTGACCCTATGTGTTTTTGTAGCGGACTTGTACTGACTGAAGGTGGATGAGATCTTAGGATTATGACTATCCTAGATCTTGTAAGGAACTGATTTTGACTTAGTAGTGATCAGATGGAATTTGAATGGTATACAACAAATTTCCCATGGATTAATAAAAGATGTAATACAACTGTGTAGTATATCTTCTAGGGTTAAATATGCTTCACATTTTTTGCTAACCCTTGCCTTGTTTCTTTATACTACTTGTTTGATATATTATGCAACTGCCTAGATGATGATAGTTCTACTTGTTCCTTTAAATATCTTGTTAAGCAAGCTTGTTGTTATACTATATGTTTAGTCTATCATATATATTCAACATTCTCAATCTACTTAATTTAGTTTAATAATATAACTTGTTGTAATCAATAATCAGTGTTGAGAGTTATATCTCTCGATGGGACATGGGTTTCACCTCGTAGGTCACCACATCCTTTTAGGTAGTCTTCAGTGTCGTGGTTAGGTTCATGGAGGAGAAGAGGAGTAGTTCGGAGAGAAGTAAAAGAAGAAGGTTGGCTAGTAGTTATTAGAGTCCTAGAGTCATCCATGTACTCTCAGGTCTGGGCGGGGGATGTTTTGTAGATGACATGTATATCGACTCAAGTTTTGATAGTATTACAATATTGTATATGACATGTATATGTGGAGCACATCTTTTGTATACAGGTTGTGGTTAAGGCCACTGGACATGTATGTAAATACCTGGTATGGTATATGTTTATATGTAGGTCGTTTGAATTATATGTAAAAGTTTTTGGACATGTTTGTAATGTTTAAATCGGTTTTAATTTACCCTCTTTTCTAGATATGTGGTTTGTTTAGTAGTTGATTGCATGTTTTGTTTTGAGTAATCTCATTTTGCATGATAGGGTGTCACAATTTGGTTGGTATCAAAGCTTTAACATCGTTGAGTCTACAAGGACATATGGCATAGGTTTTGTGTATGTTCTTATGTAATACAACATATTTAATCATAGTTTCTGCTTATGCAGATATGTCTAGGGAACATGAAGAGAATGTGGAGAGTAGCTTCGTCGTGCCAAGAGGTGGTGTTAGGAGGCAGGCATGTGATGAGAGAGTGCTTGAGATGGGGTTAGAGCAGCCCTCAATGCCTCAGTTCAACCCTACAATCATAGCAAAACTAGCTTTCTAGAACATGTTTCAATAGCTCATGGAGATTATTATGCACATATAGGACAGAGTGCCCATACCCCAACCTAGGGCAGCCATCCCTAATACATAATCCAATGGTTCAGGAAAGACATTTGAGAGGTTGAGACGTGTCATAGCGATTGAGCATGCGGGTATAGTGGACCCACCAGACGTCGACATGTGGTTGACCGATATCGAGAAAGCATTCAAAATCCTCACATCCTAGAAGAGGAAAAGGTGAAGCATGCTATGTACTTGGTGAAGGGAAGTACTAGCCACTGATTGACTATAGAAGAGGAGAAGAGAGAATGAGTTGTGATAGGTTGGGAAGAGTTTAGGCCTGAGTCTGTCAGTCGTTACTTTCCAGAGACATACGTGGACGAGAAGATAACACAACTTGAGAGGTATTGTCAAGGTTTGATGTCCATCAATGAGTATGAGGCTAAGTTTATGGACCTATTAGGTTCTGTCCTCATATGGCAGCAATAGAGAAAGAGAGAATATGTAGGTTTGAGAAGGGTTTGAGATTAGAGTTTTCTACGATGGAATAATATTTGGAGAACAGAGAGAGGTTATCTATTTATGGATTTGATGAGGAGGATCAAGAGGTCTGCTCTTGAGAACTGTGAAGCCAATGTTAAGAAGAGACCATCTCAGTTTTAGGTACAGACATCTGATGGCTTCAAGGAGAAAAGGTTCTTATCACCTCATTCACAACAGAGGTCGACTTTTTTTGAGCCAAGGTCACGCGTGCCATCATAATGGTCCCTGAGTAAGGGAAAAGGTTATATCTTTCTGCTAGTAGGAGCACACGGTGTAGCATCATCATCAATAATAGGGCTCATCTAGGCCACAATATGAGTCAAGGACTTGTCACAAGTATGGAAAAATAGCACATTTGAGATGTACATTACCTATGAAGGATGAAGAGGTGACTTAGAAATCAAGGCAGAGTCAGTGAGGTTCACATCAACAATAGTACATCAGTGGTGGTGGTAGAGGACGCGCATAGGCATCGTGGGAAGGATTTTCTAGGCCAACTGGAAGGGGTCGTAGATGACAATAGGAGATGGCTAGATTCTATGATATGAGTCATCTGGAGGGAGTCGTGAATTCATGGGTCATGACAGGTCAAATGAAACTCTTTCATTCTGACTTTCCTACTTCTTCTTTTGTATATGTCTTGGTTGACCAGGGTGTGCCACACTCTTTTATCAACAGGGAGGTGATAAGTAGTTGTATTTTGTATGTTTGTAGTAAACATAATAGCCTTTTGCTTGAAACCCCTCTTGTTCATTCTGCTTAGTTGTGGGAGGTGTATTCATCTTGTGTTCTTTCTTTTTCAGGACACAATATTCAAGTGGGTCTTTTGCCACTTGACATGCATTGATTTGATGTGATCCTAAGGTTGGATACCTTATAGAAGTACATGGTTGTTTTGGACTATAGTTCCAAGGTGGGAATGTTATGTGATGGAGATGTCTCTTGGACCTTCCAAGGATATATGAAGGTTCTTCCTACATGTTTGGTATCGACGGTGATAGAGAAGAGGTTGATAAGATAGGGATGTTAAGCTTTCATAACACATGTTGTGGATACCAAGGCTAGGAGTCCTATTATCCATGAGGTACCTATAGTGTTAGAGTTGGAGGATATCTTTCCTAGGGAATTTCTTGGTGTTCCCCCTCCTAGAGAGATTGATTTTGAGATCAAATTTGTTCTTAGAACACAACCCATAGCCCAAGTGCCTTATAGGATGGCACCAAGAGTTGAAGAAACCATTGTAGGAGCTGTTAGAGAAGGGTTTCATCAGACTAAAAATTTCTCCTTGGGGTGCTCCTATGTTGTTTGTGAAGAAGAAGGACAAATACATGAGGTTGTGTATAGACTACAGGTAGTTGAATAAGGTTACAGTGAAGAATAAGCACCTATTTTCGAGGATTGATGATTGTTTGATCAGTTGTGAGGGGCAACAGTGTTCTCGAAGATAGATCTGAGGTCAGGTTACCACCAGTTGAGGATCAAGGAAGATGACATACCTAAGACATCTTTTATGACTAGGTATGGTCACTATGAGTTTGTGGTGATATCGTTTAGGTTGACCAATGTGCCAGTAGATTTTATGGATCTGATGAATAGGGTGTTCAGGCCATATCTAGATAAGTTTGTGGTCGTGTTTATAGATGATATCTTGATATACTCCAGAGACATTCAACAGCATGAGAAGCACCTTTTTAGGCATTGATGTTGTTGAGGCAACACCAGTTCTATGTCAAGTTTGATAAGTGCGAGTTTTGGTTGATTGAGGTGTCCTTCCTTGGTCATGTTATATATTCTAAGGGTTTCTATCTAGATCCAAAGAAGGTACACTTAGTGTTGGAGTGGACCATCCCAAGACACCGACTAAATTTTTAAGCTTCTTAGGTTTGGCATGTTACTATAGGAGATTCATAAAGAATTTCAGTTATGTGTCACTATCCCTAACAAAGCTGACTAGGAAAGGTGTTCTGTTTTTCTGGAATAACAAGTGTCAGCGTTCTTTTTAGTTGTTCAAGGAGAAGTTGACCAGTACTCAAATGTTAGTGCTGCTAGAGAAAGGGAAAGGTTATATTCTCTTTTTCAATGCTTCGAGGAATGGCTTAGGATGTGTGATGATGCTAGACAAAAATGTGGTTTAATTTTCCTTGCAACAACTTAAGAAACATGAGGAGAACTACTCAATGCATGATTTGGAGGTTGTAGTCACAGTTCTGTTGGTATGTGTTCCCGTAAAGCCATCCCGAGGAATTGCATGGAGTCAGATATTAATTAATCAATCAATATGATTAATTGGTCAATTAATTAATTCCAAAATATTCTAATTAATTAACGTAGTCTTTCTGTTTACCAAAGGGTTTAGGAAACCTTGCTCCCTATCATCATTATTTAAAGGGGTTTATGGTCGATGTCTTCACAAGACATTAAGAGAGGCTTTTTTTTTTAAGCTCACGTACATAGACCCTAGTTGTCATCATCCTCAGGAGAGAAAGGAGAGAACCATGATGCTTGAACATCATAGTATAGAGCCTAGTCTTTCTTGTTGGCTTATGAAGCATGATGTGGAGTTCCACTCCATCTGTGTGGACAAAGTAGAGACATAGACGCTGAGATTCCTGTGTTCGGAGGATGTCAACGACTGTCCATACGTGCTACAAGCGGTGTACATCACACCACAAAAGGAGTTCCTTCGGATCTTCACATGACACGTTCAGAGTATGGGAGAGAAGTATTGTCTGTGTAATCTAGGCTTGTTGCACACCATCGTGCAGCGCGACATCATCAAACTTGCTCCGTGACAAGGTATATCCCGCGACCAATCTTTCTGAATATATTGTTGTCGATGAGATCCTATTTTGGGTTGCATAGAAATATATTTTATTTTGTTTCTTCCATTGTGCATGTTTCCTCCACAAAACCCAACAATGGTATCAGAGCAGTGTCGACCTACGGTATATTTAAATTCATTTTGATATGACTGAATTGTTGTATATTGTTTTCTGTGGTTGCATACTTTGTGAACTTAAAACTATTAATGTGCATATCTAAACCTAATTCCACAAACGTCGCAGGCTTCTATTTTTGATGTTTCAGATATGGTAGACTATGGAAAATATTAATTTTCCTAAGTGCATGGAAGTAAAATCTATAGACCTTTCAGGGGATCTACCCTAAGACCCTACTAGAGGCGGCCTCTCCCGCATAGGGGCACTGCCACAATGTACCCCACATAGTTTGCGTGGGAGTTAAAAATTTATCTAATGGGGAATGTCCCAAATTAAAAGGACTACAATTTTAATATGTATATACTTATATGTACATATAGCTATGATATCATACATGTCGCCTTTAAAATCTATTTTATTTGGTGAATGCATATGCATTTATGGCCTAGAATCCCCTTTTGTGAATATTGTGAATGAATGTGGTTGTGAATGTTGTGGATATGTTTGTTTTTAAATGTTATGGTTGTACGTGGATTCTTTGTATAAAGTATTCGTCTTGCATGCCGACCCTCATATCTTATTTCAAAGTGTAATTAATTCTTTCTCTTTATATTTGTACTCATATGATGTAATAGATATAGGATTAGTTTTAGTCTTCATAAACTAGATGTAAGAAGGCCACTTGAAGTTTCAACTCCAAGGAGCTCCCTTGGAGAAGCAACCTAAAGATCCAATTCGAAGAAGCAACCTGAAGATCCATCTCCAAGGAGCATCCATGGAGAAGCAACTTGAAGTTCCTGTTGGATCCTAGATGGGTGATTAGGTTCTCTAGAGGGGGGGTGAATAGAGCTGAAAGCACTTAAACAAAATTTGTTAAACCTTCAAGATATATCACAAGATAAGGTTGCTAAATAGGAAATTTGAGAGAAACTAAAACATACATAGCAAGGGAGAGAGAGATTGAACATGCACCAATTAGACAAGCTATTTAGAGTGGTTCCACACTTCAAACTAAAAGTGTGTCAGTCCACTTTCCTAGAGAGGTCAACCTCTAGGACTTCCAAACTATTGCATTCTTATATTCATTCATAAGACTTACAATACATGACCAAACAAAGGACTTACCTATCCAATACAAAGAGTCTTAACCTTACCAAGGACTTACCCACTTTGCAAGAGTCTTCGGCCTTCTCCAAGGACTTACCCACTCTCTCACAAGTCTTCAGCCTTGTAGGAATTACCCACTCTTCTTGGATCTTCCGCCTTTGACTTCACCTTCACTCGGAGAAGCTTCCAACAAGGTCTTACACACTTGAGCAAGGAGTCTTCTGCCTTCACCAAGGGCTTACCCACTCTAGCTCCAAGTCTTCAGCCTTGATCTTCACCAAGGGACTCCTTCCCTTGTTCTTCTTCACCTCTCTTGGACAAGAGAGAGAACCTTCATCTTCATGATTGAAAAGATAGAAAGGGAGGTGGTAGAAGTGAGAGCCTCACAAGATATACATGTAGGACTAGCTCTCTTACAAATTTCCTACTCACTCTAATGGATGTAGCAAGTGATTAAGATTAGAGAGAGAGAGAGGAGGTTGTAGGAAGCACTCAGCTATAGAATAGGAACCTCACATAGAGTTTGCAATGAATGCTCAACCTTGGAATGAAGCCCAAGGGGTTCTATTTATAGCTGGGGATGCCTCTTAGACTTTGGGAACACTTTTGAATGAAAACTAGCTGTTTTGTGGCTTGCAACGGATCTATTTTCACTTGTTGCAACTCCACAACGGCTAGAAGCACTTTTCACACTTTTCCGTACAGTGCAATTGGTCGAGTTTCTATAAAGGTAACTCGACCGATAGAGTAAAAGACAAAGCCGATATTCAAACCATCGGTCGAGTTTGTCCTGAGGAAACTCGTCCGACCAATGAAAATCGATTTGGTCAATTACTCCATCGGTCGAGTTCTGTGTAAACACAGCTCGACCGATGCAATCTCCAGAAAATTGATCAAGGATGATCGGTCGAGTTTTCAGGCTGGGAAACTCGACCGACAAAGTGCCTGTAATCAATTTCAAAGTTGCATCTAAAGTGCTCTAATATTCGATCTAAGTGCTCCTGATATTTTTCTAAGATTAATTACAACTCATATAATCATTACAAGTGATTTACAGCATGATTCTAATGGATATACATCATATTACAAAAATATGCACTTGTATGACTTTGACTTGTCTTTTCTCCAATTTGATATGCGCAAGTTGGGGCATTTGGAGTGTGTCTATACCTCATCTGAAATAACTCAAGTAGAGACATTAGACACCAATATGTGGAATGGTTAGTCATCATCAAAACACGAGTTTAGTCAATTTAGACGTGAGTCAACATTGACCTAATTGACCTTGAGTCAACAATCTCCCCGTTTTTGAAGATGACAAATCATTCCATAAATGTATTGAAAGCTTTTAAGTAAAATCATACCTTTGGAGAAACCTAGGGGTTTCAATAGGATTGAGATCATATGCTCCCCCTCAATTGATGCACATGGAGTTCTCATACTCCCCCTCAATTGATGCTATTTCTCCTACATGGTTAGCTTTCATAACATTTATAGAAACTATGTCCTCTACTCATATATGTTCTACACATATATATCTTCTCCCCTTTACATGGACATACTTCTCCTCTTCATGTAAGATATGCCTTCTTCCTCTTTTTAAAAGAAGACATACCTTTCTCCCCCTTTGTCATTTCAAAAAGTGCGGTTATGAAGAAAGTAAGAAACATCACTTGTTAAAGAGAAAAGAGATAACACAAATATATAAGGAGAGTACAAGAGCACTGATAGGGTCTTGTCTAAGCATAGAAAGAAAAACAAGTTAAAGCATATACTTGAACAACCCAAAATGCAAGTAAAGTGTTGTAGAAAAAATGATAAATCACAATTTTGACCCTCAAGATGACGGAATTTGACCAAAAACCATCAGAGCTCATTGCAAAGCAATGCGGCTTTCTTAGAAGGTTGTTTCTGCATGAAAAACAGTAGTCTTGCACCAAAAACTGAAACTGGAGCAAAATCTGCATAAAATCCAAAACAAATACTCCAATTTCTACATATAATGTAGATCTATGTACCCTGCATCACAATGTTATGCAAGCAACTCAAGATAGTAGATATCCAATTCAAGGAACAATCTTGAGCATGTATGAGACAAGATACAAACATAGCATATAGATAAGCAAAGATGACAATTTTAAACAAGGCTAGAACTACATCTATATGAACTACTAGTAGATGTTATCATAAGTTAGGACTACTAGTAGGATCTAGATCATAGCAAGAGATACCAAAAGATACACAAGATAGAGCAAGCTATGATTAGATGAAGAGATATATCCAAACAAAGAGATATGCAATTTTAGACGCATGAAAGGATATAACTCACATAGATATGCATCCTTACCATAAGATGATTACCCCTGAGAACCTCAAGGTTGTATCAAAACAAGATATACACCTAGATAGATGTAGCAAGTTAGAGCAAAACGGAAGCAATTTAAGACACAACCAAGAGATCCAAAGAGTCCATCATCAAAACCTGCAAGACAAGTCAAATCAAGTAATTTCAAGATATAGACATACCAATTTAGAGCAATTAGAGAGATAGAGTTGTAAGCAAGATCGGCAATTTAGAATATGGAAATATGCATATATAAAGCTACCAAATGAGAGTGTCAAAGAATAAGGCTATTGGTTGATAAAATCTAGTTGAGAGGGAAATTCTCATCCAATAAGCCAATTGTGTATTCTGTGCACAGTGTTATCGGTCGAGTTCTGTGCATTGACAACTCGACCGATGATAGCTGTTGGCAACACCCATTGGTGCCTATCGGTCGAGTTTCAAGCAGGGAAAACTCGACCGATAGAGCAGCTGTCAAAAAGCACATATATTTCATAAAAACATATTTAAAGGTATGCTAAAAATACAAACCATATCCAAACATGTCTAAGCAAGTTAGTAATGCACTATAGAAGCATTAGAAACAATTTTTTAGCAAGAGTGTGAAGAGAATCACAAAATACCACTTTTGACTCAAAAACCATATGTATAGTGCACACCATCTTGGCAAAAAAGTTAGGATTGGTTATAAGAAAGAAAAGCATTACCTTTGTTCTTACCATTCCTTTTTCCACTTGTTTTCACCTCATACTCATCTCACCTTTCTGCTTTCATGTGGATTGACAAGTCAATTTGCAATTAAATAGCTCAAGTCAATCCATTTGCAAGTACCTATAAGAAGAAAGATGAAATGGTCCCCAATCATGTTTTTGGGTCCGGAGGGATTAGCTTAGCAACCCAAGTCCTATTGCTCTTGGGTGCTTTCCCAAAAAGGACAACAAGTAGAATAATGACCAATTTCATTATAATAGTTGCATGTGCCCATAGTCTTCGAACTAGAGGATTCTCCATGGAAGATTGGAGGTCCTTTATCTTTGTTGTTCCCTTGACTACTATCATACCCTAAACCATGTCTACCAATTTGTTTATTAGTATGGTGTAGGATGTCATTAAGACTCTTTTTACCAACTAAGAATCTTTGCAAGGATGATCTCAAACTATCATTATCATGCTTAAGAGAAGCAATAGTATAAGACAAATTATTGATATTATCTCTAGCATGCAAAAGATCATTTTCTAAGAAAAGAGCTTTAGTTAAATAAGAATCTCTATCAATATGAAGAGCAGAAACATCATTCTCTCTATTTATAGAACTAGAACAAGATTCATGCCCATTGATTTTAGCAAACAAGGAGGCATTTTCTATTTCTAATTCATGCAAAACAAAATATTTGTCCATGTTTTCATATTTAAAATCATCAATATCATGCATGAGAGAATCAACAATTAAAGTATGCTCTTCATTAGAACTAGTCATAAGAGGTTGAGCTTCTAGAAATCTAATCTTATCAAGCAAACTAGCATTTTCAAGTTTAAGAGAGTCTACTTGGCTAAAACAGTCATTTTTATCATCAATCAAGCAAGAATTAGCATGTTCAAGATCATCTAATTCTACATGCAAATTATCAACAATTTTAGCAAGCTTTTTCTTTTTCCTTTTAGAAGACTTAAGAGAGGCACAAATATCATGAATAATAGAAATCAAAGATTCTTTATCTAAAGAGTTTAGATTTACCTCACTTGAGTCTTCACTTGTTGAAGTTATAAGAGCAAAATGGCATTCTCCTTCATCACTAGAGCTTGAGCTTGATCCTTCACTTGAATCTTCACTTGAGCTTGAGTTGGAGGAGCCACTTGATCTTGATTGCCATTTCTTCTTGTGAAGATGGGTCTTTTTGCCTTGTGGGCAATCTTCCTTGTAGTGACCCTTCTTTCCACATGTGAAGCACCGGATTGAGGAGGACTTGAATTTGTAGAATTTACCCTTGGATTACATGGCATCTTCTTTAGCCTGAGAGGATGGAGAGACTTGTTCCATGATAGCTTCAATTTAAGCCTTCATTTCAGCCTTCTTCATTCTCTTTAGCTCTTTCTTCTCTTATCTTTCTACTTCCTCCCTCTTGTCAAATGTGGCTTCATGTGCTTGTATATTTCCAATGAGCTCTTCAATAGGAATATCCCTAAGACACCTTGCTTCTTCAATGGAAGTCACCTTGGGTTCCCATCTCTTGGGGAGAGTTCTAAGGATCTTTGAGTTGATCTCTCCACTAGACATAGGATGTCCTAGAATAGCAAGACCATTCACAATGTTATTGAGCCTTGAGTACATGTTGGCTATGCTCTCCTCGTTTCCCATCTTGAAGTTCTCAAGCAGCGCTTTGAGCATGTAGACTTTGCTTTCTTTCACTTGATCTGTCCCTTCATAAGTGATGCAAAGCTTTCTCCATACCTCATAGGTTGTTTCAAATGAAGAAATCCGGTTGAACTCGATGGGGGTCATGGAGGCATATAGGATGTGCATGGATCTAGAATTCAAGGTTTCTTTCATCAAGGTAGCTTCATCCCATTCTTCAATCTTTGTCTTTGGTAGCATGTATGGGTTGTTCACCATTTGCCACATCTCAATACTTGATCCTTGAATGTAGAATTGAAGCCTTCTTCTCCTATAGAGGAAATTGATCCCATCAAAGATTGGAAAGCTGGTCGAGAATCTCCCTCCTAGGTAGTCACCCATATTCTCCTACTTGTTGAAGTATGCTTGGAGAAGACTCGCTCTGATACCAATTGTTGGATCCTAGATGAGTGATTAGGTGCTCTAGAGGGGGGTGAATAGAGCTGAAAGAACTTAAACAAAATTTGTTAAACCTTCAAGATATATCACAAGATAAGGTTGCTAAATAGGAAATTTGAGTGAAACTAACACATACATAGCAAGGGAGAGAGGGATTGAACATGCACCAATTAGACAAGCTATTTAGAGTGGCTCCACACTTCAACCTAGAAGTGTGTCAGTCCACTTTCCTAGAGAGGTCAACCTCTAGGACTTCCAAACTATTGCATTCTTATATTCATTCATAAGACTTAAAATACATGACCAAACAAAGGATTTACCTATCCAATACAAAGAGTCTTAAACCTTACCAAGGACTTACCCACTTTGCAAGAGTCTTCGGCCTTCTCCAAGGACTTACCCACTCTTGCACAAGTCTTCAGCCTTGCAGGAATTACCCACTCTTCTTGGATCTTCCGCCTTTGACTTCACCTTCACTCGGAAAAGCTTCCAACAAGGTCTTACCCACTTGAGCAAGGAGTCTTCTGCCTTCACCAAGGGCTTACCCACTCTAGCTCCAAGTCTTCAGCCTTGATCTTCACTAAGGGACTCCTTCCCTTGTTCTTCTTCACCTCTCTTGGACAAGAGAGAGAACCTTCATCTTCATGATTGAAAAGATAGAAAGGGAGGTGGTAGAAGTGAGAGCCTCACAAGATATACATGTAGGACTAGCTATCTTACAGATTTCCTACTCATTCTAATGGATGTAGAAACTGATTAAGCTTAGAGAGAGAGGGGAGGTTGTAGGAAGCACTCAGCTATAGAATAGGAACCTCACATAGAGTTTGCAATGAATGCTCAACCTTGGAATGAAGCCCAAGGGGTCCTATTTATAGCTGGGGATGCCTCTTAGCCTTTGGGAACACTTGTGAACGAAAAATGGCCATTTTGTGGCTTGCAACAGATCTATTTTCACTTGTTGCAACTCCACAATGGCAAGAAGCACTTTTCTGCACTTTTCCGTACCGTGCAATCGGTCGAGTTTCTATAAAGGTAACTTGACCGATAGAGTAAAAGACAAAGCTGATATTTAGACCATCGGTCGAGTTTGTCCTGAGGAAACTCGTCCGACCAATGAAAAATGATTTGGTCAATTACTCCATCAGTCGAGTTCTGTGTAAACACAGCTCGACCGATGCAATCTCCAGAAAATTGATCAAGGATGATCGGTCGAGTTTTCAGGCTGGGAAACTCGACCGACAAAGTGCCTGTAATCAATTTTCAAAGTTGCATCTAAAGTGCTCTAATATTCGATCTAAGTGCTCCTGATATTTTTATAAGCTTAATTACAAGTCATACAATCATTACAAGTGATTTACAACATGATTCTAATGGATATACATCATATTACAAAAACGTGCACTTGTATGACTTTGACTTGTCTTTTCTCCAATTTGATATGCGCAAGTTGGGGCATTTGGAGTGTGTCTATACCTAATCTGAAATCACTCAAGTAGAGACATTAGACACCAATATGTGGAATGGTTAGTCATCATCAAAAATGGGTTTAGTCAATTTAGACGTGAGTCAACATTGACCTAATTGACCTTGAGTCAACAATCTCCCCCTTTTTGAAGATGACAAACCATTCCATAAATGTATTGAAAGCTTTTAAGTAAAATCATACCTTTGGAGAAACCTAGGGGTTTCAATAGGATTGAGATCATATGCTCCCCCTCAATTGATGCACATGGAGTTCTCATACTCCCCCTCAATTGATGCTATTTCTCCTGCATGGTTAGCTTTCATAACATTTATAGAAACTATGTCCTCTACTCATATATGTTCTACACATATATGTCTTCTTCCATTTACCTTCTCCCCTTTGCCTGGACATACTTCTCTTCATGTAACACATGCCTTCTTCCTCTTTTTAAAAGAAGACATACCTTTCTCCCCCTTTGTCATTTCAAAAATTGGGGTTATGAAGAAAGTAAGAAACATCACTTGTTAAAGAGAAAAGAGATAACACAAATATGTAAGGAGAGTAGAAGAGCACAGATAGGGTCTTGTCCAAGCATAGAAAGAAAAGCAAGTTAAAGCATATACTTGAACAACCCAAAATGCAAGTAAAGTGTTGTAGAAAAAATAATAAATCGCAATTTTGACCCTCAAGATGACGGAATTTGACCAAAAACCATCAGAGCGCATTGCAAAGAAATGAGTCTTGCTTAGAAGGTTGTTTCTGCATGAAAAACACTAGTCTTGCACCAACAACTGAAACTGGAGCAAAATCTGCATAAAATCCAAAACAAATACTCCAATTTCTACATATAATGTAGATCAATGTACCCTACATCACAATGTTATGCAAGCAACTCAAGATAGTAGATATGCAATTCAAGGAACAATCTTGAGCATGTATGAGACAACATACAAGCATAGCATATAGATGAGCAAAGATGGCAATTTTAAACAAGGCTAGAACTACTTGGATATGAACTACTAGTAGATGTTATCACAAGTTAGGACTACTAGTAGGATCTAGATCATAGAAAGAGATACCAAAAGATACACAAGATAGAGCAAGCTATGATTAGATGAAGAGATATATCCAAACAAAGAGATATGCAATTTTAGACGCATGAAAGGATATAACTCACATAGATATGCATCCTTACCATAAGATGATTACTGCTAAGAACCTCAAGGTTGTATCAAAACAAGATATACACCTAGATAGATGTAGCAAGTTAGAGCACAACGGAAGCAATTTAAGACACAACCAAGAGATCCAAAGAGTTCATCATCAAAACCTGCAAAACAACTCAATGCAAGTAATTGCAAGATATAGACATACCAATTTAGAGCAATTAGAGAGATAGAGTTGTAAGCAAGATAGGCAATTTAGAATATGGCAATATGCATATATAAAGGTACCAAATGAGAGTGCCAAAGAATAAGGCTATTGGTTGAGAAAATCTAGTTGAGAGGGAAATTCTCATCCAATAAGCCAATTGTGTATTCTGTGCACAGTGTTATCGGTCGAGTTCTGTGCATTGACAACTCGACCGATGACAGCTGTTGGCAACACCCATTGGTGCCTATCGGTCGAGTTTCAAGCAGGGCAAACTCGACTGACAGAGCAGCTGTCAAAAAGCACATATATTTCATAAAAACATATTTAAAGGTATGTTAAAAATACAAACCATATCCAAACATGTCTAAGCAAGTTAGTAATGCACTATAGAAGCATTAGAAATAGGTTTTGAGCAAGAGTGTGAAGAGAATCACAAAATACCACTTTTGACTCAAAAACCATATGTATAGTGCACACCATCTTGGCAAAACAAGTTAGGATTGGTTATAATAAAGAAAAACATTACCTTTGTTCTTACCATTCCTTTTTCCACTTGTTTTCACCTCATACACATCTCACCTTTCTTCTTTCATGTGGATTGACAAGTCAATTTGCAATTCAATAGCTCAAGTCAATCCATTTGCAAGTACCTACAAGAAGAAAGATGAAATGGTCCCCAATCATGTTTTTGGGTCCGGAGGGATTAGCTTAGCAACCCAAGTCCTATTGATCTTGGGTGCTTTCCTAAAAGGACAACAAGTAGAATAATGACCAATTTCATTACAATAGTTGCATGTGCCCATAGTCTTGGAACTAGAGGATTCTCCATGGAAGATTGGAGGTCCTTTATCTTTGTTGTTCCCTTGACTACTATCATACCCTAAACCATGTCTACCAATTTGTTTAGTAGTATGGTGTAGGATGTCATTAAGACTCTTTTTACCAACTAAGAATCTTTGCAAGGATGATCTCAAATTGTCATTATCATGCTTAAGAGAAGCAATGGTAGAAGACAAAGTATTGATATTATCTCTAGCATGCAAAAGATCATTTTCTAAGCAAAGAGCTTTAGTTAAATAAGAATCTCTATCAATATGAAGAGAAGCAACATCATTGTCTCTATTTGTAGAACTAGAAAAAGATTCATGCCCATTGGTTTTAGCAAGCAAGGAGGCATTTTCTATTTCTAATTCATTCAAAACAAAATCTTTGTCCATGTTTTCAAATTTAAGAACATCAATATCGTGCATGAGAGAATCAACAATTAAAGTATGCTCTTCATTAGAACTAGTCATAAGAGGTTGAGCTTCTAGAAATCTAATCTTATCAAGCAAAATAGCATTTTCAAGTTTAAGAGAGTCTACTTGGCTAAGACAGTCATTTTTATCATCAAGCAAGCAAGAATTAGCATGTTCAAGATCATCTAATTCTACATGCAAATTATCAACAATTTTAGCAAACTTTTTCTTTTTTCCTTTTAGAAGACTTAAGAGAGGCACAAATATCATGAATAATAGAAATCAAAGATTCTTTATCTAAAGAGTTTAGATTTACCTCACTTGAGTCTTCACTTGTTGATGTTATAAGAGCAAAATGGCATTCTCCTTCATCACTAGAGCTTGAGCTTGATCCTTCACTTGAAACTTCACTTGAGCTTGAGTTGGAGGAGCCACCTGATCTTGATTGCCATTTCTTCTTGTGAAGATGGGTCTTTTTGCCTTGTGGGCAATCTTCCTTGTAGTGACCCTTCTTTCCACATGTGAAGCACCAGATTGAGGAGGACTTGCCTTTGTAGAATTTACCCTTGGATTACATGGCATCTTCTTTAGCCTGAGAGGATGGAGAGACTTGTTCCATGATAGCTTCAATTTAAGCCTTCATTTCAGCCTTCTTCATTCTCTTTATCTCTTTCTTCTCTTATCTTTCTACTTCCTCCCTCATGTCAAATGTGGCTTCATGTGCTTGTATATTTCCAATGAGCTCTTCAATAGGAATATCCCTAAGACACCTTGCTTCTTCAATGGAAGTCACCTTGGGTTCCCATCTCTTGGGGAGAGTTCTAAGGATCTTTGAGTTGATCTCTCCACTAGACATAGGATGTCCTAGAATAGCAAAACCATTCACAATGTTATTGAGCCTTGAGTACATGTTGGCTATGCTCTCCTCATTTCCCATCTTGAAGTTCTCAAGCAGCTCTTTGAGCATGTAGACTTTGCTTTCTTTCACTTGATCTGTCCCTTCATAAGTGATGCAAAGCTTTCTCCATACCTCATAGGCTGTTTCACATGAAGAAATTCGGTTGAACTCAGTGGGGGTCATGGAAGCATATAGGATGTGCATGGCTCTAGCATTCAAGGTTGCTTTCATCAAGGTAGCTTCATCCCATTCTTCAATCTTTGACTTTGGTAGCATGTATGGGCTGTTCAACATTTGCCACATCTCAATACTTGATCCTTGAATGTAGAATTAAAGCCTTCTTCTCCAATAGAGGAAATTACTCCCATCAAAGATTGGAAGGCTGGTTGAGAATCTCCCTCATAGGTAGTCACCCATCTTCTCCTACTTGTTGAAGTATGCTTGGAGAAGACCCGCTCGGATACCAATTGTTGGATCCTAGATGGGTGATTAGGTGCTCTAGAGGGGGGTGAATAGAGCTGAAAGAACTTAAACAAAATTCGTTAAACCTTCAAGATATATCACAAGATAAGGTTGTTGAATAGGAAATTTGAGTGCAACTAACACATACATAGCAAGGGAGAGAGAGATTGAACATGCACCAATTAGACAAGCTATTTAGAGTGGTTCCACACTTCAAACTAGAAGTGTGTCAGTCCACTTGCCTAGAGAGGTCAACCTCTAGGACTTCCAAACTATTGCATTCTTATATTCATTCATAAGACTTACAATACATGACCAAACAAAGGACTTACCTATCCAATACAAAGAGTCTTCAACCTTACCAAGGACTTACCCACTTTGCAAGAGTTTTCGGCCTTCTCCAAGGAATTACCCACTCTTGCACAAGTCTTCAGCCTTGCATGAATTACCCACTCTTCTTGGATCTTCTGCCTTTGACTTCACCTTCACTCGGAGAAGCTTCCAACAAGGTCTTACCCTCTTGAGCAAGGAGTCTTCTGCCTTCACAAAGGGCTTACCCACTCTAGCTCCAAGTCTTCAGCCTTGATCTTCACCAAGGGACTCCTTCCCTTGTTCTTCTTCACCTCTCTTGGACAAGAGAGAGAACCTTCATCTTACTGATTGAAAAGATAGAAAGGGAGGTGGTAGAAGTGAGAGCCTCACAAGATATACATGTAGGACTAGCTCTCTTACAGATTTCCTACTCACTATAATGGATGTAGCAAGTGATTAAGCTTATAGAGAGAGAGGAGTCTGTAGGAAGCACTCAGCTATAGAATAGGAACCTCACATAGAGTTTGCAATGAATCATCAACCTTGGAATGAAGCCCAAGGGGTCCTATTTATAGCTGGGGATGCCTCTTAGCCTTTGGGAACACTTGTGAATGAAAACTAGCCATTTTGTGGCTTGCAACAGATCTATTTTCACTTGTTGTAACTCCACAATGGCTAGAAGCACTTTTCTGCACTTTTTCGTACAGTGCAATCGGTCGAGTTTCTATAAAGGTAACTCGACCGATAGAGTAAAAGACAAATCCGATATTCAGACCATCGGTCGAGTTTGTCCAGAGGAAACTCGTCCGACAAATGAAAATCGATTTGGTCAATTACTCCATCGGTCGAGTTCTGTGTAAACACAGCTCGACTGATGCAATCTCCAAAAAATTGATCAAGGATGATCGGTCGAGTTTTCAGGTTGGGAAACTCGACCGACAAAGTGCATGTAATCAATTTTCAAAGTTGCATCTAAAGTGCTCTAATATTCAATCTAAGTGCTCCTGATATTTTTCTAATCTTATTTACAAGTCATACAATCATTACAAGTGATTTACAACATGATTCTAATGGATATACATCATATTACAAAAATGTGCACTTGTATGACTTTGACTTGTCTTTTCTCCAATTTGATATGCGCAAGTTGGGGCATTTGGAGTGTGTCTATACCTAATATGAAATCACTCAAGTAGAGACATTAGACACCAATATGTGGAATGGTTAGTCATCATCAAAACACGGGTTTAGTCAATTTAGACGTGAGTCAACATTGACCTAATTGACCTTGAATCAACAATCTCCCCCTTTTTGAAGATGACAAACCATTCCATAAATATATTGAAAGCTTTTAAGTAAAATTATACCTTTGGAGAAACCTAGGGGTTTCAATAGAATTGAGATTATATGCTCCCCCTCAATTGATGCACATGGAGTTCTCATACTCCCCCTCAATTGATGCTATTTCTCCTGCATGGTTAGCTTTAATAACATTTATAGAAACTATGCCCTCTACTCATATATGTTCTAAACATATATGTCTTCTTCCATTTACCTTCTCCCCTTTACATGGACATACTTCTCCTCTTCATGTAAGACATGCCTTCTTCCTCTTTTTAAAAGAAGACATACCTTTCTCCCCCTTTGTCATTTCAAAAAGTGGGGTTATGAAGAAAGTAAGAAACATCACTTGTTAAAGAGAAAAGAGATAACACAAATATATGAGAGTAGAAGAGCACAGATAGGGTCTTGTCCAAGCATAGAAAGAAAAGCAAGTTAAAGCATATACTTGAACAACCCAAAATGCAAGTAAAGTGTTGTAGAAAAAATAATAAATCACAATTTTGACCCTCAAGATGATGGAATTTGACCAAAAACCATCAGAGCTCATTAAGCAATGAGTCTTTCTTAGAAGGTTGTTTCGGCATGAAAAACACTAGTCTTGCACCAAAAACTGAAACTGGAGAAAAATCTGCATAAAATCCAAAAAAAATACTCTAATTTCTACATATAATGTAGATCTATGTACCCTGCATCACAATGTTATGCAAGCAACTCAAGATAGTAGATATGCAATTCAAGGAACAATCTTGAGCATGTATGAGACAAGATACAAGCATAGCATATAGATGAGCAAAGATGGCAATTTTAAACAAGGCTAGAACTACATGTATATGAACTACTATTAGATGTTATCACAAGTTAGGACTACTAGTAGGATCTAGATCATAGCAAGAGATACCAAAAGATACACAAGGTAGAGCAAGCTATGATTATATGAAGAGATATATCCAAACAAAGAGATATGCAATTTTAGACGCATGAAAGGATATAACTCACATAGATATGCATCCTTACCATAAGATGATTACCCCTAAGAGCCTCAAGGTTGTATCAAAACAAGATATACACCTAGATAGATGTAGCAAGTTAGAGTACAACGGAAGCAATTTAAGATACAACTAAGAGATCCAAAGAGTTCATCATCAAAACCTGTAAAACAACTCAAAGCAAGTAATTGTAAGATATAGACATACCAATTTAGAGCAATTAGAGAGATAGAGTTGTAAGCAAGATAGGCAATTTAGAATATGGCAATATGCATATATAAAGGTACCAAATGAGAGTGCCAAAGAATAAGGATATTGGTTGAGAAAATCTTGTTGAGAGGGAAATTCTCATCCAATAAGCCAATTGTGTATTCTGTGCACAGTGTTATCGGTCGAGTTCTGCGCATTGACAACTCGACCGATGACAGCTGTTGGCAACACCCATCGGTTCCTGTCTGTCGAGTTTCAAGCAGGGAAAACTCGACTGACAGAGCAGCTGTCAAAAAGCACATATATTTCATAAAAACATATTTAAAGGTATGCTAAAAATACAAACCATATCCAAACATGTCTGAGCAAGTTAGTAATGCACTATAGAAGCATTAGAAACAGTTTTTGAGCAAGAGTGTGAAGAGAATCACAAAATACCACTTTTGACTCAAAAACCATATGTATAGTACACACCATCTTGGCAAAACAAGTTAGGATTCGTTATAAGAAAGAAAAACATTACCTTTGTTCTTACCATTCCTTTTTCCACTTGTTTTCACCTCATACACATCTCACCTTTCTTCTTTCATGTGGATTGACAAGTCAATTTGCAATTCAATATCTCAAGTCAATCCATTTGCAAGTACCTACAAGAAGAAAGATGAAATGGTCCCCAATCATGTTTTTGGGTCCGGAGGGATTAGCTTAGCAACCCAAGTCCTATTGCTCTTAGGTGCTTACCTAAAAGGACAACAAGTAGAATAATGACCAATTTCATTACAATAGTTGCATGTGCCCATAGTCTTGGAACTAGAGAATGCTCCATGGAAGATTGGAGGTCCTTTATATTTGTTGTTCCCTTGACTACTATTATACCCTAAACCATGTCTACCAATTTGTTTAGTAGTATGGTGTAGGATGTCATTAAGACTCTTTTTACCAACTAAGAATCTTTGCAAGGATGATCTCAAACTGTCGTTATCATGATTAAGAGAAGCAATAGTAGAAGACAAATTATTGATATTATCTCTAGCATGCAAAAGATCAATTTCTAAGCAAAGAGCTTTAGTTAAATAAGAATCTCTATCAATATGAAGAGCAGTAACATCATTCTCTCTATTTGTAGAACTAGAACAAGATTCATGCCCATTGATTTTAGCAAGCAAGGAGGCATTTTTCATTTCTAATTCATGCAAAACAAAATCTTTGTCCATGTTTTCAGATTTAAGAACATCAATATCATGCATGAGAGAATCCACAATTAAAGTATGCTCTTCATTAGAACTAGTCATAAGAGGTTAAGCTTCCAGAAATCTAATCTTATCAAGAAAACTAGCATTTTCAAGTTTAAGAGAGTCTACTTGGCTAAGACAGTCATTTTTATCATCAAGCAAGCAAGAATTAGCATGCTCAAGATCATCTAATTCTACATGCAAATTATCAACAATTTTAGCAAGCTTTTTCTTTTTCCTTTTAGAAGACTTAAGATAGGCACAAATATCATGAATAATAGAAATCAAAGATTCTTTATCTAAAGAGTTTAGATTTACCTCACTTGAGTCTTCACTTGTTGATGCTATAAGAGCAAAATGGCATTCTCCTTCATCACTAGAGTGTGAGCTTGATTCTTCACTTGAATCTTCACTTGAGCTTGAGTTGGAGGATCCACTTGAGCTTGATTGCCATTCCTTCTTGTGAAGATGGGTCTTTTTGCCTTGTCGGAAATCTTCCTTGTAGTGACCCTTCTTTCCACATGTGAATCACCGGATTGAGGAGGACTTGCCTTTGTAGAATTTACCCTTGGAGTACATGGCATCTTCTTTAGCTTGAGAGGATGGAGAGACTTGTTCCATGATAGCTTCAATTTGAGCCTTCATTTCAGCCTTCTTCATTCTCTTTAGCTCTTTCTTCTATTGTCTTTCTACTTCCTCCCTCTTGTCAAGTGTGGCTTCATGTGCTTGTAGATTTCCAATGAGCTATTCAATAGGAAATTCCCTAAGAGACCTTGCTTCTTGAATGGAAGCCACCTTGGGTTCCCATCTCTTGGGGAGAGTTCTAAGGATCTTTGAGTTGATCTCTCCACTAGACATAGGATGTCCTAGAAAATCAAGACCATTCACAATGGTGTCGAGCCTTTAGTACATGTTGGTTATGCTCTCCTCCTTTCCCATCTTGAAGTTCTCAAGCAGCCCTTTGAGCATGTAGACTTTGCTTTCCTTCACTTGATTTGTCCCTTCATAAGTGATGTAAAGCTTTCTCCATACCTCATAGGCTGTTTCACATGAAGAAATCCGGTTGAACTTGGTGGGGGTCATGGAGGCATATAGGATGTGCATGGCTCTAGCATTCAAGGTTGCTTTCATCAAGGTAGCTTCATCCCATTCTTCAATCTTTATCTTTGGTAGCATGTATGGGTTGTTCACCATTTGCCACATCTCAATACTTGATCCTTGAATGTAGAATTGAAGCCTTCTTCTCCAATAGAGGAAATTGATCCCATCAAAGATTGGAAAGCTGGTCGAGAATCTCCCTCCTAGGTAGTCACCCATCTTCTCCTACTTGTTGAAGTATGCTTGGAGAAGACCCGCTTTGATACCAATTGTTGGATCCTAGATGAGTGATTAGGTGCTCTAGTGGGGGGTGAATAGAGCTGAAAGTACTTAAACAAAATTTGTAAAATCTTCAAGATATATCTCAAGATAAGGTTGCTAAATAGGAAATTTGAGTGAAACTAACACATACATAGCAAGGGAGAGAGAGATTGAACATGCACCAATTAGACAAGCTATTTAGAGTGGTTCCACACTTCAAACTAGAAGTGTGTCAGTCCACTTGCCTAGAGAGGTCAACCTCTAGGACTTCCAAACTATTGCATTCTTATATTCATTCATAAGACTTACAATACATGACCAAACAAAGGACTTACCTATCCAATACAAAGAGTCTTCAATCTTACCAAGGACTTACCCACTTTGTAAGAGTCTTCAGCCTTCTCCAAGCACTTACCCACTCTTGCACAAGTCTTCAGACTTGCAGGAATTACCGACTCTTCTTGGATCTTCCGCCTTTGACTTCACCTTCACTCGGAGAAGCTTCCAACAAGGTCTTACCCACTTGAGCAAGGAGTCTTCTGCCTTCACCAAGGGCTTACCCACTCTAGCTCCAAGTCTTCATCCTTGATCTTCACCAAGGGACTCCTTCCCTTGTTCTTCTTCACCTCTCTTATATAAGAGAGAGAACCTTCATCTTCATGATTGAAAAGATAGAAAGGGAGGTGGTAGAAGTGAGAGCCTCACAAGATATACATGTAGGACTAGCTCTCTTACAGATTTCCTACTCAATCTAATGGATGTAGCAAGTGATTAAGCTTAGAGAGAGAGAGGAGGTTGTAGGAAGCACTCAGCTATAGAATAGGAACCTCACATAGAGTTTGCAATGAATGCTCAACCTTGGAATGAAGCCCAAGGGGTCCTATTTATAGTTGGGGATGCCTCTTAGCCTTTGGGAACACTTGTGAACAAAAACTAGCCATTTTGTGGCTTGCAACGGATCTATTTTCACTTTTTGCAACTCCACAACGGCTAGAAGCACTTTTCTGCACTTTTTCGTACAGTGCAATCGGTCGAGTTTCTATAAAGGTAACTCGACCGATAGAGTAAAAGACAAAGCCGATATTCAGACCATCGGTCGAGTTTGTCCTGAGGAAACTCATCCCACCAATGAAAATCGATTTGGTCAATTACTCCATCGGTCGAGTTCTGTGTAAACACAGCTCGACCGATGCAATCTCCAGAAAATTGATCAAGGATGATTGGTCGAGTTTTCAGGCTGGGAAACTCGACCGACAAAGTGTATGTAATCAATTTTCAAAGTTGCATCTAAATTTCTCTAATATTCGATCTAAGTGTTCCTGATATTTTTCTAATCTTAATTACAAGTCATACAATCATTACAAGTGATTTACAACATGATTCTAATGGATATACATCATATTACAAAAACGTGCACTTGTATGACTTTGACTTGTCTTTTCTCCAATTTGATATGCGTAAGTTGGGGCATTTGGAGTGTGTCTATACCTAATCTGAAATCACTCAAGTAGAGACATTAGACACCAATATGTGGAATGGTTAGTCATCAACAAAACACGGGTTTAGTCAATTTAGATGTGAGTCAACATTGACCTAATTGACCTTGAGTCAACAGTTCCAACCTCACAAAGCATCTAAGAAGTTGTTCATTGTAATGTTGATCCTTACAGGTTGATTCACATGTGTTGTTGTGTGATATTCATAAGACCTTAGGTGGACCATAATCGTTTGTGGATCCAAATGATTATAATAGTATGGCCATAATTGATGTTTTTGTGTTTATGATTGCATGTCTATCATTTATGATTGTGGATAAAGTAGTATGTGATACGTACTATAAGTATGTGGTGTTTGGATATGCATATGTATTAATAAAACCCCTAAATTAATTATATTAAGTTTTAGTTTCATTACATAAAGCAACACACATGAAAATCTTGATCGACTATGTCTGGGCATGCCTCCGCATGGTACAATGTCTATCTCGTGGAAGTGTGATGGTGGGTGTGTGGGTCTTCCTCTATAGGGTGCACATTCATCATGTTGACTTATGGGTTGGACTTAAATAGGGAACCTTGACATGATCAAGTATCCCGAGGCACAAAGATGCATTATGGCAAGGATTTTTGGATGATCATCTATCTAAGAGTTGCATATGATGCAATTGGCAAAAGTTGTCTACCTTAGTATTTGGTCTTTGACGTTGGCGTTGGCTGGGCATTGATCCAACTAGTTTTGATCTTAGATCACTAGAAGGTTGTACACTCTAATCTTCCAAGTTGGTAGTAATGGCTATCAATTTGAATAAAATAGTGGGAGCATAATTAATTAAAGGCCAAATTAATATCGTTTATCAAATATTTACAAGTCAAAATGTTTTGGACTAAATGCAAACTTTTTCTTTTGTTGCAATCAAATGGCACACATCACTCACACATTCTCATTGTGATCGGTTCTTAAGAAGGAAAAATTTATCAGAATCAACTTTTAGGACTGGTTTAGGATGCTGAGAATGGTTCTCACATAGGAGCGTAAGCTCTATGTCCTTGAAACACCAGAGCCAGTGGAACCCGCCTCAAGTGTGCCCAAGGCTGAAAAGGATGCTTACAAGAAGAACCTTGATGACGTCGTGGATGTCAAGTGCCTGATGTTGTTCTGTATGAGGTATGAGTTGCAAGAGTAGCATGAGAACATGAATGTCATGGAGATGGTAATACATCTCAAGAACATGTATTTGCATCAAGCAAGACAAGAGATATATGATGTCTCCAAGGATTCGTTCAGAAGCAAGATGAAAGAGGGAGAGTCAGTTGGCACTGATATGCTCACTTTGATTGGGTACGTGGAAAGCCTATCCAAGCAGGGATTTCCCCTAGGTCAAGAGTTGGCCACTGATTTGATTCTGTAATCGTTGCCTGAATCATATACATTTTGTCATGAACAATCTTGATAAGACATTGTCAGAATTGTTAGGCATGTTGAGGACAGCTGAAGCACAAATGAAGAAAGACAAGCCCATGTTTTTGATGATAATCAGCAGGACAAAGGGAAAGTCAAAAGGCAAAGGTAAGGATAAGAAAGGTTCTAAATTTGGGCATAAGCCAAAGTCATCCGTGCTCAAAGCTAAAGGTGGCATTTCCAAAGAAGGCAGTTGTCACCATTGTCACGAGGCTAGAGATTGGAAAAGAAATTGTCCTCTCTACCTGGAGGAACTGAGGTAGAAGAATCAGGAGATACAAATCTCCACTTTAGGTATATACATTATTGAGATAAACTTAAATACTTCTTCATCATGGGTACTGGATACCGCATGTGGATCTAACATATGTTCAAATATACATGATCTAATAAGAAGTAAGAATTAACAAAAGGGCCAAGTCGAGTTGTGGGTTTCTAATAGAGTAAGAGTTGCGGAAACTGCAATTGGAGTTATTAGTTTATCTTTTCCAATGGGCCTTTAATAGAATTAGAAAATTACTATTATGTACCTACCATTAATAGAAATATTATTTCTATATCTTGTATGGACAAGAGTGGATTTAAATTTTACATTAAGAATGGAACGATTTCTATTTCTAAAGATGAGATATTTTATGGCAATGCCCCTATGTCTTATGGTATCTACTTGTTAGAACTTGAGACTAGCGTATAGAGTGTAAATACTAAAAGGCTAAAACTTGACAACTCAAACAAAACATTCTTATGGCATTGTCGTCTTGTGCACATAAAATAGAAGCGCATATCTTGACTCCATCAGGATGGTTATCTAGACTATTTTGATTTTGAATCATTAGAGACATGTGAGGCTTGTTTATTAGGCAATATGACCAAGACTCCTTTCACTGGATACAGTGAGAGATCCAGTGATCTGCTAGGGCTCATACATATCGATGTATGTGGACCTTTTAGATCAAATGCTAGAGGTGGGTATCAATACTTCATTACTTTCACTGATGACCTCGGTAGGTATGGCTATGTATATCTTATGAAATACATGGCAGAAACTCTTGAAATGTTCAAGACTTTCATGAATGTAGTAAAGAAGAAACTTGGTAAGATTATTAAAGCACTTTGATTAGATTGAGGTGGTGAATACTTAAGCTAAGAGTTTGAGGGCCTTCTGAGAGACTGTGGTATTATATCACAATGGACTCCACCTGGTACACCACAACATAATGGTGTTTCAGAAAGAAGGAATCATACATTATTAGACATGGTAAGATCAATGATGAGTTCATCCAAACTTCCAATATCATTATGGGGATATTCTCTTGAAACCGCATTGTTTACACTTAATCATGTACCTTCCAAATTGATTCAAAAGACACCATATGAGATATGGAATGGGAATCGTCCCAGTTTGTCTATGTTAAAGATTTGGGGTTGTGAAGCTTATGTCAGGAAACAATTTCCTAAATATCTTGGACCCAAATTTGATAAATGCTATTTTGTTGGATACCCCAAGCAAACTCGGGGATATTACTTCTACACACCAACTAACAACAAAGTGTTTGTTTCTAGGATTAATGTATTTCTTAAAAAGGAATGTATTTCCAAAGGAATTAGTGGGAGTAATGTATAGCTCGAAGAAGTTCGAGATCAACAAGAAAGTCGAGAAACTGAAGAGGTACATAAGGAACATGAAGATTCACAAACTGTTGTGGAATTTCAAGTTTCAAGTGTAACACAGGAACCTTGTAGGTCTAGTAGGACATGACTTGAGCCTGAGAGATTTCGATCCCTCGTGACTCAAGATAGTGACAAAATGGGCATAGAAGATGAACCAACTTCCTAACTAGAACTACTAAGGGACCAAAATCTAAGAAATGGCTCAAAGCCATGAGATATGAGATGGAATCCATGTACACCAATAAGGTATGGACCTTGGTGGATCCACCCGAAGGGGTAAAACCCATAGGGTGTAAGTGGGTCTTCAAGAAGAAGACTGACATGGATGGAAATGTTCAAACCTATAAAGGTAGATTGGTTACAAAAGGATTTCGTCAAATTCAAGGTGTTGATTATGACGAGACCTTCTCACCAATTTCCATGGTTAAATCCATTAGGATCATTCTTTCCATTGCATCTTATCATGACTATGAGATTTGGTAGATGGATGTTAAAACAACATTCCTTAATGGGAATTTACTCGAGGATATGTACATGACACAACCTAGGGGTTTTATCAATCTGAAGGAAGTCAATAAAGTTTGTAAGATACAAAGGTCAATCTATGGATCGAAGCAAGCATCTCAGAGATGGAATCTACATTTTGACAAAGTCATAAAAAAGTTTGGCTTTAGTCAAAATGAATATGAACCTTGTGTTTACAAAAAGGTTAGTGGGAGCACAATCCTATTTCTCATATTGTATGTGGATGACATACTATTGATGGGAAATGAAATCCATACTCTTCAGACAATAAAAGGTTGGCTAGGGAAGACCTTCTCTATGAAGTATTTAGGCAAAGCATCCTATATACTAGGAAATAAGATCTATAGAGATAGATCTAGAAGGCTTCTAGGCCTAAGCCAGAGCACATACATTGATAAGGTGCTAAAGAGGTTTAGCATGGAGGGTTCTAAGAGAGGTAACTTGCCCATGTCCTAGTTCATGTGATGAACAGGCATGCATGAGTAAGATTCCATATGCATCAGCAATTGGATCTATCATGTACACAATTTTATGTACTCGTCCTGATGTGTTGTATGCTTTGAGCATGATGAGCTTGTATCAGTCAGATCTAGGTGAATGTTACTGGACAGATGTAAAGAACATCCTAAAGTACTTGAGAAGGACTAAGGATCAATTCTTGGTATATAGTGGTGAGGAAGAGCTCATGGTAAAGGGTTACACCGATGCTAGCTTCCAAACTGACAAAGATGACTATAGATCACAATCTAGATTTGTGTTTTTCCTGAACAATGGAGTTGTGAGATGGAAGAGTTCCAAGTAAGAGATGGTTGTGGATTATACAACTGAGGCCAAATATATTGCCGCATCTAATGCTACAAAGGAAGTAGTGTGGGTCAAGAAGTTCATTTCTGAACTTGGAGTGGTTCCAAGTGTTTGTGATGCAACTGAGTTGTTTTGCGACAACAACAGTGCAAATGCACAAGCTAAAGAACACATATTGCACCAACATTCCAAATATATTCTATGGCATTTCCATCTCATATGAAAGATCATACAGTAAGGAGATGTGAATATTTGCAAAGTATCTATAGAAAGCAATGTGACTGACCCTCTCACAAAAGCACTTTCATAATAGAAACATGGCAGACATGTTTGATCACTTGGATTGAGATTCATGAGTGATTGGGAATAAGTGAAAGTGGGAGTCTATTGGTATGTATGCCCATAAAGACTATAATTTGATGATTGTAATGGGATACTATGTAAATGATTTGTAATACAATATTTATCATATCAATAAAGGAAAGTTTCCAATATATATGTTTGTATTTAATATTGTGATATGACCACAAAACTTATAGATGTCTACAGAATAATATACTCAATGACATATGTCTTAGGGTTGATGACCTGAATAGTGAGATCATATGTATGCTAAGAGTATGTATTCTTGTTTTGACCTAATCATTTGTTGTGGTATAAATATCCATATACATCAATAATACATAAGATTAGAATGTATTTGGTTGATGGAAGAATCTCATTATCCTTGATATGGAGATATCAAACCAAATACATAGATACTTATTAGAGAACAATGTATCAAACAGACCCACCTTGAGAGTGACACATGGTTACCATGATTGGTAGTTAGAGTCACATCTCATAGTGATGGTGGTGATTGTGGTTTGTAGACTTGAATTCATTGCACTTATCACATGTCATTCAGTGTACTTTGACATCATCCACTGTGGTCTTGAATAAGGATTACCATAAAGATGGTGTTTGGGTGCACTGTGACACATGGGGATGATTGTGAGAGATGTAGATGGAATTTGTCCTTCCTATAGAAGTTTGATATTCTGGCCACTTGATAAGCGAGACTGAGAAATGCATGGCCATGCTGATGTGAGTCAATATGTGATATTGAGATTACATATATCTCAAACAGTCTGCTCTAGTTCAAGGAACATGGATTGAATGTTGAAGAGTATGATATTTCCATGACTCGAGTTCAATCCAAATATCAGCGACAAAGGAACTATACAATCATGGTAACACCAATCATGAATGATAGGTTACGATGTTCTCCAACTTCTCCAACTACTTAGGTGGAAATGAAGTCTTGCAAGATACCAAGCATTGCTTATAAAATCATAATATGATTTTGGATATCACTGCCAACGTAATTTGGAGTCTATCGGGTCACATGCATAGGATGTGTTGGAATAGGAGTATAATTGTGGATTTTATTAGAATTTTTTTGAATCACATTGATTACTAAAATGTTTATGTAATCCATTAGAATAGTAATGGAATATGTTAAAATGTTTGAGCCAATTAATTAGAGTGAATGACTCTAAGTGCAAGTGGGAGTCTATTGGTATGCATGCCCATAGAGCCATCCCAAGTGATTGCATGGAGTCAGGTATTAATTTATCAATTAATATGATTAATTAGTTAATTAATTAATTCCAAAATATTCTAATTAATCCACGAGCATTTTAATTAACATAGTCTTTCTATTTACCAAAGGATTTAGGAAACCCTACTTCCTTTCGTATGACATTTAAAGGGGCTTGACAGCCGATGTCTTCACAAGACATTAAGAGAGGCTTTTCAGTTTATGCTCACGTACATAAAACCTAGCCATAACCATCCTCATGAGAGAAAGGAGAGAACCACGATGCTAGCACATCATCGTACATAGGCTACTCCTTCCTACCGGCTTAGGAAGCCCGACATGGAGTTTCAGTCCATCTGTGTGGATTAAGTAGAGACACAGACACTGTGACGCCTACGTTTAGAGGATGTCAACGACCGTCCATATGCACTACGAGTGGCGCATATCACTGCATGAAAGGAGTGCCACCGAATCTTCCCCTCGAAGCATTCGGCATATGAGAGAGAAGTATCATCTGTGTAAGCTAGGAGTGTTGCACACCATCATGTAGCGGGACGTCACCGGACTTGCTCTACAACAAGGTATATCCCATGAACACTCTTTCTGAATATGCTATTTTTGACGATATCTTGTTGCAGGTTGTGTGAAAATATATTTTATTTTGTTGCTTCCTTCACGCATATTTCCTCCACAAAACCCAACATGTTCATGCCTTGAAGTTTTGGAGGCACTATTTGTATGGAGAGATGTAAAGAAGTGCTAAAACACCCCTTTACTAATAATGGTGAGTAAAAGACCAATGAATAGCAGCAAAATTTAAAACATTGACTATATTCAATTTCATAAAAATGTACATCAAAATATCCCAGTAAGGGTTAATGAACTTATCCCAAAAGGATCTAAGATAGAGGGAAACTAAACTACATCAATCTGTCTCCAAGAAACAACTTAAGGGATAGGTCCAAGATGAAAGGATGAACTCCTTCTCCTAATCTTAGTCTAGTCTACAATGCTCTTGTTGTGCACTCAGATCCTAAACCTGGGTAGTTGGGATCACCCAGCAAGAGGAGAAATAAAGTATGTATCAATCGGGGAATAATCACAAAGCATAAATACAATTGATAACATGGGGTAAAGACTTAACTATGCTAAAGAGAGTCAAGAGTATGATGCATTTAACAAATAAGAATTATTCCAATTCAAATAACAATAAAGTTGCATGCATGAATATTAATATGACTACAATAACCAGTATAGGGCTAAGACACATACCTAACCTCAATCAATAGGTGAGGGAGAGTAAAAAATTCCCAAACACACACACACACACACACATATATATATATATATATATATATATATATATATAAGTGGGGAGAGTAAACACATTCCCTGGGAAAAATAAGACATGCCCAACTATGGGTGGTTGTACATAAGTACACTACATTAGCTATCTAGTCAATAATTCATCATGCTATAAAAAGAGTCATATGGTAGATTAAATAAATGAAATATTGCATAGGGGTCAATCCCCAAGAAATAATTGTAGAAAATGTGCCAAAAGAAGACAATGAAAAATATCAAAGGCTAATCATATGCCTCATTAGGAATATTAGGGTTGGATTTTGAAATACCCAATTAAAGACTGAAGAAATGCACATACTCACATATGCACATAAGCACATATACATACATAAATAGGATTGCACATACCTCATTGTAGATTCCTAGTCATCACTTTTATCACTAAGTTGATCCCAAGACCACTTTAACCTAATTACAAGTTATACCACATGTGTTAGGGTTTTATAAAACATAAAGCGTAAGAAACCCTAATTTTGGACATTCTAAGAAACCTTCCATTTAGGACTCAAAAACTAGACCAATCGATCATTTAGATTCTCCTGATTAATAAAACATATTTGATTACTAAATTTGGAGTTAACATGAATTAGTTATCAATTTAGAGCTTTTTATAAAAATAGGATAGTGTTTCTAATAAACATTAGAATAGGGAGGCAGAACCGACAAGAAAATCCTAAAATCAGATTCCTTGTGAAAATTGCTCTCCAATGACTATTTATACGCATTTTTCTGATAAGGTATCGATTTACTATGAATTTTATAAAACTGACCAATGAAAATTAAAATAAAAGCCATGTGTACTATCTTACTCAGTGGGCAATTGGATTCGGGCCCAGTGTTGATGTGGTCCAATGGGATCCATCCAATCTGGCTTAAATAGTCAAAAGATGAGTGTCACAGGAAAAGAAAAAGAACATTGAAATATTGTAACTACCCATGCAAGTAAAATTGTACTACAACCATGGCAGGGGTACCAAGGTCAATCGTCGACCTGATACCTTCCCCTCCTCACTGATGCTCGAGCAGACAGCTATGGAGATGAGACTCCCTTTGGGCTGGTGAAGTGAGCAGGGGCTTGGGAAAGAGATAAAGCTCATTTGAGATTCCTGATTTCCTCTCTAGGCCATTGAGCTAAAGCTCGGGCTCACAACATCCCTGATAAGAGGATTGCCGATCGAGGCATGGTTGGCTATTGTCGGGAAGCCAATAGTATAGGGGAAAATTGCTAGGAGTCCACCATGAGAGCATGACAAGAAAAATCGGTGAGTAGAGATAGGGGGATCACTCAAGAGTCCTATCAAACATGTTTGAAGCAAAACCGGGGCCAGGGAGGCATTGAGGAAATTAGCGCTGAAGGAGGCATGTACTGACCCCTATAGTGTACAACCATTGGGTAAACATCAGGCAACATTGGCGATTGAGAGATGACTGTTGGGGTTCAAGGAAGCTTACCGGTGATCCAATTTCATCTGAGGTCGCCTGGAGATCCAGGGCGAGGTCTGCATTGCTAAAGAAGGAGGAGGAGCAGGTCGGGGACCTTTGGGTCAGTTTAGGGAAAATTAAAGGAGGAGGAACAAAGGTGGGAGTCTTGAGATGTTTTCAAGTGGGTTATATAGGAAAGAGGAAAGCTAATGGACCATCTGTAACTCACGGCGACGAGGGGTGTGAGAGCCCAGATTGGGTGTTTCGTCCATATCCCAGGTTAGAAGAAGAATTAGGGCTTGCTAGATTCGGAATGGCTTCATGAATTTAGTGATAAAGGAATCATTTTGATTCATAAATAGAAGAGTGAGAATGGGATAGGCAAAGATAAGCATGTGAAATGACTTCTTATTTGTGTATTGACTGAGGAAGGTGACAAGGATATAGTCGTTGGATGAGATATTAGATCTTAGATGATTAAATGCAGATCGTCGGATGGTGCATGTAAAAGGAAATTGAAAGCAATGTGACGTGTGATAGGAAATAATCGAGACTTGGTTAAATATGTCACATTAATAAAATAATAATCAAACCTAAATCAAACTATAATCAATTCTTATTTAATTCATTTAAGTGTTCAAACATTGACTAAATAACCTCAAATTTAGACCATAAACTAAATTTATGGTCTAGAATATTCTTATACACTTGGATTTTAGTTTTGCACATGTTTTGGCCCTTAATTCTAATATTGGCCATTAATGCATATATTAATGTATAAAAGGGTGAGTTAACTTGAAAAGGCTTTTCTAATAAAATCTTTAAGTACAAATTTGAGATATACATCATATGTTAATTTCAAGAGTCATATCTCACCACATTATTCTCTTTTATGCTATAATTCCATCCAGGAGGAGAGAGAAAAGAAAAAAGGCTTATTATTCACATTAACTAACTCAAAAGCACAGTATCTCTTATTTCTTATCCCAAAAGGCCATAGAAACACTAAATTAATATAATCTACTGATTATTTCTCATTAGTGGTCATTTTGCATTTTAGACTCTAATTAAAACACTAATTGAGGCATTTTTGCATAAACCCATATGTTGGCATCAATGTGAAACAATTATATTCCAAACCACTAAATATTACTCAATTTCAACATTGAGGACAAAGAAGATAGAGAAGGTAGGAATATTTAGGAAAAAGGCCAAAAAGGATATAAAGGGAGGGAAAAGATTGAAAATGGGTTAAATTACAAATAAACCCAAGTTTTGGTATGTTATAAGAGAAGTGTCAGATGTTCACCGACCACAAGAACCTTTAATATATCTTCTTGAAATAGGAGTTGAATGTGTAGTAGAGGAGATGGATGGAACTGATCAAGCACTAGGACTATACACTAGACTACCATCCAGGGAAGGCGAACATGGTGGTTGATGCATTGAGTAGGAAGTCATCTTCGTCATCATATACAAACAAGTCATAGTTGCATTCCTTGGTATGTCATAAGTGAGACATGTTGGAGTCGCTTCATCATATGAACATGAAGTTGGAGGTTTCCTTGCTAATAGGGTTTTTGGCATAATTATAGGTTAAGCCGAGATTGATGCAGTAGATCAGAGATGCTCACAAGAATGATACTGTGATGTATTATATGAGGTCAGAGTTTGGCAAAGAGAAGCGTGATGGCTTCCATGAGTCTAAGGATGGGATAGTGTGCTTTCACAATAGGATACTAGTTCCAGATGTTGATGGCTTGAGGAAGATGGTTCTTGAGGAGGCTCATTCCTCGATGTATGTGATGCATCCTGGAGGTACCAAGATGTACCATAACCTGAAGGATTGGTACTAGTGGCCAGGTATGATGTGTGACGTGGCAAAGTTTGTTCCTAAGTGTCCAGTTTGTCAGTGGGTGAAGGAAGAGCATAAGAAGCTGGAAGGAACTTTACATCTTTGCTAATACAGTAGTGGAAATGGGATCATATCACTATGGACTTTGTGGTTGGTATTCATAGGACAACCAAAGTTCATGATTCCATTTGGGTAATAGTTGATAGGTTGACCAAGTCAGCTTACTTATTGCTAGTCAAGACAACATATATAATAGAGAAGTTGGTACAAATATACATGGATGAGATAGTTTGTCTACATGGTAGTCCAGTTACCATAGTATTTGATAGAGATCCATAATTCATGAGTAGGTTTTGCGAATGCATGCATACAACTATGGGACACAACTGACGTTTAGCACAACTTTCCACCCACAAACAGATGGTCAGTTAGAGAGGACCATTCAAACTTTAGAGGATCTTTTGATATCTTGCATTCTATAGTTTCTTTGAAGTTGGGACATCCATATGAGTTTGATTGAGTTTCCTACAACAACAATTATCAGAGGAATATAGACAAGGCATCGTATGAGGCATTGTATGGTAGTCATTGTCGGTCACCGCTTTGTTCGTATGAGATAGGAGAGTATCAAATTTTGGGTCCTGGGTTAGTGCAGTAGATGATAGAGAAGATCAAGTTGATACAACAATAGTTGAAAGCATCCCAAGATAGACAGAAGTTGTATGACAATAACTACAACTAATCATTGGAGTTCTAAGTTGGAGACCGTGTGTATCATAAGGTTTCTCCTTTGAAGGGTGTGTTGAGGTTTGGTAAGAAGGGTATGTTGGCTCCTAGGTAAATTGGACCATACCCTATTTTGTCCTGTGTTGTGAAGGTGGCATACAAGCTCGAGTTACCACCATAGTTGCATCATGTATTCCAGGTACAGAGCATACATTGCAACTGGTGGATGTTGAGTGGGATGAGGATGTTTCTTATGTTGAGGGTATTGCATTGATCCTGGATAGAAGAGTGAATAAGTTGAAGAAGAACTATATAGTCTTAGTTAAGGTTTGTTGGCATCATAGTGGTGTGGAGGAATCCATATGGGAGTTATAGGATGATATTCATAGGAAGTACCCATATTTGTTCACGTAGGATTTCAGGGGTGAAATCATTGTTTGGAGTTTATGGTTGTAAGACCCCTGACTTTGGTTAATAGTTAAACATGATTTATTACCTTAAATGCATGCTTTAAATATTAATTAAACCATAATATGTGTTTTCATATCATGTAACAAGCTTACGTTTCAAGTTTGGTCCAATTTAGACACTATTTGAGCAAGTTATGACATTTTTTTCTTGTTTTGGGATTTTCTACAATTTACGCATATCTAAGGTTTTTCTTGTAATTTCTCACATACGTTTTGTTCCTCACATGTTTTCGTACCATTTTTGAGTTGGTGGTACCTTGGGGCACCAAGATGCACCTTGGCTTGATGGTGAGATCTACCTAGTGTTGAGTTAGGGTTTTTCCCTCATGGATGAGCTACCTTGAGGGCCAAAACTCAATGGTTACCCTTGGTTTATGGGATTCGATGGTGTTGGGATCTGATGGCGGGTCCTTGGTCATCTTTAGAGGTGTTATGGTTGATGTTTCCTCTCTTGGAGCTCCTTGGGTTGGTGGTTCACCTAGGAAGGTACTACAGCTGATGGTTTTGACCCTTGTGACCTATGGTGCAACCACCTATGGTCACCATGATTTGAAACACAATGGCCACCCTATAAGGCCAAGATTCGATGGCCCTACAGAATCCACAACTAATGAATCTGCTTCTTTCATGGACGTGATGTCCCAAGGCCATGGACACATGGCAAGCATGGTAAGACACCTTAACTCTCCCTCCTCTCTCACCCATAGCTTCTTAAACCTTTCCCCTTCCATGAAAACAAACCCTTTGGATCCCCTTTCTATTTCTTGATGTCTATAAATTCGCCCCCCTTGCTTTTTGGAGAATAATGAGTCATAGGTAGAAGAAGGTGGCCAATTTATCTTGCATGTCCACCTAAGGTTCATATCTACCATGAGCTTGTATAGCTTTCTTAGCTTGTTCTTGACCTAAGCAAGCAAGCTTTCCCTCTTTCCCTTGGTTTTCTTTTATGCCCTACCTTCTTCTCTCTTCTATTTCATTATGGCCATGTTGTTTCATGGTGGATCATGTTCTAGAGCTTAAATAACATCTCTTTCTTGATTCTTTGACCTTGGGTTTGCTTCCTTTGTTAGAGAAGGGGCTAGCTTGGCCATGTGGAGTGCTCAATCTAGGGTTTCTAACTCCTTTCCTCGAGCTAACTTTTTGTTTGGATCTTCTTCTTAAACATAGAGGTGAGTCATATAACTTTCTCCATGTTTATTTCTTAATCCTAGCTTGCATGTAAAAGATCTTGCTTAAAAATGAAGTTTGAAGTATAAAGATGTTATCTTTGCCTAGGGTTTATGATTAGATGGCAGTTCTTAAGTGGTTTATCCTCTTGGATGTACCCTAAACCTTGTGCAAAAACCTACCTTGGTAGAGTAATCTCTATACCTTTCTTGCATACAGACAAATGATGGTTTTGGCTCTCAAATGATGCTCATGACTTAGGGTTTTTTAGTTGTTTTACCTTCTTGTTTTGCAAACTGATGGTTTTTTTTATAGGTGTTCTTTTCTTGTCTTTCTTTTCCCAATCGATGGTCTTTACTTGTCTTGTGTTTTGGACTCTCAATGTTGATGGTTTTAGTTCCCCTTTATGTAATGGACTCGATGGTTTTCTTCCCCATCTCATCTGATGGTTTTTACTTGAAGTTTGAAGCTTGTTTCACCACCTATTAACAACAACTGATGGTTACATTGGGTTCCACACTTGATAGTGTCTACCAATGGCCTTAGTGGGTTGATGATTCATCAACGATCAGTTTCCCTGACTTTATGGTTCATCTACCAATTGTTTCCCTAACTCAATGGTTCATCAACCAATGGTTTCCCTAACATGATGGTTCATCAATCAATGGTTTCCCTTATTCAATGGTTCATCAACCAATGGTTTCCCTGACTCAATGGTTCATCAACCAATGGTTTCCATGACTTGGTGGTTCATCAACTAATGGTTGGACTAGGTCAATGGTTCATCAATCATGGTTGGACTGGGTCGATGGTTCATCAACCAATGATTGGACTGGGTCAATGGTTCAACAACCAATGGTTACCCTTCTTTCAAAGTTCATGGTCTTTGTTCCTTACAACTCGATGGTTTTATTAGACATATGGTTTGAGTTTTTACTTGTATTACATCCAATGGTTTTTCTTATCCAACATCTGATGGTTTTATGTGAAACTCATGGTTTGATGGCTTGGTTTTGATAATTTAGATTCAATGTTTTTGTGCCCATAACTTTGTAGTCTTACCTTTTCCCTCATATGAATGAAAACTAATAGTCACAATAATGAGATGATGTGTAACACTGAACTATCTTTTCTTATTTCACCTAACCCTAATACAAATAATTGTTGATGGTTAGTCAAACTTAGCCTCCCTGTGAGATTTGTATGATGATGTTCTCTCAATGTTGTTGTAGCCCTAACATGTTATATAAACATCATAATATTATTAGTGTAATGTTATGCTAAACATGTGTATCATGAGTATGGTGATGGTCTGTTGAACCTTGTGATAATGTGTGGAAAGATAATGATGACTTGCAACTGATTATGAGGATGTTCTTATGACCTTTGGGCATGTCTTCATCCCTAATGGAGTTTGATCCTCTTCATGATGTGACAAGGACTGGAATTTTATGATGATGTGATATGATATATGCCTCATATGTTTTATATCTTATGAAGTTGATATGCATCAATGCTTGCTAGAAATCAATGAGGGTTTGTATGTCTACTTGTTTGATGCAGACTTAACTAACCAAATTGGCATTAACTAATCAAGTGAAACCCTACTTATGTAGTGCCTTGTGCCATAGATCCATTCTAGTGCCAGGACTAGTTGTATGATGAAACAAGTATTCCTATAATGGAAGCTTAGGGTCATATACGATTGAGTACACTCATGTTTACAAGAATGGTTGCAGTTAAACCTTGGCAGGATAACGGTCGAGATGGTATCTCAGATAATATGATTCAATATATATAATGTGATTGAGGACAGTTGTGGTTGTACCTTGGATGATAGGGTTTTTATACCCTAGTTTCACTAGTTTCGTGACCTTTATAAGGAAGGACTAGGTTGTTTACTAGTGTTGTGACCTATATACCAAGGGAGGACTAGGCTTTTTTATAGCTTGACCTTATGTGTCGCTATGGCAGACTCGTACAGACTAAGGGTGGATGAGATCTTAGGATTTTAGTTCTCCTAGATCTTGTACGGAACTACTTTTGACTTAGCAGTGGTCAGTTGGAATTTGAGTGGTATACTTCAAATTCCACGGGGCTTAATTATAGACATAATCAACTGTTTAGTATATATGCTAGGGTTAAATATGCTTCACATTTTTTGTTAACCCTTGCCTTGTTTCTTATAATTCTTAGTTGTTATATTATGCAACTTCCTAGATGATGATAGTTCTACCTGTTCCTTGAGATATCGTGTTAAGCAAGCTTGTTGTTAGACTATTGTGTAGTCTGCTATATTTTCTTAACATTCTCAATTTGCTTAATCTAGTTCAATAATATGACCTTCTATATCAATATTCATTTTATGAGTTATATCTCTCGCTAGGAAACGGGTCTCACCTTGTGGGTCACCACATCTTTTTATGTGTTTGTCAGTGTCATGGTCAGGTTTATGGAGGACAAGAGGAGCAACTCAGATAGCAGTAGAAGCAGAAGGTTTGTTAGTAGTTAGTAGAGTCCTAGAGTCATCCATGTACTCTCAGGTCTGGGCGGGGGTGGTTTGTAGATGATATGTATATCGACTCAAGTTTTGGTAGTATTACAATGTTTTTATGGCATGTATATGTGGAATACATCTTTTATATACATGTTGTGGCTAAGGCTACTAGACAAATATGTAAATAGCTGGTATGGTATATGCTTATATGCATGTTTTTGGATTTATATGAAAGTTTATGGACATGTTTTCAATGTTTAAATAGATTTTAATTTACCCTCTTTTCTGGTTATGTGATTTGTTTAGCAGTTGATCGCATGTTTTGTTTTGAGTAATTTCATTTAGCATGATGGGGCATCACAGATCGCATCTCCCTCCAATCATTTTTTCCACTAAAATAAAGGGGTTAGTGTTAGTATGTATGTCAAGAGAGTCAATCATGTGATGATTGTAATGTTGCATGTTGCAATTGATTTGATATTAATAGAAGGCAATTCCATTTATTATTCAGTGATGTGATAATGATATAACATAATAAATGTCTAAAGAATGATGTTACTCAATGACATATATCTTCAGGTTGAGGACCAGAACAATGATATCATATAAATGATAAGATTACAACATTCTTGTTGTGTCCCTAGTCAAATATACGTTGCAAGCAAAATCAAAAATAGTAATACACAAGACTAGAGTGTGTGTTGGTAGATGACTAAATCTCATCAATCGTGATATGTGATTGTTGGTAACGTATGCCCAGAGAGCCAATCATATGATGATTGACATGGCACAAACCATAAAGGATTTGATTAATATTAATAAAGGCAAGCTTCCACTTCATTCTGTTTCATTCAAATGTGAGGTAATGAGGAAACATTATGAATGTCTAAAGAATGATAGTACTCAATGATGTATGTTTTCAAGTGCGTGACTTGGAGAATGAGATCATACAAATTCTAAGAGTATGTACATTCTTTTTTATGTCCCTAGTTGGTTTTTACTATGGAAGGTAGATGGATACTGACACGAATTTACCGTGCGTAGAACGCAAGTGCACGTGTCAGAGTAATATAGGCCTTGTGAGGCCCGAGTCGAACACATGGACACTGAACTATCGGTAGACTACTACTAACTGTTCGCAATCAGCTAGACCGGTTAAACAGGTTTTGAGAATTGATTGAAAAAGAAAATAAAATAAAAATAAAACATAGCAATCGATTAAATGTTTAGTTTAATCAATTTAAATGAGAATCTTTAGGATTGTGGTTTCACTGTGGGTTCTCATTGTATTTATTTCTATATAGTTAATCAAATTCATCTCTCATTCCGAGTAGTGGCCTATAGTCAGAATTGTCCACTGTCGTGATACAATTCACTACCTACGTCTAGGTCGGTTCCACCATCGTAGTAACCTATACCCTAAACTAGGTGCATTAGCAACAACCTCTGGGTTTCCACCATTAACCGTACATCACCTTATTCAAGGGATTTGTTAATTAATGTGAATTTCATCTCTTTTCAACCGTTAATTCTTCTTTCAAAGCAATTAAAGGTATTAGATTATCATTAGGGTGATCAGTCATAATGATATAATGGAGAAAATGAAATCATACCATGAATTTAAGAGACAAAATATGAATCACTATGATAAAAACGTTATACAACGATTACTCGGGCTACTCCCGGTCCTAAAGACAAAGGGGATTAGCCCCGCATGTTCATCTCAGAGCAAGACATGGTGGAAGAAAGGGAAAACATAGAGAAAAACGTGGATAAAGTGATGTAAACCCCTAAACGGAGAAGATCCAAGCATTCCTCGACGTAGAGTACGTGATCTACAGCCTTCCGGCGGTGGAAAATGTCTTCTTCAGCTCTCAGAATGGCTGGGGCGTTCTTCTGGGCTCCGTTCTTCTCTCCACACCTCCTTGGGACTTGTGCAGCAGATAATGACGTGATAGATAGCTCCTGGCCACCGTCATTAGGTATAAACACCAAATTAGATCGTTGAAATATCACCACCATCGGATTTGGGCCGATCTGGAACAAAAACTAATCTGACGGCGTCGATACCATCAACGCGAGTCGATGGTATCGACTCGTCATGATATCGACAAGCTTTCCTTCTTCTCTGATGCTCCGTCTGACGCTGACTCAATACCATCGATGCAGCTCGATGGTATCGACAACTTTAGGTGTCGGTTTTGTCACCTTTCCGACACTAAAGCTGTAGAACGTCGATAGTATTGACTTTTGTGTCGATAGTATCGACAGGGTGATTGCTGGCTCGCTGAAGGTATCTCGATACCATCAACTTCAATGTTGATAGTATCGACTCACCTTGGCTCCTTGTGGCTGTCTCGCTATGACTGTGTCAATACTATCGACGGATGTCGATGGTATTGATAGTTGTGTATACTCGTTTTTCCTGAAATTGCAAGACAAAACCAAATCAGATAAGCTAAAACCCATTATTATAATCGTTTGTACTCAAAAAGATAAAATATGAGAGATTTGATACATAATGAGATTATAGACTACAGTAAGTGAATCATGTGATATTAACCACCAAAATGACCAATAAACACATGTAAAACAAGTCTATAAATGTGACTCAAAATCTTCACATCAAACTCCCCTAAGCTTACACTTTGCTCGTCCTCGAGCAACAAAACTTTAGAATAGAATTGCGAAGGTCAACTAAAGAACAGATTATCACAACAGACCTTGCTGTATGATCCCCGCCAGACATTCACATTCCGGCCCTCACTAACCACAGAATGATAATTACCCTCAAGGCGACAATGATCATCCATAAGAGATGTCTACCCCAAGATTGTTGAACACTATCAAATAAGGCAGTTAACATAATAAAATCCTCAGGTTCAGGGTTGGTGCATCTTTGTGATCTTCTATCTACGTTGCTCATTTCCCTAACTACCATCTAAATGGAAGCATCTCTCCTGATATTAATGAGTGAGGAGATAATCATAGTGGCCTACCAATTCGAGCAACGGGTGGATGGAATAGGTGGTTGTAGAAGAAATGGAAGCACAATATAGTTTTAACATGTACAAATAACAATAATGACCTAAATGTTGTAAATGCAAATGAAAATGCCCTAATGTCTACATTTTGGGTGGAATGATGCATGTTCCTACTATCCCATCTCATGCGAGATAGAATATCTACAAACTACATAGTGTGCTTATTCTTCCTATTATACGGGTGAGACAAGCTCTTTTCTCCCTCTAAAATAAGCCTTTTTTTTCTTCTTTGTTCTTTTTTTTTCTTTTTTTCAAACCCTTCTTTCTGTCAAATTGGCTACTGTAAAATGTACAATATTTTCTAGAATTTTTTCTTTCATTTTTTTCGGGCTTATTTTCACTTAACTGTTATCCTTGGGGCATTACAACTTAATTTCAGAGAGTATAGAGCAAGTCACCATCTTCTCTTATTTTTCAGAAGAAATAAGGCACATACTGTCCTATATGCGCAAAGATATATCAGAATGCAACTACATGAGATCAGTTATGCAACTGTGATGACATGCACTTAAGAATGTGTGCATGCATGATTCATCTACAATTTTTTTCATTTTCCATTCTTTATGCAGAATCTAACTAAAATGCAATCCTACCTAAATGCTATGCAATCAAAAGATGAAAACCCATAATGTGCTTCCAATTCTTAGGGTAAAGTATGAAAATAATGGGGTGGATAGATCACAAGATTAATTGCCTGAACCATTGGAAAATATTATATGTCCCTCCTTACCGACCTGTGTAACAATTAAGAGGTTTCTCTCTCTTATTTCAGATTAAGGTCTCATTACCATTTGGTCAGTTTAGGCTCAAACAACCAATTCCGTCCACTTTTCGTGAATCATAGGCATGTACAGTTGTGGTCTTCTGTTTTAAAGTTGACAAACCCAATTATTTTCATAAGTCATGTGCTCAAGTTTGAACAAAACAAGCTTGCAAATTCACTAAAAAAAATTCAAATTGACCCCTGATTCCCATGTGACAAACACAGAGATGACACATTACGTTAGACATCCACAGATACACTAGATAGAGTGTGGATCCTAAAAACTAAGAAAATAGAAAGAACAAAAGAAAAGGCAATCAATGATAAAAACTAAAAGTAAAAGATAGAAGTTGTTCCATCTCCCCCCCCTAATCTTGAATTCGACTATGGCCTCGTAGTCAAAAACAAACTTAAAAGGTGGAATAGTGATACTAATCATTGCTCAGGTGGTGGTGGGTACTGCGGGGCGGTGGGATCCCATGATGGATACTTCCCCTGAAAATTCGGATCATACGGGGGCATGGGCGGAGGTTGAGGATATCCCCCGAAGTAGTTCTGGCTCGAATAGTTGTCATAAAAAGGTTGTTATTGCATCTCCATCCTATGCAACCAGTCATTAATATTTTTTTGGTTGGCGAGGAGGAGGCGCTCGTTCTCATAGATGGCCTGGTGGTTCATGAAAAGTTGGTTCGTGGTATCCGGAATACCGGTGAAAGAAGTAGTGTGTTGCTGCTGGGTCTGCTGAATCTCCTGCAGCATCGAGTACATTCCCTGCATCGAATAGGCATCCTCTCCTTACTGAGAGGGCTAAGGTGGTGGAGGCTACGAAGAGGATGATGCACCCGAGTGGAAGCGGGGATGCTTCTGTGTGCCACTCGTGAACGAAGGGGAGTGAAAGCCTCCTCTTCCTCTTCATGCTCATCGTCGTCATCATTGTTGTCATCGTCACCTGCATCATCTTCATCGGAGTCGTTGATGGCGATGATGGGCCACCTAAAGTGCTGAGCTCCCTGGATGTTGAAGACAGGGTTTGGAAGCACACATTCTTGATATTCATGATTGACATGGCAATGTGCATAAGCCACACCATCACGGAGCATAAGGAGATTGGAGCGGTGTAGATGATGTAGGTTGACCTTATTCTTGTTAGAAAGTGGAGTGAGTTGGGAAAAGTCCAACCCAAGGTAGAGAGCCAATGGTGTGATAAGCCCCCCAAACTGGATAGGAGCTTTTCTCTTACTCCGCCGCACGGCCAACACACGCGTCAAGAAAAACGTGCCCCAATTGCACTCTTCTTGCTTCAGCAGTTTATACAAAAAGAACAAGTCTATCTCCTAAAATTTACTAAGCGAGAGATCGCCCCAAGCAAAAAGAGTAGTGCACAACATGTGGTGCAGAATCCTCACAAACGGATGCTCAAAGTCGGCGACGGTTGCGTTGTGGTAGCTGACAGACTTGCCTGGAGGCGTGGTCACTAGCTGGGTGAAGATGTCATCGTAATCGGTCTGGTTGTCCGGCCTCCTGTGTTGGTCTCTTCCATGATTCGAGTTGTAGATGGAATTGAATTGCTTAAGGGTGAGATTGTAATTGTTGTTGTAGAGTCGGAAAGAAATGTGACCTTGTATCCATTCCCGATCAGTGGCAATGAGGTCGTTCGGCGTGACGCATATGTCCAACGACGCCATGAACTCTGCCACGAGCTCTTTGTATGTCAGCCACTTGCCGAAAAAGGGTTGGCCGTCAGCGTGGAACTGGACCTCGTCAGACCTCCTCTGTGTATGCTTCACTTGCCCTTGTAAAACATAATTGAGGTCGGCCTCGAACCCAAGGTAACGAACCATGTCCCGATCAACATATCGGATTGGCTCGATTATCCACTTGAGCAACTTCTCATATATCTTCTGTACTTCTGTCGAAGGATGAACAATCCTCAGACGAGGAATGGATCCGGTTGGTGGAGGAATAAATGTCAGAATCTCCATCAGGGCCGCCCTTGAAGAAGAAGCTCCTTCCGTTCGCACCATCATCACACACAGAGAGAGAGGATTGAGAAATAGAGCTCGGTGAAGGTCAAAGAAAATGATCTCTGCTCAGTGAAGAGCTCGATGAAGATATCCCAATCCTTGGATGCTCTATGGAGGCATCCGATCGCACAGCGATGCTCAATGCACAAGTAGAAGGAAGAAACTCCAAAGGTGTGAAGAGATTGGAGAAACAACCCTTCCTTTTATAACAGAACCTGTCGCTGCTGCCGCTCTCTCGATACCATCGACGGGGGTGTCGATGGTATTGACACCTGTAGCACAATCCGCGTCTTCGCTAGTATCGATGGTTGTCAATTGCTTGATGTGGGGGCATGGATTGATGACGCGTCGATACTATCGACACAGGTCGATGGTATCGACCCATCCACGATTCAACTTCCTTGATTTAGCGGCCGCCGTTGATTTCTTCTCGTGGATCGGTGACGTCGCGCGTCAATACCATCGACGCGGGTCGATGGTATCGAGCCTGTATGAATTAATCACCCTCGTGAGGCTCGGCTGCCGCTTTTTTACTGTAGCCGGGTCGATACCATCGATAGGCCCGTCGATGGTATCGACTTCACTGAGACAAAATCGTCTGTAAATCTTCAGGGATCTCGCGAGTATCGACATCCTAGTCGATACTATCGACCCCGAACTGGCTTTTTCTTCGACGTTACTGATGGTAGGTCGATACTATCTATGAGGCCATCGATGGTATCGACTCAGAAAATTTTCTGCAGTCGCCTACCTATACCCATGTCGCTATCATCGACGTCGTAGTCGATGGTATCGACTCTGCCTCAACCCTGCACACTGAACAAATGATCAAGGTATCATTTTTACACTAAAAACAAAATGAAACCAAACTAACTTGTAAATGCAAAAGAAAATGGACGAAAATACAAATGGTTGGGTTGCCTCCCAACAAGCACCCTTCTTTAATGTCTTAGGCTAGACAAAAATCAAGCTCATCAGCTTGGAGCCTCGGGGAGTGTTCCTAGGGGATCACTCGGTAGTTTAAACTCCACTCTATCATGGACAATCCCTAATTTCAAGGTACCTCTCCCGATAGCTATGATAACATATGTCGTCACTTGAAACGGCCTTCCCAGTAGCATCTCACAACCCTTTAGCTGTGGCATGTCCATGACAATGAAATCCACCGGAAAGATAAACCTGTCAACTTTGACAAGTACATCCTCACACACTCCATATGGCTTCACAATAGACCCATCCGCCAACTCAATAGTCATGGTAGATTTGTTTAGTGTCTTCAATCCAAGCTTTTGAAACATGGACAGTGGCATAAGATTAATGTTGGCCCCTGAGTCACACTGTGCTTGTGAAAAATGTTGGCCGCCTATGGAACATGGGATGTAGAAAGCTCCTGGATCTTTCCTCTTCTATGGTAAACTCCCATGGATAATTGAGCTCACTATCTCATTCACCCGGCAAACATCTGTGTCTTTTATCTTCCTTTTCTTGGTGATGATATCCTTGATAAATTTCCCATATGCGGGAATATGTTCTATCATTTCCACTAATAGAATATTAATATGGAGCTTCCTAAACATCTCCAAGAACTTTCTGTAATGTCTATGCTCTTCCTTCGGCCTCGGACTATCCGGAAAAGACACAACTGCCTCCATTAGACGCTTGTGAGGTGGCACATATGGGCTTTTCAGGGTCTCCTCCCCTAAGCCTGCTTCAATGTCACCCTCTGGCGTAGGCTTTGGCACATCATTTACAACTGGTGTGACTTGTGGATGCTCATCTTTCTCAGTGGTTGTAGCTTCACCATGAAGTATGGCCTTCACCTGCTCTTCTTGCCTAGGTGTGGGCACGACCGTGATGGGTTCTTGGTAGGATTTTCTGAATGGGAAATATCCACCAGGTAGTCCATATAAATTGTGGGGATATGGTACTCTCGGTGTAGCCTCTGTATCAAAAATCATTTTGCCTTTTTCATGGACCTCCACCACCGGGGGCTCTGCCTCATTAATCACAGATATATACTTCACTTGATGATGTGCTTGAACAGACTCTGCATTACCAGCCGATCTTTGTTGATTTGCTTGTTTCATGGCCCCCACTTCATTGGCAATTTGAGTCACCATTGTCTCTAGTGCCCTCATTTGTGATCCATGACTTTGAAGTGTCTGCCCAAATTTATTCAACGTCTTGCCCTGCGATTGTAACTGCTTAGCAAACATACTCATCATTTCTTGATTTTGTTGCACCACTTGACTAAGTAACTCAGTGCTTTTATCCTCTACCTTTGATAGTGTCTTTGCATCTGGATCTTGTAGGAAGTTGTTTGGATCCTTCCATGAGAATTTTCTGTCCTTTCTCTAGGCATACTCATTGTTCCTATAGCCCTGTTGTTACATAAATTTGACTTGGGATTCCTCATAGGATTCTTCCTCTTTCTCCACAAGCTTCTTGGCTATGAGATCTAATTTTTCATTCAGCTCCTTGATGGCTTTGGACTCACCTGCCACTTTAACTTGTCCTGGTGCATCCCTATCACCCCAGGACTACTTTTTGGCCATGTTCTTCAAAATCTCCCAACACCTAGTGCCAGTGTTGTTTAAGAAGAACCCCGAACCTAATGAATCCAGGTTGCTTCTATCATGCTCAGAAAGAGCAAAATAGAAAATCTTGACTTGTTTCTCCTTGTCAAGCCCATGATGTGGGCACCTCCTCAGCATTATTTGAAAACATTCCCAAGTCTCAGAATATGTCTCCCCGACTTTTTGGCTGAAGTTGTGGATCTTTCTTACAAGATCATTAGTCTTCTCGGGCGGAAAGAATCTCTTTAAGAACACCTCGACCATATGATCCCACGACTCCACATACTCGTTGTCCAAGTTATGCATCCATTCTCGGGCATTTCCCGCTAGCGATCTAGGAAATAATTTCTTATAGAGTGTCTCTTGCGCGAACCTATTTATCTTAATCATATCACAGTTCTCCATGAACGGGCTTATATGAGTCATCGGATCTTCATTTTTGAGCCCGTGAAATGCATTGGATTTGACTAAATTTATTAGGCCAGGGTCAATTTTAAAGGTTGGAATGTTGACTGCCTATTTTTTTATTGGTCCCTTCGATGCTGACGAGGAAGAAGCTTTTATCTTCTCCCATATTGTATGTTCTTCAGCCATGGATTCTACTTCAAAGTATGAATCTATATCCTCATGCTGATCGTGAATATTGTTCCCATTGTCATTTGGTCCCAATGGTGGAACCTCTAGTGATGGTTGTGTGTAGTATGTGCTACACGTCCTCACCATGCACTAGCACCTGCAAGGTAATAACTTTAATTCAGTACATTGCTAGATGATAACCAAATATGAAAGATGAACAATGAATTTCAAAAATAAAAAATAACAGAATAAAATGTGGCCTGGAGTGGCCGCTTACAGCACTCGTAGTGCCGACAATTGTTGTGTCCCCGACAACGACGCCAAAATGAAATCATACCATGGATTTAAGAGACAAAATATGAATCACTATGATAAAAACGTCATACAACGATTACCCGGGCTACTCCTGGTCCTAAAGACAAAGGGGATTAGCCCCACATGTTCATCTCAGAGAAAGACATGGTGGAAGAAAGGGGAAACATGGAGAAAAACATGGATAACGTGATGTAAACCCCTGAACGGAGAAGATCCAAGCATTCCTCGATGTAGAGTGAATGATCTACAGCCTTTCGGCAGTGGAAAATGTCTTCTTCGGCTCTCAGAATGGTCGAGGCGTGCTTTTGGGCTCCGTTCTTCTCTCCATACTACATCAGGACTTGTGCAATGGCTAATGATGTGATAGATAGATCCTAGCCACCGTCATTAGGTATAAACACCAAATTAGATCGTCGAAATATCACCACCGTCAGATTTGGACCGATCTGGAACAAAAACTATTCTGACGATGTCGATACCATCGACGTGAGTCGATGGTATCGACTCGTCATGATATCGACAAGCTTTCCTTCTTCTCTGACACTCCGCCTGAAGCCGACTCGATACCATCGATGTGGGTAGATGGTATTGACAACTTTAGGCATCGGTTTTGTCACCTTTCTGACACTGAAGCTGTAGAACGTCGATAGTATCGACAGGGTGATTGCTGGCTCGTTGAAGGTATCTCGATACCATCGACTTCAATGTCGATAGTATCGACTCATCTTGGCTCCTTGCGGCTGTCTCACTGTGACTGTGTCAATACTATCGACGGATGTCGATGGTATCGACCACTGTGTATACTCATTATTCCTGAAATTGCAAGACAAAACTAAATCAGCTAAGCTAAAACCCATTATTATAATCTTTGTACTCAAAAAGATAAAATATGAGAGATTTGATATAGAATGAGATTATAGACTACAGTAAGTGAATCATGTGATATTAACCACCAAAATGACCAATAAATACATAAAATGCATGTAAAACAAGTCTATAAATGCGACTCAAAATCCTCGCATCAGATACCAATAACACATAAGACTAGAGTGTGAGTTGGTTGATGATAAAATCTCATTAGTCATGATATGGAAATATCAAACAAAGCACACAGATACATGTTAGGGAATTGTGTATCAAATAAACCCACCTTGAGAATGACAAATGAAAACCATCATTTGTGGTCATACTCATATCTTATAGTGAAGGTGGTGATTGTTGTTCGTAGACCTAAATTCATTGCATTCATCACATGTCATTGGGTATACTTTGACATCATCAAACGTAGTCCTAAAATAAAGGTTGCAACAAAGGTGATGATTAGGTAGCTTTCACAGATGGGGATTGACTGTGAGTGACAGAGATGGGATTTATCCCTCCTACTGGAGATTAATATACTGGTCACTTGATAAGAGAGACTGAGAAACACACACACAAGCAAATGTGAATAAATATATGATATTGAGGTCACATTATCTCAATCAGTATACTCTTAGTTCAAGGAACATGAGTTGAACATTGAGAGGATGACCGTCCATGCCTTGTGTTCACTCGGGATATTAGAGGAAAAGGAATTATACAATCACTACAACACCTTGCATAGAATGTAGGTTGAAGTTGTTCTCCAACTTTCCATTCACTTGGGTAGCACTGATGTCTGACTAGGAACTCTCTCTGGTTGTGATATCATAAGCTACTTATGGACATTCACTTCTAGTGTGATATGGGACCTATAGGGTCACACACATAGGAACTCGTCTAGAAGAGGAGTTTAATCTTAAATAATGATTGGATTGATTACTAAATTATTTAGATACTCAATTCATGCAATAGATCAGATGACTACACTCACAGCCGATTGTCTCACAAGATGAGACGGCCATTTGGAGTGCCAAACAATCGGTTCAAATGTTGAGATGACCATTTGGAGTATTAGGCTAATTGGAACTGAATTGGCTGAAGTTTGCACGAATTAGGCCCAACCGATCGGCTCACTAGGTTAACTGGTCAGCTCAGGTTGAGTGAGCTGATCAGTTCACCTAGTGAATCGGTCGGCTTGATAGGGATGAACGAAGGTTCTAGAAACTTTCTCAAATTCATGAGAAAATTCAATCATTTCAATTGCACAATTCTTGTTATGAATGGAATTAATGTTTAGCATAATTGGAAATGAATTTCCAATTTTGTGTGTGATTGGGAAACTACAAGATGACCGTCTCATTTGTCTGATGACCTTATCATGGTTTGTCGGTTGCAAAATTTCAAGATGTTCCAATCCCTTCCACTCCCGCACAGATCCTAAATAGACTGGGAACTCTGGCCCTAACCCCGCCTATAAATAGAGGGGTACTGGGGGCTTCCTATAGCACAACAGTAACATTGAAAATTGAGAATAAATTGCTTAGACAATCATTGTCCTCTATGGTTGTGGTAACCAAGAAAGCTCAAGCAAGTCCTACTTGACTAGGGAGGGATAGAAAGGGAGAGAAGAACAAAGGATCATTGTTGTGAGAGAGCAAGTTGGTGACTAGTACACCAACAGGAGGGACAACTCCTTCCTGCCTGTTTTAGTAGAATGACAAGAGTTCTAGTTGGTCTGTGTGAACTAATCTAGAGGCAGGAGTCCTTTGGATGCTTCTAGGAGGGAAAATTCAGTCTATAGTCTATGTAAGATCGAGGAGTCACTGTAGAAGTTGTCATATCTGCTTTAAATGGTGATGACCAGGATCTACACAACCACCGTCCGAGAGAAACTAGTAGACAATTGCACTACAACGAGTTGTTGTCATTAGACTTTCTCCAGGACCATGTATGAACTCGTTAAACCATCCTTTCTATTTCATAATACTTGACGCGATCTTGCTGTTATGGGAATACATATCAATAAAAATTTAATTTCTATTTCTATACTTTGTGCTTGTATTTCCTAATAGTATATCAGAGTCACGTCAATTTATTATGATTTAGGATATTTTATATGATTGGATTTTGGTTTTATCGTATTTTTATTGCATATGATGTTAATATTTAAACTATATCATACGTGAATAATCCAAACTAATATACATATATATGCAATCTACATGTGTCACCCTAAAAGCGGTTTTGATGGTGGATGTATAGCATGGTTATGGCCAATAACCCGATATTTGTGTGTTGTTGGATGGTTTGGTTTTATTCCTATTTTATCTTAATTTACATACCGAGCCTCTACCTCCCTCTTCCCAATGTAAAGTTAATTCTTTCCTACATTTGCTCCCCTTGAATGTAACTTGAGGTTTCTCTTTACCATGTAATAAGTTTAATAGCAATAGGATAGTTTCTTTTCATACAACAATGAAGAAGATGATCATAGCCAGATGATATGACCAGTTCATGAGACAAGTTGAATAGAACGATGGAGCCATACGACCGCATGATGGGTCCAACCAACCGTATGGAAGGTGTCCATACATCAATTAAATAGGAGGCCATACGACCGTCCGTGAGGACCAACTGACTGACCAAGAGGCAAGACGACCAGTTCAAGGGTTGAACTAATCCACCCAGTTTGGCAAGCACAGATCTACACCAACAACAGGTTCATACATATGATGCGATGATTGACCTAGGTGGTAGTAATACCTTATGGTTCCAAGGAATTACCGTAGACATGGCCATAACCGTTGCTTTTTGTTTTATATTGCATGTTTATGTTGTGGGATATAGAATGTATATAATACAAACTATCTATGTGGTGATTGGATACAATACATGTATATATATGATAAATATAAATCCCTCAATCAAACATATTAAGTCTAAGATTATTTATAATAGAAATGCACATGCAAATCCTGTTCGACAAAGCATAGGTTATTCCTTCGCAAATTGCGCCATCTACCTCGTGGAAGTGTGATGGTAGATATGTAGGTTCTACCTTTGCATGGTGCATATGTATTGTATTGGCTATTGAGTTAGACATAACTGGTGGTTCTTAGAGCAACTAAGCCCAGAAGCATGCTATTGATTATGGCAAGGAGTTGTGCATATCGTCTATCAAGAATTGCATATGATGCAACTGGAAGAAGTTGCCTACCTTGGTAATTAATTATGTGTTGCGGCGTTGTTCAGGTCATAGTTGAATTATCTTGGATCTTGCTCATTATAAAATTATTTTTCTACAATTTTCCAAATTGATACTCGACGATTGTCAATTTTATCAAAATAATGAGAATAATAGTTAATTAAAGACCTAATTAATATCACTAAAATCTTAATCAAATCAAATCAAAATGAGTTTTGACAAAATTACAAATTCTTTTGTAGAATCAAATAGAAGCCAATGACAATCACCTTTTTCTGTGACCGTTCCTTGAAAAGTACAAACTAAATGGGAACTTCCACGATTGGCTCAGGATGCTAAGAATCATTCTCACACACCAGCACAAGCTCTATGTCCTAGAGACGTCAGAATCAGATGAAACCCTTCGGACTGCACCTAGGGCTGACAAGGATGCTTAAAAGAAGCATATTGAAGATGTCGTGGATGTCACATGTATGATGCTATGATCCACTGACTACAAGTTGTAGAGGTGGCATGAGAACATGGATGTGATATAGATGATCACACATCTCAATAAGATGTTCCAAGATCAGGCAAGACAAGAGAGATATGATGTCTCCAAGGCATTGTTCAAATGTAACATGACAGAAGGAGACACAGTAGGTCCTCATGTACTCAAGCTCATTGGGTATGTGGAGAACCTATCTAGACTGAGATTCCCCTTGGGTCAAGAGTTTACCATTGACATGATTGTGAAGTCTTTGCCAGAATCATATAGTTAGTTTGTCATGAACTACAACATGAACGACTTAGACAAAACATTGACATAGTTGTTGGGCATGTTGAGAATGGCTAAGGGACAAATGAAGAAAGACAAGCCCAAGTTTGTGATGGTGATCAACAAGACAAAGGGGAAGTCTAAAGGCAAAGGCATCCAGAAGCCCAAGTCTTCAGATCTCAAGTAAAAGGGAGAAGTGAAGAAAAGAGGTTATTGTCACCATTGTCACCAGCCTAGATATTGGAAAAGAAATTGCCAACTCTGGTTAGAGGAATGAAAGAAGAAGAAGGAAGGCACTAAAGCCTCCACTTAAGGTGTGAATGTTATAAGATAAATTTGATTACTTCTTCATTTTGGTATGTTATTCTAAACAGAGATATGATATACTTTATGTGTAGGATCTGACAAGAAGTAAAATCCCTCATGGATGGACAAAGATGGATAAGGTGGAGCAAGAGTTACTAAAGCTTTAGTCTACATATAAAATTTATCTTAGCCCAATGGTCATGTAATAGAGTTTGTTGAACTGTTATTTCATTATGCCAAATTAATATAAACATTTACTTTACACATCTTATATGACAAGGATGACAATTAATAAAGTGAGTTTTTTATGTTTATGTCAATGCCCGTAAAAAAGATTTTGAGATGAATGTTTATAATGTTAATACCAAAATATCATGATTGATAACTCAAGACTATCATTAGCGTTAGTCACCTTGGATATATATATAAGAAATGCATGTCTATAATACATATTGATGTTAATCTAGATTCCCTTGGTTATCAAACCTAAGGAAACATGCAAGCCTTATTTTCCCTACAATATGACATGCCATCCTTCACTAGATGTAGTGGGATGCTAAGCTTTTCATCAGACCTCATACACATGATGCATGAAGATCTTATGGAATGAATGCTATAGATAATTACTATACTTCATCTTATTACTGGTAATATGAGGATATGTACTCAGTAAAATAGAAACATAAATCTTTTGAAATGTTCAAGGAGATTATAGATGAAGTGTGAATTTGATGAAAGTATTAAGAAACTTTGATGATATTAAATGTTGAAATACTTTTACATCAATGCCTTGAATACCTTCAAGAAAAAACTATGATAATGTATCACAAGTCAAATCCATTTGAATATGATGACGTGTTGAAATGAAGGAATTATACCATGATGAGTCACGATATAATTATCAATAATCTAGTCTTCTTATACCCTCATAAATATATAACTATAACTAAATAATGTACCGTCTAAATGGCTTATAAGACATCACATATCATATGATTTGGGAATGTCCCAATATGTCTATAGGATTGAAGCCAACACTGAGAAAGTAGTTTCTTGAAAAGGTTTATCCACAAACCATAATTGTTGAATGTTACTATTAATCCCAATCCAATAACAAAATTGTTTTGTTGATAGATAATCAAGTTCCTAAAGAATCAGTGGGAGTAAAAGTAAAACTCAAAATGTTCAAGGTCGACAAAGAGGTACAATGAGAACTAAGAGAATCACAATATGTTTTGAAATCTCAAGTTCTTCATGTGACACAAAACAAAAAAAATTCTAGTAGAACACATCTAAGATTGGAGTATTGCAAAGTCAATGATTTAGATAGGTTGTTCATAACATGATGAGCCAATTAATCAACTAAAAACTATTGAGTACCATAATTTGAGTAATGGCTTAACGTCATTAACAGGTCCATGTAAGATAACAAGGTAGGATCTTTCTAGCGCCACCTAAAGGGGTAACACCTAATGGGTGCAATTAGGTCTTGTGGCTAAGACTTGCATGGATAACATAAAAGGACAGATTGGTTGAATAAATTTTCAAATTAGTTCAAGTGGTTGAACATGATATAAATTCTTTGACCAATGTTCATGCTTGTCATTATAGTTAAAATTGACTAGAGATTTAGCATATGAAGATAGAAACTGGATTCCTAAAAGCGACTGTATTATAGGATGTGTACTTGACACAACCTAATAGGTTTTATAACTTCAAGAATGCAAATAAAGTCTATAAACTACAAAGTTCAATCTGGGATGGAAACAAGAATCTCAAAGGAAGGATCTTTTAACTTGACAAGATAGTCAAAGAGTTTGACTTGAATCAAGTAAGATAAAAATGTGTGATTACAAAAGATATAGTGGGATCATATATGAAAATTCCACATATGATGAGGAATAACATCTCAATATTGTGAATATTAAAATCTGGCTTGAAAAACCCCTTCAACAATGAAGGATTAAGTGAAACATCTTATGAGATAAGGATCAAGATCTATAAAGATAGTTCTTGAATGTTTCATAATAAAAGTTTGAGCACATGTAATAGCAAGATGTTGAAAGAATTGAACATGGAAAGCATTCAATGGGAGAGATCTAGATTAGTCTCTCATGAACCATATGTTCCAATTCTTCTGAAGAATGGAAATGACATGATTAAGATGCCATGGGTTGTAGCAATGGATCTATCATGAATGCTATGCATATGTACTTATCCCATACAATCTTGTATGTGTTGGACATGACAAGATGATACTAAATTCCACTAAGGTTTATTGGAATGTCATTAAATGTATCTGTTAGTACTTGAGACGTACTTAAGGATAGATTGCTAGTCGATAACAATAGCAATAAAAATAAGAGTTGGGTGTAAAGGATTACATTAATGTAAGCTTATGAAATGACTAAGATGATCACAAAATAATATGTTTGATTATAAAGAAAAAGTGTTATTAGTTGGAAGGGTTGCAAACTAATAACCATTAATTTTATTCTATAATAGAAGCTGAGTATACTTGTGTTATGAACATAGAGTGATACTATATGGATCTAGAAGTTCATATGATGAACTTATATATGTTCTAACCATTGATGATTCAGTAGTGATATTGTGACAATAATGGATCTATTTGTTAGGAAAAGAATATAAGATACCATATTACAGTGGTTTCATTTTAGAGCAAAGAGATAAAAAACATGCAATATACAGACTAAAAAGCAAAATGTTGCTAACCCACTGGATTAGCACTTGCACTCAGAAACATGGTGGACATGTTTGGATCACTAAGAATGAGATTCATGGGTGATTGGCTCTAAGTGCAAGTTGGAGTTTGTTGGAAAGGTATGCCAGAGAACCAATCATATGATGATTGACATGGTGACATGACTAAACTGTACGTGTAAACGCAAGCGTACACGTCGAAGTAATACAGGATAATGAGGCCCGGATATCGAACACGGGGAAACATAATTCAAGAAACTACTACTAATTGCTTTCGATCAGCTAAGCCAAGGAAATTTTTGATTTGGGAGTTGTTAAACTAATTGCAAGAAAGAAAACTAATTTAATGGCTTGTGATTATAGTGAGAAGAAATTCTCTAGGACTACAATTTCACCACAATTAACACTGTAATTTTAATCTAAGATTAATATATTTTCCTCCCACTCCTAGAAAAAGATCCTGTAGCAAGAACTACCCACTCTCATAGTGTAGTTCACTACCTATTCTAATGCCAATCCTATTCCCATAGTAATTGGTTAATTAGTTAGGTACTTTAATGAATTCTCTGGGTAATCTCTTCACGTTCCTAAGCCACTTTTCCCAAAGGGCGATATAAAATGTGTGTTACTATAGATTTCCTATGCTTAATCCTCCTCACAAAGCTATTAAGAATCTAATTAATCACCTATGGTGCACAACATAGATAATTCAATATTATTTCATAGCAACATGCCCAAAAACAAGGAGAAAACAATATACTAATACAAAAGATCCATATATAGTGTACAACTGGGCTACTCACGGGTCCTAAAGAATACGGGGATTGGCTCCTCATGGTTTCCATGGACAAAAACATGCTAGGAAGAAGGAAAAATGTGGAGAACATAGAAAAAACTATGAACCCCCTAGAGAAATGTGGTTAGGACACTCCACACCGACGAATGGATCTGCAATCCGCAATTTCTGCTTGCCGAACACATGCCTGAAACCTCCTGTACACGTGGTTCTCCTTCTCATTCTCCTATCCCATTCCATGGCTACCGTGCAATGGAATAGAACGTGATAGATTAGGTCTGGACAAACTCCCCTTAAGTCATAGAAGTGACTTAGGGCGAAATAAATCCTCAAATTTTGGATTAAACTTGATTTTCTAGACTGCCTGATTGGCCAGACTCAGTGGTACTGACTTTTGAAGTTAGTAGTACCGAGTCTAGAGGTTGATTCTACTCTTTCTCTGATGCAAATTTAGTAGTACCGACTTTTTAAGTCGATAATATTGAGTCTGTGAGACTCTTGTGGTACCTGAAAGGTACAAAAAAATACATAAGTACTTAAAATGTAATAAATCATTCAAAAACATTAAAATTATGCTTATTTGATGCAATTGAGTAACATAGGGAAATATTATTAAACCATACACAAATTAATATGAAAATGAATAGTAAGTGCACAAAAAGCAATATAAAAATAGCTTATGAAAATGAAAAATATCCAATGCATCACATGGCATAAACCATAAAGGATTTGATTAATACTGATAAAGGCAAGCTTCCAATTCATTCTATTTCATTCAAATATGAGATAATGAGGAAACATTACGAATGTATAAAGAATGAAAATACTCAATGACGTATGTATTCAAGTACGTGACTTGGAGAATGAGATCATACATGTACTAAGAGTATGTACATTCTTCTTATGTCCCTAGTTGGTTGTTACTGTGGAAGGTAGATGGAAACCAGTAATAGATAAGACTGGAGTGTGGGTTGGTTGATGAAAAAATCTCATTAGTCATTATATGTAAATATCAAACCAAGCATATAGATACATGTTAGGGAACAATGTATCAGACAGACCCACCTTGAGAATGACACATGGAAACCATCATTGGCTATCATATCAACTAGTATAGTGAAGGGTGATTGGGGTTCATAGACCTGAAGTCATTACACTCATCACATGTCCTTGGGTATACTTTAACATCATCAAACATAGTCTTAAAATACGAGTTGCAATAAAGGTGATGATTGGGTAGCTTTGACACATGGGTATTGACTATGAGTGACAGAGATGGGATTTGTCCTCATACTAAAGATTGTTATCATGGCCACTTATTAAGTAATACTGAGAAGCACATGCACATGCAAATGTGAATCAATATGTGATATTGAGGTCACAATATCTCAGACAGTCTGCTCTTGGTTCAAGGAACATGATTTGAACATTGAGAGGATGACCATCCATGCCTCGAGTTCACTCTAGATATCAAAGACCAAGGAATTATACAATCACTACAACACCTTACATAGATTGTAGGTTGAAGTTGTTCTCCAATTTTCCATTCACTTGGGTAGCAGTGATGTGTGACTAGGCACCAATCTCTACTTGTGATATCATAAGCTAGTTATGGACATTCACTGCCAACGTGATATGGGACCTATATGGTCACACACATTAGAACTCATCTAAAAGAGGAGTTTATTTTTTTAATAATGATTAAATTGATTACTAAAGTGTTTAGGTACTCAATTCACACAACAGATCAACTGACTACACTACCATCTGATTGTCTCATAGGATGGGATGATCTTTTGGAGTGCCAAATGATCGGCTCAAATGTTGAGACAACCGTTAGAGTGTCAGGATGATTGGAACTGAATTGGTTGGAGTCTGTGCGAATTAGGCCCAACCAATCGACTCACTGGATGAACTGATCGACTCGGGTTGAGTGAGATGATGGTTCACCTAGTGAACCAATAAACTTGGTTTAGCCAAAGGAAGGTTCTAACAACTTTCTCAAATCCGTGAGAAAATTCGATCCTTCTGTTTGCACAACTCTTGTGATACAAGGAATTGATGTTTAGCATTAATTGGAAATGACTTGTCAATTTTTGTTGTGATTGGGAAACTACGAGATGACCATCTCACTATGTGAGATGACTATCTCACGTGTCAGATGAACGTCTGGGTTTCCAAATGACTGTCTCATCGTTCACTAGTTGTAAAAATTCAAGATCTTCTGATCCCTTCCACTCCCCCACAGATCCCGAACAAACAAGGAGTCCTAACCCTAACCCCACCTATAAATAGAGGGGAAATGGGGGCTTCCCAGAGAATAACAATAACACAGACAATTGAGAATCAGTTGCTCTAACAATTGTTGTCCTCTCTAGTTGTGGTAACTAAGAGAGCCCAACAAGTCCTACCCGACTAGGGAGGGATAGCAAGGGAGAGAACAACTGAGGATCGTTGTTGTGGGAGAATAAGTTGGTGACTAGTACACCCCTTCCTGTATGTTCTAGTTGAACAACAAGAGTTCTAGTTGGTCTGTGTGGAGTACTCTAGAGGCATGAGTCCTTGGGCTACTTCTAGGAAGGCAAAGTTAGTCTACAGTCTGTGACAAGGCCACAAGAGTCTTTACAGAAGCTATCATGTCCACTGTTCGTGCTGAAGACCAAGAGCTGCACAACCACCGTCCAAGAGCAACTACTAGATAGTTGCACTGCAATCAGTTGTTTTTGTTGGACTTGCTCCAGTACTAGATATAAACTTGTTAGACTATCCTTCCTATTTCATAGTAGTTGATGCAATTTTGTTGTTATGAGAATAAAGATCGACAAGATTTTTGTTTCCGCTGTTATTCTTTGTGTCCATATTTCCAAACAATGATATCAAACCAAACACATCGGTACTTGTTAGAGAACAGTGTAGACCCACCTTGAGAGTGATACATGGAAACAATGGAATGGTAGTCAGAATCAACTCTTATAGTGATAGTGGTGATTATGGTTTTTAGACTTGAATTAAGTACACGCATCACATGTTTTTTGATAAACATTAACATCATTCAAAGTGACCTTGAATAAGGGTTTCCATAAAGGTGGTGCTCGGGTACATTGTGTGTGACGATACTTCTCAGAAAATGAGATCAACGAATGCGGAAGCGATTAACTAGCAGCGGAATTATTAAAAATCACTAAAAATTAAAACTTTTTGTAAAGTGACCTATAAACGATTAAACTCTTTCATAAAGAAACATGATAAGTTATTTACAAAGTGATCCATCATTACATCTCTATAAAATCACATTTCGAGAGTCACAAGCATCAATTGCCCTGCTAAACTGTACATGAGCAGTGTACAACAATCTCGAGGAATTAAGCCAAAAATCTCAGATCTACTTTAAACATCTACTGACTCCTGGGACCTGAGAGTACAGAGACAACACATAGGACATTCTATCTACAAGACTTGACAGACAGTGTCTCCACCTGAAGATCACTACTCTCCCTGATGTTGTTGTTGCTACCGTTGTTGTTGCTCACCCACTGACGGGTTCCTTCATCCTCGGTGTGGGTGAAACAATTGAATAATTGTCCTAGTGAGAGTTATAACTCTCTGCCAGAAGCATTGTTAATGCAATAATGGAATAACATTAAGCAGTAGAATTATAAACATTTAACAACAGGTTTAATATTGTATAAACTAAGTGAAGCAACCTTCTTTTAAGCAATCATTTCAATTATAACTTAATTGAATGACAAGTCATATAACAATAAGGAATATGAAGAACATGTATACTAGTTATTCAACTAGAGCATTATAAACAATGTATCATCAATCATTGTTTCTCGTAGTTCAACCTAAGCAGTTATGCTATACGGATGATTACATTTTTCAAACATATTTATGCCCTGAGGAGATGCGTTACACCTCTCATACTCCAACCGACAATTATGAAATCACAATCGGTACCATACATAGGTCATCAGAAGAGTCGGATTCCTATGACCTCATCTTCCTCAGTCAGTATGAGGAACAACATGTAGGACATCTTATGTCTCTTCCATAATAGCTTTCCAGGGTATTCTGGCAACTTCTCTATTAGAGTTACAGTGGCATTCTGTACTCTCTTCGCCATCGAGGGATTTCTTGTTTATCTCACATCGATGTGGCATTAACAACATCATCGGGAGATTAGTGATACATCATCCCGACATAAACATATAATGAAGGATTGAGAGATTAAAGGTACATCTTACATCAAATCCTACATTAGGACGTAAGGATATTCACGTCCATAACCCCCACATACTCAAAAGTATGCTCTCCAGGAGTTCCCTTAGGAAAACATGTTTCACCATCATTTAACTTCTGACAATGATGGATCTATGGTCAGGGCTCTACATGATATCATTATACTTGATTATTTAAGTACATTATGGCATTCTTTTAGCATCAGGCATGTTTTCAAACATAAACCAATAATACAACTTCTATAAAGAAAGAGTACTAATCATATCAAGTTTATGTCACATATTGTTAACACTGGGATATCAATCCCTAACCATCTCATCATTGTGATTCAAGAATATGGGTGTTAAAACCCTTATATCATCAAAACACTTGTTACCAAGTAACATATTGATGATTTGATGGCAATGCAGATATTTCTCATGGCTCATACATCCTATCAATCTCATATGTTACCCCTTACTAGGCAACATAGCATGTCATTATTTTCAAAGCTTATAAAGTGCTTTCAATGAATATGACATCATAACCCTTACCTAGCTATGATCACTTCTTGATAAAGACCTGCATGAATAACCCGATTGATAACATGCACATTATATCTATATCAGCACAATACAAAGATAACCTTTCAGTTCAAGGGTTGTACCACTATTCCCTTACTAGGGTTAGGATTTCCCATTTTAATCCAATAAGGGCTATTCAACCCCTATAGCTAAATTAGGAATAATGATTCCTCATTTCATAATTCAAAAAGAGCTTCATGATATGAAGCATCACCCAAAATTAGGGTTTACTATTCACATTACATCACATCACCCTAGATTAGGGTTTACTATTCACATTTCTTCACATTACCCTAGATTAGGGTTTACTATTCACATTTCATCACATTACCCTAGATTAGGGTTTACTATTCACATTTCATCACAAGAATTAAGATCATACCATCATTATGTATGAGGATTACTTCCATTAATTCCCTCAAATTAGGTTAAGATTCATTAATCATCATAATTAGGGTTTCCATCTATTAGATGATGTTTACATCTCATATGATTAGGCTAAGTCAATTCAATACTGACATCATGGGTTGTGTCATTACTATTGTGGTCATTAAGATTCACTTGATCAAAGGGTATTGGTTACTCTATCCCATCAAGGGTACTTTTATAATGTTCACCATTGATCATAACATTCATTAATCCACTAATTACTTGGTTCCTTAATCACTTTAGGTATCTATAAGGTTTAGGTTAATCAACTACTAAACCATCTTGACCCCTAAGGCATCAAACGATCTTGACCTTTTTAGACCTCAAACGGTCTTGCACACTAAACCCCCAAACGGTCTTGAACTAACCTTGAAACCGTTTGGTGGTGTTGACCGTTTGGTTTTGTTGACTTTGAAACTGTTTGGTAAAGTGCACACTGAAAACCGTTTGGTCATGAAGACCGTTTGGTCAAGTTGACTTTGAAACCGCATGGACACAACCATTCTTGAAACTGCATGAGCACCAAACGGTTTGGGATCGTTTGGTCCCAAACGGTCTTGAGACCATTTGGACCCAAACGGTCTTGAGACCGTTTGGACCAAACCACCTCAAAACCGCATGGACCAAAAAGTGTCTCAATCACTTCAATTGAGTTAGGGTTTCCAATGTTGAACCCCTCAATCGTTCATGCAATTACTAGCCACTCATAAATTGAGTCAATTAGGTCAACCCTCAACTGATTTGACACTCAATTGACCCTCAATTGATCACCAATTAGGGCTTGGATCAATTGGATTAGGGTTTGGAATCGATCACCCTTCAACATGTTTCAACATGAGTCTAATTGATTTGTAACCATTTGAACCATTAAACAATTTGGTCATGACCTGACCCCAAACGGTCTTGGGATCGTTTGGATGGCCTCCAAATGGTCTTGAGACCGTTTTCTCAAGCCCATACCAAAAACTAACTCAACCAATTAAGGTTTGGTTCATTAGATTGATCACTAGGTCAATAATTAATTGCACTTCAACTTATTGCCTTTCAACCTTCAACCATGTAACCATAGTCAACCCTAGACCTACAAACGGTCTTGGGTGACCCCCAAACGGTATTGGGATCATTTGGACATCCTACAAACGGTCTTGAGACCATTTTCCCATTATATCATAAAAAACTAAGACATTCACTTCAGGTTTGAACCCTAGGTTTGGTCACCAAATCGGCACTTAATCATTTATCAACTTGTTATCATTGGACCCTCAATTGGTCAACCCCACTTAACCCTAGACCTCCAAACGGTCTTGTGTTATAACCAAACAGTCTTGAGACCGTTTGGGTGATCACCAAATGGTTTTGAAACCGTTTGGGCCACTCAACCCAAACTTAGACTTGATTCAATTATTGAAATCAGCAAATAACCCGATTAGGGTTTAGGTGATTGATGTGCCTTCAATTGGTGATTTACTTAGAATTAGTTGATGATTTTTGGTAGGTGATTAGTCCAAATTATTTACAACAGACCTCCAAATGGTCTATGCCTGGTCAACGCATCCAAATGGTCTTAGACCATTTGCTTCTATGCGGTCTTGTGAAACTGTTTGCATTCAAACGGTTTGAAACCGTTTGCTCCCAAACGGTTTGGGAAATCGTTTGTGCAAGAGGTGGACAACCGTTTGCTAAAGAAATATTTTGTATAAGCATTTTTATTAATGTCATCATCTTCTACCTCAAGAACAGGGGTGGTTCTTCATGGAAATAAGAACAAGAACACACCAAGGTGTCCAAAGAAGAAGTATAAGCAACTATTCTAAGGAAGGAAGATGCAAAAGCAAAGCTTAAGGGTTAGAGTTATAAAACCCACATTTAGATCTGATATAGAGCTCCAAGATTCGTAGCTTTAATAGTGGATGAAGCTACAGTGGTTGCCCAAGGTCCGTTCTTCAAGATTTGGATGGAGAAGATGGCTAGAAAGAAGAGTTGTGTAAGGAAAACTACTAACCAACCTTGTATTAGGGTTTCCTCCAAGAATTCGAGCTAGGTGATGATCCATACTTACCAACTTAACTTGGTCATATTCCTCTATTCCAGAGCTCCCTTTTGGTCGGTCCAAAGCAAGAAGATGAGGAAAGAAACTAAAGGAATGATCCTTTGCTTTGAGGAAAAAGGGTGCTTATATATTTTTGGGTATTATCAAGGCAAAGAAAAAAGATAGTTATTTCTTTTATTTCTTAAACCCATCCAATAATTCTTGCTCCATCCTTGGCCACGTTTCTTCCTCCTTTTCAAATGCAAAACGTCTCTCTTATCCAAGGTTAAATGAAAAGAAACCATATGTCTTAATAAGTTATATATATGAAAGGCCATTTTGCTTGAAACTTGGTTATTTAGATATTAAGGTTATCTTTCTTATTTGATCATTCAAATGAGGCACCCTCTTAATTTTACTTACTCTACTTGATACCAAGAGACATGAAAGATACTCTAGAGGGTATATTTTACATGTTGGACCCTAGGTTTTGGGTAAATTGCACTTTACACCAAAACTAGGTTTTAAAGCACAAGGATTGCTCTACAAGCTATATCTTGGTGCCCAAGCTTGTGGAATCCATGCCACTGCATCATATTCATTATTATGATGTCTCATTATCATAGGAACATCTTAACATGTGCAATTTGCAATTTAACCCCTCTACTTGGGTAATTTGCACATTAGTCCAAAATTAACAAAACAAAGTTGCAACAGTGTTCAAAAAGGACTGAAATAGAAATATAAGTTCCTCAAAAGCTTTAATTACATTACATAAGATAACCACAAGCATCTAATCACATATTTAAGCAAAACACCTAGGGTTAGTTCATAACCCAGGTCAGGGATGTTACAAATTATCCACCCCTTACAAGGATTTCGTCCCCGAAATCAACAAAACATATTAAGAGAAAAGAGCAAGATATTTCCTTCTCATCTCTCCCTCTAGTTCCCATGTGGCTTCTTCAAAACCACGATGATTCCAGAGGAATTTCACAAGACTTATGTCTTTCTTTTTCAGCTTTTTAATTCTTTTATCAAGGATCAACACAGGTCCTTCCTCATAAGATACATCATCATTCAATTCTACTTCCATAGGTTGCAGAACTGATTCTGTATCAGGGTGACATTTCCTAAGCATGGAAATGTGGAACACATGGTGTAACTTTTGTAGCTTTGGTGGTAACTCTAGCTTATAAGCTACTCTTCCAATCCGTTCAATGATTGGATAAGGCCCAATATACCTAGGAGCTAACTTTCCTTTCCTCCCAAATCTAAGAACTCCTTTCCAAGGTGAGACTTTGAGGTACACTCTGTCTCCAACCTAGAACTCTAAAGGTCGATGATGCTTATCGGCATAAGATTTCTACCTATCATGTGCAGTCTTTATCTGTTGTTGTATTACTTTAATCTTGTCAGTGGTCTACTACACAAGATCAGGACCTAAAAGTTGATATTCACCAGTTTCATACCAACACAAGGGTGATCTACAATGTCTACCATACAAAGCTTCATAAGGTGCCATGTCAATGTTATGTTGATAGCTATTGTTATAGGAAAACTCTATCAAGCTTAGGTGCAGATCCCAACTCCCTATAAACTGAAGAAGACATGCTCTAAGCAAATCTTCTAAAGTCTGTATAGTCCTTTTTGACTGTCCATCTGTCTGAGGATGAAAGGCTATACTAAACCTTAACTGTGTGCCTAAGTTTTTATGAATTCACTCCCAAAAATGACTCATAAACTGGGGACCTCTATCAGAAACAATGGTAACTGGGACTCCATGCAGCCGTACTATCTCATCGACATATAACTGTGCTAACTTCTCAGCAGAATAGGTTGTTTTGACAGGCAAGAAATATGTTGTCTTCGTCAACCTATCAACTACTACCCAAATTGAATCATGTCCTTTGGCTGTCCTGGGTAGACCAACAACAAAGTCCATGGTTATATGGTCCCACTTCCACTGTGGTATGGGTAAAGGTTGCATTGTTCCTGCAGGATTCTGATGTTCAGCTTTGACTTGCTGACACACAGGACACCACATAACAAACTCAGCAACGTCTTTCTTCAAACCAGGCCACCAATACATATCTTTCAAGTTTCGATACATCTTGGTGCTTCTTGTATGCATAGCATACATCAAAGATTGAGCTTCTTCCAGGACTAAATTCCTCACGTTATCCACATCAGGCACTATCATTCTACCATGATAACAGGCTACTTGATCATCCGAGTCATGGAAACCATCTCGTTTCTCATTACCATACTCTGATCTAATCAGTTGAACTGCAGCATCAACTTGTTGTGCTTCCTTGATTTGCTGTCTCAGAGTAGGTTTTATGTGCATCTCAGCTAACAACTCGGCTAACAATGATACTTTTAACTGTACATTGTCTTGCCTTAAAGAGATAAGCATATCCCTCCTAGAGCACACTAAAGAATTCAGTTGTGCTCTATCTAGGGCTGGTGTTGCTGATTTCCTACTCAAAGCATCTACAACCACATTGGCCTTCCCTGGATGGTAATCAATCGTACAGTCATAGTCTTTAATTAACTCCATCCAGCGGCGTTGCCTCATGTTAAGCTCATGCTGAGAAAAGATATACTTAAGGTTCTTATGATCAGTGAAAATCTGGAATGTTTCTCCAGATCTTCAAGGCATGAACCACAACAACTAGTTCTAGATCGTGTGTCAGATAATTCTCCTCATGTTTCTTAAGCTGTCGGGAAGCAAAAGAAATCACTTGTTTATCCTGCATTAATACACATCCTAGTCCATTCTTAGAGGCATCACAGAAAACTATATATCCTTTCCCTTGTTCAGGTAACACAAGCACTGGTGCACTTGTCAACCTTTCCTTCAACAACTGAAATGATTGTTGACACTTGTCACTCCAGGTAAAAGGAACATCCTTCCTTGTCAACTTAGTCAAGGGTAAAGCTATAGAACTGAAGTTCTTAATGAACCTCCGGTAATAGCCTGCCAACCCTAAGAAACTACAGATCTCTGTCGGTGTCTTCGGCTGCTCCCATAGCAGAACATATTCTACCTTTTTAGGGTCAACATGAATACCTGAGGTAGATATTACATGTCCAAGGAAAGAAACTTCTGGCAACCAGAACTCACACTTGCTAAACTTAGCATATAGCTTGTGTTCTCTTAGCAAAGTTAGAGCCTGACGAAGATGATGTTCATGTTGATGAGCATCCCTACTATAGATCAGGATGTCATCTATAAAGACAACAACACATTGATCGAGAAAAGGTTAGAAGATTCTATTCATGAGTTCCATGAATGCACTTGGTGCATGAGTTAGTCTGAACGACACAACTGTGAACTCATAGTGGTCATACCTTGTCCTAAAGGCAGACTTTGATATGTCACTATCCTTAATACGTAGTTGGTGATATCTTGACCTCAAATCTATCTTTGAGAAGACGGTTGCACCACGCAACTGGTCAAAGAGGTCATCAATCCTCGACAGAGGATACTTATTCTTTATTGTTACTTTATTTAATTGTCTGTAATCAATGCACAACCACATTGATCCATCTTTCTTTTTAACAAAGAGGACCGGAGCACCCCAAGGTGAAGTACTCGGTCGGATGAAACCCTTCTCAAGCAACTCTTGCAACTGTTTCTTGAGTTCTGCCATCTCAGCAGGCACCATCCTATACGGTGTTTGTGCTATAGGTTGCGTGTCTAGGATTAGATTGATCTCAAAATCAATCTCTCGAGGCGGCGGTACACCTAGAAGTTCTTCAGGAAATACATCTATAAATTCCCTGACTATCGGAACTTCAGCAGGGTTAGGACTATCCATGGTAGTATCTACTACATGGGCCAAGAATGCATAACATCCTTGCCTCATCAGCTTCTCAGCAACCATAGCTGATACAAGACAGGTGGGTAGAATCTTTCTCTCTCCTTGAAAGATCCATGTGTCACTATCATCAACAAATACAACTAGCTTGGATTCACAATCCAAAACAACCTTATACCTTTCTAAGGTATCCATCCCAAGGATTATATCAAATCCATGCATATCAAGTGGTATAAGATCCACTTGAATGCAATGTTTAGAAAAGAAGAGAATGCAGGGAGAACATACCTCCTGCAACACAACATATCCCATCAAGGGAGTTTCTAATAACAAACTATCTGCTCTATGACTTATAGTCAGATTGCAGTCAAGAATCACTCTTCGAGTGATAAAGGAGTGTGTAGCACCCGGATAAATTAAAACGGATACAACGCAACATGTAGACATATCAGAATATAACAATTCCATCTGACCTGCCACAACCCGAGGGTTGATCACTGCATCAGGTGGATTCATCGCGTAGAATCTTGCCATTGCCTGTGGTTGATTTGGCACTCGATGACTAGATGTCGATGATCCAGCTTGGGAAGCTTGTCCACGTCCTCTAGTGTTACCTGGAAACTGTCGCCTTTGAGATACTTGTTGACTCTACCTTTGAGGTTGAGTCACACTCACTTCTCTGGCTCTGCAGTCCTTCATCAAATGTCCCATCCTTCCACATATATAACAACTTCTGTTTAGTTGTTGTGGTCTGGGTGGTCCTGTAACTGATATAGATGTTGAACTACGAGCTCCTTCTAGCGGTAAACTTCGTCCTCAACCCCTATTCGACGTCCACTGCGTCTAGGTATTGGATCTAGGTGGTGATGTAGGTACAGAAAACCTAGGTTTCTTAAAATCTTTAGATGAGGATCCTTGGAACTGGGGATACATCCTCTTGTTCTTGGTCTGTCTCTTCTATGAAACAGACCTCTCTACCCTCCTGACAGACTCCAAAAAGGTAGCAAACCTTTATCTATTCTCTAGAGCAGACACAGGAGTAGTCAACTCAGCGTTTAATCCTTTTTCAAAACGCCTAATCCTTTCTTCATCTGTGATCGCCATGTGCGGACAAAATCACAACAGCTCTATGAACTTAGCCTCGTACTCACTAATGTTCATTGGACCTTGTCTTAACCTCTCAAAATGAGATATTTTCTCATCCAGAAACATCTTAGGGAAATATCTGTTGATAAATTCTCGCCGGAAAACTTCCCATGCAATCTCCACACCTGGTCTCTTTTGTTCTTCCATGGTCCACCAATGACCAGCACTCCCCTTGAGAAGATAAACAACATGTCTAACCTTCTCCGCTTCTAGGATACTCAGGATTCTAAAGGCCTTCTCTAGTTCAGTTAACCATAAGTCAACATCTGTTGGGTCAGCTGTTCCAGCATACTCTGTGGCTCCAACTCGGCGAAGTCGTTCAAACGTCTTGTCGATTCCTTGTCCTTCAGGATGGGTAGGTGCCTGAGGTGCAGGTATAGGCATCCTATCAGTCATATGTGTCATGGCAGTCATGAACTGCCCAAACATGGCTTGGATGGCTGGGTTCCCCATGTCAGTTGGATTGAACTGGGGTGGTTCAGGCACATGTTCTTCTATTTCTGGATCTCTTGCACCTTCTCAGGGTGCAGTGACACTACTCTCGGCAACATGTTCCTCATGTGGTCCATACATCCTTAATCTTATCTTCTTCTCCTGAGGAGCAGAAGACACTATCAGATATACTGGAAGACACTATAACTGACTCAACAACCTAAGTCCTATGTCTCTGTAGACTCAGCGAACCTAGAGCTCTGATACCACTAAATTGTGACGTCTGTCTTCTCGCAAAACGAGATCAACGAATGCGGAAGTGATTAACTAGCAGCGGAATTATTAAAAATCACTAAAAATTAAAACTTTTTGTAAAGAGACCTATAAACGATTAAACTCTTTCATAAAGCAATATGATAAGTTATTTATAAACTGATCCATCATTACATCTCTGTAAAATCACATTTCGAGAGTCACAAGCATCAACTGCCCTGTTAAACTATACATGAGCAGTGTACAAAAATCTCGAGGCATTAAGCCAAAAATCTCAGATCTACTTTAAACATCTACTGACTCCTAGGACCTGAGAGTACAGAGACGACACATAGGACATTCTATCTACAAGACTTGACAGACAGTGTCTCCACCTGAAGATCACTGCTCTCCCTGATGTTACTGCTGCTGCTGTTGTTGTTGCTCACCCACTGACGGGTTCCTTCGTCCTCGGCGTCTACCTAAAAAGTCGAATTCCACGGGGGTGAGACAATTGAATAATTGTCCCAGCAAGAGTTATAACTCTCCGCCAAAAGCGTTGTTAATGCAATAATGGAATAACATTAAGCAGTAGAATTATAAACATTTAACAACAGGTTTAACATTGTATAAATTAAGTGAAGCAACCTTCTTTTAAGCAATCATTTCAATTATAACTTAATTGAATGACAAGTCATATAACAATAAGGAATATGAAGACCATGTATACTAGTTATTCAATTAGAGCATTATAAACAATGTATCATCAATCATTGTTTCTCATAGTTCAACCTAAGAAGTTATGCTATACGACTGATTACATTTTTCAAACATATTTATGCCCTAAGGAGATGAGTTACACCTCTCATACTCCAATCAACCATTATGAAATCACAATCGGTACCATACATAGGTCATCAGAAGAGCCAGATTCTTATGACCTCATCTTACTTAGTCAGTATGAGGAACAACATGCAGGACATCTTATGTCTCTGCCATAATAGCTTTCCAGGGTATTCTGGCAACTTCGCTATTAGAGTTACAGTGGTGTTCTGTACTCTCTTCGCCATTGAGGGATTTCTTGTTTATCTCACATCGATGCGGCATTAACAATATCATCGGGAGATTAGTGATACATCATCCCGACATAAACATATAATGAAGGATTGAGAGATTAAAGGTACATCTTACATCAAATCCTACATTAGGACGTAAGGATATTCACATCCATAACCCCCACATACTCAAAAGTATGCTCTCCAGGAGTTCCCTTAGGAAAACCTGTTTCACCATCATTTAACTTCTGACAATGATGGATCTATGGTCAGGGCTCTACATTATATCATTATACTTGATTATTTAAGTACATTATGGCATTCTTTTAGCATCAGGCATGTTTTCAAACATAAACAAATAATACAACTGCTATAAAGAAAGAGTACTAATCATATCAAGTTTATGTCACATATTGTTAACACTGGGATATCAATCCCTAACCATCTCATCATTGTGATTCAAGAATATGGGTGTTCAAACCCTTAGATCATCAAAACACTTGTTACCAAGTAACATATTGATGACTTGATGGCAATGCATATATTTCTCATGGCTCATACAGCCTATCAATCTCATATGTTACCCCTTACTAGGCAACATAGCATGTCATTATTTTCAAAGCTTATAAAGTGCTTTCAATGAATATGACATCACAACCCTTACCTGGCTATGATCACTTCTTGATAAATACATGCATGAATAACACAATTGATAACATGCACATTATATCTATATCAGCACAATACAAAGATAACCTTTCAATTCAAGAGTTGTACCACTATTCCCTTACTAGGGTTAGGGTTTCCCTTTTTAATCCAATAAGGGCTATTCAACCCCTATAGCTAAATTAGGAATAATGATTCCTCATTTCATAATTCAAAAAGAGCTTCATGATATGAAGCATCACCCAAAATTAGGGTTTACTATTCACATTACATCACATCACCTTATATTAGGGTTTACTATTCACATTTCATCACATTACCCTAGATTAGGGTTTACTATTCACATTTCATCACATTACCCTAGATTAGGGTTTACTATTCACATTTCATCACAAGAATTAAGATCATACCATCATTATGTATGAGGATTACTTCCATTAATTCCCTCAAATTAGGTGAAGATTCATTAATCATCATAATTAGGGTTTCCATCTATTAGATGATGTTTACATCTCATATGATTAGGCTAAGTCAATTCAATACTGACATCATGGGTTGTGTCATTACTATTGTGGTCATTAAGATTCACTTGATCAAAGGGTATTGGTTACTTTATCCCATCGAGGGTACTTTTGTAATGTTCACCATTGATCATAACATGCATTAATCCACTAATTACTTGGTTCCTTAGTCACTTTAGGTATCTATAAGGATTAGGTTAATCAACTACTAAACCATCTTGACCCCTAAGGCATCAAACGATCTTGACCTTTTTAGACCTTAAACGGTCTTGCACACTAAACCCCCAAACGGTCTTGAACTAACCTTGAAACCGTTTGGTGGTGTTGACCGTTTGGTTTTGTTGACTTTGAAACCGTTTGGTAAAGTGCACACTCAAAACTGTTTGGTCATGAAGATCGTTTGGTCAAGTTGACTTTGAAACCACATGGACACAACTGTTCTTGAAACTGCATGAGCACCAAACGGTTTGGGATCGTTTGGTTCCAAATGGTCTTGAGACCATTTGGACCCAAACGGTCTTGAGACCATTTGGTCCAAACCACCTCAAAACCACATGGACCAAAAAGTGTCTCAATCACTTCAATTGAGTTAGGGTTTCCAATGTTGAACCCCTCAATCGTTCATGCACTTACTAGCCACTCATCAATTGAGTCAATTAGGTCAACCCTCAACTGATTTGACACTCAATTGACCCTCAATTGATCACCAATTAGGGCTTGGATCAATTGGATTAGGGTTTGGAATCGATCACCCTTCAACATGTTTCAACACGAGTCTAATTGATTTGTAACCATTTGAACCATTAATCAATTTGGTCATGACCTGACCCCAAACGGTCTTGGGATCATTTGGATGGCCTCCAAATGGTCTTGAGACCGTTTGCTCAAGCCCATACCAAAAACTAACTCAACCAATTAAGGTTTGGTTCATTAGATTGATCACTAGGTCAATAATTAATTGCACTTTAACTTATTGCCTTTCAACCTTCAACCATTTAACCATAGTCAACCCTAGACATCCAAACGGTCTTGGGTGACCCCCAAATGGTCTTGGGATCATTTTGACATCCTACAAACGGTCTTGAGACCATTTTCCCATTATATCATCAAAAACTAAGACATTCACTTCAGGTTTGAACCCTAGGTTTGGTCACCAAATCAACACTTAATCATTTATCAACTTGTTATCATTGGACCCTCAATTGGTCAAACCCACTTAACCCTAGACCTCCAAACGGTCTTTGGTTATTACCAAACGGTCTTGAGACCGTTTGGGTGATCCACAAATGGTTTTGAAACCGTTTGGTCCACTCAACCCAAACTTAGACTTGATTCAATTATTGAAATCAGCAAATAACCCGATTAGGGTTTAGGTGATTGATGTGCCTTCAATTGGTGATTTACTTGGAATTAGTTGATGATTTTTGGTAGGTGATTAGTCCAAATTATTTACAACAGATCTACAAATGGTCTACACCTGGTAAACGCATCCAAACGGTCTTAGATCGTTTGCTTCTATGCGGTCTTGTGAAACCATTTGCATTCAAACAGTTTCACCCAAACAGTTTGGGAAACCGTTTGTGCAAGAGGTGGAAGACCATTTGCTAAAGAAAGATTTTGGATAAGCATTGTTATTAATGTCATCATATTCTACCTCAAGAACAGGGGCCGTTCTTCATGGAAATAAGAACAAGAACACACCAAGGTGTCTAAAGAAGAAGTATAAGCAACTATTCTAAGGAAGGAAGATGCAAAAGCAAAGCTTAAGGGTTAGAGTTATAAAACCCGCCTTTAGATCTGATCTAGAGCTCCAAGCTTCGTAGATTTAATATTGGATGAAGATCCAGTGGTTGCCCAAGGTCCGTTCTTCAAGATTTGGATGGAGAAGATGGCTAGAAAGAAGAGTTGTGTAAGGAAAACTACTAACCAACCTTGTATTAGGGTTTCCTCCAAGAATTCGAGCTAGGTGATGATCCATACTTACCAATTTAACTTGGTCATCTTCCTCTATTCCATAGATCCCTCTTGGTTTTTCCAAAGCAAGAAGATGAGGAAAGAAACTAAAGGAACGATCCTTTGCTTTGAGGAAAAAGGGTGCTTATATATTTTTGGGTATTATCAAGGCAAAGAAAAAAGATAGTTATTTCTTTTATTTATTAAACCCATCCATTCATGATTTCTCCATCCTTGGCCACGTTTCTTCCTCCTTTTCACATGCAAAACTTCTCTCTTATCCAAGGTTAAAGGAAAAGAAACCATATGTCTTAATAAGTTATATATATGAAAGGCCATTTTGCTTAAAACTTGGTTATTTAGATATTAAGGTTATCTTTCTTATTTGATCATTCAAATGAGGCACCCTCCTCATTTTCCTTACTCTAATTTATTCCAAGAGACATGAAAGATACTCTAGAGGGTATATTTTACATGTTGGACCCTAGGTTTTGGGTAAATTGCACTTTACACCAAAACTAGGTTTTAAAGCACAAGGATTGCTCTACAAGCTATATCTTGGTGCCCAAGCTTGTGGAATCCATGCCACTACATCATATTCATTCTAATGATGTCTCATTATCAGAGGAACATCTTAACATGTGCAATTTGCAATTTAACCCCTCTACTTGGGTAATTTGCACATTAGTCCAAAATTAACAAAACAAAGTTGCAACATTGTTCAAAAAGGACTGAAATAGAAATATTAGTTCCTCAAAAGCTTTAATTACATTACATAAGATAACCACAAGAATATAATCACATATTTAAGTAAAAAACCTAGGGTTAGTTCATAACCCAGATCAGGGATGTTACATTGTGGCACATGGAGATTGATTTTGAGTGATGTAGATGGAATTTGTCCCTCCTACTGGACATTGATATCCTGGCCACTTGATAAGCGAGACTAAGAAATGCATGTCCATGATAAGTGAGCCAATATGTGATATTGAGCTCATATGTATCTCAAACAGTCTTCTCTAGTTTAAGAAACTCAGACTAAACTTCTAGAGAAAGAGGATTCCATACCTCGAGTTCAATCCAGATATCAGAGACAAAGGAACTATACGATCACTGTAACATTGATCACAAATTGTAGGTGGAAGTTGTTCTCTAAGTTTCAAATTACTTGGCTAGCAATGATGTCTTTCTAGATACTATTCATTGATTGTAATGTCATAAATTGGTTATGGACATTCACTCTCCAACATAATTTGGGGCTATAGGGTCACACACATAGAGATGCACTTGGAATTGGGTCACTGGGATGTGAGTCAACCTACTCAAGTGTTGATCCGACTGACTAAAGTGTGGAGTCAATTTGAACAATATTTGTTGTGCATTGGCTGAACTGGAATGTGAATCAACTTATTTAGGATGTAAACTGACCGGTTCAAAATGTAATTTGACCAATTTAGATTATGAATCGAACAATTGAATGATCAATAAGATTGGATCAATGATTGATGCTAACATCGCACTGTGCATTAATCATCACATTCAAAGACAATATGTTTACAAATAAGAACACATTCCAATCCACTGATCAAGTGTTGATTCAACTGATTGGGTGTAACTTAACTGACTTAAGAGTTGAGTCGATTGACTCATAGTTCACAACAACAAAAAGTTTCTAAAAATATGTTTCTTTGACTTCTAATTGATCTGGAAACCCTGATCATGACCCTCTTATAAATAGAGGGGCAGTCAAGGCTTTTAGGAGACACAACACAAGCTCTGAAAAACATTGTCCTCTCACAGTTGTAGTTATGTGAGAGCCCAAGCAAGTCTTACCCGTAAATGGGAGAGACTCCAAGGGAGAACAGTCAATTCTAGCACATTTTTTTTGTGAACCCTAGAGCTTAAGTTTTATTCATCTTGTACTCTAGAACAGGCCAAAGAACAGAGAAATTAACATCTAGTTCGTACTCAGGCCAGGCTAGGCCGACCTATTACAGAAAGAAGAATGGAAAGTGCGGGTAGATAAGGTTGTTTTTGCAAGTTTGTCAGCTGCCTTGTTAAGGTCCCTAGGGACATACATTACCATTAAATGGTCAAGGCTAACTTTGTTGACATGGAATTTCCTCCAAAGATTTTGGAGACTCGATGAGTTGTAGACTGTCTGGCTCACTAGCTTCACCGAAGAGCTAGAGTGAGTGAGAATGATGGCCGTCTTGATATTATTGTGTGTGCATATAGTGGATGCAGTAACCACAGCCATAAACTCAACTTGTAGAGGTGAGGTGGCATGGACATGGATATCTTCAAGTCTACAAAATTTGCCTTGGTTGTTGACGGCATGAATGTCTATGCCGGTTTCCCCAATTTGGGCATGATAAGCTGCATCAACGAAGATAATAAGGTCGACCGCAGGGGGTCTACTGAAGCTTGTATTTGTAGCCGGTTCGACCACATTGCTTGCCTCCATGGCATGGATGATGGTCCTCGTTCGTTCTTGGATGAAATTGCTCTGGACTTGTGCATTTGGGATTTTACGCTCATGAATGAAAGAGTTCCTGGACTTCCAGAGGTGCCAACTTGCCACAAGGTGCAAGATTGCAGTTTTATGGTCCACTTGTGGCAGGGAAACAATCCATCTGATCCATTCCGTTTCAGAGAGATGGAACGATGCAGCTGGAGCTTGGAGGGCCTACCAGGTATCTTTGCTATGGGGGCAGTCACACAAGCAGTAGAGTATGGTGTCCTCACTGTTATTACAGACTGGGCAGACAGTGTCCACGTCCAGGTGTCTTCTACTCTTCTCTGTATTGGTAAGCAAAGCCTTGTGTTGAAGGAGACAGGAAAATGTTTTAAGTTTCTCCGGCGCTTTCATTTTCCAGATAGACTTCCAGATTTTAGCATTGGTGTTCTCGGGGTGATCTCCCTCTTTAATCCAGCTATAAGCAGCCTTAGTCGTGAGGTTCCCGTGGGTATCGTGCGGCCAGACCCAACAATCTGATTTAGGGTGGATTGAGGGAGGGGGATGTAGTGGATGATAAGTTGGACCTCAGGGGACATGAATGCATTGATGAACGAGGTGTCCCATTCACCACCATCCATATGCATAGACTTGACCTCCATATCTTTGAGTTCATGTAGGATAGGCCAGTTGGGAGCGATGTCGATTACTGACTTGTCATTTATCCATTTTCCGGACCAAACATTCGTGCCTTCTCCATCATTGATCATTTTGTAGCATACAGAAGATACTTCAGGTAAGTTGCGTTTTATGAAGCTCCAGGCTGACGAGCACGACTTGTTGATTGCCTGTGTTCCCCGCATATATTTCTTCCTCATTATTCAGACCCAAGGGGCCTGATGGTTATTCAAGAAACTCCACACATTCTTGAGCATTAAAGCCTTGTTTTGATCACGAGCGTTCTTTATGCCTAGGCTGCCACTATACTTAGGTTCAGTAACCTTTTTCCAGGAGACCAGGGACAATATCTTTTGTTCCCTCCCACCTGACCAGATGAAATTCTTGATGTGTTTGTTGATGTCATCGCACGGAGATGGAGAAAGTCTGACGGATTGCATTATGTAAGATGGAATGGCTTGTAGAGTAGCCTTGGCCAGAGTGATTCGGCCTGCCAGGGAAAGGTGGCGAGCTGCCCAGCTTGACATGCGCTCTCTGATAGTGGTGGAAATGTATTGATGTGTAGTCTTGTTGACCTGATGATGAAGAATGGGAACCCCCAGGTATCTGCCTAGGCTCTTCGTGCTTTGGATTCCGATGGCCTGATAGAAAATGCGCTCTTCACTGCGTGTGGTATTGGCGGAGAAGAAACACTTTGATTTCTCTTTTGAGAGGACCTGTCCAGAGACTAAGCTGAAAGTATTGAGTACCTCGAGGATGTTTAGAGCCTGAACTTGGTTCTCTTCAGCCATAAGAAGAATGTCATCCACGAAGAGGACGTGCGATAGGGGGGTGTCGTGCCTTGTAAGCCTAATCGACTTCCATTTATTGTGAGATACTACTGTGTTAATAGCCTGTGAGAGCCTCTCCATGCAGATGACAAAGACATATGGACTAAGGAGGTCCCCTTGGTGAACACCCCTTGTTGTCTTGAAGGCAGGTAAGGGGACGCCTTCCCAGAGAATCGAAGTGCTGCCCGAGGTGATGATATCCATTATAAGAGACACGGTGATATGAGGAAGGCTTGTCTTGATGACAGTATCTTTGATAAAGTTCCAGTTCATTCTGTCGAAAGCTTTGGACCAATCGAGCTTAATTTCCACCCACTTCTTGCCTGAATGTTTCTGTTTCATTGAGTGTATAACCTCCTGTATAAGTAAAATATTATCGCTGATGTTTCTACCAGGGATGAAGCTTGATTGGTTTGCAGCTATCCAATCTGGGAGGTGAGGATTTATGCGTTCTACAAGAACCTTGGACACGAGTTTAAAGCAAGAGTTATTGAGAGAGATCAGACGAAGGTCCGAGCAGCTTTGTGGTTGCTTCATCTTAGGAATTAGAATCATATGGGATTCTGTAAGATTGGCATCAACGCGACTGCTATTGAAAGCTTTTTGCGTCATGATCACAACTGAATGACCTACTGTATTCCATTGATTATGTAAGAAATTGGTATATACTCCATCGGGGCTTGGAGCTTTGGACGGTCCCATGAGGAAGACAGTTCTCCAAATTTCATCATGGCCGGGCATTCTCGCTATGAAATTGCAGGTCTGGGAGGTCAGAAGCTTGAAAGTTCCAGGGTAGTTGGAGATAGCCAAGGAATTTGTGACGGTCGTTGCTGGTTGGGCCATGAGATTCTGAAAATGGTTTAGGACAAGGGCTTTCAGAGCATCGGGGGTCTCCACCCATTCACCATCGTCTTTGCGTAGATGGCTGATTTTAACAAAGTGTCGATGGGCCTTGACATAGGAATGATTGACATCAAATAGACAACACCTTTCTATTGGCTCTAGGAAGATCGTCAAGGAGTTCTTGGTGGTATGTGTGAACTATGTAGAGGCATGGAGGTTGTTACCGCCAAACTAGGGGGACACCAACCACCATCGTCTGTTGTGCTGACAGTGGTCTGTGTGCAGCTTGCAAAGCGTTCACATCACCGTGCAAGAGTAGTCGTTGGACTTGCTCCAAGACTAGGTATACTCTTATTACCTTCTTTTCTAGATACATCATTGTTGACACGATCTTCTGGCAAGGAATAAGAACAAAATTTTTGTTTTCATTTCCTTCTCTACCATCCCTATTCTACATTGTCTCCACCTATCGAAGAGCGTCAACTTTCATGCCTTTAGCTCTCCATGTCATAGGTTCAATCCTTCTTTGAGCTACACCTACTCATTGGAATCACACAATATGTCTTGCTACGTCATCCTTCTTCCATTAGCTTATAGGTGTTTATTGTCCATATTGATATGTGGAGCTAATTTTTTTGTCTCGCAATTAAATACACTTGAGATTTGAGAATATGGACAATATTTGGGTTCATTACTCCCTCCAATTGTGCCATAAATTCAACTACATTTAGGTCTTATTGTAGCTCCCATTATCCAGTCCTGTTTTGATTAAAAAATATTAACCAAACTCTATGCTCCATTGGATAAGGTATCTATTTTGATAAAGAGCACTCTTAAATATCATATTTGGTTTAAGATCAAAGACATAGAAACCCCTTGCTATTCGATGACCTCCATCATATAGTTTCATTGTAGTTGTTCCAACAACCAGACACACATATACACACATGCATACACACACATCAAATTCTAGTCATCAACAATTCTCTTATTTTGATGGTTTTCACATTTTTACCTAGAAAAGTATTCCATATTATCAAAGATGATCTAGTTAATTATTTTAGATGGTTTATGGAGTAAGGCAATATGACTAGACATGTGAATCCTCCTTTTCCGTGCTCATCCTAAGGAAAAAAATATTATTTGGTCACGTCCTTCAACATATAAAGAACTATCATGTATTGAACACAGGCTCACCCAATTTCTACAATATTTTTAGCATGCCTTTAAAGATGATTTGCCCCCTCCTCCTCCCCAATGAAGAAATCTTGGCTCTGCTGTTGTTATCCTTGCCAACTTCCTAAATTGAAACAAGAATACGATGTAGATGCAAATATGGATTTGTCGAGGCCCCTTCAATTGTATAATACATCATAATATTCCTCAACCCCAATCACATTTCACTTCCCTTCTATTGACATCTAACAATGGGTGTGAGTTGGTAACTAGATGGGTAAATCTCGACCCACATACCACCCCATGACCTATGCTACTGTAACTTTTCATAGAAGAGCTCTTGAAGAGTCAAATTTTGCTGGAGATGAAAAAAATATGTGTAGATAGTGCACAACTATTTCGGTGAACGGTAGCTGCTTGTCCTCACTACCGTGGCTACTGTAGATGTATCACCATTGGATTTGAGCATAGGGGGGCTCAGATCTAGCCTCTTGTTGTTGAACCAGTTGCCACTGGATCTCTACTCCATGGGGCCACATCACATGCACATATATGTCAAACACCGTATCAATAATCAACAAACATATTCCTCAATGTATGAATCATTTAACTATTTCACCATATTAAAACCTAAATAACTCAGAGTATGTAGGAGCATCATTTCTTCGTCAATAAAGTATCATAGGTTGTGTAGAGTGCAACCCATATTATGGGTACATTAATGAAGCACAATCTTAAATGTTTGACCATATAATGATTTTAGGATATGATGGTACGCATTGATCTCCAAAAGATCCTAACAAGTGGGATTTACTTTGTTTGACAATAAAAGTATGTTGGGGTTCATTACGAATCCATTTTGACGCATGTATAACTCTAAATAAACGTTTGACGTCATATAAAGGTCGACATTGATTAATAAAGTCATCAACCGTCTCCTTGTAATATGCTAGTGATATTAAATGGCTATTTCTGATTTACCCAACCCATTGACAGTCTTACTTACCACATCAAGAGTCGACTGTTCCTGGCATCATGGACAACTAGTCGACTAATACGATAGGTATTTCATGAATTAATAAAAAAATGAGACCGCAGAGCTTGATTTGCAAACCAAATCTTCTTTAACGTCTAGCCAGCGTTCTCAATCGCAAATCGAATCGACTTTGCACCAACTAGGCAACCACCCTTTTTCTCTTTAACTAACGTTCACAGATTGCGATGGTGTACCGAATTATCCACCAAGACTTTTGTTTATTAATGCACACTACTACAACGTTAGGCTCAAGAGCGCACCACCTATGCGCTTTAGTTGGAGACAGAACATGGCTGGCTGGTTTACCTTTCCGCCATCCAACAACAGATGGAGATCGTTTTCTATAAATCAGACCGACCATGATGAGAGACGAGTTCCTGGATATCGGTTCCTCATTGAACCTATATTCAAAAATCCAACGAACGACTCGACTCGATAGTAGATGTATTATAATAACAAATAGAAAGCAACGCCAATCAATTGCCAGAGTCCAAAGCCAGTCTGAGTAGCTAGCTACTAAATATACGGTTGGTTAAATTGCAATAATCCAAAACGAGAACAGAGGTGCGTGTGGTCACGACGGCTCACGAGTTGCGATGTCTCTGAGCTGTACGTCTGGAAATGGAGATAATCCAATCGGGTATCCCGGTCTGGTTGCTGTTGTATTATTATTACTATTATTATTAATATATTGCGTGGATGAGCGGATGAGGGCTTTTATGGATGGGCCTTGGAAGTGGCGAAGAAGAAAGATGGAAGTAACACAGGGTCTGAATTTGAACAGGAAACAAAGCAGAATCGTTTGAAACGAGTGCGAGCGGTGTAAAAGACGACGAAACAGTATAGCAGAACGAATCGAAAGCATACAAATGCGAGTAAAAAGTGAGGAGTGAGGACACCGTAGCCGAGGATCGAAAGGCTAAAAAATCCAAAGCCGTGAGTGTTCTCTTTCTCTCTCTCTGCTACAGCTCTCAACCCCCCCCCCTCTCATTTTTTATTTTTTCTCCCTCGTCAGCTCAGCTCAGCTCTGGTTGCTTCTTTTTAGATATCTATACTACTATAAAAAGAACAAATTTATTATTTAAATTACATCCGATGTCATTTTTTTTTTCAAAAAATTATTCCAATAAATCATAAATAAGGATTTAAAATTTCTGCATTCTCCTTGACCATCTCTCTTCTGACGTTTTTTTTCTTCTCTCTGTTTTGTTCCTTTTTTTATCCTAATTTCTCTCTCCTTCCAAAACCACCTCACACTAAGCCACGTCCTCTAAAATTCACTCTATTTCTTAACAAATCCATTCTCTCTCTCCGAGTCAAACAAATCCACCCTAACTCCACGCTTCCCTTCCTCTCTCACTACATCCATAACTAATCATTCCGTCTCTCCAATATATGAAAACGGTACTCGGTTAAAAGAAAAGAAGTCTATTGTTTAATTTTATATTTTCCATTTTATGATAAAAAGACCATTATCCTTTTTAAATGTTATGAGGATTATCATTATCTTTTTGAAAAAAATATTTTACAAATGTTTAATGTAAGATAAACATATTCAATGAGACACGATTACCATTATCTTTTTCAAAAGTTTTACTTTTTAAATATTTAAAATAAACATGTTCAGTGGGGCACGTGCATATGCACGTGTGTATTGCTAGTTTGCTATAAAAAGTCAGTCTTAGATATATTTTGAGACGAATTTATATTATTTCACTCCTCTATTTTATTTTTTAACTAATGTCAAAATTGGTCACAAAGTTTTTCCAGATCTGCCTCGGAAGCGGACACACGGTCACTCCATGTCAGACACAATCCATCTCTCTGTCTCTCACTTCTCTCTCTCCTCACTCTCTCCTCCCCTATGTAGTAAGTAATGCGGGACAGCGGTACCCGATATGTAGTACCCGATATGTAATTGAATAATGCTGGAACAAATGGATGGTGGCTCTGCTCACTGTTCGCTAGCTAAGCTGCTGCTTCTCCACCCTTCACAATACAAAATCTATCCCACACAGACAAACAAAGGAAACATTACACACTAGCTCTCCCAAGCTAGCAGTCTTCGCTTGAAACCCGGGTACGATGACTGTACCACCACCACCACAACGGCTACTCGTCTATATCCTCATCGCCGCCGCCGCCGCCACCTTCCACTTCCTCCCTCTCGCAAGCTCCAAGACCTTCCCAAGAGACGTCGATGCCCTCCGGCAGCTCAAGGCAGCCATCGACCCATCATCCATCCTTCCAGCATCCTGCCTCTCCTCATGGGACTTCACGGCGGGAGCCGACCCATGCGACTCCCTCTTCGGCGCGTCCCTCTTCACATGCGGCTTCCGATGCGACAACGCATACTCCTCCGACGGCCTCGCACGGGTCACGGAGATCTCGCTCGAGCCGGCTGGGTATTCCGGGAATCTACCCCCTGCGGTATGGGATTTATCCTTCTTGGAGTCGTTGGAAATCGCCGAGAACAACTTTTATGGATCCATCCCGACCCCAAAGCCCACGGCTTCGCTACCAAACCTCCGACGGCTCTCGCTCTCCCGCAACGCGTTCTCGGGGGATATACCCTCTGATGTCTTCTCGGCCTCAAAGCTTCCGTCTTTGGAGGAACTGTTCCTGGATGGGAACCACCTCACGGGAACCGTACCTGAAGGGTTAGCTGGGATGTGGACGCTCAAGAGGCTGGAGCTCCAGATGAACAACCTCACTGGAACTCTCCCTGACGGCGGCGCGTTGGCATCGCTTACTAGCCTCTATTATCTAGACGCCAGTGACAATGCAATCACCGGCCCAATTCCTTCCGCCATGCCCCCATCACTCGTGGAGCTAGCCATGCGGAGCAACATGCTCGACGGCCCTCTACCTGCCGAGTTAGGCGGCCTCCGGTACCTCCAGGTACTCGATCTCAGCCACAACAGCATCTCAGGAGCCGTCCCCGCCGCACTCTTCTCCAACCCATCGCTGCAGCAGCTCGTGCTTACTGGAAACCGAATCAGTTCCCTAGAGCAACCACGGCTAAAGCCGTCGCCGTGGGGAGGAGTCGGATCTACTAGTGGTACTGGTGCCGTCCTAGTAGAATTGGACCTCAGTCATAACGATCTTGCCGGGACGCTGCCCAACTGGCTCCCTGCCATCACCAGCCTGTCGGCGCTGTCGCTCGAAGGGAACCGGTTCTCCGGGATTATCCCGTGGGGGTACGCGGTCAAGCCGTTCGCAAGATTGCTCCTCGCCGGGAACTATCTCTACGGCCCCATTCCCAGCCCATTTACCGTCTCCAAGGCCAGTTCGGCGGTGCTCAGCCTCGCTGATAACTGCCTGTTCCGTTGCCCTGAGATGTTCTTCTTCTGCCGAGGAGGTGAACAGAAGTCCATGGACGAGTGCAGGGAGTTCAACCCTTTCATCCCGTGATAACCGAGGTGACCACACGTACATAGCTACAGTACACATCACGTCACACCGGGGGGAGCCTGAGGGACAGGCTCAGTCAGAACGGTCGCCGGCCGCGCCTGCGCTCAGTCACTCATTGCCAACACCATGCAAGATATACTCAATTGCTGTTCCACTCGTGCCTGCCCCCTGCCCTGCCCATCTCTGCTGCAATGTTCGTTTCTTCTGTGTAAAGTTATGAGTTGCTACTGCTACTTATATAATGTCATTCAACTCGTGTTATGGATGGATGGAGCTTCCGCATAGTTAGCCAAAATGATTTGTTATTTTTATTATAAATGTATATAAGCCCCAAAAGTCTCCATCAAGGGCAATGGCCACCCGGTCTATTTTTTTTATTACTAGCAACACACACGTGCACATACACCTGTCCCATAAAACATGTTTATATAAAATATTTAAAAAATAAAACTTTCCAAAAGGATAATGGTAATCGTGTCTTATTGAATATGTTTGTCTTACATTAAATATTTAAAAAATAATTTCTAAAAAGATAATGATAATTTTAGTCTAAAAGGATAATGATGACTTCTCAACGCACGTTCGAATGGACTTGACAAATGATTTTATCATTAAAAAAATATAAAATTAAACAAATACAAAATAGTTGAGAAAAATTGTGAGAAGAGAGAGAATCAAGGAGAGAGTGCAACCTAAACTCACTCTTTTATAATAGTATAGATAAAAGATCAACTAGATAATAAGAGTTTAATTACCATACTTTTACCAAAAACACACTCCTAAAATGATTAATAGGGTGTTCTAACAGCCGAGATTAAATGTGACAGTGCTAATCTCATAATAGACTTTTCGGACCCATACTATGGGCTGGCTAACTTCGCTATAATTAGCAGACACAGTAAATGGTTTTGTACATGATGTGCAACGGTGGGATGTAAGGTTGGATCAGATTTACAAAAGTACAAAAAGAGTAGATTAGGTGCTATTACATCGCAATATGTTACTCTTTACATAGAAATAAATATTGATATTAAAATTTTCAGATTCGTATTTTGTGCACCTTTATTTGAGTTTTTAGTTATTTGTTAAGAATATCTAAAGGTGGAATATATAAATCTTCATACATGCGAGGTTGCATCACATTTGTAAAAGAGCAAAAAGAGTAGATTAAGTGTTATTACGCCGCAGTTTGTTAGCCCTTATATGGAAATAAATATTGATATTAAAAGTTTCAGACTCGTATTTTGTGCACCTTTATTTGAGTTTTGGCTGTTTTGTTATGAATATCTAAAGGTTGAAAATGTAAATCTTCATAACCTTGCATTAGATTTGTAAAGTGCAAAAAGAGTAGATTATGTGCTATTACACCGCAGTCTCTTAGCTCTTACATGGAAATAAATATTGATGTTAAAGTTTCAGATTCGTGTTTTGTGCACCTTTATTTGATTTTTTAGTGTATTGTTATGAATATCTAAAGTTTGAATATGTAAATCTTCATACATGCAAGATTGCATCAGATTTGCAAAAGTGTAAAAATAATAGATTAGGCTCTATTACGCCGCAGTCTCTTAGCCCTTATACGGAAATAAATATTGATATTAAAAGTTTCAGACTCGTATATTGTGCACCTTTATTGAGTTTTTGGTGTTTTGTTATGAATATCTAAAAGTTTAATAAGTAAATCTTCATACATACAAGGTTGCATCAGATTTGCAAAAGTGCAAAAAGAGTAGATTAGGTGCTATTACGCCGCAGTCTGTTAGCATTTACATGGAAATAACTATTGACATTAAAAGTTTCAGACTCATATTTTGTGCACCTTTATTTGATTTTTTAATGATTTGTTATGAATATCTAAAGGGTGAATATGTAAATCTTCATACATGCAAGGTAGCATAAGATTTGTAAAAGTGCAAAAAGAGTAGATTATATGCTATTACACCGCAGTCTGTTAGCCCTTACATGGAAATAAATATTGATATACAAAGCTCCAGACTTGTATTTTGTGCACCTTTATTTGATTTTTTAGCGATTTGTTATGAATATGTAAAGGTTGAATATGTAAATCTTCATACATGCAAGGTTGCATCAAATTTGCAAAAGTACAAAAAGAGTAGATTATGTGCTATTACACCGTAGCCTGGTAGCCCTTACATGAAAATAAAAATTGGTATTAAAAGTTTCAGACTTGTATTTTGTGGACCTTTATTTGAGTTTTTGGTATTTTGTTATGAATATCTAAAAGTTGAATATGTGAATCTTCATACATGCAAGGGTGCATTAGATTTGCAAAAGTACAAAAAGAGTAGATTAGGTGCTATAACGCCGCAGTCTGTTAGCCTTTACATTGAAATAAATATTGATAATAAAAGTTTTAGACTCGTGTTTTTTGCACCTTTATTCGAATTTTTAGTGATTTTTTATGAGTATCTAAAGGTTGAATATGTAAATCTTCATACATGCAAGGTTGCATAAGATTTGCAAAAGTACAAAAATAGTAGATTATGTGCTATTATGCCGCAGTCTGTTAACCTTAACATGGAAATACATATTTATATTAAAAGTTTCAGACTTGTATTTTGTGCACCTTTATTTGAATTTTTAGTATGAAATATTTAAATCTTCATACATGCAAGGTTGCATCAGATTTGCAAAAATGCAAAAAAGTAGATTAGGTGCTACTATGTCGGAGTCTGTTAGCATATACATGGAAATAAATATTGATATAAAAAGTTTCAGACTCGTATTTTGAGAAACTTTATTTGATTTTTTAGTGATTTGTTATGAATATGTAAAGGTTGAATATGCAAATCTTCATACATGCCGGGTTGCATCAGATTTGCAAAAGTGCAAAAAGAGTAGATTATGTGCTATTACGCCGCAGTCTGTTAGCCTCTATATGGAAATAAATATTGATATTAAAAAATTCAGACTCGTGTTTTGTGCACCTTAATTTTATTTTTTAGTGATTTGTTATGTATATCTAAAGGTTGAACATGTAAATCTTCATACATGCAAAGTTGCATCAGATTTGCAAAAGTGCAAAAAGAGTAGATTATGTGCTATTACGCCGATGTCTGTTAGCCCTTGCATGGAAATAAATATTGATATTAAAAGTTTTAAATTTGTATTTTGCATACCTTTTTTTATTTTTTAGTGATGTGTTATGAATATGTAAATCTTCATACATACAAAGTTGCATCGATTTGCAAAAGTACAAAAAGAGTAGATGAGGTGCTATTACGCCGCAATCTGTTTGCCCTAATATGAAAATAAATATTAGCATTAAAAGTTTCAGATTCATATTTTGTGCACCTTTATTTGAGTTTTTGGTATTTTTTTATGAATATCTAAAAGTTGAATATGTAAATCTTCTTTCATGCAAGGCGCTTCATATTTGTAAACGTGAAATAAGTGTAGATTAGGTGTTATTACGCCGCAATTTGTTAGACTTTACATGGAAATAAATATTGACATTAAAAGTTTCAGACTCATATTTTGTGCACTTTTATTTGAGTTTTTAGTGATTTGTTATGAACATCTAAAGGTTTAATATGTAAATCTTCATACATGCAAGGTTGCATCATATTTGTAAAAGTGCAAAAAGAGTAGATTAGGTGCTACTACGCTGCAGATTGTTAGCCTTTATATGGAAATAAATATTAATATTAAAAGTTTCAGATTCGTATTTTGTACACCTTTATTTGAGTTTTTCGTGATTTGTTATGAATATCTAAAGGTTGAATATGTAAATATTCATACCTGCAAAGTTGCATCAGATTTGCAAAAGTGCAAAAAGAGTAGATTAGGTGCTATTACGCCGCAGTCTGTTGGCCTTTACATAGAAATAAATATTCACTTTAAAAGTTTCAAACTTATATTTTTTGCACCTTTATTTGAGTTTTTATTGATTTGTTATGAATATCTAAAGGTTGAATATGTAAATCTTCATTCATGCAAGGTTGCATCAGATTTGCAAAAGTGCAAAAATAGTAGATTAGGTGCTATTACGCCGCAGTCTGTTAGCCTTTATATGGAAATAAATATTGATATTAAAAGTTTCTAACTCATATTTTGTGCACCTTTATTTGAGTTTTTAGTGATTTTATTATTAACACCTAAAGGTCGAATATGTAAATCTTCATACATGCAAGGTTGCATCAGATTTGCAAAAGTGCAAAAAGAGTAGATTAGGTGCTATTGCGCCGTAATCTTTTATCCTTCACATGGAAATAAATATTGATATTAAAAGTTTTAGACTCGTATTTTGTGTAACTTTATTTGAGCTTTTAGTGATTTGCGATGAATATCTAAAGGTTGAATATGTAATTATTCATACTTGAAAGGGTGCATCTGATTTGCAAAAGTACAAAATGAGTAGATTATGGGCTATTACACCGTAGTCTATTAGCCTTAAAATGGAAACAAATATTGATATTAAAAGTTTCAGAGTCATATTTTGTGCTCCTTTATTTGAGTGTTTAGTGATTTGTTATGAATAAATAAAGGTTGAATATGTAAACCTTTATACATGCAAGGTTGCATCAGATTTGCAAAAGTGCAAAAAGAGTAGATTAGGTGCGGCGATTACATGGTATTATGCCGCAGTCTGTTAGCCTTTACATGGAAATAAATATTGATATGAACAGTTTCAAACTCATATTTTGTGAACCTTTATTTGAGTTTTTAGTGATTTGTTATGAACATCTAAAGGCTGAATATGTAAATCTTCATTCAAACAAGGTTGCATCAGATTTGCAAAAGTACAAAAAGAGTAGATTAGGTGCTACTATACCGCAGTCTGTTTGCCTTTACATGAAAATAAATATTGATATTAAACTTTTCAGACTCGTATTTTGTGCACCTTTATTTGAGTTTTTGGTGTTTTGTTATGAATATCTAAAAGTTGAATATGTAAATCTTCATAAATGAAAGGTTGCATCAGATTTGCAAAAGTGCAAAAAGAGTCACTACTACAGAAATAGCATTCAGTGTCGCTTTTCTGGGCGTCGGTTATTAAGGAACACAGGCGCCTTATATTAAAGGCGTCGGTTATTTAGAAGAACCGACGTCTATATTCAAAGACCAGCCAAACACGGGTACCGCTTTGTATACAGCGTCAGTTGTTTATACAAAACCGACGCATAATGTCATCCAATTTTCGAGCGAAAAAAATAATGTCACTTTCGGCGTCGAGTCTGTAGTTAAAACACCGACGCTTATGTGTGATGGAAATTTGCGCGAAAAGTGTCCTTTTCCGCGTCGGTCGTCCTTTAATCACCGACGCTGAATGTGGTTCCCGCCAAACATTTTCACGAAAATATCGTCCAAATGGACGTCGGATGTTGCGAACGATCGACGGTAAAGATGTTTAGGCGTCGGTTGTTGTAAACAACCGACGCTATTGGGGAACTTCATAACCTTCGATCGCCCGACTCTTCCCCTTTCTTATGTTTCATTGCTACCCTATTTCCCTATTGCGGCGATTTCTCCGGCGATTTCTCTGCTGCTGGTACTAGTTTTTCTCCGGCGCTTCTCTCCGGCGCTTCTCTCCGGTGCCCCATCTCCGGCGTCCCCTCTCCGGCGCCCCTCTCCGACGCGTTTCTTCTCTGGCACCCCTGCTGCCCGCCCTGCTGCTCCAACCGCCTGCGTCGCCGCCACGCCTGACAACCGGCGCCGCCGCAACGCCTGGTGCCCACCTGCCTGCCACGCCTGAGAACTGGTGCCGCCGTACCCCCTTCTCCTTCTCCTCCGCCTGGCTGCTGCCTGCCTGCCGCCGCCTGGCCGCCTGCCTGCCTGCTGCGGCTGATGCTCCTGCTCGTCGGAGTCACTGCCGCTGGTTCTGGAGCTCGTCGGCCGCCACCCACGTACTCAACCAGCTCGACCTCACCCTACTCTTCTTGCCCAGGTACCTGCAGACCTACCCAGGCGCGAAATTGGTTCTTTATGTGCTGACCTAATCTGCTTGCCTAATCTGCTTGCACGAAATTGGCTCCCTACTCTGCTTGCTTAATGTGCCTAATCTGCTTTAAGTGGTCCTAATATCATAACATGATAGTTTTATTATATGATTTGTGGCACTTTAGGGTGTATATACATGCAAATTATATAAGTGATAGATGTTGGATGTTTGTCAAGGTTTCTTGAAGATTGAATAAGTGATAGATGCTGGATGTTTATTTATTTCATCTATCCATGTTGCCTATAGTTTATAACATTGCATTGTGAATTATTGCATGTTTGAAACTATGAAATTCTTGATTTATTAGATGATATTCAAGAAAACCCTAGTTTGATGAGCATGTTGTTAATCATGTTAATTATGATTCTTCTATATATTCTGATGTCATTATATAATTATGTGATCCCAACATATTAAATTGAATTAGAATGATTTCATGAATTATATGGTTTATATAAGAATGACAACACATGTATTTGTTGGCCTAGAAACCCGTCCAAGATTTACTCAGTAGGAGTAAATCTTGGATAGTCCCCAGTTTGGGACTGTTCTTGAACACCTAATCTCACTTAGGATGTAAGTGTATAATGTGTATTGGGTTTTCGAGAAAATTTCAGTAGCATTTCCCCGTTTGTTCTCTAAGTACATATGTACTTAGAGAACAACGGGGAAATGCTGCCAAAATTTTCTTGAAAACCAAATACACATTATACACTTACATCCTAAGTGAGATTAGGTGTTCAAGGATGGGATAGGTGGTACACATTTATTATATATAAGATTGACATCAAATGTGTTTGTTGGCCTAGAAACCCGTCCAAGATTGACTAATATATACTTGTTTCCTAATATATACTTGTTTAAAAGGTTAACTGATGTTATACAACTTTTTCTGAAAATATATAACATCGTTATATGTACTTACACTTTGTTAATACTAATATTGTGCAGTCTCTGTCTTCCCATAACAATGACTATGAATTGGGCCTCTATGTCAATGTTAACGTTCCCTATTGAAGAACAATTGGACATCATCCTAGATGATCGTTCCTTAAACCAATTGGTCATACCCAAACATTGGTGTTTTCTAAAAGGAAGACACTACATGCCTGGTAAAGTGACCCTAACTTTTGGAAATTATTCACATGTAATCGAGGTTGAGTATGATTTGGCGAGAAATCTTGTATCAAAATACGGTTGGCGTGATTGGATTGGAGAGCTGTATCTGGTCCGTTGGAATAGGCTTTTTCTCCGTCCAGTTGGCGATAATTCCATCAAAGTTTGGATAACCAACAACAACTGCGACACCCTCGATCATCTTCTGCGGTATGAGCGCACGGCGTCGGATATCATCTATGAGGAATCGGAATCTGAATCTGAGGCGTGATTGGATTGGAGAGCTTCGTGACACAGCTTCATCATCAAAAAGAAGTTATTGATGCATGCGGGACCATGTTGATGTAGTATTTAGTTGTCTATCTATCTAGACTTGTCTGTATTAATAGTTTTTTTAATTATGCGCATGTTTAGGGGTACACCAACCCCTTTGTTTAGTTATTGTTATAACTAAAGTGTGTGTTCCCATGAATGGAACTGTAAGTTGCTACATGAATGCTTATAACTGAAGTGTGTGTTCCCATGAATGTTCCCATTTACATGATTACACTACTATTTTCTCATATTGTCTTGCCTAAAAAAAAAATTCTTTTATTGTTTAGTCTATTTTAATACGACATACTTGCTTATATCTTTCTTAATGATGAACTGTAATACGACATACTTGCTTATATACTTGTTTCCTAATATATACTTGCTTTCCTAATATATACTTGCTTTCTCTGATCATAGAATGGATAGATCATGGATGTCCATTCGTAATCGTTTCACCCCAGAGTTTATATCTGGTCTTGATCAGTTTATTAGATTTGCCGAGGAACATAGGAAAAAACCTACAGATAGGTTCTACTGTCCATGTAGGCATTGCGGTAACAACTTGAAACTCAACACTGGTGAGGAAATCAAAAGTCATGTCATGTGCAACGAGATTGTACAAGGCTATAAAGAATGGCACTGGCATGGAGAGATTTCAAAATCGAATCCAGTAGATGTCAATAGCAGTGCTTGGGTGGAAGAAGAAATTGCCTTCGATGACGTAAATGTGAACGAACCAGTTCCAGCAGACATTGTTGATGCGATGCTGGATAGTTGTAGGGTAGAGCACACCGATCCACCTCCTATCTTTACAAACATTGTGCATGATGCTGAGATACCGTTATACACAGGCTGTGCTAAGTTTACGAAGCTTAGCGCTGTGCTGAGATTGTATAAGTTGAAAGCTAACAATAGATGGAGCGACAAAAGCTTCACTGAATTGTTGACTTTGTTGAAAGAAATTCTTCCTGAAGGAAACGAGCTGCCAATCTCAACATACCAGGTAAAGAAAATGTTGTGCCCAATGGGAATGGAGGCCAAAAAGATACACGCATGCCCGAATGATTGTGTATTATTTCAAAAGGACTATGTAGATTTGAAAGATTGTCCAAAATGTGGTGCGTCACGATATAAATTGACGACTTCGGGGGAGTCCAAAACTGGTTCTCCTGCCAAGGTGTTGTGGTATCTACCTATAACATCACGGTTTCAACGCTTGTTTGCAAATCCGAAAGATGCGAAGAATTTGAGGTGGCATGCAGATGTTAAGAAAAATAATGATGGGATCCTACGACATGCGTCTGATTCCCCACAGTGGAAGAAGATTGATGTATTGTTCCCTGAATTTGGTGAAGAAGTCAGGAATCTAAGACTTGGGCTTTGTACAGACGGGATGAATCCGTACGGGACATTGAGCAGCCAACATAGCACTTGGCCAGTCATGCTTGTTATATACAATCTTCCTCCCTGGCTGTGTATGAAAAATAAGTACGTTATGTTGTCATTGTTGATATCGGGCCCTAAACAACCCGGAAATGATATCGATGTTTATCTTGAACCTTTGATTGATGACTTAAAGAAACTTTGGGCTGAAGGTGTGATGACCTATGATGCTTCAGCAAGAGAGACATTTCGTTTGCATGCTATGTTGTTTTGCACTATTAATGACTTTCCGGCATATGGGAATTTGTCTGGATATAGTGTCAAAGGAGCTAAAGCGTGTCCTATATGTGAAGAAAACACTGATTCAATAAGACTAAAATATGGCGGCAAGACTGTATATCTTGGTCATCGAAGGTTTCTTTTAAAATTCCATCCGTATCGTAGGAAGCGCAAAGCATTCAATGGATGGAATGATGAACGGAGTGCACCTAAACCTATACCAGGGGATGTTGTTTATGAAAGAGTAAAAGACATTGTCAATGAATTTGGTAAGAAATCACAATGTAGTATGGCCACACGGAGTGACAATTCTTCATTCAAAAAGAAGTCAATATTTTGGGATCTTCCTTATTGGAGTTCTTTGTCAGTCAGGCATTGTATCGATGTAATGCACGTTGAGAAAAATGTCTGTGATAGCATCATTGGTACTCTATTAAATATACCAGGTAAGACTAAAGATGGGATAAAATCCAGACTGGACCTACGTGAAATGGGAATAAGGTCAGAATTAACAGAATTACGTGAAATGGGTAATAAAAGAACATACTTACCTCCCGCTTGTTACACGTTGTCTAGAAAGGAGAAGAAAACTTTTTGTGAATGCTTGGTAAATGTTAAGGTGCCACATGGTTACTCATCCAACATCCGTAGATTGGTATCAATGAAAGATCTGAAGTTGATAGGTCTTAAATCTCATGATTGTCACACTCTAATGCAACAAATATTGCCCGTGGCAATTCGATCTATATTGCCGAAGCATGTAAGGTTTGCAATTACCAGACTTTGTTTCTTTTTCAACAGTCTATGCAGCAAAGTTATTGACCCTAATACTCTCGATAATTTGCAAAGAGAAGTGGTTGTTACCCTATGTCAGCTTGAGATGTATTTCCCTCCTTCGTTCTTTGATATCATGGTACATCTTGTTGTCCACTTGACTAGGGAAGTGAAAATCTTGGGACCGGTTTTCTTGCATTGGATGTATCCCTTTGAACGATACATGAGCGTTTTTAAAGGTGATGTTCGAAACCGTTATCATCCTGAAGGGAGTATTATTGAAGGTTATGTGGCGAGAGAGGTTATGGATTTCTGCAATGACTTTCTCAGTGGTAATGACACTCCTGATAATGACAAGAATATTGAGGAGGGCAAAGGAATTTTGGGATCACGGGTGAAAGTAATCAGCCGTGAGCAGTTGGAACAAGCTCACTTGTATATTTTACATAATATGGACGAAGTGAGTGTTTATATCGAGGAACATACCAATTTCATAAAGAGACAACATCCTCGAGCAAGTTCAATGTGGCTTGCTAGAGAGCATAATAAGACTTTTACTAAGTGGTTTGAAGATAAAGTCTTACATCAACTATCTCAAACACCAAATGATATTACAGAAACTATCAAATGTCTCGCCTTTAAGCCAAAACCGAATGTTATGTCTTATGAAGGGTTTGACATTAATGGATTCACATATTACACAAAGCGCCAAGATGATAAGAGTGTCGTCCAAAATAGTGGGGTCACTCTTCAAGCGTCAACTATGTACTTTGCAAGTGCAAAGGATAAGAGTCCACGTGAAGCTAAAATGTCATATAACGGTGTCATTGAAGACATTTGGGAGTTTGACTACATAGATTTCAATATTCCACTCTTTAAATGTAATTGGGTTGATAACACCAAAGGAGTTATAGTGGATGAATTGGGTTTCACTTTGGTGAACTTTGAAATGATTGGCGAGAAGGCTGAACCATTCATATTGGCATCACAGGCAAAACAAATATTCTATATCGATGATCCTGCAAATGATAAATGGTCGGTTGTTCTTCATGGTAAAAGACAGTTCATTGAAGATCCTATAGATGAAGAAGAGTACTATGATAAGTATGATGACTCCAGTCCATTCTCAGTTGGGTTGCCAACTCCACAAAATATTGAAGCTAATGATGACTTATATGTGCGCGGAGATCACAATGAAGGATTGTTAATTGATAAAAGATCACAATTTTAGAGACATGTATGTTTATACAAATGGTAAATGTTTTCCTTTTTCTAATTTATACAAATGCTAAATGTTTTCCTTTTTCTAGTTGATACAAATGCTAAATGTTTGCCTTTTTTATGACATTTTCAGATGGCTGACCATGATGAGAATGATGTTCATGATGAGCATGAAGTCCATGATGAGCATGTTGTCCATGACGAGCATGGCGAGGATACCAATGTAAGTTCTAAAAACATATCCTGTATTTCTATAAAATTCATTATCTTCTAGTTATGTCATATATCCTATATTTCTATATTGGCCTAATTCAGTGTGTTTATTTTTGTCAAATTTTAGGTTGATGATGCACATGTACCCACTGAAGCACTGGAGCAACTTGATGCGTGGAGAGGACATTCCAACTCGAGATATCATCTACCGTTTCCTCCTCCTCCGCAGTAATATCCTCATCTCTAAACGTTTCTCGTAGGATTCTGAACCCCTCCCTTCCCTCTACTACATCGAAGCCATGCCGCAGTTGAACCCTTTCGCCGAGCCCTACCCGGCCAAGCAGGCGTCGCCTGAAGCACCACCGTCGTCGTCGTCTCCACCTCCATCGCAACTTGCTGTGCTAGTCCTGACAGTTTATCACCCCACATGCCTTCCTCCTCAGTTCCTGCCGCTAGACGACCACATAATGGATCCAAGAGGATTGCAGGCGTTCGCCAAAGACTATAGGCTGAGTTAACTCAATAGTTAACTCAGCCTATAGTCTTTGGCGAACGCCTACATATCCTCTTGGATCCATTGTGTGGTCGTCTAGCGGCAGGAACTGGGGAGGAAGGCATGTGGGGTCATAAACTGTTAGATATAATTGGGATGTTGATAGTGATGATGAATGATACTTTGTAAATGAATGTTTCTGAATGTTAAAACATGTATTTGAATGATTCTATATGTGTGAACGTGACAATTGAATTGATGTCTGAATGTATCTACTTGTGTGAATCTTTTTATGTTAATTTTGCAGGTTTGTGGCCTGTTTGTAGGCTGATATCAATGGATGTCGTAAACCTGCAGTTCAGAAAACTGAACTGCAGGTTCTCATCCTGCTGACCAGCCACAGCAGGCCTGCAAACAGATTTATAAAAAAAAAATAGATATAGGCGTCGGTTATTTACCGATAACCGTCAGCACAGACTTACAGCGTCGGTTTTTTGTTGAACACCGACGCCAAAAGTGTTCGCGCTACAGGAAATGGGAGTCATCTAGGACACTTTTCTGCGTCGGTTTTTTAGTATATAACCGATGCAGAAATCGTCCTAGATGACGCCGTTTTCTGTGGCGCGAACCCTTTTGGCGTCGGTGTTTTATAATAAACCGACGCCTTTATGTTAAATAGGCGTCGGTTTTTTAACCGACGCTGAAGTGTCCAACCTTTTAGCGGCGCCCACATAGGCGTCGTTCAGAAACCGACGCCAAAGGGGGTTAAACAACCGACACTAAAAGGCACTTCTGTAGTAGTGAGTATATTAGGTGATATTACGTCGCAGTCTGTTAGCCTTTACTTGAAAATAAATATTGATAATAAAAGTTTTAGAATTGTGTTTTGTGCACCTTTATTCGATTTTTTCATGATTTATTATGAGTATCTAAAGGTTGAATATGTAAATCTTCATAAATGCAAGGTTGCATCAGATTTGTAAAAGTGCAAAAAGAGTAGATTATGTGCTATTATGCCGTAGTATGTTAGCCTTAAAATGGAAATAAATATTGATATTAAAAGTTTCAGACTCATATTTTGAGCACCTTTATTTGATTTTTTAGTATGAATATCTAAAGGTTGAAAATTTAAATCTTCATACTTGCAAGGTTGCATCAAATTTGCAAAAGTTCAAAAAGAGTAAATTAGGTGCTATTACGCCGCAATCTGTTAGCCTTTACATGGAAATAAATATTGATATCAAAAGTTTCAAACTCATATTTTGTGCACCTTTATTTGAGTTTTTTGTGCTTTGTTATGAATATCTAAAGGTTGAATATGTAAATCTTCATTCATGCAATGTTGCATTAGATTTGCAAAAGTGCAAAAAGAGTAGATTAGGTGATATTACGCCGCAGTCTGTTAGCCTTTACATGGAAATAAATATTGATATTAAAAGTTTTTGACTCGTATTTTGTGCAACTTTATTTGAGTTTTTAGTGATTTTATTATGAACATGTAACGGTTGAATATGTAAATCTTCATACATGCAAGGTTGCATCAGATTTGCAAAAGTACAAAAAGAGTAGATTAGGTGTTATTACGCCGTAGTCTATTATCTTTCACATGGAAATAAATATTGATATTAAAAGTTTTAGACTCGTATTTTGTGCACCTTTATTTGAGTTTTTAGTGATTTGTTATGAATATCTAAAGGTTGAATATATAATTATTCATACTTGAAAGGGTGCATCTGATTTGTAAAAGTACAAAATGAGTAGATAATGTGCTATTATGCCGTAGTTTATTAGCCTTTAAATGGAAATAAATATTGATATCAAAAGTTTTAGACTCGTATTTTGTGCTCCTTTATTTGAATGTTTAGTAATTTGTTATGAATAACTAAAGGTTGAATATGTAAATCTTCATACATGCAAGGTTGCATCAGATTTGCAAAAGTGTAAAAAGAGTAGATTAGGTGCGACGATTAGGTGCTATTATGCCGCAGTCTGTTTGCCTTTACATGGAAATAAATATTGATATTAACAGTTTCAAACTCATATTTTGTGCACCTTTATTTGTGTTTTTAGTGATTTGTTATGAATATCTAAAGGTTGAATATGTAAATGTTCATTCATGCAAGGTTGCATCAAATTTGCAAAAGTACAAAAAGAGTAGATTAGGTGAGACGATTAGGTGCTATTACGCCATAGTCCGTTGGCCTTTACATGGAAATAATTATTGATATTAAAAGTTTATGACTCGTATATTGTGCACCTTTATTTGAGTTTTTAGTGATTTGTTATGAATATCTAAAGGTTGAATATGTAAATCTTCATACATGCAAGGTTGCATCAGATTTGCAAAAGTGCAAAATGAGTAGATTAGGTCCTATTACACCGTAGTCTGTTAGCCTTTACATGGAAATAAATATTGATATTAAAAGTTTTAGACTCGTAATTTGTGCACATTTAATTGATTTTTTAGTGATTTGTTATGAATATCTAAAGTTTTAATATGTGAATCTTAATACATTCAAGGTTGCATCAGATTTGCAAAAGTGTAAAAAGAGTAGATTAGGTGCTATTACGATGTAGTCTGTTAGCCTTTACATGGAAATAGAGTTTTAGACTTGTATTTTGTGCACCTTTATTTGATTTTTTGGTATGAATATCTAAAGGTTGAATATGTAAATCATCATACATGCCAGGTCGTATCAGATTTGCAAAAGTGCAAAAAGAGTAGATTAGGTGCTATTACGCCGTAGTCTGTTAGCCTTTATATGGAAATAAATATTGATATTAAAAGTTTCAGACTCGTATTTTGTGCACATTTATTTGATTTTTTAGTGATTTGTTATGAATATTTAAAGGTTGCATATTTAAACCTTCATACATGCAAGGTTGCATCAGATTTGCAAAAGTGCAAAAGGAGTAGATTAGGTGCTATTACGCCACAGTCTGTTAGCCCTTACATGGAAACAAATATTTATATTAAAAGTTTCAAATTTGTATTTTGAGCACCTTTATTTTATTTTTTAGTGATTTGTTATGAATATGTAAATCTTCATACATGCAAAGTTGTATCGATTTGCAAAAGTACAAAAAGTGTACATTAGGTCCTATTACGCCGCAGTCTGTTAGCCCTTACATGGAAATAAATAACAATATTAAAAGTTTCAGACTCATATTTTGTGTACCTTTATTTGAGTTTTTGGTGTTTTGTTATGAATATCTAAAAGTTAAATATATAAATCTTCAATCATGCACGGCTGCTTCAAATTTTTAAAAGTGCAAAAAGAGTAGATTAGGTGCTTTTATGCCGCAATCTGTTAGACTTTACATGGAAATAAATATTGATATTAAAAGTTTTAGACTCGTATTTTGTGCACTTTTATTTGAGTTTTTAGTGATTTGTTATTAATATATAAAGGTTGAATATGTAAATTTTCATACATGCAAGGTTGCATCAGATTTGTAAATGTGCAAAAAGAGTAGATTAGGTGCTACTACGCTGCAGACTGTTAGCCTTTATATGGAAATAAATATTAATATTAAAAGTTTCTGACTCGTATTTTGTACACTTTTATTTGAGTTTTTAGTGATTTGTTATGAATATCTAAATGTTGAATATGTAAATCATCATGATTGCAAGGTTGCATTAGATTTGCAAATGTGCAAAAAGAGTAGATTATGTGTTATTACGCCGCAGCCTGTTAGCCTTTATATGGAAATAAATATTGATATTAAAAGTTTCAAACTCATATTTTGTGCACCTTTATTTGAGTTTTTATGATTTGTTATGAATATCTAAAGGTTCAATATGTAAATCTTCATTCATGTAAGGTTGCATCAGATTTTCCAAAGTGCAAAAAGAGTAGATTAGGTGCTATTACGCCATAGTCTATTAGCCTTTGCATGAAAATAAATATTGTAAATTAAAAGTTTCTTACTCGTATTTTGTGCACCTTTCTTTGAGTTTTTAGTGATTTTATTATGAACAACTAAAGGTTGAATATGTAAATATTCATACATGCAAGGTTGCATCAGATTTGCAAAAGTGCAAAAAGAGTAGATTAGGTGCTATTACGCCCTAGTCTGTTATACTTCACATGGAAATAAATATTGATATTAAAAGTTTTAAACTCGTATTTTGTGTACCTTTATTTGAGTTTTTGATGATTTGTTATGAATATCTAAAGGTTGAATATGTAATTATTCATACTAGAAAGGGTGCATCTGATTTGCAAAAGTACAAATGAGTAGATTATGTGCTATTACGCCGTAGTCTATTAGCCTTTAAATGGAAATAAATATTGATATTAAAATTTTCAGACTCGTATTTGGTGGTCCTTTATTTGAATGTTTTCTGATTTGTTTTGAATAACTAAAGGTTGAATATGTAAATCTGCATACATGCAAGGTTGCATCAGATTTGTAAAAGTGCAAAAAGAGTAGATTAGGTGCGGCGATTAGGTGCTATTACGCCACGGTTTGTTAGCCTTTGAATGGAAATAAATATTGATATTAACAATTTCTAACTCATTATTTGTGCACCTTTATTTGTGTTTTTAGTGATTTGTTATGAATGTCTAAAGGTAGAATATGTAAATCTTCATTCATGCAAGGTTGCATCAGATTTGTAAAAGTGCAAAAAGAGTATATTAGGTGCTACTACGCCGCAGTCTGTTTGCCTTTACATGGAAATAAATATTGATATTAAAAGTTTTTGACTCGTATTTTGTGCTACTTTATTTGAGTTTTTAGTGATTTATTATGCATATCTAAAGGTTGAATATGTAAATATTCATACATGCAACTTGCATCAAATTTGCAAAAGTACAAAAAGAGTAGATTAGGTGTGGCGATTAGGTGCTATTACGCCATAGTCTGTTGACCTTATCATGGAAATCAATATTGATATTAAAAGTTTTCGACTCGTATATTGTGCACCTTTATTTGAGTTTTTAGTGATTTTTTATGAATATTTAAAGGTTGAATATGTAAATCTTCATACACGCAAGGTTGCATCAGATTTGCAAAAGTGCAAAATGAGTAGATTAGGTCCTAATACACCGTAGTCTGTTAACCTTTACATGGAAATAAATATTGATATTATAAGTTTCAGACTCGTAATTTGTGCACCTTTATTTGATTTTTTTGTGATTTTTTATGAATATCTAAAGGTTTAATATGTAAATAATTATACATTCCAGGTTGCATCAAATTTGTAAAAGTGCAATAAGAGTAGATTAAGTGCTATTATGCCGCAGTCTTTTAGCCTTTACATGGAAATAAAGTTTTAGACTCGTATTTTGTACACCTTTATTTGATTTTTTGGTATGAGTATCTAAAGGTTTTCCGGCCATAGTAGCCCGGGTGGTAAGAGCTTGGTAAGTCCCAATGAAGGATCTGGGTTCAAACCTCACCGAAGGCACTTTGCGAACGACAATTCACGCTGATTAGGCACGGGAGGGGGGTGACCAGACCACACCCTCTCATGCCTCGAGAGTTTACCATGTCGGCTTCACCCAGGATGAGTTCTCTCGGTTGTTACGACAAGGATGTGAGGCGTTCTTAGCTCACGTTGTGGATACCGTTGTGGATGCCAAGGCGAAAGGCCTTAACCTTGAAGAGGTGTCGATAATCCGAGAGTTTGCAGATGTGTTTCCTGAGGAGTTTCCTGGTGTTCCTCCACCCCGAGAGATTGATTTTGAAATCAATCTGGTTCCAGGAACGCAGCCGATTGCACAGACACCTTATAGGATGGCTCCAGCAGAGATGGCAGAGTTGAAGAAACAGTTGCAAGAGTTGTTGGAGAAAGGTTTCATCCGACCGAGCACGTCCCCGTGGGGTGCTCCCGTGTTGTTCGTTAAGAAGAAAGATGGTTCGATGCGGTTGTGTATAGACTACTGACAGTTGAACAAGGTCACGATCAAGAATAAGTACCCGTTGCCAAGGATAGATGATCTGCTCGATCAGTTGCGTGGTGCTATAGTGTTTTCGAAGATCGATCTACGGTCCGGATATCATCAGTTGAGGATAAAGGCGGGTGACATACCAAAGTCAGCTTTTAGGACGAGGTATGGTCATTTTGAGTTTGTGGTTATGCCGTTTGGGCTAACCAATGCACCTGTTGCTTTCATGGACCTGATGAACAAAGTGTTTCGACCGTTCTTAGATCAGTTTGTTGTAGTCTTTATAGACGACATCTTGATCTATAGCCGGAATCGGCTAGAGCATGAGCAACATCTTCGTCAACCGTTGACTCTCCTTCGTCAACATCAGTTGTATGCTAAGTTTAGTAAGTGTGAGTTCTGGTTGGATGAAGTGACTTTCTTAGGACATATGATATCTGCTGAAGGAGTCAAAGTAGATCCGAAGAAGGTGGAATCCATTGCGGATTGGGAACAACCGAAGACGCCGACGGAAGTTCGTAGTTTCCTTGGTCTAGCAGGCTACTACCGGAGGTTTATCAAAGACTTCAGTGTGATCGCGTTGCCGATGACGAAGTTGACCAGGAAGGTTGTACCTTTTGTTTGTGATGATCGATGTCAGCAAGCTTTCCAAAGTTTGAAGGAAAAGCTAACCAGTGCTCCAGTATTGATCTTGCCAGAATCTGGGAAAGGCTATGTTGTCTTCTGTGACGCGTCCAAGAAAGGTTTGGGTTGTGTGCTGATGCAGGAGGATCATGTGGTTTCTTTTGCTTTGCGACAGCTTAAGAAACACGAGGAGAACTATCCGACCCATGATTTGGAGCTGGCAGCAGTGGTTCATGCGTTAAAGATTTGGAGACACTATCTTTATGGGGAAGTGTGTTAGATCTTTATGGATCACAAGAATCTGAAGTACATCTTCTCACAGCAAGAGTTGAACATGCGACAGCGTCGGTGGATGGAGTTGATCAATGATTATGATTGCACTATCGAGTATCATCCTGGTAAGGTGAATGTGGTAGCGGATGCGCTTAGCAGAAAGTCTTCTTCTCCCAAGAAGGCACAGATGAGTTCTTTGGTATGCCATAGGCGGGACATGTTAGTCTCCTTGCGGCAGATGAACGTACAGATGGAGGTTTCCTCGTTAGCTGGACTTTTAGCACAGATGCAAATCAAGCCCACGTTGAGACAACATATCAAGGATGCACATCAAACAGATTGTACAGTACAGTTAATCAGATCAGAGTTTGGCAGCGAAAAGCGTGATGGGTTCCATGAGTCCGAGGATGGAGTGGTTTGCTATCATAATAGGATGGTGGTTCCAGATGCTGATAACCTGAGGAAGTTGGTGCTCGAGGAAGCACACACATCGATGTATGCCATGCATCCAGGTGTCACCAAGATGTACCATAGTCTAAAGGACTTGTACTGGTGGCCCGGCTTGAAGAAAGATGTAGCTGAGTTTGTGGCTAGGTGTGCGGTGTGTCAGCAAGTCAAGGCTGAGCATCAAAAGCCGGCAGGTACGTTGCAACCTTTGCCTATACCACAGTGGAAATGGGATCATATAACCTTGGATTTTGTAGTCGGTCTACCCAGGACAACTAGGAATCATGATTCCATTTGGGTGATAGTGGACAGATTGACGAAGTCTGCCCATTTCATACCTGTGAAGACGACGTATACAACTGAAAAACTCGCTCGAGTATATGTGGATGAGATAGTTCGTTTGCATGGTGTGCCAGCGACGATAGTTTCTGACAGAGGTCCTCAGTTTACAAGTCGTTTTTGGGAGCAGTTGCATAGAGCGATGGGAACGCAGTTGAAGTTCAGTACCGCTTTCCACCCACAGACAGATGGACAGTCTGAGAGGACTATTCAGACTTTGGAGGATCTTCTTCGTGCTTGCGTTTTGCAGTTCCTAGGCAGTTGGGATGTACATCTCAGTTTGATAGAGTTTGCCTACAACAATAGCTATCAGCGGAGCATTGACATGGCTCCCTATGAGGCTTTGTATGGAAGGAAGTGCAGATCTCCTTTGTGTTGGTATGAATCAGGTGAATATCAGCTTTTGGGTCCTGAGTTAGTACAGCAGACGACAGTAAAGATCAAGGTAATACAACAACAGTTGAAAGCGGCACAAGACAGGCAGAAGTCTTATGCAGACAATCGTCGATGACCTTTGGAGTTCCAGGTGGGAGACAAGGTGTATCTTAAAGTCTCTCTGTGGAAAGGTGTGCTGAGGTTTGGACGGAAGGGTAAGTTAGCTCCCAGATATATGGGGCCTTACCCAGTCATAGCACGTGTTGGCAAGGTGGCCTACGAGTTAGAGTTACCCCCAGAGTTGCACAGGTTACATACAGTGTTCCATGTCAGTATGCTGAAGAAAAGTCATCTGGATACAGGGACAGTGATACATCCAGTTGAGGTTGGGCTTGACAGAGATGTGACTTATGAAGAGGGTCCTATGATGATCCTTGACAGAAGAGTCAAGAAGCTGAAGAGGAAGGACCTGGTTCTTGTGAAGGTTCTTTGGCATCACCGTGGCGTTGAGGAAGCCACGTGGGAGCTTGAGGAAGAGATGAGGAGGAAGTATCCCTCGCTTTTCTCTTCGGATTTCGGGGACGAAATCCTTTTATAGAGGTTTATAGCTGTAAGGACCCTGACCTGCGTTTAGGGTTTACCCTATTTGTTTTGCTTAACCATAGTGGTCTGATGCTTGCTAATCACCCTAAGTGGTGATTAGGGTTTTGTTGAGCTTTGTGAGAGTTCGAGGGGCTACTTGCAAATAACCCAAGTGCAGGGTTTTGTGTGCAAGTTTGCCATCTTTTGAGATGTTTTCCCCTCTTTGCTTCCTCTAGGGATGAGAGGAAGGCTTGGGCTTGTTGTTTGAGTCCTTTGGGCCTGAGTTGAGCTTGTTTGGGCCTTGGAGTTCCTTGTTTGGGCTTGCTTGAGCCTTGTGTCGGCCAAGACCTGCTTTGGGTCGCCCAGCAGGCTGGTGTGTCGCCCAGCAGAGCTGCTGCCTGTGTCGCCCAAGATGCTTGGTCTGGTGTGGTGGACCCTTGGTGCATGTTTTGGACAAGTGTCCCATGCCTTGCTCGTGTGTTGGCTGGAACCCTAGGACAAGTGTCCCTTGGGTGGGTGACACATAGCATGGATGTACCTTGGTTTCTCCTCCCCTTCTTCCTATATAGGCAGTTTTTCTTCTTGCCTTAGTCTCCTTTGGTCTTTTGGTCTCTCTTCCACCTTGAGTGCACGATATCCCTCTCCATCTTGCTTGTGTTGGCCGATACACTCCCTTGGAGCTGAAGTGGTGGCCGATACACCCTCCTGGAGCAGCTTGGTGAACGATAGCTTTGGACCCTGGAGTGCTTTAGAGCTTGGAGCTTAAGGCGGGTTGCATAGCTTCTAACCCTAACTCCTTTACCTCTTGCTTGATCTTATGCATGTAGTAGTTTAGCTTAGCTCCTTGCTTTTGTACCTTGCTAGTGTACCTTGGTGGCCGACATCTCCCTTAGGGTTTAGGGTTCCTTTGTGTACCTTGCTTTCTAGGGTTTGGGGCTTCTTTGAGTTGGAAGTTGAAGGTGACCTAGGGTTGGGCGATACCCCCCCTTCCTTGTGAGTGTGTTGGGCGACACACTTGCCCCTAAGTTGAACGATATGAGTGTCCTTGGGTTGAGAAACACCTTTGTTCTTTGTGTTGGCCGATATGATGCTTTAGGGTTTGAGTTCTTTGAGTTGGAGGTCGATAGGTTGACCTAGCTTGAGTGTTGGCCGACATGGTGACCATGTTGGGCGACATGGTGCTCTCTTTGGTGGCCGACATGACGCCTTCGTGGACGACATGTTGAGCCCTTGAAGTTGGCCGATACCCTTGCCCATGGATGGGTGATAGAGTGAGCTAGGGTTTGGTTGGCCGATATGATGGGAAACATAGTGATGTCCCTTGTGTTTTGGTTAGTGCTCTTGGAGTTGGACGATACCCTTTCCCATGTTGGATGATAGGCTATGTGCCCTTTGGCCGATAGCCCTATGGCCTATAGCCATGTTGGGCGATACCTCTCACTTGTGTTGGCCGATAGGGTTAGTAGTGTGGTGACCGATAGGGTTAGTAGTGTGTTGGCCGATAGGGTTGGTGTGGTGGCCGATACCATGTTGGACGATAGGTCTTGATAAGTGTTATATGAGGGTTGTGAAGCTTTAGTGAGGGAATGAGGTTCCTTTGGTGACGGTCTCATATGTGATGGAAATAAACAATGGTAGCGTTTGTGATATCATCAGTATATATATATATATATATATATATATATATATATATATATATATATATATATATATATATATATATATATATATATATATATATGTTGCCTCGCAAATAAATAGGATGCTAATGATAGTAACAATGATGTTAGCCCTAATGTATTAGGTGCATGATGTGACCTTTATGCTTAATTAGTAATGTTTGTGGGGATGATGATAGTTACACTAGTAGTTTGTTTTATTATAATAATGATTGCCATAAAGATGCTAAGTGACAGTTACGTTAAAAAGTTGCTTCATGATAAAGATGACAATAGTTGATGACATAGTAATGACCTTGTTAATAACAGTGTTGGATCTGTATACTCAACATGATCTCCATATGCCTTGATTGTTTGTATAAGATTTAGGGTAAGCATCAGTATGGTTGATAATGATGTAATTAATATACTTGGTTACCGAATAAGTGTAATATTGGTAATTTGATTATCTTGAATGTTGAACCCACCATTATTGCATACCTTAACCTTGCAGGTGATGACTTAGCCATAAAAGGGCTATGCGACATATGTAATGAGTATCATTGCTTTGATAATTGCCCTATAAGATTGTGTATGTGATGTGTTGGTCCCATGATGATGATGTGAGCCTTAAGAAGCAGTGACAGTACATGATGAGGGGATTGAGACCCCGTGGTATGTGATGATCCTTGAGATGTATCTGGATGGTTGGCAAGAGGCCAAGTGATAACATGTGATGTTGGATCCTTAAGATGGATCAGGTTGATATGAATAGATCATAATATAATGTTCTTTACTTTCTGTTATATCTTGCATGTTATACAACTTGGTTGAATCCTGCAATCCATCTAAAAGATACTAATTAATCACAGTGAAATATATCATGTAGTTTGCCCTGGCCATAGATCCATCATCGTCAGGACTTGGTGATGGTGAAACGGGTTTTCCTACGGGTTAACCTGGAAGCGCATATTTTTGAATATGTGTAGGTTGCTCCTAGCCTGAAAATGAGGAGGTAAGAGTGTAACTTCGGTTGCAGACTCAGATATGTGTTTAGAGCATGGTGAACAGGCCCATGGCTCAGGACATGTGATGTATGGAGCATGAATGCGTTCATGGCTCAGAGCACGGTGAACAGGCCCGTGGCTCAGTTTTACTAGCACCGTGACCTGTACCAAGGCGGGCTAGAGAATGGGTAGCCTATGGAGCTAACCCTGTGGTTTAGACCACTTCAGCATGTGAATGCGGTCCTGCTTGTGTTGTATTCGTGTACTGACCACGAAGTGGGAGGTCGTGAAGTCCGGCTCTTCCATTGACCTTGTATGGAACCGGCTTGGGTTTCGTAACCGAAGGTTGGATTTGAACGGTACGGTTCAAATCCTCAGGGCATAATAAAACGTAATACAACCGTTTAGTAATTACTGATCAAATTAAACACGAAACATTGGTTGAGGCCTTGTTTGTTATACCTTGCAGGTTATGTGGTAATATGTCTTATCTTGATAATCAGGTTATGTGACATCATATTCTGTTCTAATAATCCTGTTACATGTTGATATATCTTACCTTGATAATCATGTTCCTTTGAAGGACATCTGGTTATATACTTTAGTACAGCTGGAATGCTTGCCGATATGAATAGTTTTGCTTTATACATACTGCTAATGTTATATCTGTTTTGAATAGTTTGCTGTTATAGTTATTTTGCTGAGGTTCTGTAGTTGCGGTGGGGAGCTATGTTTCCCGATGGGACAATTGTTCAATTGTCTCACCCCGCTGGTTTACACCCTTTTTAGGTGGTCGAGGTAGACGTGGTCGTGGTTGTGGTGTTGGGGACGAGCAGCTTGAGGAGCAGTAGAAGGCAAGCGATGGACATGCTGCTGTTTTGATGTTTTGTAGTAGAGTCTAGAGTCATCCCTGTACTCTCAGGTCCTTGGCAGTGTTTTGACGATGTTTCACGAAGATCGTTCGATGATATCTGTATATCCTGCTGTTGGCCGGATGTGGGCCTTTATGTATATATGAACAGGTGGTGAACTCATGTGATGGATGGACAGCTGTTCCTGAGCTGTGGACACGTGTCAGATCTTGTGTATGTACATATTTATATGACATGTTTCTGTGCAGGATGAGGACCGAAAAGTAATAGTTTCACAGTTTATCAGTTTTCCGCAATCGGTTTTAATTAACCCGTGTTTTTGATAATCTATGGTTATGGTGTTTTCCGCACGGTTTCACGTAACACCTCGTTATCTGTGTGATAAGGGGATGTGTTGCCACAAAATCTTGGTATCAGAGCTCTAGGTTCGCTGAGTCTACAGGGATCTAGGACTAGGTCGAGTCTGTTCTTATGAGTTTTCCAGGTTATCTTACAAAAATCTTCTGCCCTCAGCGGAAGAAAAGCCAAGATGTCTGGAAACCACAAAGAACATGCTCCTGAGCATAGTGATGCTGCATCGGTTGATGGAGCAGATGGACGGGCACATGAAGATCGGGTGCCTGAGGTCCCCCAACCTGACCCAGCCATACTTGAACACCCTGCCTACCAACAACTTATGGGGCAGTTAATGGCTACGATGAATCTCATGGTTGAGCGATTACCAATGCCTCCTCCGCGAGCACAGGTTCCCCATGGAGAAGCATCGGGTATCGGGAAGACCTTTGAGTGGCTTCGCCGAGTCGGAGCTTCGGATTATGCTGGAACGGCTGATCCAGCGGATGCAGATCTGTGGCTGACAAGTCTTGAAAAGGCTTTCCAGATCCTCGACATCCCCGAAGCAGACAAAGTAAAGCATGTTGTCTACCTTCTGAAGGGTAGTGCTGGTCACTGGTGGACCATCGAGGAAGAGAAGCGGCCCGGTGAGGTGATCTGTTGGGAAGAGTTTCGACGCGAGTTCGTCACCAGATACTTTCCAAAGACGTATCTGGATGAGAAGATCAGTCAGTTTGAGAAGTTACGGCAAGGAACGATGAACATCACCGAGTATGAAGCTAAGTTTATGGATCTGTTGAGGTTCTGTCCTCACATGGCGGCAACAGATGATGAACGGATCAAACGTTTCGAGAAGGGTTTGAGTTCTGAGTTGACAACCCCTGTGTCTGCGCTGGAAAACCGAGAGTGGTTTGCTACGTTTGTGGAATCAGTTCGACGGATCGAGAGGACAGTACGGGAGAAAAGAGAGTCTGTGTCTCTTAAAAGACCTGCTCAGTTTCAAGGACGAAGGTTTGGTGGCTTCAAGAAACCCAGGTTTTCAGCACCGTCAGTGATGAGAAGTGCTGGTGTACCATCTCAGTGGTCTCCGAGTAAAGGAAAAGGTTATGTTTCTTCACCATCTAAGGCGCACAATTCAGCTTCTGTGGCAGTGACAGGGCCATCTAGGCCATGAGTTGACAATATAGCATGTCATCTCTGTGGACAAGTCGGGCATTGGAAGTTCAATTGCCCGAATAGAGAGGTTGAAGTGACGCAGCAACCGAGGCAGAGTTTCCAGAAGTCTGAGAGACCACAACCCAGTGGTAGCAGAGGACGAGGACGCGGTCAAGCGTCTCAAGCTGGATCGTCTGCTCAAGGGAGCAGAGGTCGTGGACAGCAAGCAACGGCTCGATTCTATGCCATGAATCAGCCGGAGGCGATAGTCAACCCGCGAGTGGTGACAGGTCAGATGGAGTTATTTCATTCTGATATGTCTTCTTCTTGCTTTATATCTATTCTGTTTGACCCGGGTGCTACACACGCTTTTATCGCCTATAGTATGCTTGAAAACTGTCATCTACCCGTTAGTTGTAAGAAGGATAGCTTGTTGTTAGAAGCCCCTCTTGATGGTTCCTCTTTGCTTCGAGAAGAGTGTCCATCTTGTGTCTTGTCTTTCTCGGGACACAACATTCAGGTGGATCTCATACCACTTGATATGCATGGTTTCAATGTTATCCTTGGGATGGATACCTTAGAGAAGTATAAGGTTGTCTTGGACCGTGGTTCCAAGCAGGCGGTGTTTGATGTTGCTGGAGAGAAGTGGATCCTCCAAGGAGATAGGAAGATTCTTCCGACATGTCTGGTATCAGCTATGGTGGCAGATAGGTTGTTACGACAAGGATGTGAGGCGTTCTTAGCTCACGTTGTGGATACCGTTGTGGATGCCAAGGTGAAAGGCCTTAACCTTGAAGAGGTGTCGATAATCCGAGAGTTTGCAGATGTGTTTCCTGAGGAGTTTCCTGGTGTTCCTCCACCCCGAGATATTGATTTTGAAATCAATCTGGTTCCAGGAACGCAGCCGATTGCACAGACACCTTATAGGATGGCTCCAGCAGAGATGGCAGAGTTGAAGAAACAGTTGCAAGAGTTTTCGGAGAAAGGTTTCATCCGACTGAGCACGTCCCCGTGGGGTGCTCCCGTGTTGTTCGTTAAGAAGAAAGATGGTTCGATGCGGTTGTGTATAGACTACCGACAGTTGAACAAGGTCACGATCAAGAATAAGTACCCGTTGCCAAGGATAGATGATCTGCTCGATCAGTTGCGTGGTGCTACAGTGTTTTCGAAGATCGATCTACGGTCCGGATATCATCAGTTGAGGATAAAGGCGGGTGACATACCAAAGTCAGCTTTTAGGACGAGGTATGGTCATTTTGAGTTTGTGGTTATGCCGTTTGGGCTTACCAATGCACCTGCTGCTTTCATGGACCTGATGAACAGAGTGTTTCGACCGTTCTTAGATCAGTTTGTTGTAGTCTTTATAGACGACATCTTGATCTATAGCCGGAACCGGCTAGAGCATGAGAAACATCTTCGTCAAGCGTTGACTCTCCTTCGTCAACATCAGTTGTATGCTAAGTTTAGTAAGTGTGAGTTCTGGTTGGATGAAGTGACTTTCTTAGGACATGTGATATCTGCTGAAGGAGTCAAAGTAGATCCGAAGAAGGTGGAATCCATTGCGGATTGGGAACAACCGAAGACGCCGAAGGAAGTTCGTAGTTTCCTTGGTCTATCATGCTACTACCGGAGGTTTATCAAAGACTTCAGTGTGATCACGTTGCCGATGACGAAGTTGACCAAGAAGTATGTACCTTTTGTTTGGGATGATCGATGTCAGCAAGCTTTCCAAAGTTTGAAGGAAAAGCTAACCAGTGCTCCAGTGTTGATCTTGTCAGAATCTGGGAAAGGCTATGTTGTCTTCTGTGACGCGTCCAAGAAAGGTTTGGGTTGTGTGCTGATGCAGGAGGATCATGTGGTTTCTTTTGCTTCACGACAGCTTAAGAAACACGAGGAGAACTATCCGACCCATGATTTGGAGCTGGCAGCAGTGGTTCATGCGTTAAAGATTTGGAGACACTATCTTTATGGGGAAGTGTGTCAGATCTTTACGGATCACAAGAATCTGAAGTACATCTTCTCACAGCAAGAGTTGAACATGCGACAGCGTCGGTGGATGGAGTTGATCAATGATTATGATTGCACTATTGAGTATCATCCTGGTAAGGCGAATGTGGTAGCGGATGTGCTTAGCAGAAAGTCTTCTTCTCCCAAGAAGGCACAAATGAGTTCTTTGGTATGCCATAGGCGGGACATGTTAGTCTCCTCACAGCAGATGAACGTACAGATGGAGGTTTCCTCGTTAGCTGGACTTTTAGCACAGATGCAAATCAAGCCCACGTTGAGACAATAGATCAAGGATGCACAGCAAACAGATTGTACAGTACAGTTAATCAGATCAGAGTTTGGCAGCGAAAAGCGTGATGGGTTCCATGAGTCTGAGGATGGAGTGGTTTGCTATCATAATAGGATGGTGGTTCCAGATGCTGATAACCTGAGGAAGTTGGTGCTCGGGGAAGCACACACATTGATGTATGCCATGCATCCAGGTGTCACCAAGATGTACCATAGTCTGAAGGACTTGTACTGGTGGCCCGGCTTGAAGAAAGATGTAGCTGAGTTTGTGGCTAGGTGTGCGGTGTGTCAGCAAGTCAAGGCTGAGCATCAAAAGCCGGCAGGTACGTTGCAACCTTTGCCTATACCACAGTGGAAATGGGATCATATAACCATCGATTTCGTAGTCGGTCTACCCAGGACAACTAGGAATCATGATTCCATTTGGGTGATAGTGGACAGATTGACGAAGTCTGCCCATTTCATACCTGTGAAGACGACGTATACAATTGAAAAACTCGCTCGAGTATATGTGGATGAGATAGTTCGTTTGCATGGTGTGCCAACGACGATAGTTTCTGACAGAGGTCCTCAGTTTACAAGTCGTTTTTGGGAGCAGTTGCATAGAGCGATGGGAACACAGTTGAAGTTCAGTACCGCTTTCCACCCATAGACAGATGGACAGTCTGAGAGGACTATTCAGACTTTGGAGGATCTTCTTCGTGCTTGCGTTTTGCAGTTCCTAGGCAGTTGGGACGTACATCTCAGTTTGATAGAGTTTTCCTACAACAATAGCTATCAACGGAGCATTGACATGGCTCCCTATGAGGCTTTGTATGGAAGGAAGTGCAGATCTCCTTTGTGTTGGTATGAATCAGGTGAATATCAGCTTTTGGGTCCTGAGTTAGTTCAACAGACGACAGAAAAGATCAAGGTAATACAACAACAGTTGAAAGCGGCACAAGACAGGAAGAAGTCTTATGCAGACAATCGTCGACGACCTTTGGAGTTCCAGGTGGGAGACAAGGTGTATCTTAAAGTCTCTCCGTGGAAAGGTGTGCTGAGGTTTGGACGGAAGGGTAAGTTAGCTCCCAGATATATGGGGCCTTACCCAGTCATAGCACGTGTTGGCAAGGTGGCCTACGAGTTAGAGTTACCCCCAGAGTTGCACAGGTTACATCCAGTGTTCCATGTCAGTATTCTGAAGAAAAGTCATCTGGATACAGGGACAGTGATACAGCCAGTTGAGGTTGGGCTTGACAGAGATGTGACTTATGAAGAGGGTCCTATGATGATCCTTGACAGAAGAGTCAAGAAGCTGAAGAGGAAGGACCTGGTTCTTGTGAAGGTTCTTTGGCATCACCGTGGCGTTGAGGAAGCCACGTGGGAGCTTGAGGAAGAGATGAGGAGGAAGTATCCCTCGCTTTTCTCTTCGGATTTCGGGGACAAAATCCTTTTGTAGAGGTTTATATCTGTAAGGACCCTGACCTGCGTTTAGGGTTTACCCTGTTTGTTTTGCTTAACCTTAGTGGTTTGATGCTTGCTAATCACCCTAAGTGGTGATTAGGGTTTTGTTGAGCTTTGTGAGAGTTCGAGGGGCTACTTGCAAATAACCCAAGTGCAGGGTTTTGTGTGCAAGTTTGCCATCTTTTGAGATGTTTTCCCCTCTTTGCTTCCTCTAGGGCTGAGAGGAAGGCTTGGGCTTGTTGTTTGAGTCCTTTGGGCCTGAGTTGAGCTTGTTTGGGCCTTGGAGTTCCTTGTTTGGGCTTGCTTGAGCCTTGTGTCGGCCAAGACGTGCTTTGTGTCGCCCAGCAGGCTGGTGTGTCGCCTAGCAGAGCTGCTGCCTATGTCGCCCAAGATGCTTGGTCTGGTGTGGTGGACCCTTGGTGCATGTTTTGGACAAGTGTCCCATGCCTTGCTAGTGTGTTGGCTGGAACCCTAGGACAAGTGTCCCTTGGGTGGGCGACACATAGCATGGATGTACCTTGGTTTCTCCTCCCCTTCTTCCTATATAGGCAGTTTTTCTTCTTGCCTTAGTCTCCTTTGGTCTTTTGGTCTCTCTTCCACCTTGAGTGCACGATATCCCTCTCCATCTTGCTTGTGTTGGCCGATACACTCCCTTGGAGCTGAAGTGGTGGCCGATACACCCTCCTGGAGCAGCTTGGTGAACGATAGCTTTGGACCCTGGAGTGCTTTAGAGCTTGGAGCTTAAGGCGGGTTGCATAGCTTCTAACCCTAACTCCTTTACCTCTTTCTTGATCTTATGCATGTAGTAGTTTAGCTTAGCTCCTTGCTTTTGTACCTTGCTAGTGTACCTTGGTGGCCGACATCTCCCTTAGGGTTTAGGGTTCCTTTGTGTACCTTGCTTTCTAGGGTTTGGGGCTTCTTTGAGTTGGAAGTTGAAGGTGACCTAGGGTTGGGCGATACCCCCCCCCCTTCCTTGTGAGTGTGTTGGGCGACACACTTGCCCCTAAGTTGAACGATATGAGTGTCCTTGGGTTGAGCAACACCTTTGTTCTTTGTGTTGGCCGATATGATGCTTTAGGGTTTGAGTTCTTTGAGTTGGAGGTCGATAGGTTGACCTAGCTTGAGTGTTGGCCGACATGGTGACCATGTTGGGCGACATGGTGCTCTCTTTGGTGGCCGACATGACACCTTGGTGGACGACATGTTGAGCCCTTGAAGTTGGCCGATACCCTTGCCCATGGATGGGCGATAGAGTGAGCTAGGGTTTGGTTGGCCGATTTGATGGGAAACATAGTGATGTCCCTTGTGTTTTGGTTAGTGCTCTTGGAGTTGGACGATACCCTTTCCCATGTTGGACGATAGGCTATGTGCCCTTTGGCCGATATCCCTATGGCCTATAGCCATGTTGGGCGATACCTCTCACTTGTGTTGGCCGATAGGGTTAGTAGTGTGGTGACCGATAGGGTTAGTAGTGTGTTGGCCGATAGGGTTGGTGTGGTGGCCGATACCATGTTGGACGATAGGTCTTGATAAGTGTTATGTGAGGGTTGTGAAGCTTTAGTGAGGGAATGAGGTTCCTTTGGTGACGGTCTCATATGTGATGGAAATAAACAATGGTAGCGTTTGTGATATCATCAGTATATATATATATATATATATATATATATATATATATGTTGCCTCGCAAATAAATAGGATGCTAATGATAGTAACAATGATGTTAGCCCTAATGTATTAGGTGCATGATGTGACCTTTATGCTTAATTAGTAATGTTTGTGGGGATGATGATAGTTACACTAGTAGTTTGTTTTATTATAATAATGATTGCCATAAAGATGCTAAGTGACAGTTACGTTAAAAAGTTGCTTCATGATAAAGATGACAATAGTTGATGACATAGTAATGACCGTGTTAATAACAGTGTTGGATCTGTATACTCAACATGATCTCCATATGCCTTGATTGTTTGTATAAGATTTAGGGTAAGCATCAGTATGGTTGATAATGATGTAATTAATATACTTGGTTACCGAATAAGTGTAATATTGGTAATTTGATTATCTTGAATGTTGAACCCACCATTATTGCATACCTTAACCTTGCAGGTGATGACTTAGCCATAAAAGGGCTATGCGACATATGTAATGAGTATCATTGCTTTGATAATTGCCCTATAAGATTGTGTATGTGATGTGTTGGTCCCATGATGATGATGTGAGCCTTAAGAAGCAGTGACAATACATGATGAGGGGATTGAGACCCCGTGGTATGTGATGATCCTTGAGATGTATCTGGATGGTTGGCAAGAGGCCAAGTGATAACATGTGATGTTGGATCCTTAAGATGGATCAGGTTGATATGAATAGATCATAATATAATGTTCTTTACTTTCTGTTATATCTTGCATGTTATACACCTTGGTTGAATCCTGCAATCCATCTAAAAGATACTAATTAATCACAGTGAAATATATCATGTAGTTTGCCCTGGCCATAGATTCATCATCGTCAGGACTTGGTGATGGTGAAACGGGTTTTCCTACGGGTTAACCTAGAAGCGCATATTGTTGAATATGTGTAGGTTGCTCCTAGCCTGAAAATGAGGAGGTAAGAGTGTAACTTCGGTTGCAGACTCAGATATGTGTTTAGAGCATGGTGAACATGCCCATGGCTCAGGATATGTGATGTATGGAGCATGAATGCGTTCATGGCTCAGAGCACGGTGAACAGGCCCATGGCTCAGTTTTACTAGCGCCGTGACATGTACCAAGGCGGGCTAGAGAATGGGTAGCCTATGGAGCTAACCCTGTGGTTTAGACCACTTCAGCATGTGACTGCGGTCCTGCTTGTGTTGTATTCGTGTACTGACCACGAAGTGGGAGGTCGTGGAGTCCGGCTCTTCCATTGACCTTGTATGGCACCAGCTTGGGTTTCGTAACCGAAGGTTGGATTTGAACGGTACGGTTCAAATCCTCAGGGCATAATAAAACGTAATACAGCCGTTTAGTAATTACTGATAAAATTAAACACGAAACATTGGTTGAGGCCTTGTTTGTTATACCTTGCAGGTTATGTGGTAATCTGTCTTATCTTGATAATCGGGTTATGTGATATCATATTCTGTTCTAATAATCCTGTTACATGTTGACATATCTTACCTTGATAATCATGTTCCTTTGAAGGACATCTGGTTATATACTTTAGTACAGCTGGAATGCTTGCCGGTATGAATAGTTTTGCTTTATACATACTGCTAATGTTATATCTATTTTGAATAATTTGTTGTTATAATTATTTAGCTGAGGTTCTGTAGTTGCAGTGGGGAGCTATGTTTCCCGCTGGGACAATTGTTCAATTGTCTCACCCCGCTGGTTTACACCCTTTTTAGGTGGTCGAGGTAGACGTGGTCGTGGTTGTGGTGTTGCGGACGAGCAGCTTGAGGAGAAGTAGAAGGCAAGCGATGGACATGCTGCTGTTTTGATGTTTTGTAGTAGAGTCTAGAGTCATCCCTGTACTCTCAGGTCCTTGGCAGTGTTTTGACGATGTTTCACGAAGATCGTTCGATGATATCTGTATATCCTGCTGTTGGCCGGATGTGGGCCTTTATGTATATATGAACAGGTGGTGAACTCATGTGATGGATGGACAGCTGTTCCTGAGCTGTGGACACGTGTCAGATCTTATGTATGTACATATTTATATGACATGTTTCTGTGCAGGATGAGGACCGGAAAGTAATAGTTTCACAGTTTATCAGTTTTCTGCAATCGGTTTTAATTAACCCGTGTTTTTGATAATCTGTGGTTATGGTATTTTCCGCACGTTTTCGCGTAACACCTCGTTATCTGTGTGATAATGGGATGTGTTGCCACAATGTTCTATTACGCTGTAGTCTGTTATCTGTCACATGTAAATAAATATTGATATTAAAAGTTTCCGACTCATATTTTGTGCACCTTTATTTGAGTTTTTAGTGATTTGTTATGAATATGTAAAGGTTGAATATGTAAATATTCATACATGCAAGGTTGCATTATATTTGCAAAAGTACAAAATGGTAGATTAGGTGCGACGATTAGGTGCTATTACGCCGTAGTCTGTTGGCCTTTACATGAAAATAAATATTGATATTAAAAGTTTCTAGCTCATATATTGTGCACCTATATTTGATTTTTAGTGATTTTTTATTAATATAAAAGGTTGAATATGTAAATATTCATATATGCAAGGTTGCATCAGATTTGCAAAAGTGCAAAATGAGTAGATTAGGTGTTATTACGCCGCAGTCTGTTAGCCTTTACATGGAAATAAATATTGATATCAAAAGTTTCAGACTTGTATTTTGTGCACCTTTATTTGATTTTTTAGTGATCTGTTGTGAATATCTAAATGTTGAATATGTAAATCATCATAGATGCAAGGTTGCATCAGATTTGCAAAAGTACAAAAATAGTAGATTAGGTGCTATAATGTCGCAGTTTGTTAGCTTTTAAATGGAAATAAACATTGATATGAAAAGTTTCAGACTCGTGTTTTATGCACCTTTATTTGATTTTTTAGTGATTTGTTATGAATATATAAAGGTTGAATATATAAATCTTAATACATGCAAGGTTGCATCAGATTTGCAAAAGTTCAAAAAGAGTAGATTAGGTGCTATTACACCGCAATCTGTTGGCCTTTACATGGAAATAAATATTGATATTAAAAGTTTCTGACTCGTATATTGTGCACCTTTATTTAAGTTTTTAGTGAATTGTCAAATATATATAAAGGTTGAATATGTAAATCTTCATAAATGCAAGGTTACATCAGATTTGTAAAAGTACAAAAAGAGTAGATTAGGTCCTATTACACCACAGTCCGTTAGCCTTTACATGGAAATAAATATTGATATAAAAAGATCCAGACTCATATTTTATGCACATTTATTTGATTTTTTAGTGATTTCTTATGAATATGTAAGGGTTGAATATGTAAATCTTCATACATGCAAGGTTGCATCAGATTTGTAATAGTGCAAAAAGAGTAGATTAGATGCTATTACGCGACATTCTGTTAGCCTTTACATGGAAATAAATATTAACATTAAAAGTTTCAGACTTATATTTTGTACACCTTTGTTTGAGTTTTTAGTGACTTCTTATGAATATCTAAATGTTCAATATGTAAATCTTCATACCTACGAGGTTCCATCAAATTTGCAAAAGTGCAAAAATAGTAGATTAGGTGCTATTATGCCGCAGTCTGTTAGCCTTTACATGGAAATAAATATTGATATTAAAAATTTCAAACTCATATTTTGTGCACCTTTATTTGAGTTTTTAGTGATTTTTTATGATATCTAAAGGTTGAATATGTGAATCTTCATTCATGAAAGGTTGCATTAGATTTGTAAAAGTGCAAAAAGAGTAGATTAGATGCTATTACGCCGCAGTCTGTTAGCCTTCACTAGGAAATAAATATTGATATTAAAAGTTTCAGATTGGTATTTTGTGCACATTTATTTGAGTTTTTAGTGATTTGTTATGAATATCTAAAGGTTGAATATTTAAATCTTCATACATTAAAGGTTGCATCAGATTTGCAAAAGTGCAAAAAGAGTAGATTATGTGCTATTACACCGCAGTCTGTTAGCCTTTACATGGAAATAAATATTGATATTAAAAGTTTATGACTCGTATATTGTGCACCTTTATTTGAGTTTTTAGTGATTTGTTATGAATATGTAAAGGTTGAATATGTAAATATTCATATATGCAAGATTGTATCAGATTTACAAAAGTGCAAAAAGAGTAGATTAAGTGTTATTACGCCGCAGTCTGTTAGCCTTTACAAGGAAATAAATTTTGATATTAAAAGTTTTTGACTCATATTTTGTTCACCTTTATTTGAGTTTTTAGTGATTTGTTTTGAATATATAAAGGTTGAAAATATAAATATTCATACATGCAAGGTTGCATCAAATTTGTAAAAGTACAAAAATGGTAGATTAGGTACGACGATTAGGTGCTATTACGTCGCAGTCTGTTGGCCTTTACATGGAAATAAATATTGACATTAAAAGTTTCTGACTCGTATATTGTGCACCTTTATTTGAGTTTTTAGTGACTTGTTATGGATATCTAAAATTTGAATATGTAAATCTTAATAGATGCAAGGTTGCATCAGATTTCCAAAAGTGCAAAAAGAGTAGATTAGGTGCTATTATGCCGCAGTCTGTTAGCCCTTACATGGAAATAAATATTGATATTAAAAGTTCCAAACTCGTATTTTGTGCATCTTTATTTGATATTTTAGATTTGTTATGAATATGTAAAGGTTGAATATGTAAATCTTCATACATGCAAGGTTGCATCGGATTTGCAAAAGTGCAAAAATAGTAGATTAGGTGCTACTACTCCGCAGTCTGTTAGCCCTTAAATGGAAATAAATATTGATATTAAATATTTCAGACTCGTGATTTGTGCACCTTTATTTGATTTTTTGGTATTTTGTTATGAATATATAAAGATTTAATATGTAAATCTTCAGACATGCAAGGTTGCATTAGATTTGTGAAAGTGCAAAAAGAGTATGTTAGGTGTTATTACGCAGTCTGTTAGCCTTTATATGGAAATAAATATTGATTTGAAAAGTTTCAAACTTGTGTTTTGTGCACCTTTATTTTTAGTTTTTAGTGATTTGTTATCAATATATAACGGTTGAATATGTAAATCTTCATACATGCAAGGTTGCATCAGATTTGCAAAAGTGCAAAAAGAGTAGATTATGTGCTATTACGCCACAGTCTGTTAGCCTTTATATGAAAATAAATATTGATATGAAAAGTTTCAGACTTGTGTTTTGTGCATCATTATTTTTATTTTTCAGTGATTTTTTATGAATATATAAAGGTTGAATACGTAAATCTTCATACATGCAAAGTTGCAGCAGATTTGCAAAAGTGCAAAAAGAGAAGATTAGGTGCTATTATGCCACATTCTGTTAGCCTTTATATGGAAATAAACATTGATATGAAAAGTTTCAGACTCGTGCTTTGTGCACCTTTATTTTTATTTTATATTAATTTGTTATGAATATCTAAAGGTTGAATATGTAAATCTTCATACATGCAAGGTTGCATCAGATTTGTAAAAGTGCAAAAAGATTAGATTAGGTGCTATTACGACGCAGTCTGTTAGCATTTATGTGGAAATAAATATCTATGTTAAAAGTTTCAGATTCATGTTTTTTGCACCTTTATTTCATTTTTTAGTGATTTGTTATGAATATCTAAGAGTTGAATATGCAAATCTCCATACATGCAAGCATTTATCAGATTTGTAAAATTGTAAAAAGAGTTGATTAGGTGTTATTACACCGTAGTCTGTTAGCCTTTACATAGAAATAAATATTGATATTAAAAGTTTCATATTCATGTTTTGTGCACATTTATTTGATTTTTCAGTGATTTGTTATGAATATCTAAAGGTTTAATCTGTAAATCTTCATACATGCAAGGTTGCATCAGATTTGTAAAAGTGCAAAAAGAGTAGATTAGGTGATATTATGCCGCAGTCTGTTAGCCTTTACATGAAAATAAATATTGATATTAAAAGTTTCAGACTCGTATTTTGGGCACCTTTATTTGAGTTTTTAGTGATTTATTATTAATATCTAAAGGTTGAATATGTAAATATTCATACATGCATCAGATTTGTAAAAGTGCAAAAAGAGTAGATTAGGTGTGGTGATTAGTTGCTATTACACCGCAGACTGTTGGCCTTTATATGGAAAAAAAAATATTGATAATAAAAGTTTTTGGCTCGTATATTGTGCACCTTTATTTGAATTTTTAGTTAATTTTTATGAATATTTAAAGGTTTAATATGTAAATATTCATATATGCAAGGTTGCATCAGATTTGCCAAAGTGTAAAAAGAGTAGATTAGGTCCTATTACGCCGCAGTCTGTTAGCCTTTATATGGAAATAAATATTGATATTAAAAGTTTCTGACTGATATTTTGTGCACCTTAATTTGTGTTTTTAGTGATTTGTTATGAATACCTAAAGGTTGAATATGTAAATCTCCACACATGCAAGGTTGCATCAGATTTATAAAAGTACAAAAAGATTTGATTAGGTGCTAGTATGCCACAATCTGTTAGCCTTTACATAGATATAAATTTTGATATTAAAAATTTCTGACTCATATTTTGTGCACATTTATTTGAGTTTTTAGTGATTTGTTATGAATATCTAATGGTCGAATATGTAAATATTCATACATGCAAGGTTGCATCAGATTTGTAAAAGTACAAAAATGGTAGATTAGGTGCCGCGATTAGGTGTTATTACGCCACAGTCTGTTGGCCTTTACATGGAAATAAATATTGACATTAAATTTTTTTGACTTGTATATTGTGTACATTTATTTGATTTTTTAGTGATTTGTTATGCATATTTAAAGGTTGAATATGTAAATATTCATACATGTAAGGTTGCATCAGATTTGCAAAAGTACAAAAATGGTAAATTAGGTGCTATTACGCCACAGTCTGTTAGTCTTTATATGGAAATAAATATTGATATTAAAAGTTTCTAACTCGTATTTTGTGCACCTTTATTTGAGTTTTTAGTGATTTGTTATGAATATCTAAAGGTTGAATATGTAGATCTTCATACATACAAAGTTGCATCGGATTTGCAAAAGTGAAAAAAGAGTAGATTATGTGCTATTACGCCGCAGTCTGTTAGCCTTTATATGGAAATGAATATTGATATTAAAAGTATCTGACACATTTTTTTTTGCACCTTTATTTGAGTTTTTAGTGATTTGTTATGAATATCTAAAGGTTGAATATGTAAATATTCATACATGCAAGGTGGCATCAGATTTAAAAAAGTACAAAAATGGTAGATTAGGTGCAGCGATTAGTTGCTATTACGTCGTAGTCTGTTGGCCTTTATATGGAAATAAATATTGATATTAAAAGTTTTTGGCTCATATATTGTGCACCTTTATTTGAGTTATTAGTGATTTTTTTTAATATCTAAAGGTTGAATATGTAAATATTCATATATGCAAGGTTGCATTATATTTGCAAAATTTTAAAAAGAGTAGATTAGGTCCTATTACGCCGCACTCTATTATCCTTTATATGGAAATAAATATTGATATTAAAAGTTTCAGACTCTGTATTTTATGCACCTTTATTTGATTTTTTAGTGATTTTTTATGAATACCTAAAGGTTGAATATGTAAACATTCACACATCCAAATTTGCATCAGATTTGTAAAAGTGCAAAAAGAGTAGATTAGGTCCTATTTTGCCGCAGTCTGTTAGCCTTTACAAGGAAATAAATATTGATATTAAAAATTTCAAACTAATATTTTTTGTACCTTAATTTGATTTTTAGTGATTTTCTATGAATATCTGAAGGTTGAATATGTATGTCTTCATAAATGCAAGTTTGCATCAAATTTGCAAAAGTTCAAAAAGAGTATATTAGAAGCTATTACGCCGCAGTCTGCTAGATTTTACATGGAAATAAATATTGATATAAAAAGATTCAGACTCGTATTTTTTTCTCATTTTTTTATTTTTTAGTGATTTGTTATGAATATGTAAGGGTTTAATATGTAAATCTTCATACATTCAAGGTTTCATCAGATTTGCAAAAGTGCAAAAAGAGTAGATTATGTGCTATTACGCCGCAATCTGTTAGCCTTTACATGGAAATAAATATTGATATTAAAAGTTTCAGATTCATATTTTGTGCACCTTTATTTGTTTTTTTAGTGATTTGTTATGAATATCTAAATGTTGAATATGTAAATATTCATACATTTAAGGTTGCATCAGATTTTCAAACGTACAAAAAGATTAGATTAGGTGCTATTACGCCGCAGTCTGTTATCCCTTACATGGAAATAATTATTGATATTAAAAGTTCCAGACTTGTATTTTTTGTGCACCTTTATTTGATTTTTTAGTGATTTGTTATGAATATGTAAAGGTTGAATATGTAAATATTCATACATGCAAGGTTGCATCAGATTTGCAAAAGTGCAAAAATAGTAGATTAGGTGCTATTACGTCGCAGTCTCTTAGCCCTTAAGTTGAAATAAATATTGATATTAAAAGTTTTAGACTCGTGATTTGTGCACCTTTATTTGATTTTTTGGTTTTTTTATGAATATCTAAAGGTTGAATATGTAAATCTTCATACATGCAAGGATGTATCAGATTTGCAAAAGTGCAAAAAGAGTAGATTAAGTGCTATTTCGCCTCAGTCTGTTAGCCTTTATATGGAAATAAATATTGATATTAAAAGTTTCTGACTCATTTTTTTTACACCTTTATTTGAGTTTTTAGTGATTTGTTATGAATATGTAAAGGTTAAATATGTAAATATTCATACATGCAAGGTTTCATCATATTTACAAAAGTACAAAAATGGTAGATTAGGTGCGGCGATTAGTTGCTATTACGCCGTAGTCTGTTGGCGTTTACATGGAAATAAATATTGATATTAAAAGTTTTTGGCTCATCTATTGTGCACCTTTATTTGAGTTTTTAGTGATTTTTTATGAATATCTAAAGGTTGAATATGTAAATATTCATATATGCAAGGTTGCATTAGATTTGTAAAAGTATAAAAAGAGTAGATTAGGTCCTATTATTCCACAGTCTGTTAGCCTTTATATGGAAATAAATATTGATATTAAAAGTTTCAGACTCGTATTTTTTGCACCTTTATTTGATTTTTTTAGTGATTTGTTATGAATAACTAAAGGTTGAATATGTAAATATTCACGCATGCAAGGTTGTATCAGATTTGCAAAAGTGCAAAAAGAGTAGATTACGTGCTATTGCGCTGCAGTCTGTTAGCCTTTACATGGAAATAAATTTTGATATTAAACGTTTCTTAATCATGTTTTGTGCACCTTTATTTGAGTTTTTAGTGATTTGTTATGAATATCGAAAGGTTGAATACATAAATATTCATACATGCAAGGTTGCATCAGATTTGCAAAAGTACAAAAATGGTAGATTAGGTACGGCGATTAGGTGCTATTACGCCGCAGTCTATTGACATTTACATGGAAATAAATATTGACATTAAAAGTTTTGACTCGTATATTATGCACCTTTATTTGAGTTTTTAGTGAATATGTAAATCTGCATATATACAGGCAAGGTTGTATCGGATTTGCAAAAGTGTAAAAAGACTAGATTAGGTCCTATTATGCCGCAGTCTGTTAGCCTTCACAAGGAAATAAATATTGACATTAAAAGTTTTAGACTCATATTTTGTGCACCTTTATTTGATTTTTTAGTTATTTGTTATATATCTAAAGGTTGAAAACGTAAATCTTCATACATGAAAGGTTGCATCAGATTTGTAAAAGTGCAAAACGAGTAGATTAGGTGCTATTACGCCACAGTTGTTAGCTTTTATATGGAAATAAATATTGATATGAAAAGTTTTAGGCTCATGTTTTGTTCACCTTTATTTTTTTTAGTGATTTGTTATGAATATCTAAAGGTTGAATATGTAGTTCTTCATACATGCAAGGTTGCATCAGATTTGCAAAAGAATAAAAAGAGTAGTTTATGTGCTATTACGCCACAATATGTTAGCCTTTATATGGAAATAAATATTGTTATTAAAAGTTTCAGACTTGTGTTTTGTGCACCTTTATTTGATTTTTTAGTAATTTGTTATGAATATCTAAAGGTTGAATATGTAAATCTTCATACATGCAAGGTTGCATCATATTTGCAAAAGTGTAAAAAGAGTAGTTTAGATGCTATTACGCCACAGTCGGTTAGCCTGTACATAGAAATAAATATTGGTATTAAAAGTTTCAAACTCATATTTTGTGTACCTTTATTTGATTTTTTTAGTGATTTTTTATGAATATCTAAAGGTTCAATATGTATGTCTTCATAAATGAAAGGTTGTATCAGATTTGCAAAAGTGCAAAAAGAGTAGATTAGATGTTATTACGCTGCAGTCTGTTAGACTTTACATGGAAATAAATATTGATATAAAAAGATTCAAACTCGTATTTTGTGCACGTTTATTTTATTTTTTAGAGATTTGTTATGAATATGTAAGGGTTGAATATGTAAATTTTCATACATGCAAGGTTGCATCAGATTTGCAAAAGAGAAAAAAGAGAAGATTATGTGCTATTACACATCAATCTGTTAGCATTTACATAGAAATAAATATTTATATTAAAAGTTTCAAACTCGTATTTTGTGCACCTTTATTTGATTTTTTAGTTTTTTGTTATGAATATCTAAAGGTTGAATATGTAAATCTTCATACATGAAAGGTTGCATCAGATTTACAAAAGTGCAAAAGGAGTAGATTAGGTGCTATTACGCCGTAGTCTGTTAGCACTTACATGGAAATAAATATTGATATTAAAAGTTTCAGACTCATATTTTGTGCACCTTTATTTGATTTTTTAGTTATTTGTTATGAATATGTAAAGGTTGAATATGTAAATCTTCATACATGCAAGGTCGCATCAGATTTACAAAAGTACAAAAATAGTAGATTAGGTGCTATTACGTCGCAGTCTGTTAGCCCTTAAATTGAAATAAATATTGATATTAAAAGTTTTAGACCGTGATTTGTGCACCTTTATTTGATTTTTTGGTGTTTTGTTATGAATATATAAAGGTTGAATATGTAAATCTTCATACATGTAAGGTTGCATCAGATTTGCAAAAGTGCAAAAAGAGTATATTAGGTGCTATTACGCCACAGTCTGTTAGCCTTTATATGGAAATTAATATCGATATGAAAAGTTTCAAACTCATATTTTGTGCACCTTTATTTTTTATTTTTAGTGATTTGTTATGAATATATAAAGGTTGAATATGTAAATATTTATATATGTAAGATTGCATCAAATTTTCAAAAGTACAAAAAGAGTAGATTATGTGCTATTATGCCGCAGTCTGTTAGCCTTTATATGGAAATAAATATTGATATGAAAAGTTTCAGACTCGTGTTTTGTGCACCTTTATTTTTATTTTTTAGTGATTTGTTATAAATATGTGAAGGTTGAACATGTAAATCTTCATACATGGAAGCTTGCATCAGGTTTGCAAAAGTGCAAAAAGAGTATATTATGTGCTATTACGACGCAGTCTCTTAGCCTTTACATGGAAATAAATATTTATATTAAAAGTTTCAGACTCGTGCTTTGTGCACTTTCATTTTATTTTTTAGTGATTTGTTATGAATATCTAAAGGTTGAATATGAAAATCTCCATACGTGCTAGGTTGCATCAGATTTGCAAAAGTGCAATAAGAGTAGATTACATACTATTACACCGCAGTCTGTTACCTTTACATGGAAATAAATATTGATCTTAAAAGTTTCAAACTCGTGTTTTGTGCACCTTTATTTGATTTTTTTAGTAATTTTTTTTATGAATATCTAAAGGTTTAATATGTAAATCTTCATACATGCAAGGTTGCATCAGATTTGCAAAAGTGGAAAAAGAGTGGATTAGGTGCTATTACGCTGCAATTTGTTAGCCTTTACATGGAAATAAATATTGATATTAAAAGTTTCTGACTCGTATTTTGTACACCTTTATTTGAGTTTTTAGTGATTTGTTATGAATATCTAAAGGTTGAATATGTAAATCTTCATACATGCAAGGTTGCATCAGATTTGCAAAAGTGCAAAAAGAGTAGATTATGTACTATTACGGCGCAGTCTGTTAGCCTTTATATGGAAATAAATATTGATATTAAAAGTTTCTGACTCATTTCTTTTGCACCTTTATTTGAGTTTTTAGTGATTTTTTTATGAATATCCAAAGGTTGAATATGAAAATATTCATACATAAAAGGTTGCATCAGATTTACAAAAGTACAAAAATGGTAGATTAGGTGCGACGATTAGTTGTTATTACGTCACATTTTGTTGCCTTTACATGGAAATACATATTGATATTAAATGTTTTTGGCTCGAATATTGTGCACCTTTATTTGGGTTTTTAGTGATTTTTAATGAATATCTAAAGGTTGAATATGTAAATCTTTATATATCCATATATGGAAATACATATTGATATGAAAAGTTTTAGACTCGTATTTTGTGCACCTTTATTTGATTTTTTAGTGATTTGTTATGAATACCTAAAGGTTGAATATGTAAATCTTCACACATGCAAGGCTGCATCAGATTTGCAAAAGTGCAAGAAGAGTAGATTAGGTGCTATTATGCCGCAGTCTGTTGGCCTTTACACGGAAATAAATTTTGATATTAAAAGTTTCTGACTCGTACATTATGCACCTTTATTTGAGTTTGTAGTGATTTTTATGGATATCTGAAGTTTGAATATGTAAATCTTCATACATACAAAGTTGCATCAGATTTCCAAAAGTGCAAAAAGAGTAGATTAGGTCCTATTACGCCGCATTCGGTTAGCCTTTACATAGAAATAAATATTGATATTAAAAGTTTCAAACTCATATATTATGCACCTTTAGTTGATTTTTTAGTGATTTGTTTAAATATATAAAGGTTGAATACGTAAATATTCATACATGCAAGGTTGCTTCATATTTTCAAAAGTGCAAAAAGAGTAGATTATGTGCTATTACGCCGCCGTCTATTGACATTTATATGGAAATAAATATTGATATGAAAAGTTTCAAACTCGTATATTGTGCACCTTTATTTGATTATTTAAAGATTTGTTATGAATATCTAAAGGTTGAATATGTAAATCTTCATACATGCAAGGTTGCATCAGATTTGCAAAAGTCTAAAAAGAGTATATTAGGTGCTATTACGCCGCAGTCTGTTAGCCTTTATATGGAAATAAATATTGATATTAAAAGTTTCAGACTCGTATTTTGTGCACCTTTATTTGATTTTTTAGTGATTTGTTATCAATATCTATAGGTTGAATTTGTAAATCTTCATACATGCAAGGTTGCATCAGATTTACAAAAGTACAAAAAGAGTAGATTAGGTGCTATTACGCCGCAGTCTGTTAGCTTTGATATGGAAGTAAACATTGATATGAAAAGTTTCAGACTCATGATTTTGTGTAGCTTTATTTGATTTTTTAGTGATTTGTTATGAATATCTAAAGGTTGAATATGTAAATATTAATACATACAAGGTTCCATCAAATTTACAAAAGTGCAAAATGAGTAGATTAGGTGCTATTACGCCGTAGTCTGTTGGCATTTACATGGAAATAAATATTGATATTAAAAATTTCTCACTCATATATTGTGCACATTTTCTTTGAGTTTTTAGTGATTTGTTATGAATATCTAAAGGTTTAATATGTAAATCTTCATACATACAAGGTTGCATCTGATTTGCAAAAGTGTAAAAAGAGTAGATTAGGTCCTATTACGCCGCAATCTGTTACCCTTTACATGGAAATAAATATTGATATTAAAAGTTTCAGACTCGTATTTTGTGAACTTTTATATTATTTTTTAGTGATTTGTTATGAATATATAAAGGTTGAATATGTAAATCTTCATACATGGAAGGTTGCATCAGATTCGTAAAAGTGCAAAAAGAGTAGATTGGGTGATATTACGCCGCAGTCCGTTAGCTTTTATATGGAAATAAATATTGATATTAAAAGTTTCAGACTCGTGTTTTGTGCACTTTTATTTCATTTTTTAATGATTTTATATGAATATGTAAATGTTGAATATGTAAATCTTCATACATGCAAGGTTGTATCAGATTTGCAAAAGTGCAAAAAGAGTAGATTAGGTGCTATTACACCGTAGTCAGTTAGCATTTACATGGAAATAAATATTGATATTAAAAATTTCAGACTTATTTTGTGCACCTTTATTTGATTGTTTAGTGATTTGTTATGAATATCTAAAGGTTGAATATTTATATCTTCATACATGAAAGATTGCATCAAATTTGCAAAAGTGAAAAAAGAGTAGATTAGGTGGTATTACGCCGCAGTTTGTTAGCCTATACATGTAAATAAATATTGATATTAAAAGTTTCAAACTCATATTTTGTGCACCTTTATTTGATTTTTAGTGATTTTTTATGAATATCTAAAGGTTGAATATGTAAATCCTCATATATGCAAGGTTTCATGAGATTTGCAAAAGTGCAAAAAGTATAGATTAGATGCTATTACGCCGCAGTCTGTTAGCCTTTACATGGAAATAAATATTTATATTAAAAGATTCAAACTCGTATTTTGTGCACCTTTATTTGATTTTTTAGTGATTTGTTATGAATTTGTAAAGGTTGAATATGTAAATATTCATACATGCAAGGTTGCATCAGATTTTCAAAAGTGCAAAAAGCGTAGATTAGGTGTTATTACGCCGCAGTCTGTTAGCCTTTACATGGAAATAAATTTTGATATTAAAAGTTTCAAACATGTATTTTGCTCACCTTTATTTGATTTTTTTAGTGATTTGTTATGAATATCTAAATGTTGAATATGTAAATCTTCATACATGCAAGGGTGCATCAGAATTGTAAAAGTGCAAAAAGAGTAGATTAGGTGCTATTACGCCGTTGGCGTTAGTCCTTACATGGAAATAAATATTGATATTAAAAGTTTCAGACTCGTATTTTGTGCACCTTTATTTGATTTTTTAGTGATTTGTTATGAATATCTAAAGTTTGAATATGTAAATATTCATACATTTAAGGTTGCATCTGATTCGTAAAAGTGCAAAAAGAGTAGATTAGGTGCTATTACACCACAGTCTGTTAGCTTTTATATGGAAATAAATATTGATATGAAAAGTTTCAGACATGTATTTTGTGCACCTTTATTTGATTTTTTAGTGATTTTATATAAATATCTAAAGGTTGAATATGTAAATCTTCATACATGCAAGGTTGCATCAGATTTGCAAAAGTGCAAAAAGAGTAGATCAGGTGCTATTACGCCGCAGTCTGTAGCCTTTACATGGAAATAAATATTGATATAAAAAATTTCAGACGTATTTTGTGCATCTTTATTTGATTTTTTAGTGATTTGTTATGAATATCTAAAGGTTGAATATTTAAATCTTCATACATGCAAGGTTGCATCAGATTTGCAAAAGTGCAAAAAGGAAAGATTAGGTGCTATTACACCGCAGTCTGTTAGCCTGTACATGGAAACAAATATTGACATTAAAAGTTTCAAACTCATATTTTGTGCACTTTATTTGATTTTTTAGTGATTTTCTATGAATATCTTAATGTTGAATATGTAAATCCTCATATTGTGGCCTAAAGCAGATGTCGTCTACACTACTGAAATTGTAAGATAAATTTACATTACTTTAGATTGTTAATGTGTATATATCAGGTCAATTGATCTAAAATTATATATACATGTTAGAAAAGAAGACACCCGGAGCATCTAGGCCTCCACCTCCACTTCCAGCATTACCAAGTTGGGTTCCAACTGACCTAAAATTCCCGTTAGGTCCTGCTTGTAGGGGAATGGCATGTTGGCTATGGGCACATAATATACATTGCCCTATAATTGTTTCTTTAGAAGCAAATTATGCAGGTCAATCATACAAAAGCTCTTTATTTATACAAGATACTATTGAGCTATTTCTATATGATTGGCTAAATACATCAATGATAGAGATATGGATAAGGTGAGATCTTATTTATACATCCATATACCTTGTGTAAGATCTGGTGATCTGATTTCTTATATATTAATGCATACATAATACATGTTTTGCAGCTACTTAGTCGAAAATCAATGTAAACAATTTGCATTTGACCATGTGGGATTTTTGATTCCTTCATTGATTAGTATGGTAGCTAAAGACCCCGATAGTGTTCAACAATACTGTATAGATGCTTTTACAGTTTTTGGTCAGCAAAACAAGACGATAATAATAGCTCCATTCAATGTCAAGTAAGTTTACTTTACTTATAATTTGGACTTAAGAAAATTACATTTTTATTGTGGATTTTGAGTTATTAATTTTTAACTTTTTTACCTCTAGCGGTAGGCATTAGGAGTTACTAGTTATTGTCCCCGGGACGTTCACTGTTTATTATCTAGATCCTGCGGGGAGTACATTAAATACTAAAATTGGACAGTCTGTTAGCCTTTACATGGAAATAAATATTGATATTAAAAGTTTCAGACACGTATTTTGTGCACCTTTATTTGATTTTTTAGTGATTTTTTATGAATATCTATATGTTGAATATGTAAATCTTCATACATGTAAGGTTGCATCAGAATTGTAAAAGTATTAGGTGCTATTACGCCACAATCTGTTAACCTTTATATGGAAATAAATATTGATATGAAAAGTTTCAGACTCATGTTTTGTGCACCTTTATTTTTATTTTTTTGTGATTTCTTATGAATATCTAAAGGTTGAATATGTAAATATTTATACATGCAACGTTGCATCAGATTTGCAAAAGGGCAAAAAGAGTAGATTAGGGGCTATTACGCCACACTCTGTTAGCCTTTATATGGAAATAAATATTGATATTAAAAGTTTCAGACTCGTGTTTTGTGCACCTTTATTTGATTTTTTAGTGATTTGTTATCAATATCTAAAGGTTGAATATGTAAATATTCATACTTGTAAGGTTGTATCAGATTTACAAAAGTGCAAAATGAGTAGATTATGTACTTTTACGCCGTAGTCTGTTAGCCTTTACATAGAAATAAATATTGATATTAAAAGTTTCAGATTCGTGTTTTGTACACCTTTAATTGATTTTTTAGTGATTTGTTATGAATATCTAAAGGTTGTATATATAAATCTTCATGCATGCAAGGTTGCATCAAATTTGCAAAATTGCAAAAAGAGTAGATTAGGTGCTATTATGCCACAGTCTGTTAGCCTTTATATGGAAATAAACATTGATATGAAAAGTTTCAGACTCGTGTTTTGTGCACCTTTATTTTTATTTTATAGTAATTTGTTATGAATATCTAAAGGTTGAATATGTAAATCTTCATACATGCAAGGTTGCATCAGATTTGTAAAAGTGCAAAAAGATTAGATTAGGTGCTATTACGACGCAGTCTGTTAGCATTTATGTGGAAATAAATATCTATGTTAAAAGTTTCAGATTCATATTTTTTGCTCCTTTATTTGAGTTTTTAGTAATTTGTTAAGAGTATCTAAAGGTTGAATATGTAAATCTTCATACATGCAAGGTTGCATCAAATTTACAATACTACAAAAAGAGTAGATTAGGTGCGGCGATTAGGTGCTATTACGCCGCAGTCTGTTATCCTTTACATGGAAATAAATATTGATATTAAAAGTTTCTGACTCGTATTTTGTGCACATTTATTTGAGTTTTTAGTGATTTGTTATGAATATCTAAGGGCTGAATATGTAAATCTTCATACATGCAATGTTGCATCAGATTTGCAAAAGTGCAAAAAGAGTAGATTAAGTGCAGCGATTAGGTGCTATTACCCCGCAATTTGTTAGCCTTTACATGGAAATAAATATTGATATTTTAAAGTTTCTGACTCATATTTTGTGCACCTTTATTTAAGTTTTTAGTTATTTGTTATGAATATCTAAAAGTTGAATATGTAAATCTTCATACATGCAAGGTTGCATCAGATTTGCAAAAGTACAAAAAGAGTAGATTAGGTGCTGATACGCCACAATCTGTTTGCCTTTACATGGAAATAAATATTGATATTAAAAGTTTCAAACTCATATTTTGTGCATTTTTATTTGAATTTTTAGTGATTTGTTATGAACATCTAAAGGTTGAATATGTAAATCTTCATACATGCAAGGTTGCATCATATTTGTAATTGTGCAAAAAGAGTAGATTAAGTGCTACTTAGCATTTACATGGAAATAAATATTAATAGTAAGAGATTCAGACTCATATTTTGTGCACCTTTATTTGAGTTTTTAGTGATTTGTTATGAATATCTTAAGGTTGAATATGTAAATCTTCATACCTGCAAGGTTGCATCAGATTTGCAAAAGTGCAAAAAGTGTAGATTAGGTGCTATTACGCCGCAATCTGTTAGCCTTTACATGGAAATAAATATTGATATTAAAAGTTTCAAACTCATATTTTGTTTACCTTTATTTGAGTTTTTGGTGATTTGTTATGAATATCTAAAGGTGGAATATGTAAATCTTTATTCATGCAAGGTTGCAACATATTTGTAAAAGTGCAAAAAGAGTAAATTAGGTGCTATTACACCGCAGTTTGTTAGCCTTTAATGGAAATAAATATTTATATTAAAGTTTCTGACTCATATTTTGTGCACCTTTATTTGAGTTCTTAGTGATTTGTTATAATATCTAAAAGTTGAATATGTAAATCTTCATACATGCAAGGTTGCATCAGATCTGCAAAAGTGCAAAAAGAGTAGATTAGGTGTTATTATGTCATAGTATGTTATCCTTTACATGGAAATAAATATTGATATTAAAAGTTTTAGACTCATATTTTGTGCACCTTTATTTGAGTTTTTAGTGATTTGTATCTAAAGGTTCATATACATTTTCTAGGTATGTAAATACAATTTCTTTTGCACTTTTCTTTTTCCTAAGGGGAAATAAGGATCAAACGAACACCCTTCTCCTAGTCCTTGATTCACTTAAAAAAAAACACCGAAAAATGTGATTTCGAGCAACCACTATGGAGGTAGGAGGAATTGAGAAATGAAAATTTTAGTTTTCCTCCCACCGTCACATCTAGATCTTGAGAAACAGACCGAATAACGTTTCCAAGAGAAATTTCACCTGGAGTCGATTTTTGCATTACAATCTATGCAAAAGTTGTAAAAAACTCATGCAAAGTACATATAACGAATCACTCCTCTATAGATATTAATTGTGATATTTAATTCCACCATAAAGTATGAAAATCATTAAAATTCAAATTTTTGATCTTTATTGGTTCCTTTTATTTTTCTAAAATACTCAAATTTGTATTTGTACAAAGTACAATACGACGTGCCTCCCTAATTCTTCCCGCTCCATATTCCTTCAAAAATCCATAAATATTGTACATTTATCCTTTTTATTGAATTTTCTTATATATATAATTTTTAATGTAGTAATATTATTTTTATTTATTATTTCAGATGCATTAACCACCTTATTTGCTGGATTCAACATAAATACAATGTTAGACGTACAATAGCAACATCATTTGGCAATACATTTGATAATATATTTGACGTATAATACGGGAGTACAATACAAGACGTACAATATATTTACAATACTAACATCTCGTACTATAGAGATGTGCAACCCTAATATCATTTGACAATACATTTAGACGTACAGTGCGAAACGTACAATACTAACATCATTTGACAATACATTTAAATGTATAGTACAAGACGTACAATATTAGCGCACAATACGGGACTATATTTTGTATACATTTAAAATGTAGCGTTTGTCAAAATTACACACAAGAAGTACAATACTAACAACCACATTATACAAGAAATACAATTCTAACAACCACATTTTGTACTCATTCAAAATGTAGTGTTTGGCAAAATTATGTAAAAAGAGCACACTACTTTCAACAACATTGTACATTAAGTACAATACTAACAATCACATTTCATACATTCAAAATGTAGCATTTGATAAAATTGTATACAAAAAATAAAATACTTACATACACATTCTTTAAGATGTACAATACTAAGGGTCATATTTTGCATTACCTATATGAACTAATTCACATTTTACTAAAAACACATACAAATGTAACTAACATATTTTATGGGTACAATACATACACACATTACAATACCATACCTTAGATATTGCACATTTTTATTTTACACGCCATCACAACAAAAAATGTACAGTACAAGAAGTACAATACAAGACGTACTGTGATGTCATTTGATGATGGGAGAAGAATGCAGGGCACTCGACTCGTTGGTGGGTATGTGTTGGCTTTTGGCGAGGACACAAATGTGGCGGAGAATGGGGTCGACAAAGGTGTTGTATCAAAGCTAGGTGATGGAGAAGGGAAAAGGAAGAGGATGTTGGAACCTGGTACAATACTGACAGGATAGTCGACAACACCAAGAGAGACCACTTCACTTCAGCATACTCTGACATGCCCATCAGAAGGTAACTCTCCAGCAGGACCGTCATCAGCCTGACTTGGCGCAAGTATTGTACCTATGTTGGGCTAGTTCTACGGCAGATAGATCTCTGGGAGGAGGAGTATGCAGAGGAGAATCCCTTGAAATAGTGCAATATTGTACTAATGCAGGAGAGCTAGGGTTGTGCCGGAGATCGGGATCGATAGAGGTAGTTGTGGTAGATCTCGATAAGGGAGAAGGGAAACAATGGTAGAACTTGGAAAACGGACGTGCTATACATCTGTGAGAGCGCTAACGAGTGGGAGGAGATATCTTAAGGAGAGAAATGAATCTAGCAAATATTTAGATGGAAGAGAGGAGTTATTAGGAGCTCGGGAGTCCCGAACGCCTCTTCGACTTCCGAGGTACACATGGACCATAAAATGGTAGGGGCATACTACTAAAGAATTGGGCGAGCCAGCGGGTGGGAACATATTATGGGTAGCATAGCTCTTGAGAAATTGGGCTGGTAGAATGGGTGATTATGTAGCTGACATCCCTGGCCTAAAGCAACATTACATGGAATGGGCTTCATCCAAATCTGGCCGTATTCTCTATCAGTAGCTGAGGGTAGTGGATTCATATTTTTTTGATGATTACAGTGATTTTCATAGTCTAGTTAGCTTCAAGAAGGTATAATCTCTCACATTTTCCCTCTGATCTATCATGTTTATCGTGTTGTAGAGATTTCATTTTCAATTTTCACATCATTCTTCACTTTCTTGTGGTTTGTAATAACAAGATAGATATAATATATTTTTGTGTTTGTATTATGAATAAGGCCACCCTCTACAAATAAATAATGATGGCTTCCAATAGTCTATATACTCGGTGTGAGACTTAACCTTGAATACAAAAAATAGAAAGATATGGGTAGAGTTCTATAACACCCCCTCCTCAAACTAGTGCATATATATCATAACCACCAAGTTTGTAACATTAGAATTTGTCTTTATACCTTTCTTTAGGCTTGACTAAATAAATCCAAATCTATTGATCTTTTGAATAGACTGGATTTAGTTTAATAAACTTGTATACAACTTTTTCTCAAACAAAGTGATAATTAGATTTTATGTTATTAATAAATTCATGAAGGACATGGTTGTAAGGAGATATGAATTAAATTTTGATTATCATAATGGTGGCACATACTTATATCTAACTTAATTTCATAACCTAAGTCTTTTGTTAGTAAGAGTTCACATATTAGGTCTTAACTTATAGGCGTAAGTTTATAATATTAATATCTAATTAAATGTTAGGTGAAAGATACCTTTTGTCGACCTAGGGTTTTTGTTCATATTATTGATATGAAGTTAGAGGTATGTTGCATCTATTTTTCAGTTATACAGGAGCCTAAATATATTCACTTTCTCTCTCTTTCTTTGACCTAATTGTGGTGTATTTCCCTCAACAACCTTTGTTCCTATCTATACACTTTAGTTGATTCCAATGTCACTATTGATTTGCAACTTTTATTTATTTATTGTATCTTATTTGGATTCATTCAATTTGCATTCTATCACACTACATTGATCCATTTATGTAATAGAAATTATACTTGCCATATATTGCCCATGACAAAATTCTAGTTCTTCCATGAAGTTTTACAACCATACTAGTAGACTAATGACATGGACCATAGCCTGATATTTTTATTCAAAACTATAGAGGGAAACAATAGTTTGTTTCTTACTTTTATAGGAGATAACATTTCCTCATACAAAAACACAATAGTAAGTCACATATTATCAAACAATGATAAAGTCTGCTTAGACTACATCTAAGAAACCATGAACCTTCAGGTGCCCATGACATAAATAGAGAATATCCTTTTCTAGAGTCATTTTTAGATAGAGAAGAACTCAAAATGACTGCATCCCCGTGACATGGATCTACTTTGTCAATGCATTGAACAACCACACTTATAGACAAGGCAATATCTAGTCAATCTGTGAGATAATTCAATATCCCAACCAGTTTCCCATATTTCTATGGATCTGCAAGGAGCTCCCCCAGATCTTTATACAACTTGACTTTAGGATAACTGAATTTTCACGTTTGATGTTAATATACCAAGTTTTTCAAAAATATCAAGAACGTACTTGCATTGAGAAATAACAATCCCGTCCTTGGATCTTGTCAGCGAGTATATCAAAAGGCCTAGTTTTTTGGTATGAAAATTTCTTTGAAGATACTTTTTGAGATGCATAATATCTTGTTGATCAGAACTTGTGATAATAACATCATCCATGTAGACAACCCGAAGAATATATCCAAAATATCCATGATCATGTAAGACCTAGCAGTCTACGCTTGATCGATACATACCAAGATCTTGGCATCTCAGCTGAACTTCCCAAACCATGCACTAGGTGATTGATTCAGGACATATAGATATTTGGAAAGTTGTCAAAGTAGGTGGGAGTCCCTGTAATAATGAACATAGGTAATTACTCCATATAGATATCCTTTGACAGGTCTCCATGAAGAAAGATGTAATAGTTGTCAAGATGATGCACAAATGAGGACAAGTGCACTACCATTTAAATGAATAATCTGGCATACATAATTTTTGCTATTGAGAAAAGGTATCCATGTAATTCTGTCCATGGACTTGTTTTCAGCCTTTTATCATCTAACTTTCATCATATCAGTAGTTCCATATGGACCAACTTTGATAGAGAAGACCCATCTATAGACAACTACTTCTTTGTTTAAGGAGGATAAGATTATACTCCATGTATAGTTTTTAGAGAGATCAACCATATAATGTTTCATATCTTTCCACCATCATGGGTGACTTAGTACAACACATACAATATGATGTATTGAGAAAAATGATAGATTGTAGCAGAAGGAATAATTATAAGGTGATAAGAAGTCATAGGAAAAAAGTCATGTATAGGATCTAAAGTACATGAATGTGTTTTCTTACATAAAATAACATGCCTATTGTGTGGATCTGGTGATATGTTAGTATCCCTATAGATTTTACAGATTGGAGGAATGTTGAGTTTTACCACATCATCTTGTAACTATACTGTATTATCTTGAAGACTTGTGGAGTTGTGGTCATGATGACTATTACTAATATCAAAAGAAACATTTGACTATCTAGGCATAAAAGTAGGAATGACAATCATAATAAAAGGAAGAGAGTATTTTCTTTATTGAGCATCCTAAGAAACATCCATGACTATGCTTTGGGTTGTCTACATGTCATGATTATATAATTCAATCTTAGTTGTTTCTCTAACAAGGACACCACACCCCCCAAAAAAATCCAACATTTTTGGCGAGTGCCTTTTTTAGGAAAATTGTTGAGGATACATATGTTAAGTTTACCATGACCATTAGACAGAAAGTAGTTTTCAAGTGTCTAAAGATGGTCATGCTCAAGATTTTCTCCTTTCTATTGCTATTGAGGGGCTTGGACCGTATATGTTACCAATAGAGTATGTACTATTATCATGTATCGCCTTATGATTCCTCTATTTCAATTTAATGAAGTATGCCCTTCTTGTCACAAGGCATGATTAAACACCTTTGAGGAGCATGTTGTTCATTGCAAGGAGCTCCCGTGATTCAAGTACATACATGATATTTCAAAGATGTTCTCTATGATGTACTTAGACACAAGGGAATTGTTTCTAAAAAGTTGTACCTATTAAATTTTTGATTGACCCAAAAGAGGAGAGATTGACACTTAGACCGATGGATGTCTTGATCTTTTCCCGGGCTAGAGGGAAACATGCATGCGTGGATATAACATGAGTCTCCCTATTGGTAGGCTTGATAGGTGGGGATTTTACTGTAGTACATGTTGTCCTAAAAGTTTTCACAACAGAAATGGTCCAATATGAGAAAGGGTATCGACCATCATCATGTTTTTATACCTTTTGGGTTTGATAAATTTATATTTTTAGCACCTAAAATTGTGATCTTCTCTAAAGGGTCCAAAAGGTTTTGCATAATAATGTAATGACTCCTAGATCTATGGATGTAATGTTCTAGAGGATTGGTTTTGCCATCCAAAAGGGACTTGCATCACAACTTTTTGCTCATCTGCCTTCTTTTTCATCGTAATTGATAATATTTTCCACATATATTGTTGGAAAAATAATTTTAAAGTATCTTAAAAATTAATAAAATTGGAGTACATAAGGAAATGATGTTCAGAAGAGTTATACATGAGGGTTTTGGGAGAAGGAGGAACAATAGAAATATGAATATTTTCACAACAAAACTCTTGGGAAAAAGATTTTATGTATCCATAAAGCGTCATTATCTTAAAGAAACTAAAGGGATATTGAATTTATAGTGACACACACTTGTTTTCCATAAACTAGATATGTATTATGTAAGTACAAAACTTCCACCTTCAGATCCAGAGTTTTTTTTATCATCATTACTACCTTGTCACTGCATCAACACCTCGTCATCTCCTTGGATAATTACCTTCTCATCTAGACTCTTCCTAAGTGTCTCATTGTTGACCTAAGTGTTACACATTGTCTATATTTGGATGATAACTTAACCATTCCATTCATATGTATCTAATATGTCTATTTGAGATTGATTCAGGTATTAGGTACATGAAAAGGATCAGTTCAATCCAACCCTAACTTGATCTAGTTCAAGTCAAAAGATATGAAAATGTACTTTTGTAGAAATAGCCCTAAATGACTTAGGACAATTTGTGTAATCATTTGTATTGTTTCTATGACTTGTAACTAAGATGAGAAAAAATCAGGAGTGCTTAATTTGAACATTTAATCAGTCTAATGATAATTTCTAAAATTCATCACAGAGTGCATGTTTGGTCGAGTTTCATCTTTGAGAAACTTGACCGACACCCTTGATGAATTTTGAGAAAGTCCAAGTTCATCTTAGTTTATCTCGAGACAAACTCAACCAACACCCTACATTGGTAAAAATAGATTTAAGTGATCGACTAAGTTTCATCTAGGATAAACTCGACCGATGCTTCAAATTTACTTTATCTCATAGTGCAATTGGTCGAGTTACCTTTATTGAAACTCGATTGACTGTACTATACAAAATGTGAAGAAAACGTGCTTCTACCCAATGGATTATTGTAAGCATCAAAATAGATTTCTTGCAACATCTCAAACAACTAAAAATCATTCCTAGGTTTTTCTAGGGACAAGTTGACATCCACAACTATAAATCAGACCCCTAGGCTTCATCCCAAGTTTGCTCCTTCATTCTATTCAAGCTCTTAGCTATAGTTGAGTGTATTTTATCTAGTAGAGTCCCTTTTTCTGTATTACTTACAAATCAAAACGTCCATATGAGTGAGATAGGCTATGTGTGAGAGAGATACTTCATTGTAGTCTTATAAAGTGATAAATGTGTATCTATCCATTTTTTACATTGTTCATATATCTTTTTAGGATTGTTCCATTAATTATTTTCTTAATTTTAACATTAATTATTATAATTTATATTTTTATCTTTAATTAAAGTGTTAATTATATTTTATTAGACTTTGTAGGAAAATGGCATAAATACTCTTAGAACATAATTGCACAATTTGTAGCAGTCCTAAAATTCATGTATACCCGGCACCTAAAGTGCCATAACTTTTGCGTCCAAACTCCAAATTGAATGTATAAGTATTCGTTGGAAAGAAAATTTAATTTTATAAAATAATATACTATTATTTAGACCTTTTTTGTGCCTTCTCTGGGAGATAAATCCGTTCTAAATCGCCTCTGTGGAAATTTACATTAAAAAGAGTTACATGGTTAAGATAATCAAAGACAATTGACAATTTTTATTGATCATATCCAGAAAGTTTCAGCCACCGGATCCATTATTGCACTCCCCCTCCTTTTAGGATTTCCATCCCCCTTCCCCTATAAAAATAGAGGGGACTCTACAAAGAAAGATCTCATACCTTGTACTTACAACCTTTACTTTATGCATTGTTACTCTAGTTTCGAGAATTGTCATCTTTCAATTTATTCAGTAAAGTAATTTTATTCTCAGATCTCCTTTCCTCGTTCTTTATTTCTTGTTCAGAATGTGGAATTAAGGGAGAAGCCATTTAACTATAACTAGCAATTTCTCTCTGGGGATTCTTCTTTAGCTAGTCTTACGCTTCCTTCCTTCTTTCCTTTCCTTTTCCTTTTTATCATGGGTTTATCTCAGCATAAGTGATCATGCAACTGAGATTTAGAAGGACAAAACCAATCGTATGGGGATTTGGATGTGACCGTAGAAAAATTCATATAGGATGGTGGATTAGGATACATGAATGCCAGGACCAATGTATTCATGTGGAGTTTGTCTCTTGTGTTTTATTTACGAATGATTCACATATCTTTGTTTTAGTTATTGAGAGAACCCACTCCGGGCAAAATCAACATGGTAAACTCTTGTGGCATGAGATGGTGTCGTCCGGTTACCCCCTCCCGTGCCAAACCAGCATGGATTGCCGTTCGCAAAGTGCCTTCGGTGAGGCTTGAACCCGGGTCCTCTATTGGGACTTACGGAGCTCTTAACAACTAGGCTACTCTGTCTAAACTAATTGTATGATTCATTTGATCACAGTTTCACATCGACTATGGTGGTGAACCCCATAACCCTCAATATCTCTTTCTTTTGATTCAATTCATTTCTTTTCTTGAGTAGTTAATCTTCATTTTAGATTTTTTTCCTATTCTTAGTTTTAAGCAAACCTTCTTAAATCATAATTTACTTTCTTATTTTAGCATTCAGATTTCAATTTCAACCATTTGTTATGCTATCCCTTGGATCAATACCTATTGTACTTAGTTGACATTTTGTTTGCAACAAGTTGGCAACCTGGTTAGAAGGTTAAACTCTAGGACTTGTCCTAGTGATTGTTGGGTGTACAACAACCCACATCAATTTGGTGCCTTTGTTGGAAAGGAAAATGTTGTTTTTTTCCAGATCTGGTTGCTTGTATATCTTGTATAATCTCATTCATATTTCTCTAACTGGTATAAAATTAGTCTTATTTTTTTTTGTAAGGGCACTACTGAAAAAAGGATTACATAGGGTGAGTACGAATAAAAGGAAAGGGGCAGGACTCTAGTTCCTAGAGGTACAAGTGCTCTAGGAAAGTCGGGCAGCTGTCCCAGTGTTCTTCCCGTTCTGGCTATTTAAGGTGTCTCTTCTCCAGTAGATCAACAAGATTGTTTTGATCACGATGCAGATAGCTGATGTCCAAGGAATCCTGGTTGAGTAATCGTTGGATGGTCAACACCTGGAGCCGATATTTGATAGGGGTTGGGCATTTTCTGGTAATCCACTCCACAACATTGCTGGAATCATTGAGCAGCATAACATTAGATAGGTTTCGCTCAGTGGCAACTCGCATGCCATTGAGAATGGCCCCCAATTCCCCATCCATAGGATCCTTCCCTGAATGTTTACAAGTACAACCCTCAATCCACCTCCCGGTGGTGTCCCGGAGAACCATAACAGTAGCTTTAAGATTTTTGGAGGCGTTGACAGCCGTGTCGACGTGCACGATAACAGAGGGAGAGTGAGACAGTAGGGCCGAAAGAGAAGGTCTAGGACTTCGGTTATTGATATTAACTGGCTTGGTGAACGCAATGTTAGCGGTGGACAAGCTTGTTCGTGCATTACATTCAAGCACCGTATGTGTATAGATGCGACCCTCAAAGATGGAGAGATTGCGATTCTTCCATAACCACCAGAAGGTGATTGTAAAGAGCAGCACCCAATCATCAATCTGACGCATGTGTAAAAGGTTGTAATCCAACCAGTCCTTGGTGCAGCTGTGAAGAAAGAACGTGGTGGCGGTGGAGGGGATGATACGTAGCCAGGCTCGCTTTGCCTCTGGACAGTCACACAAGGAATGAAGAATGGTCTCCTCCTCCAAGTGACATCGGGAGCATCTGGGGTCGTCGGTAAGCTGGCGTTTGAAGCGCATAGAGTTGGTGAAGAGTCGTTCATGGAAGACAAGCCAAAGAGTAAGTTTCATGCGCTGCTGGATTTTCATGTTCCATAACTTAGTAAGGACTTTAGATTGATCGCCAACAAGTTGGCTCGAGATGCATTCGTAGTCCGAACTGGAGGTGTAGTCTCCATTTGTGGAGTGAAACCAGACTCTTCCATCATCGCCATAGTCTGGTCGAGGTGTGGGCATGCTAACGAAATCCTGGACGGATTCAAACGTGAACCAAGCATTCAAGAAGTCTTCATCCCAGTAGCCATTATCCATCACCAGGCTAGCCACCTACAAATCTCGGATCTCTTCAGGGACGTGGAGCCTCGACTTTAGGGAAGAAGGAAGACCCTCACCAACCCAAGCGTCAGACCATACAGAGGTTTGGAGCCCAGAGGAAAGGGCCATTCAAGAGTTAGACTGAATGAAAGGCATAGCAGTGCTAATGCATCTCCATATATGAGAGCCAGAAACTTGCCTCCCTTGAGGCCGTCGATATTTTGCCTCCAACAGTTGTACCCAAGGGACCGGTCTATGCGTCATAAAATCCCAGGCTAATTTCATGACTAGATAAAGGTTGAAGTCTCTGGCTTTCTTGATTCCCAGGCCTCCATGGGATAGGGGTTTTGTGACAAGCTTCCAAGCAACCAGGTGTGAACCTGTTGATTTGATGGAGCCCATCCATAAGAAGTTTCTCGTCAGCTGGTCGATACGATCATTGACTGAGCAAGGTAGTTGAACCATCTGCATTGTATAACATGATTGAGAGAGGAGGACAGATTTAGTGAGTGTGGTTCTTCCTGCAAGCGAGAGGAACCTGTTCTCCCAGGATGAAATTTGTTGATGGAGTTTATCACAGAGATACTAGTAGTGGGGTTTGCTCTTTCTTTTGTGCAGAATAGGGACTCCCAGATGACAACCGAGATTATCAGTTTCCTTGATTCTCAAACGACGGCAAATCTGAGAACGGAGTGTGCGTGGAGTGTTATGCGAGAAGAAGACTGATGATTTCTCATGAGATAGAAATTGACCCAAAGCTTTACTGAATTGCTTGAGACAGAGGTTGATGGTCGCGGCTTGCTTCATTGAAGCCTCCCCGAAGAGGACAATGTCATCTGCGAAGCTCACATGGGATATAGATATCTTCTACCTGGTTAACTGTAAAGGCTTCCAGGCGCCCCTATTGATTTCCCCCGTAATGAGTTGGCTGAACTTCTCAAGGCAAATCTCAAAAATGTACGACGTGAGTGGATCGCCCTGTTTGACGCCACAAGAAGGCTTGAAAGAACCACCAGATTCTCCATTCCAAAGAACAGTGGTAGTGCCCGATTGGATTAACCTCATAATAATACTTACGATATTCACAGGAATTGTGGTACGGTGGAGGGTGTCTTCAATGAAGGACCAACTTAACTTGTCAAATGCTTTCATGAGATCGAGTTTGATCGCCAGCGTGTGCGTTCTAGCTTGCCTTGACTCCATGGAATACACTAGTTCTTGAATAAGAACTATATTATCACCAATCCGACACCCATATACAAAGCTTGATTGGAAGGGGGAAACCCAATCATTCATGTAAGGCTTGATTCTAGAAGCAATGATCTTCGATATTAATTTGGTACAGATTTTGTTGAGAGAAATCGGTCTAAGTTGAGAGCACGATTCCGGTGCCGCCACTTTAGGAATGAGAATGAGTGTAGAATCTGCAGAGCCGTGCACAAGAGGAAGACCAGAGAAGCTGTCAGTAATGAATTTGCAGACCTGATTCTTTAGAAGGGGCCAATTCTTCCGGATAAAGGACACATCAACGCCATCTGGGCCTGGGGCCTTGAGCGGCGCCATGGCGTGGAGGTTCAACCAGACCTCCTCAGTTGAGGGTGCTCAACCGATCTGCTCAACAAATGATGGGGCAAGCGAAGGGAATGAGCCTGTGAAAAGCACACTAGCATGTTGGCAAATCAGGGGATCAGATTCTTGATACACGTTCGAGAAGAAGGAAAGGACCATGTGCTTTAGATGATCTTTGTTTTCAACCCAGCAACCAGAAGAGTCTTTCAGCTTCACAATCTTGTTGCGGTGTCTTCTAGATTTGACTAGGGATTGGAAATATCTGGTGTTGAGATCGCCTAACTTGATCCAATCACAGTGTGCTTTCTGTTTCCAATCAAGTTCTTCCTGCCTTAGAATATGATCGAGTTCAACTTGGAGGGAGACCGTCTCATTAGCTAAATTCTAGTTGTGACCCAAGTCCAATTGGAGCTGGTTCCACCTGATCTTGTTGCCAAGCTGCTCCTTCCTGCAGTGGCGCTTTCGAGTTTCTTGCTGGTCCCAGGATGTAGCCTTGGCAAGAAAGGCTGTGCAAGCTTGATGGAGTGGGACATGAGGGTTCCACTGTGTTGAGAGGACTTCTGTTTCATAATTCTTCTTGGATTTTTTAATTTCTTTTTTTCCTACCGAGTAACATTCTGGTAGTGTATCTCCTCCTTCTACCGAGTTTCCATTACGGAAGTATTGCTTTCTAGTTTTTTTTGTAATTTTTAATCTTGTTTCATAATTTTTAAGCGTATTCAATATTTTTTAACTTTTTCTATAATTTCTTTCTTAGATTTTGTAATTTCTTTTTACCTCCAGAGCAATATTCTGGTAGTGTATCTCCTCCTTCTACTGAGTTTTTATTTAGACAGTATTGCTTTGTAATTTATTTTTGTAGTTTTAGTTTGTTCCATAATTTTTTTAACGTTGTAATTTTTGGTTCTCTTTGTAATTTCTGACTAACCCTTATCCTATTTTAGTTCCTTTCATAATTTTTAGTTCCTTTTAGTTTTATTTCTTTAGGAAATATTTTTTTTAAAATGGGATGGCCGATACACTATGGTTCACAATATCAATCAAATGCTTATCACAAGCATGCATCGATGAACTATTCTAATTTGACCCCTAATTATGATAACACCTTATATAACCTCGAGTCCTTTCATCATGGTGGGTACGATGTAAATCTTAAGCCGCAATTTTTTAAGAGCAATTATGGGCAACCTTGTTATGCATATTCGAATGGGGGATATGATCAACAAAATTTTGGAGGATATGACCAACAAAACTTTGGGGAAATTCAATCTATTTGTGAAACCCAATATAATTCTCAATAAAAAGAGAGACTTAGGGCCTTAGAGAGGATAACAACCCAAGGATAGGAAAAACTAGAAACCAGCCAAGCCTTGAGAGCTACTTTGATAGAAGACCAATCAAAGAATATAAATTGTTCAAAATGTGTCCCCTCATGCTATGATGACACCTTGTAATGTTGAGTCTTCCCACCAAGGTCGACGTAATCAAAATTTTAAGCCACCATCTCTTGAAGACTATTGCAAGGAGCAATGCCACAATCAATATGAGGGGTACCGGGACCAAGATACTTATGGGGGGTATGTTGAGGGTAAGCAACCAATTTTTGGAGGTTAACCTTATTTTGTAAATCAATATATGCCTCAACATGAGAAAATCAGAGTCCTAGAGAGACAAGCAACATAGCTACAAGATATTTTAGAAGAGCATAAGAAATCTTTAGAAATTTGACAAGCCATGTTGGCCACTTTACTAGAAGTCCAATCACAGAAACCCCTTGAGTAATTAGAACAACCCAAGATGCTTCTTCCTAAAGATGACAATGATGATTTCATTTTTGTGTCATATATGTCGGACCCTAAAGAAATAACACATACCATTAGGTCATATTCTTTGTGTGATGAGGACATTGGTATTCTGACCCTTCTGCTAGAGGCTTTACTACTTGAATATGAAGAGTCACAGCTTGAGAGTCATCCTAAATATCAATAAATTCCCTCCATTATTGACACAAATCTAGAAGTTATCAAAGACCAATCCCATGTGATTGAATCTATTCTGGATAATGAGCACCCAACCCCCAATGATGAAATTAATCCTCATATTTTCTCACAACCGATTCCCATTCCACACTTGAAGGGGCGACACCACCCTTGGAAGAATTCCATATACTCCCTCTCGCCATTTTTAAGGAATATGTCCCCATTTTTATCCCTCCTAAACCCTTGGGGACCCCCTGCATAGAAGCACTTGAGTTACATGCTATATCAATAATGAAACCTACTAACCCCAATGTTGATTGCATTATTCTTAAGGTGAATAAAACTATTTTTATGCTGATTTCTATCCTTTTGTTCCTTGCACATCACTTCCAATTTTCCTATATGCAGATCAATATGATGTAGGGAATCTTGAGCCTGATCCTCTCCCCAATTTTATACATCGGGCACTTGCATGTTACATGTCGGACGTCTGACAATATCATCCAATCAACATCAACCTCCAATACTTTCTTCATTATTGAAGGAAGATATGTGGATCCTACTAGAAGGACTGCGAGGTGACAAGCGATATCATTTTAACCAATCAAAAAGCCCCTTCAAGCCTCCATGACCACCCTATCATTGGGTACACTATGAAGCTCCAACAATTAAGGTTCCAATCCTCATATATTTTCCATTCAACTGGACATTCTTTGAGCTACCAGGGCCACCTAGAGATCCTCTCTCTTCTCTTCGCTCCATCCTAGATTTAAGTTTTTCTCTTGATGAGAAATTTTTTGAAGTCTGGGGTGGAGGTGGTGGTACATACCCATCTACTCTATCTTAAAATCTTTGCAATTTTTATTATGTTATATAGTTTAGTTTCAATTCTTTCAAAGTTTCTCTTTTAGTTTTGGCCTTTATCTAGTCGGCCATAATGAATATATTTTAATCATTGCACCCCTTTGAATTTAGTAAACCCTTTTTGTAAAAAATTTTACAAATTGCCATGTCTGAAACCACCATGTCACCTAGGACCCCAAAATAGCATCACTCCTTGGAAAATTTGGCAAGTCATATGGAATCAATCAAAACCAAATACAATTTTCTCTATTTCAAACTATGGATTAACTTGATATAAATCTCATATAATTTTATTGACAGGAATACTCTATCTTATGCAATGACACTTTTAAAACAAAGAGTTAAAGTTATAAGTACAAGGACACCCCCCCTTTATTTCCTTTCTAAAAAAAGAGAAGCAAAGAATCACCTCCAGACAAAAATCATGTCCAGGGTGGCATGCTTCCCACATTAAAATTTCATACCCCTCTGATGGATGTACCATCTAAAGATGGAAAAGAGCACATGAAAAAAAATTGTGACCAATGTAGCCACAACTCCATAAATTATTATATCCCAAATCAAATAGAGGAGGGATCATCAACATCTTTCGCACCCCCATCCTATTCTTGTGCAACAATCCACAAAAAGAAAAAAAAATATATACAGGGAGAGTGTCAAAGTAGACGTAAGATGAAGCCTATTTTCTACAAAATCTTGATTTAGAAACAAGTTATGATATTTCGTTTGATAGGGAATATAAATTTTTGTGTTATGTGGTTTTAGGAGATTGGGTTGCTTGGCCAAGTTTTGAGGCAAAGAATAAAGTGATGTTATGAGGGTGAGGATAGACATGTTACTAGTATAAATTGGATTTATTTGTGATTTCATTTGGTTGAGGAAAAACAAAGATTCATGTCTAGGGTATTTTGTTAAATGTGTATTTGTCCATTAATTACACCATTTATATATCTCTTTAGGATTGTTCCATTGATTATTTTCTTAATTTAAAATTATTTTTCTAATTAATATATTTTTTCTCTTTAATTAGAGTTTTAATTATATTTTCTTGGGTTATGTAGGAAAATGGCATAAATACTCCTGGAACATAATTGCACAATTTACAACAATCCTGAAATTCATGTATACCCAACACAAAAAGAGCCATAACTTTGGCTTCCAAACTCCAAATTGAGTGTTGACATATTATTTAAAAAAGAAATTTAATTTCTTAAAAGAATATCCTGTTATTTGGACCACTTTTGTTACTTTTATGGGAGTGAAATCCATTCGAAATCACTGCTGTGGGAATCTACATTAAAAAGAGTTACATGGTCATGATAACTAAAAACAATCAACAATTTCTATTGACCAAATCTAGAAAGTTTCAGCTGTCAGATCCCTCATTTCACTCTCCCTCCTTTTAGGGTTTCCACCTCTCCTTCCCCTATAAAAGGAGGGGGGATTCCACAAAAAAAATCTCATATATTGTACTTACAACCTTTATTTTGAACATTGTTACTCTAGTTCCAAGAATTGTAATCTTTCAATTTATTCAGTAAAGTATATTTTCTCTCATATATCTTTTCCTCCTTTTAATTTATTGGTATTCTTAGTAATGGAGAATTAAGGGAGAAGCCTTTAAACTATCACTAGCAATTTCCCTCTGGGGATTCTTCTTAAGGTAGTCTATGGCTTCCTTCCTTCTTTCCTATGCTTCCCCTTTTTTGGTAATGGTTAGTGAGTAGTTTTTCTATCGAGGCAAGGAGAGTAGCCCCTTACCCGTGTGTTGATTAGATCGAGGTTTTATATGAATTTTTAGATAGATTGCTATTGGTTTAGAAATCATTGATAATAATGAAGTAATTAATTATTTTTATCGTGGGTTAATCTCGGAGGATGCGATTGTGGAAACTGACGTTTACAACGACTAAACCAATTACATGGGAATTTGGATGTGATTGCAGAAAAATCCCTATTAGGATGATGGATTAGAAGGTTAAACTCTAGTACTTGTCCTAGTGATTGTTGCACGTACAATGACTCACATCAAAAATCTCTCAAAGCTTCGCTTTCCTAAACCCTTTCTTCAAGTGCAAAGTTGGTGAAAGCTTCTCCAAGGTGAAGGAGAAGGTGCAAAGCTTCTCCAAGTTGAAGGAGAAGGTGAAGGATGAAGATCCTTGAGTAGAGTAGGTAATACCTTCAAGGCGGAAGACTCTTTGCAAGAAGGGGAGATCCTTGGTGAAGGTGGCCAACTGCTTGCAAGAGTAGGTAAGCCCTTATAGAGCTTGAAGACTCTAGCTAGAAGGATAGGTCAGTCCTTGTAAGGTTTATTGGCTCCTTTTGGTCCTTAACAAGGAAGGTATGTATCCTTTCCCTATAAAAAAAAGGTCTAATTGTATATCTTATAATGGAATATAAGTATGCAATGGTTGCAAAATCCTAGATCTTGACCTCTCTAGGTAGGGGACTAATTTTCTCCTAGCTTGGAGATTGGAGCCAATCTACATAGCTTGTTCTTGTGATTTTTCAATATCTCTCATCCTTTTTATATATGTTTAGATTACACATAAAATTCCATATTTGCAATATTACTATTTGGATTAGCTTGAAGGTCCAACGAATTTTGTGTGAGTGTTTAGCTCTATTCACACCCCTGTAGATATGTTTTGATCCAACAAGTGGTATCAGAGCCACACTATTCTCTTATAAAATCTCCCACGAGATGACAAGATGGAAGAAAACCATATAGGTTCTCTCAACTTGGAGGGCAGGTTCTCCATGAGACATCCAATCTTCGACGACACCAGTTTCCTCTATGGAAGAGAAGGACGCAGTTCTAGTTGGAAGGAATGAGCTACGACATGTGGAAAGTAGTCATCCTTCCTTAAAAGGAGCCAGTTGGAGATGATGCCACTTGGGATGAAGCTACAGTCAAGAAGGTACATCTGAATGCAAAGGCTATAAGCATCATCTATGTTGCCCTCACTCCTTTTGAGTTCAATTAGATGTCTTCTTCAGATACAACCCATGAGATATGGAACAAGATATGCATCACCTGTGAAGGGACCAAGCAAGTTAAGGAGTCCAAGATCTACATGCTCAAGAGTCTCCTTGAGAACTTCAAGGTGCGCAAGAAGGAGAGAGTGGCCGAGGTGTACACAAGTCTCAACACCATCATCAATGGACTTGCTTCTAAGGTCTCCCATTAAGAGATGGGAATCCAAGGTGACTTGTATTGAAGAAGTTAGAAGCCTTGGTGACATTGCCACTGAAGAGCTCATTGACGATCTTCAAGCTCGTGAGCAAAGACTTGACAAGCAAGAGGAATATGAGAAGAAATAAGAGAAGGAATCAAAGAGGATCAAAGATAATGTATTCAAAGCTCAAGTGGAGGTAAGTGTTCTCCAATAACAACTTGTCTGTCGGTCATCTCCTCCTTCCTCAAGTGAAGATGAGGCCCCTAGTGACCATGAAACAAAATAATCCAATGGGGAAGAAATTCAAAGAAAAGCCCTCCTCCTCTACTCCAAGGTGCTATGAATGTGGCCAAAAAGGACATTACAAGAATGATTGCCCCAAGACAAAGAAGTCCTACCACAAGAGAATCTCCAAGAAGAAGGAGGACTAAAAGAAGAATGGTAAGTACAAGAGGAAGGATAGAAAAAGAAAAGATGCATCCCATTCTGCATCGAAGGAGTCATCTTTTAGTGATTCCAACTCAAATGAGAGAGAATTCCACCTTGATCTCATGGCCTATACAAGGGACGACATAGGTGAGGTAAGTGAGGTAAGTTAAAATGAACTTTCTAAATAACCCCTCATTTATATTATTAATGCTTCCCACTCTTCTTATTCTCAATGGAAATCAAAGAAGAAGAGGTTAGGGAAGATCATTGATTACTTGTATGCTAAGATTGATTTGCTTGAGAAAAATGAGAAGTTGCGTCTTGATAGTTGTAAGGCCCCCAACCTATCTTAGTGCTTGATTTGATTAATAAGTTTCTTGAACCTTAATATAATATATTGATATGACCTAATAAGATGTGACAATTTTATGTTTTTAGTTCGGTCCTATTTGGCTATTATTTGAGCTAGTTATGCTTATTTTGGACCAAGTTACAATCTACCCATGACGAGGGTTAATTTTGTAATTTATCACATGTAGGTCGTGCTTCTTGTGCCATAGAATCATGAGAATGAGAGGATGATGTTGTGGGATGCCTTGTTGGGCCATGGATGATGAGATGGAATCATGAGAGTTGAGTTAGGGTTTGTGTGGATTTTCTTGAAGTGTTGATGTCAACCATGTAGTGTTCTTTGTGTAACGACTGATGGGCTTTGTGCCTTGGGTGTGGTTCAACCAAAGCACCTTTTTTGGATGGTTTTCTTCGACCTAGATGCATTTCCCTTGGAATTGGTCTCTAGGGTTAAGTTGTATTTTAGTGTTTTGACAATTTAGGTTAAGTGGCATTGTGTAGCAGCCGCTACAATGCCCTCCCTTATCTTTTCTTTGATCAAAGGAATGTAGTGGACCATAATGGTCGCTACACTTCTGATAACATCTCAATTTATGAACTTTTTGCGTATGTTTTATTCCTATTTTAGCATCCCTTTTATGGATTTTTCTATTTGTTTGAATATCTTGGGACCAAATCTGGATTTCATACCCCTTCCCACTCCATGTAGGCCTATACCATGTTACGACTGCAAAATCACGACCCGGGGATGTCTCGACTGAGACAGAGCCAACAATCAATAGTTCCATGCCACGACCGCAAATCTTATCATGACCGTGATGATCCACCATGGCCACGGTATAGGATGTTGACCAAGAGAGGGCATCACGACCACAACTCTTGTCGTGACTCAGACAGAAGAAACAATTGCAGCCAAGAATGTCACCGCTACTGTGAACAAGTGTCACGTTCTCTGAGGGAGTTGCGGTCATACCAAAGCCTCATCACCACGACCACGAAAAATATTTCCACCACTACTAAACATTGCAACCGCGACAGGGATCACGACCGATACATGCATCACAACCGCGATAGGGCATTAAATTGGTGGGCAACACCTATAAATAGGCCTCATACTCTACATAAAAGGGGTAGCAGATCATCAAAAGCAACAGAGTGTTGTCAAACTCCAGAGTCATCCTCGCTCATCTCCCTAGGTCTTAGATCTCATGAGATGAAAGTTGGAGGAGAGAGAAGGTCAACCATCCTCTTCTTTGAGAGAAGGAGTTTCCATCTTTCACGTCTACACCAGATCTAGATCAGAAGAAGTATCGTTGGTGTATCACCTCCTTCTTACTTTTGATCTATTATCTTCCCTACATTGTATCTTCTCCTCTTCATTATTCTTAATGTATCAACACATTTGTAATGCCGTTATGCTTCCCATTAACATGTGTTTCTAAACACCTTACTTGGGTTGGGAGTATCCACTAAGGCTCTCCTAGACATAAGAAACAATTGCAACCAAGATACCGCTATTGTGAACAAGTGTCACTTTCTTTGAGGGAGTTGCAGTCATAACAAAGCCTCATCATCGTGACTAAGACAAATATTACCACCACTACTAAACATTGCAACATCGATAGGGATCTCGGCTGAGACATGCATCCCAACCGCGACAGGGCGTTAAGTTGGTGGGCAACACCTATAAATATGCACCATACTCCACATAAAAGGGGTAGCAGATCATCAAAAGCAACGAAGTGCTGTCAAACTCCAGAGTCATCCTCGCTCATCTCCCTAGGTCTTGGATCTCAAGAGATGAAAGTTTTAGGAGAGAGAAGGTCAACCATCCTCTTCTTTGAGAGAAGGAGTTTCCATCTTTCACGTCCACACCAGATCTAGATCTGAAGAAGTATTGTTGGTGTATCACCTCCTTCTTTCTTTAGATCTATTATCTTCCCTACATTGTATCTTTCCCTCTTCACTATTCTTGATGTATCAACACATTTGTAATGTTGTTATGCTTCCCATTAACATGTGTGTCTAAACACCTTACTTGGGTTGGGAGTATCCACTAAGGCTCTCTCGACATGTGTATAATTACATCCATTTGAATATATATGCTCCTAACAAAGATTCTCTCCATACTCTTGTTCTTAATGCTTCACTTGCATGATTAGCTACCATCCTGTGATGTATGATTATTAATGCCTCAAAAGTGTAGCATTAATGTTATCTAAGTGTTATAGAGTTGCATGAATGCATGAAAATGTAGGAATGCTAAAGCTATTGGTCATATGGTTTGCTATGTGATTGTTTGTTTGCCATCTCGAGAGAGAGAGACAACCTTATGATGTACATCTATCCTAAGCTCAAGAGAGGAGGGAATAGATATAAATGATGACTGCTTGTAATCTTGCTAAGGGTATAAAAAAGGGTGTGAGTATTGCATGTCAGTGAGATACCTTAGTAGGTGAAACCCAATCCATGTTCCGATACATATTTTGGTTACATCTTTTCTTGATTGAACTTATTCTCATGTTTGTTTCTTTTTTCTTGCTTTTGTTATTTGGTTTGGAGTAACATCGTTCCTTAGGGAACGCCATATTAATATGCCCCTTCGTTTGGTGTATTTGAGTCTGAGGATCTACATTCCTAGTACATACTGACCTTATCCCTGTGGTTCAAACTCGATTTACTACAAGAAACCCCAGTTAATAGTTGTGGGGGACTGAGATCTTAGAGTCTGACTGCTCTAGATCTGTTCCATTTTGGACATGTGATTTATGCTGATCAACATTTTGACGCCATTTACGGGGACAAGGCAAAATGATACTGTTAAGAAAATGAGTCTACTCTCTATACACCCGTGCCTCGAGCTTAGCAATAAGCTGGAATACACAAAATTCTAAATCTATTGTATTTTTATTACTTAGAATATTTTGTTTTACATGTCTAGTTGTCTAGCTTGACTATGCGATCTATTTAGGTAGCCTGAAGGGAAGCATATTTAATCAACAATTCAACCTCTTTCTACAACACCATGCCACCCCGTAGAGATGGTAGCCTTAATGGGGAGGATTGGAATGCAAGAGTCCAACATAATCAACCACCATTAGAAACCAAAGAAGAACGAGAGGAACGTCACTCTGAAAATTATCACCATGACAAAGAGGATCATGAAGAGTGATGAGAAGAGGAACGACAATGCCAAAAGCATTGTCATCATCGCAATAGAAGACATAGAATGTTTCACCATGAATGCAAACCCGAGCATGAATATGAACGTGATGACCAGGATGATGAAGGTGAAGATGATGAGGAAGAGAATACTCTTCGAGAGCTAGCTGCAACTAGGACCAACGAACCAAGATGCCCAATCGTTATCCCATGATTTGATGCAACTAATTTTGAGTTGAAACCTACCATCACCTGTACGATCCAGAATAAGTTGTTCTGAGGGAATTGTAAGAATGTGAATCCTTACCATCATCTTGGCACCTTCAAAAACATTTGTGACACCATCAAGATGAGGGGAGTACCTCATGAAGTAATATATTGCAATGGATTCATTTTCTCTCTTGACGATAAGCCTCTGTCCTGGTACCTTAATCTACCTCACAGGTTCATATAGATGAATGGAGGCCCCTTACTGATGCTTTTTCACAAACATCTATCCCACTGATAAAACCATATGAAATATGCAAAAGATCACTTCCTTTATGCAAAAACCCATAGAATATATTCATGAAGCTTGGGAACAATATCAAGAATATAAAAGGGATTGTCCGCACCATAACTACCGCAATGGATTTCTAGTGACAACTTTTTACAACATGCTAACTCCCACAGAGTGGACCTCACTGAAAGTAGCCATCGGGAGTGATTTCCTTTGAAAGAAACCAAGCAGAACTATGAAGATCATTGACAACATGGCTACATTGCAAGCATGCATGGAGTATGAGAGAAGTCATAGAGGCTCAACAAAGAAAGCTGGCTCTAAAGGACCTTCAATCGGAGCCAAAGCTCTAGACACCATTACGGCTCAAATTCAAAAAATTACACAGACATCAAACAACTAAAAGACACTGGAGGAAAGGGTAAGAAACCCATTGAGAAAATCATGAAGTGTATCACATGTGGTGAAGGAGGCATGGAGTGGACAATTGCATCTATACATGGCCGGAAGAAAGTGAAGAAAGTGAAAGTGAAGAAGAGACATAAAACGTCTCTTATGTAAACTTTAAACGGCCAGACCATACATGATTCAATTACGACAACAAAGATGTTACTGAGAACTCTCATCAATTGATTGGTTCATCTATACTGCCTCTAGGATTTGAGAAGAAAGGTGGACCAACTCAATATACTGAAACTACTAGCTATCAGCCAAATAAGAACAATTATCAAAACTAAAACAAAAATGTTAGTCATCAAAATCAAGGGCAAAATCAAGGTCACAATTAGGCCAAGGATAACAACCAGGTTGGCACAATCACTCAATTGTTTGACTTTGCAAAAAGGCAAGCTTTGGTAAATGACCATCTCACCCAAAGTTCCATCACCAACTCGGGAGTGTTAAACATAATGCAAACTTAGATGTTAGACATGCAAACACATCAAAGAAAAATTGATCAACAACTAGCCCAACTGGCAGAGCTTGTGAAGAATCCTTCAGGGGAAATCTCGTCAAACATAGAGACCACCACAATGGCTACCCTTTGATCTGGAAGGACACTGGAAGACTCTAGTACCAAGAACACCATAGAGGAAAGAGACCATAATGAGCCACAACCTGAAAAAGTAATTGTGCAAGAAGAATCTAAAAGAGAAAAACTCGTTGACACGGACAACAAAGAAGAGGAAGGCAAAAAGAAGAAGGGGGTAAAGGTCAAGAACCCATATCCTATATAAGAGGCCTTTACACATAGAAATCTGTATGCCCTGTGGGTCCTGCTTCCCTATAAACTGATTAAGGATCATCGAAAGAGAAGATATGGGAAGTTTAAGGAGGCGGTAAAGAAGCTACATATGGATATACCATTTCTAAATGCAATTGAGGAGATGCCTACATACGCTAAATTCTTCAAGGACTTAATCACAAAAAGAAGGAGAGGGGACCACATGAAAATAGTGCAATTGGCCAAAGTGTCGAGTGCCATTGTTTAAGATGAGCTACCAACAAAGAAGAAAGATCCAGGGGCATTAATATACCCTTTTGTGTTGGAGATAACGTAGAAAGAAAAAGGTTATCCGATTTGGGAGCAAGCATTATCCTTATGCCACTCACCCTAGCTCAAAGTCTCGGATTGACGGATGTGGTGAAAACTAGAATGAGAATCAAGTTAGCCGACCACACCTTTATGAAACCGATGGGAATAATGGAAGATGTCCCAATTCAGGTCAGGATATAGTGGTGATCGACACTGTTGAGGACCCAAAGTTTCCTATGATATTTGGAAGACCCTTCCTCGCCATAGGAAGATCTCTAATAAACATGGCAGAAGGGATTATTACCATGTGAGTCAGTAATGATCACATACATTTCTGTGTACAAGATGCTATGAGGGGACCCTCTTTGTTTGAATCAGCTTACTTCATGGATAGCTATAACCAATATTGTGAAGAAGTGTAAGAGAATAATGTCATTGTTGATCCACTCATATGAACCTTGAACAACCCTGACCCCCATCTAGAAGATCCTAAAGTAGTTGAAATTTTGGACAACTTGAATCAACATGAAGACAAGGATCTCAGTGATGAAGAAGGAACAATAGAAACTATGAACTATGCGAAAAACACTAGAGGGGGGGTGAATATGGTTTTATGATATTTTTAAAATTAATTCAACAAACAACCACAAAAATATTGGAGAAGGAGACAAGGCATTTAGAGTGGTTCCACCCTTAGCAAATACTAAGGGAGTCAGTCCACTACCCAATTATTTCCAAATGAGATCTTGAAAGCAATTGTATTTTATTACCTCACAAGGATGTTACATAAGATAAAACTACCTTCACAACCCTTTGGACATCCTTCACCCCGAAGTCATCTCACCAACCTTGAAGCAGCCTTCACTTGAAGTAACTTCAAGCTCCCCCTTGAAGTAGCCTTCCTCCTTGAAGTAGATTCCCGTTAAGACCTTATAGAAGTAGTCCAAAGTCATGCCGAGCTAACTTCAGCACATAAGAAGCTCCTACAACCTCCTTTTCACAACCTCCAACCTAGGAGTAGCAAAGGAGAAAACAAACAATAAAAGGAACAAGAAGGGAAGAAGGAAAAATACACTTTACCACTTTAGCACTAGGCTTGAATCCTATATCAAGCGTTTTGATCTCCTATCCAATGTGTATGAATGTGAAAGTGTAGTGGGTAGGAGATGCTAGCCTATAGGACACAAAATCTCAGCTTATGGAAATGATCTGCAAGTGAAAGATTGCTCAATTGCTCACAAGAGTTGATTCTCAATTGCAAGTATGTGTACTCAAGTGAGTTTAGGTGTCCTAAGGCATGTCCTATTTATAGGAATGGCCTACTAGTGCTTAGGGACGTTCTAGACACTTTCTAGGGGGTTCTTAGTGCTCAACTACCCGTTAGTTATCCACTAATTATGTTTGTAAGGACTAGTTAATTAATTCTGAAAAGTACAGATAGAACCTTTCTCGGTCGAGAAGTTTGTTGACTGAGTGTCTCACGGTCGAGCATTTTGTCGACCGAGGGTAAGTCTGGAGTAAGTGTATTGCACCGTTCAACTCAACTCCCAACCACTTTTTCCCACCAAGTCTAACGAGAATAGAACCAGCTAGAAGAATAGACTTAGGTGATTCTCGGTCGAGAAGATTGTCGACCGAGTGTGCCTCGGTTGAGAAGTTGTTCGACCGAGAAAGTCCCTATTTTAGTGTGTCTAGACTTTTACTAAATGTATGTATTAAAGTGCTATTCTGATTCTATCATAGGGGATGGCCTATCTAAGTGTTGTAAGTGGATAGGGAAGATCTAAACGCTTGATTTACATGATATCTAGGTACTTGTACATTATATATTTGTACAAGTTTACATTTTATTACAATCATGAAAAAATAAGACAATTTGAGCATATAGATCTTCCAAGCTTAGCTATCCACCATCATAAATTCTTGTTCCTGAAATACTCAAGTAGCACGTTAGATCCACAAGAATGAAATGTTTTTCATTTTCAAAATAGAGGGATTTTAATAATTTCCATTTAGCCAACAATCTCCCCCTTTTTGAAGATGAAAAATATTTCTAAATATAGATCAAATAATCTTAAAATCATATTGAGTTTCATACCTGAAGTTTACCTTGTGTATACCTTCTCTTATTTATGGAATGTGTGCTTATTATTCCCAAAGAAGTATGGAACATAAAATCCAACTCTTTAGATAATATATCAACATTTGATGTAAAGCCCAAGAGGGTATGTGTGAAACTCATTGACTGATTATTTAAGATTTATATTATTATTTCTCCCCCTTTGTCTTTTCAAGAAGATAGCCTTTGAAAAACATGTTTTAAGACTCCCCCTTAATTGGTGCTCCCCTTACAAAAAGATAGCTGGTCAAACATGCTAAAAGATGTCCATTTATAGCCAAAATGTAAGAATCGGAGAAATAAACCAATTTTAAGGAGCACAAATGTCAAAGAAAACATCTTCTAAGGGAGTGATAAGTAATTTATTTCTTATTTTATTAAATTGATCTAATGGAAGTGGTTTTTTGAAAATATCAACCAATTGATCTTCCATATCAACATGATGAAGGGGTATATGTTTTTTGGAAATATGATCCCTTAGAAAATGATGATGAATTTCAATATGTTTGGCATGGCTGTGTAAAATAGGATTATGTGCCAAGTTTATAGCACTAGTATTATCACAATAGATAGGCGTAGATGAAAATGTAAAACCATAATCATTTAAAACTTGTTGCATATAAAGCACTTGAGCACAACAAGACCCGACTTCCATATATTCATCTTCAGTGGTAGAAAGATCAACCATGTTTTGTTTCTTGCTAAACCATGATACTAAAGATCGTCCTAATAAGAAACAACTTCCGCTTGTGCTCTTTCAATCAATTCGACAACCAGCGCAGTCAGCATTGGTATAAGCTGTCAAATCTAAAGATTGTCTTTTAGGATACCATAAACCATAGTTTGAAGTGCCGGCTAAGTATCTTAGAATCCTTTTGACATCTTGAAAAGGAGTTTGGATGTGATTTTATTGAAATCTAGCACAAAGTCCGACAGAAAACATGTTATCCGGTCTAGAAGCGGTTAAGTAAAGCAAACTACCAATCATGACCCTATACAAAGAATCATCAATGGGTTCCCCATTTTCATCTTTGTGAATTTTAGTAGAAGTGGCCATTGGTGTGGTAGCATGTTTGCAATGCTCCATTCCAAAACATTTTAAAAGTTCATTTGTATACTTCTCTTGGCTTATAAAAATCCCAACAGGCGTTTGCTTTATTTGAAATCCAAGAAAGAAAGTCAATTCTCCCATGAGACTCATTTCAAATTCTTTTTGCATAATATCCCTAAATTGTTTACATAAGAATTCATTTTATGCACCAAAGATAATATCATCAACATAAATTTGAACAACTAGAAAGTCAGATTCATATGTTTTTAAAAAAAAGTCGAATCAGAATTTCCAATTGAAAAACTATTATCAAAGAGATAATTTTTAAGCCTTTCATACCAATTTCTAGGTGCTTGTTTTAACCCATAAAGTGCTTTCTTAAGTTTATATACATGATCATATTTACTAGGAATTTCAAAACTAGGTGGTTGGGAAAGATATACTTCCTCTTGTATTATTCCATTTCGAAATGCACTTTTTACATCCATTTGGAATAGTTTGATGTCTTTGTGTGCAGCTATAGCTAGTAGCATTCTAATGGCTTCAAGTCTTGCTACGAGTGCATAAGTTTCATCAAAGTCTATTCCTTCTTGTTGATTGTACCCTTGTGCTACCAACCAAGCCTTATTTCTCACTACTTCCCCAGTTTCATTCAATTTGTTACAAAGAACCCACTTAGTTCCAATAATGGTTTTATCTTGAGGTTTAGGAACTAAGTCCCATACATCATTCTTAGTAAATTGATTTAATTATTATTGCATGGCCATTATCCAATAATCATCTTTTAGAGCTTCAGTTACCTTTTTAGGTTCAATTATAGATACAAATGCCATATTTGCAACATCTCTAAAGAGGAACGAGTTTTTACTTTATCATTAGGATTCCCAATGATTAGTTCTTGAGGATGATCTTTAATTAGTCTAGGAATGAGTTGTTGTGCCTCAATTTGTTGATCATTTTCAACATTTTGATCATCTTTAGTTGATATGTTAAGATCTTCAATTTGATGAGTAATATCAACTATGTCATTATATTTGGCATTTTGTTTTAGTTCTTCATGAAAAGTAATGTGAATGGATTCTTCAACTTTTCTAGAGATTTTGTTAGAGTCAAATTTAGAGTCAAATTTGTCTCTATCATCCTTTGTGTTTAAGATATAGCAAGTTGAGCCAAATGTATGAAAATAATCAACCCTTGGTTTCTTATTATAGATGAGTTCATATGGAGTTTTCTTCAAATAAGGATGTACGGTTATTCTATTTAGTACATAGCAAGCTGTATTTACTACTTCAGCCCAAAATGTTTTATATGTATTATATTCAAGCATCATAGTCCTAGCCATTTATTGTAAAGACCTATTCTTTCTTTCAACTATGCCATTTTGTTGTGGAGTACGTGGAGCTGAAAAATTGTGAGTGTAGCCCTGAGATGTGCATAATTCTTCAATTATATGATTCTCAAATTCTCCACCATGATTACTTCTAATTGTGATTATTTTATTTTGTAATTGATTTTCAACCTTTGAGCAAAATTGTATGTACACTTGAATGGTATCATCTTTATTTGCAAATAAATGAACCCATGTATATCTACTATAATCATCTGTAAAGGAGTGTGAAATCACCCCTTTATTAAAAATTTGAAGAATTGACATCCATTCCAAAAACTCTCAGAGGTATGATGGAATGGGCATAAATTTTCCAAATTTATTAAACATTGGTATACAAAAGACCATTAGAAAGCAGAGGACTAAAAAAAATAACTGACTATATTCAATTTCATAAAAGGTTTACAAAAATACATCAAATTCTCCCATTAGGGTTTACATCAAGATACACAATCATGATCTAGATATAGGGAAGTCTAGACTACTACTATCTTGTCTCCAAGCAACATCTCCATCAACTGAGTCCAAGACAAAAGCTATGATCTTCCTTGCCTTGTCCATCACCTTGCTCAACACCTGAGTGGTTGGGAAGGCACCCAACAAAAAGGAAAAGGGAAGAAATGTATGCGTCACAAAAGTAGTCTAGGATATCAAGATAAGTAAAGTAAATAAAAATAGGCTATGGTTCATCATATGATGAAGATAACAAGAGTATGAGGCTATATATCAAAGAAGCTTGCCATTAACAAATATAATAAAGAGGATTCGCATGTAAGATAATTATGTCTACCTAACTAAGTAGGGTTGAGGCACCTACCGGACCTCTAACCTTAGGTGAGGGGAGAATAAGACATTCCCAGTCACCTACAATATTATGGGGAGAATAAGACATTCCCCAGGGCGATTATTTACATGCCCTCTGTGGGTGGTTGTACATAAGTACCACTACTTTCAATTAAATAGAACATAAATCCACATGCTAGAAAAGTAGTCATGGAAAGTGTAGTCATAATATTCAATAAGCATGGCAGTGGGGTATAAGACCCAAACAAGAAGAAATTATAATCTAATTTGAGGCATGAATAACATTAGGATTCAAGAATAGAATATTTAGGGTTCATTTAAGCCTCGTTAGGGAAATATAGGGTTTGGCTGCAATTATCCCAACATAGGGTGTAGGGAATGAACATACATAAATAGGAATTGCACAGACATAGCACATACCTAGCACATACCTCTCTTACTTATATCAATTACTAACTTTCACCACTTTAGTTGAGTCCAAGTTCCACTTTGCCTATTCTCAATGTATTAACATGTATTAGAGTACATAGTGCACATTAATGTATAGAAGCCCTAATTTTTTATCTTTTTAGAAAAAAATAGATTTATAATCTTAAAACATCATCAATAAACCTATTAAGTTCTCCTGATCAAGAAAACATATTTTTACGTTAATTTTGGAGTTATGATGATTATGATGTAATTTTATGGATTTTATGCATTAAATTCATTTTACAAAAATCACCCTTCGTAAAACCACGAAATCAGACCTTGAAAATATTTTTATTAGATATAGATTAATTTTCCAATTCCAAAACATATTTATTTGTCAAATTTGGATAAGCGGTTTAGAAGATATGAATTTTGCAATACTGACCAAAAGGAAATTGCCACATCATCAAACCGATCGAGATAATTAAAGAGAGAGGGAGAGGGAGACAACACTATTTGACCTAATATCAGGTTTGAAGTTTCTTAGATAACCAAACTAGAGATTCTAGAGAAGATAAAATAACAAGAAACCAAAACCTTAGAAGAACATGGTAAAAAGAGATGGAAATCATCGATTTTCAACATAGAAGCATGAGTTTAAAGCATGTACTAAGCAATATATGAGAAGGGGGTTAACAAAAATTTCCTCTAGGAAGGTAATAAGTTTCAAACAGAAATGATCCCAAGATTATAAGGTTTGGTTTCTCCAAGCCAAACTCCTTTCTTGAGCAAAGATCACCTTCTCCACTTTAGAGGTGCAAACCCTAGCAAAAGAGCATGGAGATGAGATGTTTTAGGGTTCTAGGTGGGGTTTCACCATGGAATTCCATGGTTACAACCTGTAATAGGGTGTAAGGAAGACTAACAGTATGAAAATATGTAAGGAATGGAGGAACTTACTAGTTTTGGTCGAAATTACCAAGGAGGGGCTTTAGAAACCCTAATAGAGCAATTTGGAAGCCCTATGAGCCTTCTTCACCAAGGTAGGCTCCCTCTATTACCTTGGGACAGAAACTTCATGGCCAAATACAAAAGGAACTATTATCTAAGCTACAGGAATGAAAAGGAGAGCAAGAGTTTTCAAATCATGAGTTGGGAAGGGGTATACATGGCTATATATAGAAAGAGGTGAAGCATGAGGTGTCTTAAGGGACTTTCCATGTGTGTTTAGCCTAGGGATTGATGGCCATGCAAGAGGACAGATAATAGAGGCTTTATGCATATCAAAATTCGGTCCTAACAGCCCATAGATCCTTCTAGTCCATCCCCATCATTTTTCAAGAAATAAATAACCTCATTGGTTGATAGCTTTTAAGGATAAACATATTTATAAAGAGGGTAATCCCTATAATGCGCTTGGAAAGAAATACCATCAAAACAAGGTGAAACTAGGTTCTCCAATAGTTTAAAATCTCGTTAATGGTAAGGGAATATCTAAGGATTAAAATTCAGTTGATAATTTGCAAAGAAAACCTCCCACTTGGGTAAATTGCATAAAAGTCCAGAATGTACCTAAAATTGCATAACCTGCACAAACAACATCCAAATTGGACCAAACTTCATCCACAAGTTATCTTTGATGTGTATAATATTAATTTTACATTATTACCATATTTGGAATTTATAAAATCACATTATTAATTACTTATGCCTTTTATTGATTTTCGCTCTCCTATACTTATCCTAATATTTCAAGGTTGTCCAAATTAGATGAAATTTGACATGTAGGCTAATTTTGATATGTAGATTTCGAATTTGAAGTTTGTTTCCTCTTTTGAGACTTCTTTTTATGAGATATTTCATATGGCCCATTAACGGCCCATTATCTAAATTGTTCATCCAATTAAGTTTCTTATCTTCATATTACCACTAAAATGAGTTATGTGGCATATGTTATGTTTTCAAATCACATCAAAAAGTTAGATTAAGGTTTAGAGCACTTAATCATGGTAATTAAGCTTTCACTGAGGTATTTGAGCATAAATCGTTCCATTGGTATAATTAGTGAATAAATGTTCACTAAATCACTATAAATTCCAGTAATTAAATAGAAAGGCCAATAAGGATAGAAATGAAAGGAAAAGATGGGAAATAGGGTCAAAAGACAAAATTCCAAAATTTCATATGTTACAACACTCCACCCCTTAAAAAGATTTCATCCCCGAAATCACAAGCAAGAAGGGAAGGGTGAGTGTGCAACATCTCATCACAAAACATCAGGTTATTTCTCCAACCTTAACTTCCACCAAACAATTCATCAACATATACTCCATAAACATATCGACATAGGTTAGGTTATCAAGGTTCACCTAGGTTCCATTATTTAGATATTCTTTTTAGGAGATTTAACATTATTTACATTTTTGGCTCATTAACATTATATTCATTATGATATCACATTATCACCATTATTTTAATTATGGCATGTCATAATCACTTTATTACCAAGGAAGTTATATTTCATTATCATACATGAAACATCGTATATATACATATATATTTCTCATTTATCTTACTAAGAATTGTAGCAAAATTATGGGTTACACGATTCCCTCAATATACTTGATCATTATCCTTAATATTTTGAACTTTGACTTCATTATCCTTATACTCTCACCACATTTATAACGAATTATTTTGCATGAATTATTCAATTTGTCATTAAATATTCATTCAATCCAAATTATGTCACATCAATTACATATAGTTATATTAAACATTATCTCATTGCCACATTATCTTTGTTGCTTACATTAATGTCATCATTAATCATTTTCTCATATTTATTTATATTATTTATTTGCACATTTATGTGAATCGAATCACTTCATATTCATATTGAATCTATTCCATGTATTTTAATGATCAAGGTGAGGCATATTACAGATTGATTCACATTAAGTGACTAATCGTGTGTGTATTAGATAACAAGGTAGCATACCATGCATTTGATATTGATGACTTGATTAATATGTGATTAGATGATTATATATATCATTTATGTGTATCAAAGTATGTTAACTGATTATGGCACCTAATGTCATTAATGTATCATGAAAGGCATTAAGGATGTATATGTTAAGGTTAGATGATTACAACTTAGGGTTCATGTTAATATGATCACTATATTTTACTTAGCATTTATTAAGTCCAAGATTAGGTTACAATTATCTTGCCTATCATATCATTAGGTTTTATTAGTTTATGACATGGGAAACATCATGCTTATCCACTATTAGTATTAAAATGTGAGTTACTCTTATTATGTGCATTAGATATTCATTAGGATTCAAACAAATGAACTATTCATTAGATGATCATTATATGTTCTTTTCGATATAAAGAAACATGTGGTTACAACTATAACTTGTTTGGTCAAAACTAAGGATTCAAGCACACTAACGTCCTAATTAGGGAGTTAGGGTTTCTAAAGTCAGAGTAGCTAGATTTTAGTATGTTACATGACTCCATCCCCTTGGAAAGGATTTCATCCTCAAAATCTAACTGCCCAAACATCATCAAACCAACTATTCTCCACCCCTTAAAAGTTTTGACCTACCAAGGAAAACTAATCTAGAGGTAAAAGGGTGAGTTTAACTAAACCATATACAAGATCCATCACACTTCCACTGCACACTCGGATAGCTCACTTAACCCCAAACTTCAAAGTATAGGTTCTAGGGATAACTATCCAAACATGTGGTCCTATGGGTCATAAGGAAACTAGTCTTGGTATCCATCCTCAAACAAGTCACCATAAACCTAAAACTTAGGGTTCCCAAAGATATACAACATAGATGTCTAAGATCACTATTGCCTAAAAGCAAACTATTTTGAACAATCCATTTTAGCTTAGGCCAGGCCGGTATCATATGGATCTGGCAGTCCTCGTAAACCAAGCAAGTGGCACAGTGGAAAATATTGCCAGCCCCTAGAACCTGATCCTTTCTAGACAACTTTGCTTCAACTTCATGCCCTAATAGTTGCCTAAAGGCAAACCTAAACAACATTAAGTTATGCATATTTTAGTTATGAGTATTTTAGAGTTTTATTCATCATGATACTAATGTGGAACTATAGGGTACTAAATCAACCTTTCATCATTTATAGATCAAATGTAGGGCAACCATGTCACCTAAAGGAACTATGTAAGGTAGGGATTCTAATTAGGGAGACAAAACTGAAATAGTCAGATTCCGACTACCATGGGATCTGATACCATGCTGTAAAGGAGTGTGAAATCACCCCATTACTAAAAATTTGAAGAATTGACATCCATTCCAAACACTCTCATAGGTATGATGGAATGGGCATAAATTTTCCAAATTTATTAAACATTGGTATACAAAAGACCATTAAAAAGAAGCAGAATAAAAAAAATAACTGACTATATTCAATTTCATAAAAGGTTTACAAAAATACATCAAATTCTCCCATTAGGGTTTACATCAAGATACACAATCATGATCTAGATAGAGGGAAGTCTAGACTACTACAATCTTGTCGCCAAGAAACATCTCCATCAACTGAGTCCAAGCCAAAAGCTATGATCTTCCTTGTCTTATCCATCACCTTGTTCAACACCTGGGTGGTTGGGAAGGCACCCAATAAAAAGGAAAAGGGTAAAAAGTATGCGTCACAAAACTAGTCTAGGATATCAAGATAAGTAAAGTAAATAAAAACATGCTAGGGTTCATAATATGATGAAGATAACAAGAGTATGAGGCTATATATCAAAGAAGCTTGCCATTAACAAATATAATAAAGAGGATTTGCATGTAAGATAGTTATGTCTACCTAACTAAGTAGGGTTGAGGCACCTACCAGACCTCTAACCTTAGGTGAGGGGAGAATAAGACATTCCCAGTCACCTACAATATTATGGGGAGAATAAGGCATTCCCCATGGAGATTATTTACATGCCCTCTGTGGGTGGTTGTACATAAGTGCCGCTACTTTCAATTAAATAGAACATAACTCCACATACTAGAAAAGTAGTCATGGCAAGAGTAGTCATAATATTCAATAAGCATGGCAGTGGGGTATAAGACCCAAATAAGAAGAAATTATAATATAATTTGAGGCATGAACAACATTATGATTCAATAATAGAATATTTAGGGTTCATTTAAGCCTCATTAGGGAAATATAGGGTTTGGCTGCAATTATCCCAACATAGGGTGTAAGGAATGAACATACATAAATAGGAATTGCACATACATAGCACATACATATCACATACCTCTCTTACTGATATCAATTACTAACTTTCACCACTTTAATTGAGTCCAAGTTCCACTTTGCCTATTCTCAATGTATTAACATGTATTAGAGTACATAGTGCACATTAATATATAGAAACCCTAATTTTTGACCTTTTTAGAAAAAATCAGATTTAGACTCTTAAAACATCATCAATAAACCTATTAAGTTCTCTTGATCTAGAAAGCATATTTTTATGTTAATTTTGGAGTTATGATGATTAATATGTAATTTTTATGGATTTTATGCATAAAATTCATTTTACAAAAATCACCCTTCGTAAAACCATGAAATTGTTATAACCCCAATTTTTGGGTTCATTTGGTGAGAAATGTAATTTCTCATATTAAATATATTTGAACAAATAATTATATAATTTGGTTCGAATAAATGGATTTCATTTACAATAGCCTTGATGATTGTGTTGTGGGCTTCATTGGCTATTGGGCCCAAATAACAAGAAAATTCAATTAGTAAATGAATAATTGAATATTTGAGAAAAGAAAGAGGTAGAAACTTCTAGAAGGCAAAGAGATGTAATCCAAGGATGGATTTCATGCCTCTTGGGTTCCTTGGGTTCCAAGGAGTCCAAAGTTGCAAAAAGAAAGCAATAAGAAAAGAAAAGATTAATTAAGTATTTCTTTAGTAAGAAAGAAATAGAAATTAATGTTAAGATGTTGGAAATAAGTGGAAAAAGGTATAATTGGGTTATCCTTGGTGGAATTTCGTATCCCAAGGATTCCTAATGATAAAAGGAATACCAATGAGGAAAATAAAAGAGAAATAAAGAGAAATCCTTATAAAGAGAGATTTTAATAAGAAATAAACAAGATAATGTGAAATAATGCATTTAGATGCATCTAGAAGGATAATGAGTATCTAATAAAAAGAATTTCGAATTCTTGGAGTTTCTTGGGGTCCAAGGAACCCCAATAAAGAGGAAAGAAAGAGAAAATACCAAAATTGCAAAATAAGAGCATAATGTGATACGTTATTAATAAATTATGTGGTTTTGTTAAGAAGAAAGTATTTTCTACTTAAGGAAATATAATTCCGTGGCTAATAGGTTAAAAGCCAAGAATATAGAGAGTAATGGAGAGGATTTTCGTATTTCTAAACATCCATGAAATAAAACATGTCAAGGAGATAAGAAGGAGAGAGAAGATTTCTTCTTCATGAAGGAATATAATTCCAAGTTGGAAAAGGGCTTGGTTGCTTCATGGGCAAGCAGTCTAGGGTGTGGACAACCCTCCCCTATAAAAGGGGTAGAGCCCAAGGTCGATTTCTAGAGATATCCGACATCTCCCACTCTCTTCCTCATCTTCTTCTTGCTTCCTCATGATCAAAACCCTAACGAGAGCATAGACCTATCCTGAGGGCACCAAGGAGCGGGGAGGAAGTCTCGTCAGAGGCATGAAGCCCCCACGATGGTCCGAGATGGCCAACCATCGTCTCCATGGCTATGACTGTCAAGCAGAGCCTTCGTAAGGCCGACACCCAGGTTACATGTCGTGCGCTTTGCCAGCTCAAAACGGTCATGCTAGATGCGAGTTCGGTAGCGCCCCACATGTATGAGGGCACAATGGAGGTAGGGCAGGGTTTCCTGGCGAGAACCACGGCCGGGAGAGGAAGAAGCAGCCCACAGAGCGCTACAGGTCGGCAGCTAGGGTGGCGGCCTGGAGTTTGCGCGAGGAAGAAGGAGCAGGGTGGTGTTGGACTATTTTACCCCTCCGGGGTATGAAGCATCGAGCCACTTAAAGGAGGGAAGAACGGACAATTCGAAATGTTTCTGAACAAGACAAGCATGCGTTGCATGGGAGAGGCTACGTGGCACCTCCCTATTGACCCAAGTAAGGTATTTCTTCTAAAAATCATAACTCTTTGATAGTAGCTCGGATGACAAAAGTTTATACATGAATTTTTCTTAGAAAAATGAGAGGAATGCAATAAAAATATATTTGAGGCCTAATTCTGATTGTAATTCGAAAAGTAATGGAAGTTGTTAACTTTAGTGTAATAGTGATTAAGAAACCCTATTTGGATATGATTAATGTGATTAGTAGGGTTTAATTGATGGTTAAAGTTGATATTAACCTATTAATCATAAAGAGATACATTAAGATCGAAAAAGATGAATTTTTCACGTAATTAGTTAATTTAGAGTTTCATTTGTATGAATATACTTTAATGGGCCTTGAAACCCTAATGTTGGAAAATTTGACTCTTAATAGCGTTAATTATTCAAAGTGGTGAATAAAGATGAGATATAATGATTCTAAACTATTTCAATCATTAAAGTTCCTAGATTGTGGATAAATAACCTTAATATAGAAATTAGGGTCTTTTCATGAATAAAAGATGGAATTAATGGCAAATCGAGTTCATATGTGATTTGGACCATAATGAACTATGAATTGATAATAAATGAGTATAATGATCTTGTCATGGATTAAAAGGATAAAATGGTAGCTTTAATGTAAAAGAGGCTTAATGGACTTATTTAATGGTTAAATGTGTCTTTAATCCGAAACTGAGGATTAGATGTTGAAATAATTACGGTTGGTGATCAATTTCGTTAAATTAGGGTTTGAAATAGTAAAAGATGAAGGGAAACCCTAATTGAAATGGAAACCTTAAAAGTGGACTAGAAACCCTAGGAAGTGAGCTAGATTTAATAGATCTTAATGACATGAGTAATAAAAGGAAATTGTATAATTGTTTCAGGATCTTATTGAATGCTTGATTACCTACTGGTTGATTGGAATATTTCTGTCTCACATCAACTTGACATGTATGTGGTTACACTTATGATTATCCTGCATTAGTTTTCCAAGGATTTTATCGATGTTTACATCATGGCTTGAATTAATTGTTGGATGAATTTAATTCATGCTAATTATAATGTGGATATGACTATCACATAAGATATGTGCCTACTAGCTTAGATCCTGGTCCCCTCTATGGCTTAATAGTTGACCTAGTACATGGCTACCTATGGGGTAGGTCCATCAGGTCATTGGATGACTTAGTACATGGCTACCAATGAGGTAGGTCCTTCAAGTCACATTGAGTTAGATATTAGGCTACCTTCAGGAAATGCCATGCGACTCTATTACCCTAGGTATTGGTTACATGTAAGGTAGGACCATGGGGGTAAGAATCTACCTAAAAGAGAGGTAGCATACAAGTCCACTACAGGGATAGCACAGAGTTAGGGGATAGGTAAGGATTGAGTAGTATGGTTTAAAACGTAATCTTGGTTGTTAAATGATAATTGGCTAATTACATTGTTATTATAGTTGCATGATTATTGTTTCCCTCACATACCAGCTTCTTGCTGACCGACGTTTTGTTTGTCGGCATTTTAGGTACAATGAAAAGAACAAATAGTAAAGTGGCATATGTGGAATTAAATGAGAATTAACGTGCACAGGAGGATTAGTTAGATTCGTATCTTCATGGTTAGAAATTTAGAAGTCCCAATTTTTAAAAGGTAAGAAAAGTTTTATTTTATACCAGTTTTCAGTTTAGTTGGTAAAGTTTATTAATTGTTATTGATTATTTGTCGAACCTTTGATTCAGGTTATTGGTTAACGGCTCTGACCTTTCGGTCTCCCTTAATTGGGGGTTACCGAGAGTCGAGGTCATTACAAAATCAGAACTTGAAAATATTTTTGTTAGATAGAGATTAATTTTCCAATTCCAAAACATAGTTATTTGTCAAATTTGGATAAGCGTTTAGAAGATATGAATTTTGCAATACTGACCAATAGGAAATTGCCACATCATCAAACCGATCGAGATAATTAAAGAGAGAGGGAGAGGGAGAAAACACCATTTGACCCAAGATCAGGTTTGAAGTTTCTTAGATAACCAAACTAGAGATTCTAGAGAAGATAATATAGCAAGAAACCAAAACCTTAGAAGAACATGGTAAAAAGAGATGGAAATCATCGATTTTCCACATAGAATCATGGGTTTTAAGCATGTACTAAGCAATATATGAAAAGGGGTTTAACAAAACTTGCCTCTAGGAAGGTAATAAGGTTCAAACATAAATGATCCTGAGATTATAAGGTTTGGTTTCTCCAAGCCAAACTCCTTTCTTGAGCAAAGATCACCTTCTCCACTTTAGAGGTGCAAACCCTAGCAAAAGAGCATGGAGATGAGATGTTTTAGGGTTCTAGGTGGGGTTTCACCATAGAATTCCATGGTTACGACCTGTAATAGGGTGTAAGGAAGACTAATAGTATGAAAATAGGTAAGTAAGGGAGTTACTTACTAGTTTTTGTTGAAATTACAAAGGAGGGGCTTTAGAAACCCTAATAGAGCAATTTGGAAGCCCTATGAGCCTTCTTCACCAAGGTAGGCTCCCTCTATTACCTTGGGACAGCAAATTCGTGGCCAAATACAAAAGGAACTATTATATAAGATATAGGAAAGAAAAGGAGAGCAAGAGTTTTCGAATTGTGAGTTGGGAAGGGGTATACATGGCTATATATAGAAAGATGTGAAGCATGAGGTGTCTTAAGGGACTTTCCATGTGTCTTTAGCCTAGGGATTGATGGGCATGCAAGAGGAAAGCTCATAGAGGCTTCATGCATATCAAAATTCGGTCCTAAGAGCCCATAGATCCCTCTAGGACATCCCCACCGTTTTTCAAGAAATAAATAACCTCATTGGTTGGTAGCTTTTAAGGATAAGCATCTTTATAAAGAGGGTAATCCCTATAATGCCCTTGGAAAGAAATACCATCAAACCAAGGTGAAACTAGGTTCTCCAATGGTTTAAAATCTCGTTAATGGTAAGGGAATATCTAAGGATTAAAATTCAGTTGATAATTTGCAAAGAAAACCTCCCAATTGGGTAAATTGCATAAAACTCCAGAATGTACCTAAAATTGCATAACCTGCACAAACAACATCCAAATTGGACCAAACTTCATCCACAAGTTATCTTTGATGTGTATAATATGAATTTGGAATTATTTACATATTTTGAATTTATAAAATCACATTATTAATTACTTATGCCTTTATTGATTTTCTCTCTCCTAAACTTATCCTAATATTTCAAGGTGGTCCAAATTAGATGAAATTTGACATGTAAGCTAATTTTGATATGTAGATTTCTAATTTGAATTTTGTTTCCTCTTTTGAGACTTATTTTATGAGATATGTCATATGGCCCATTAACGGCCCATTATCTAAATTGTTCATCCAATTAAGTTTCTTATCTTCATATTACTGCTAAAATGAGTTATGTGGCATATGTTATGTTTTCAAATCACATCAAAAAGTTAGATTAAGGTTTAGAGCACTTAATCATGGTAATTAAGCATTCACTGAGGTATTTGAGCATAAACCGTTCCATTGGTATAATTAGTGAATAAATGTTCACTAAACCACTATAAATTTCACTAATTAAATAGAAAGGCCAATAAGGATAGAAATGAAAGGAAAAGATGGGAAATAGAGTCAAAAGACAAAATTCCAAAATTTGGTATGTTACATCATCAATAAGAACAAAGCAATATCTTTTTCCACCAATAGATTGTGTCCTCATAGGTCCAAATAAATCCATATGAATGAGTTCTAGTGATCTACTGGTGCTAAGAATGTTTTTGGGTTTAAAAGAAGTTTTAGTTTGTTTTCCCAAATACATGGTTCACAATTTTTATATTGATCAAAAGATAGCTTAGGCAAATCACGAACAAGATCATATTTAACTAACTTTTTAATGACATGTGAACTACCATGACCTAATTTTCTATGCCATAGTTGTAGAGAATTATCTTTTACAAGCAAGCATTTTCCAACTACATATTGCATAGAGTTAGGTCTAAGAATATATAGATTTCCAATTCTTTTTCCTTCATACACAACATTTGTAGTGTTCTTTACTAGCAACTTGCAACAAATTTTATTAAATAAAACATCATATCCACTATCACATAGTTGACTGACACTTATCAAGTTATGGTGCAAACCATCAACAAGTAAAACATTCTTAATTTTAAGGTTTGTACCAATATTACCTATTCCAACAATTTTACCTTTACCATTGTCTCCAAAAGTGACTGTTTCGCTTTTCTTTTCTTCAAAATTTTGAAAAGCATCCTTGTTTCCAGTCATGTGTTTGGAACATCCACTATCAACCACCCAATCCTACAATAAAATATAGGTTTTGCTACCCATTTGATGGTCCCTTATGGTTAGGTACATTTAATAACAAACTGAACATGATTGAATAAATTAAGCTGAACAAAACTTCATTCGGTCAACAAATACTTCGACCGAATGTGTATCGGTCGAAAATTTTGTCGACCGATAATGTTGATGTTTTATAGATTGAAACATGAAATTTCTTGATCGACAATCTCTTGGCCGAAGTTGTCTCGATCAACATTTTTCTCAACTGGAATTATTATTGTTTCTACAGAAGATTTCAGATTTGATACAGGTATTCCCTCGGTCGAATACTTTCTCGACCGAAAAGTGTCTCGGTCGAACTATTTGTCGACCGAGGTTGTTTCTTTGTTTCCAACAATCTGTTTATGTCAGTTTGAGCTTAAATCTTTGTAATATGCTAAGGTACCATTCTATTTAGTTGAGATCAGACATTAAGATATTCAAATGAGGTTTTAGGTCAAATATCAACTTACTCATATTAAATTTTCTAAGTTTGGGGTCTTGGAATCCATACTAACTCAACATCCTTTTTCTTGTAAGGACATGAGAAGGAATAACGTCTAAGATGCAAGCAATAGTGACAACAAATGGAGTCAATTTCATTTCTCTTTCTAGGATTTTGAGTTGTGTTCTTGGGTACAAATATGATCTTGGTCTTGGATGCTTGAGTTCTCCTAGGTTTAGGTTGATAAGAGTTTTCTTTTGGAACATATCCTAAGCCTCTTCTTCCACTATAACCAGAAGAATTCTTTAGGATCTTATCAAGAATATCATTATTTCTCAAGCTACTAACTTCTTTTTGTAACTTAGCAACCTCATCCATTTTCTTTTTGATATCTAACTTTGCTTGATCTAAATCAGATGATAAAGCATATCTTTCTTTAACAATAGCATCATAGTCTATATGAGTACGTGGGATAGGTTGAGTATGAAAATTATTTACTTTGGCAAGCAATTCAACCTTTTCTTGAGAAAGAAGACCATAGTTTCTTTCTAAAGTAGGCAACTTCATATTACAATCATTTAAAGATGATTTCAAGAAAAAGTTTTTAGAAAAAATATTGTCCTTTTAAAAAGAAAGATTATTTAATTTAGCATAAAAATCCTCATTACTTTTAATAGCTTTCTTTAGTTTCTTTTTGCAATCAACATATTTTTCATGTGTATCTTGAAGACTAGTAATTAGATCTTCTTTTGGAAAATAAAAAAGTCTTACCTCTTGAGAATCATCACTATCATCTTCTTTGGCTATGAGACACTCCACGTTCTCCTATCCACTCTCACTATCACTTGACTCATCCCATGCAGCTTTGTATGCTTTTTCTCCCTTCTTCTTGGATGAGTTTTTCTTACCCTTCTTTGCTTTAGGACATTCATTCTTAAGATATCCCTTCTTTCCACATTCAAAACACCTAGGAGGGGAAGAAGAAGAAGAACTAAAAACTTTGTTAGATTTAAATCTTATATATTTCTTACCATTTACAATTAGAGCTTCTTCTCCTTCATCTCCATTACTTGTCTCATCACTTTCTTGAGTGATGACCTTTGTAGCCTTTATAGCCATGTCCTTCTTTCTCCCTTGTTGAAGTTCACGCTCTCGTATTTCTTCCTCCTCCAAGTTTGCCTCATGTGCTTCTAAGTTGCCAATGAGTTGCTCCATCCTTAGTCAAGTGAGGTCATTGGCTTCTTCAATTGCAGTCACCTTAGACTTGTACTTGGGAGGAAGTGACCTAAGAATTTTTGACACTTGATCCTCTTCACTAATGGATTTACCTAATGCATTCAAACCATTAACAATAGAAGAGAACTTTGCATACATTTCACTAATAGACTCATTTGGTTCCATACAAAAGTGTTCAAACTTTTGTTTAAGCATACCAATTTTGGAATTCTTTACTTGAACAGTTCATAAGTAATAGAGAGTCTATGCCATATTTCATATACAATTTCATAATTTGATATTCTATTAAACTCACCTACGGAAATTGAATAATAAAGAATACTTACAACTTTTGCATTCAATTGGGTTAATCTCACCGTATTAGCATCCCATTTAGTATATTTAGTTTGAGGAAGATCATATGCATTTGAAACCATTCTCCAAAGATCCCAGCCGATTCCTTGAAAAAAGAATTGCATCCTCCTTTTCCAATAGGTGTAGTTGGTGCCATCAAATGGTGGAGGCCGAGCTACAAGTGTTCCTTCCAAGTTGAGGTTGTTTAGTACCCCATCACCCATTTTATTCAAAACTCAATTAGAGCTCCTTGAAGCCTGCTCTAATACCAATTGAAAAACACTAGAGGGGGGGTCAATAGGTTTTATGATATTTTTAAAATTAATTCAACAAATAACCACAAAAATATTGGAGAAGGAGACAAGGCATTTAGAGTGGTTCCACCCTTAGCAAATACTAAGGGAGTCAGTCCACTACCCAATTGTTTCCAATTGGGATTTTGAAAGCAATTGTATTTTATTACCTCACAAGGATGTTACATAAGATACAACTACCTTCACAACCCTTTGGACAACCTTCACCCTGAAGTCATCTCACCAATCGTGAAGCAGCCTTCACTTGAAGTAACTTCAAGCTCCCCCTTGAAGTAGCCTTCTTCCTTGAAGTAGCTTCCCCTTGAGACCTTCTAGAAGTAGTCCAAAGTCACGCCGAGAAACCTTTACCACCGAAGAAGCTCCTACAACCTTATTTCTGCAGCCTCCAACCTAGGAGTAGCAAAGGAGAAAACAAACAATAAAAGGAACAAGAAGGGAAGAAGGAAAATTACATTTTACCAATTTAGCACAAGGCTTGAATCCTATATCAAGCGTTTTGATCTCCTATCCAATGTGTATGAATGTGAAAGTGTAGTGGGTAGGAGATGCTAGCCTATAGGACACAAAATCTTAGCTTATGGAATTGATCCTCAAGTGAAAGATTGATCAATTGCTCACAAGAGTTGATTCTCAATTGCAAGTATGTGTACTCAAGTGAGTTTAGGTGTCTTAAGGCATGTGCTATTTATAGGAATTGCCTACTAGTGCTTAGGGACGTTCTAGACACTTTCTAGGGGGTTCTTAGTGCTCAACTAGTCGTTAGTTATCCACTAATTATGTTTGTAACGACTAGTTAATTAATTCTAAAAAGTGCGGACAGAACCTTTCTCGGTCGAGAAGTTTGTCGATCGAGTGTCTCTCGGTCGAGCGATTCGTTGATCGAGAGTAAGTCTGGAGTAAGTGTATTTAAATGTTCAACTCAACTCCCAACCACTTTAACCCACCAAGTCTAACAGTTATAGAACCAGCTAGAAGAATAGACTTAGGTGATTCTCGGTCGAGAAGATTGTCGACCGAGTGTGTCTCAGTCAAGAAGTTGTTCGACTGAGAAAGTCCATGTTTGAGTGTGTCTAAACTTTTACTAAATGTATGTACTAAAGTGCTATTGTGATGCTATCATAGGGGATGACCTATCTAAGTGTTGTGAGTGGATAGGGAAGATCTAAACGCTTGATTTACATGATATCTAGGTACTTGTACATTATATATTTGTACAAGTTTACATTTTGTTACAATCATATAAAAATAAGACAATTTGAGCATATAGATCTTCAAAGCTTAGCTATCCACCATCTTAAATTCTTGTTTTTGAAATACTCAAGTAGCACATTAGATCCACATGAATGAAATGTTTGTTATTTTCAAAATAGAGGGATTTTAATAATGTCCATTTAGCCAACAGTATGCATCGCTCGAACAAACTCTTGAAGAGAAGGAAGCACCGAAACCAGAGCCAAAATTAAAGCCACTTCTTGAAGGGGTGAAGTGCAAATTCCTTGATGACGAAGAGATGAACCCGGTAATAGTTAATGCATATCTGATGGATGAACAAATGGAAAATCTGCTATAGGAAATCAGACAACATAGGAAGGCTATAGGATATTCTATAGAAGATGTCAAGGGCCTCAGTCCAACTCTATGCATGCACCAAATAAACTTGTAAGAGACTGCTAAACTACTGGTCCAACTGCTAAGGAAATTAAATCAGATGCTGAAAAAAGTAGTAAGGAGAGAGATAATAAAATTTTCTGATGCATGGATCATCTACCCCATCAGTGATATCAACTGGGTTAGCCCTATCCATGTTGTACCAAAGAAGGGAGGGATGACGGTAGTAAAAGGAAGAAATGGGGATGAAGTATCCACTCGGACAATTACCAGGTGGATAATGTGTATTGACTACCACAAGTTCAATACCGCTATGAGAAAAGACCACTTTCCCTTGCAATTCATTGACCAAATTCTAGAAAGTCTTGCAAGACAATCCTGTTTCTATTTTCTTGATGGATATTCTGGATTTTATCAAGTCCCTATCCACCATGAGGATCAAGAAAAGACTACTTTCACCTATATCTATGGAACATACGCCTTCCGAAGGATGCTTTTTGGATCATGTAATACACTGAATACTTTGTAGAGGTGCATGATATCAATGTTTTCATATTTCCTAAAAGACATAATGGAAGTATTCATGGATGACTACTGAACAAGCCTTTAGCGTCAGTTAATTAAGGGCTTTAGTGTCAGTTTCCAAGTAACACCCAAGTGGGCGCTGCTAAAGGTGGACCCCTTCGACGTCGGTTCCCAACCGATGCCAAAATGCTTCCCGCCACCGAAAATGCGCCAGCAAAGGGACTATTGGTGTCGGTTTTTTTAAGAAAATCGACACTATAGAATTATTACAGACACCAGTTATTAAAAGAACCGACGTTAAAATGCTTTCGGCCACCGAAAACAAGCTAGCAAAGGGCCTATAGGCGTCGGTTTTTAATGATAACCGACGCCATATCAGCTGAACTGACGTCATTTTTGTGCCAATAACTGACACCATATCCCCTGCCACCATGGCCGTGCTTCCCACACGGTTGTGGTTCCTGGCCACATAGACATCGATTTGTTGTCAAAAACCGCCGACGTATGTCTTTGGTGTCGGTTTTGTTCAAATAATCGACCCCTATGTTATGATTTTTTTTTCTTATCAGTTTGCAGGCCTACTGTATGGCTGTTCAGCAGGATGAAAACCTACAGTTCAGTTCTGAACTGTAGGTTTATGACATCTATTGATATCAGCCAACAATAGACCACAAACCTGTAAAATTAACAAGATGGACAATATTATGTATATATGTGATTTACACACATGTATAAGCACATTTAATTCATATTATTTTTTCATCACACACATGTAGAAACCAGTAGCAACCTGCAGTTCCATTCATTTCATCTCTTTTCACATTCAGACACATGTAGAAACATTTATGTATTGATCATTTTCACACACATAGGACAATTCATAAAAATTCATTCACATTCACACAAAAATAATTATGAGAACAAAGTTATTCTTTATTCATCATTGTCATCATTGTCAATAAAATTATATTTAAAAATTCCCACTCTTTATAGGGCTTTTTCCCATTCTTCTCTTACAACATCTAATTCATCTCTCATATAGGGAGCATGTACATCGAAACACTTTCCACCTGTAAAGAGAATGACGTATATATAATTAATAATATATAATAAGATTGATATATTTCATATTATCTAATGAGACTATGTATAATACATGCTGCATCATATCGATTTCCATTTCGGCATGTTTGATGATTAGGTCCATAAACCGCATCACATAGTAGGCACATTCCCATCCGTTGTCTTGTGTTGCACACTATAAATTGAAACATACAAAATATTCAAAAATACAAATAAGCACAGTTCACATAAATAACATATACATTGGAGTCAGGAAATTACTTTCACATTCTTCCAAATTAGTGACAGATCCTTTTTCCTGGGGACCTTTCCTCTAGCTTTATTGTACTCTTGTAAAGCCCTACATATGTTAATGTAACCCATTAAATTGCATAATTAAATAGTAATGTAGTAACCGATGTTAATAGATATAAAAACATGAAATATTTCTCACGAGAATAATGTCCTTTTAATTGCATGTCCATATAATGTATTTAACTCATTCGCAACAGGATCTAGATAATAGACTGTGAACGTCTTGGGGACAATAACTAGTAACTCCCAATGCTTACCACTACAGGTAAGAAAGTAGAAAATTAATAACTCAAAATCCACAATAAAAATGTAATTTGCTTAAGTCCAAATTATAAGCAAAGTAAACTTACTCAATATTGAATGGAGCTATTATCACCGTCTTATTATTTTTACCAAAATATTGAAAAGCATCACAGCAGTATGAAGTAACAGAATATGGGTCTACATCTACAAGACTAATCAAAGATGGAACCAAAAATCCCACATGGGAAAACCCAAAATATGTACATATTTTGTGTAAGTGGCTGCAAAACATGTATTACATATGCATTAATATATAAGAAACTAGATCACCATATATAAAACAAGGTATATGGATGTATAAACAAGATCTCACCATATCCACAGCTCTATCATAGATGTGTTCAGCCATTCATAACTAAACAACTCCAAAATATCTTGTATAAATATCTTGTTTTTGTATAATTGACCTGCATTAATACCTATGCATTAAAACGTACGTATGCAGAACTTGTATTACATATGCATTAATACATATGCTAAAAATATATAAATAGATTGTTATCATATGATTTACCTGAAGCATCCTCCAGAATAGTAACAATTATAGGGCAATTTGGATCATGTTTTCTGATCCATACTGCCACACCCCTACAATTAGGACCTATTGAGGCGTGTAGGTCCCTTGGAAGACAACTTGGTAGTTGAGGAGGTGGAGGCTGAGATGTAGCGGGTCTCATCTTTTTGACATGTATATATAATTTCAGATCAATTGACTCATATATACACACTAACAAATTAAAGTAATGGAAATTTATCATACAATATCAGCATAGAGGACATCCACTTCGGGCCATAGTATCACTCCACATACTGCCTCACCAAGTATTTCAGCATTTGGGTGTGCATGAGGCAGTGTAAGATTTGTCCAGTCGGGGAGTACATGTATCAGGCTCACACGCACCACACCATCTGGTACTGGATACCCATGAAACATGCACCCTTTAAGGGGTGGGTAAGCCGACGCCTCTGCAACGATATATTCTTGACGTTTTAGTCGACATGGCTTCAACCCCTACAAATTTACATAAAGAATGTTATATGCATATATACACAAATATATCATCTTGAACAGACTAGATATTATGTCATAAAAATACTTACAGAGGATGTGCTAGGTGGCGGGTCTATAGGATTACTCCCAACCTCTACAGTACGAGCAGTAGGAGAAGAGCGGCCCACCACAGGTACTGTCTGAGTGGCAGTTTGAGACGTATGCCACTTGCTAATTGCTTCATGGAGTCTCTTATCAAGTACTTCCTCGACTCTCCTATCAATTAATGAATCTACCTATACATGGATAAAAGAAATGCTCGCTTCTGATTATTGAATTCCCTTTCGCAATAACATTCTAAAATAAGAATAGGTTACCTCAGCTTGTGAAAGTCCCGCTTTTGGGACAGGTTTGCACTGGGATGGCCCAAAGAACGCTTTGATGCCCACACCAGCGCTTGCACCCCTAACACGTCTAGGATGCTCTGGGTTACCCAGAGCAATTGTTAGTTCATCCCTTGTGCCCTAAGGGATGAACTTGCCTTCCTTCCTCTTCTCGTGCAGCTCTCGCTAATCACCATCAATAAAAATTAGTAAGTAAACATAACAATAATCAATATCGATCGATTGCTCTAAGAGTTGATTTTTACCATTTTTGCAGCCGCCTCAGCAGTTGCGGGCTTTGGTATGTCTCCCTTCTTGTTTTGCCTCCCAGCTATCCACATAACATGGTGAGGCAGAGGTGCGGGAGCAGTAGTAGATGACTCTGCAGTCTCATGAGTAGCAGTAGGCTGAGCAGACTCAGCCTATAGTCTATGGCGAATGTCTGCATATCCTCTTGGACCCATTGTGATGTCGTGCACAGTCAGTGCACGCCTTGCTCATTTAGCATCGCTGATAGCCTAGTTAGTTAGCACATTGATTTGGTTAGTAACACTAAAGGTTAATCTTGAATAGGTGAATACATAAAAACGTATACTAATTAAATTGGGCGTGGTGTTTAATACCTTGAATTCATCTGTTTTTCTTTGGGTAACAAACCCCTCCCAGTCTTTGGGGTCCAGGTAGTTCCATTGCTGTGTGGCTTCCTTCTGCCTAAATTTATTTTTTAAAGAGAATACAAATAAAAAATATTAGTGTAGAGTTAGTGAAATAGTGATCAATGTCTAGAATTGGAAATCAATCAAGAACCTCTTCTCAGCATCACGTATGTAATATCAGGTGAGATTGGTCCTATAGTTCCTTAGGACCCTCCCACAGTGTTGCATCACACATTTACGATGCAACTTTTCATCCAGGTCAAATATGCTCTGCAAATTAAATAGAATTTCTATTAACTAGTATCCTAAAAATTAGTAATCTACACAAATAGAATTACAAATAATAATAACTCACACATAGTTCCTTCCATATGTGGTCTTTCTTCCTCTTAGGAACTTTATGCCAGGATTATAGGTTAGGACTGCAATGGCTATGAGTAAGAACCCCAAGATATGAACCAAATGAGTTGCGGTTCACTCCATATGGATTTCCTGCATGATCAAAATCCACAGCCAATTTGGGTCCATTGCCCCTTTGCTGTATTAACTTGTTCATCATTGTGATGCCCCTCACTTTCTCAATTTTCTTTTGCTGCTCATCAAGTGCTATAATTTCTTCAGGGGATACATCACCAACCTAAAATTTGATAAAAGACACACTTACATGATATAATTATAAATGAACATATAGATAGAAACCTCAAGGATATATTTTAAAACTTACATTGTCAGGCGGCGCAAGCACGTCCTCACCCTCACGATGATCATCAGCACGGTCATCGTGGGAATGCTCAGCCATCTGAAAGTTCACATTCAAATTATAAATTTCACATTATAAAGTAACACTAATTGTAAAGTTCACATTGTAAAGTATACATTCACATTGTAAAGTAATTCACATTGTAAAGTTCACATTCACATTGTAAAGTTTGCATTCACATTGTAAAGTTCACATTCTCATTGTAAAGTAATTTGCATTGTAAAGTCCACATTCACATTGTAAAATTCACATTCAGAAAAATAAAACATATAAAAAATATAAACATTCATGCCTCTAATATTGTGATCTTTTATCAATTAACAATCCTTCATTGTGATCCCCCTGAACATACAAGTCATTGTGATCCCCAACTTCAATGTTTGGTGGTGTTGGCAACCCAACTGAGAATGGACTGGAGTCATCATACTTATCATAGTACTCTTCTTCATCTATATGATCTTCAATGAACTGTATTTTACCATGAAGAACAACCGACCATTTATCATTTGCAGGATCATAGATATAAAATACTTGTGTTTCCTGTGATGCCAATATGAATGGTTCACCCTTCTCTCCAATCTTTTCAAAGTTCACTAACGTGAAACCCAATTCATCCACTATAACTCCTTTGTTGTTGTCAACCCAATTACATTTAAAGAGAAGAATTTTGAAATCTACATAGTCAAACTCCCATATGTCTTCAATGACATCATAATATGACATTTTAGCTTCACGTGGACTCTTATCCTTTTCCCTTGCAAAAAAGAATGAAGACGCTTGAAGGGTGACCCCACTATTTTGGACGACACTCTTATCATCTTGACGCTTTGTGTAATATGATAATCCATTTATGTCAAACCCTCCATAAGACATAACATTCAATTTTGTTTTAAAGGTGAGGCATTTGATGGTTTAAGTAAGATTATCTGGTGTTTGAGATAGTTGATGTAAGACTTTATCTTCAAACCACTTAATAAATTCTTGTTATGCTCTCTAGCAAGCCACATTGAATTGGATCGAGGATATTCTCTCTTGATGAAATTGGTATGTTCCTCGATATAAACACTCACTTCGTCGATGTTGTGTAAAATATACAAGTGACCTTGCTCCAACTACTCACGACTGATTACTTTCACCCGTGATCCCAAAATTCCTTTGCCAAAATACTCCTCAATATTCTTGTCATTCACAGGAGCGTCATTACCACTCAGAAAGTCATTGCAAAAATCCATAACCTCTCTCGCCACATAACCCTCAATAATACTCCCTTCAGACCGATAACGGTTTTGAACATCACCTTTAAAATCGCTCATGTATCGTTCAAAGGGATACATCCAATGCAAGAAAATTGGTCCCAACATTTTCACTTCCCTAGTCAAGTGGACAACAAGATGTACCATGATATCAAAGAACAAAGGAGGAAAATACATCTCAAGCTGACATAGGGTAACGACCACTTCTCTTTGCAATTTATTGAGAGTATCAAGGTCAATAACTTTGCTGCACAGACTATTGAAAAAGAAACAACATCCGGTGATTGCAAACCGTACATGCTTTGGAAATATAGATCGAATTGCCATGGGAAATATTTGTTGCATTAGAGTGTGACAATCATGATATTTAAGACCTATCAACTTCAAATCTTTCATTGATACCAATGTATAGATGTTGGATGAGTAACCCTATGGCACCTTAACATTTACCAAGAATTCACAAAAAGCATTCTTCTCCTTTCTAGACAACGTGTAACAAGTGGGAGGTAAGTATGTTCTCTGATCGCTACTAACTACTTCTGTTAATTCTATCCTTATTCCCATTTCACGTAGGTCCATTTTGGATTTTATCCCATCTTTAGTCTTACCTGGTATATTCAACAGAGTACCGATGACGCTATTACATACATTTTTCTCAACGTGCATGACATTGATACAATGCCTGACTGTCAAAGAACTCCAATTAGGAAGATCCCAAAATATTGACTTCTTCTTGAATAAAGACTTATCACTCCGTGTGTCCATCGTACATTGTGATATCTTACCAAATTCATTGGCGATGTCTTTTACCCTTTCATAAACATCCTCCCCTGATATAGGTTTAGGTGTAGTCTTTTCCTCATTTCGTACATTGAATGCTTTGCGCAACCTACGATATGGATGAAATTTTGGAAGAAACCTTTGATGACCAAGATATACAGTCTTTCCGCCGTATTTTAGTCATATTGAATTAGTGTTCTCTTCACATATAGGACACGCTTTAGATCCTTTGACACTATATCCAGACAAATTCCCATACGCTGGAAAGTCATTCACAGTGCAAAACAACATAGCGTGCAAACGAAATGTCTCTCTTCGTAAAGCATCATAGGTCATCTCAACTTCACCCCAGAGCTTTTTCAAGTCATCAATAATACGTTCCAGATAAACTCTGATATCATTTCCAGGTTGTTTAGGGCCCGATATCAAAGACGACAACATAACATACTTATTTTTCATACACAACCAGGGAGGAAGATTGTATATAACAAACATAACTGGCTAAGTTCTATGTTGGCAGCTCAATGTCCCATATAGATTCATCCCATCTGTACAAAGCCCAAGTCTTAGATTCCTATCTTCTTCACCGAATTTAGGGTACAATAAATCAATCTTCTTCCACTATGGGGAATAAGACGCATGTCGTAGGATCCCATCATTATTTTTCTTAACATCTGCATGCCACCTCAAATTCTTCACATCTATAGGATTGAAAAACAAGTGTTGAAACCGTGGTATTATAGGTAGATACCACATCACCTTGGCAGGAGAACCAGTTTTGGACTCCCCCGAAGTCAATTTATACCTTGACGCTCCACATTTCGGACAATCATTGAAATCCACACAGTCCTTTTGAAATAATACACAATCATTCTGGCATGCGTGTATCTTCTTGGCCTCCATTCCCATTGGGCACAACAATTTCTTTAACCAGTATGTTGAGATCGGTAGCTCGTTTCCTTTAGGAAGAATTTCTTTCAACAAAGACAACAATGACATGAAGCTTTTGTCGCTCCATCGATTGTTAGCTTTCAGTTTATACAATCTCAACACAGCGCTAAGCTTCATAAACTTACAACCTGTGTATAACAGCATCTCAGCATCATGCACAATGTTTCTAAACATGGGAGGTGGATCGGTGTGCTCAACCCCACAACTATCCAGCATCGCATCAACGATGTCTACTGGAACTGGTTCATTCACATCTACGTCATCGAAGGCAATTTCTTCTTCCAAACAAGCACTGCTATAAACATCCACTGATTTCAGATTTGAAATCTCTCCATGCCAGTGCCATTCTGTATAGCCTTGTACAATCCCGTTGCACATGACATGACTTTTGATTTCGTCACCAGTGCTGACTTTCAAGTTGTTACCGCAATGCCTACATGGATAGTAGAACCTATCTCCAGGTTGTTTCCTATGTTCCTCAGCAAATCTAATAAATTGGTCAAGACCAAAAATAAACTCAGGGGTGCAACAATTTGGAATGGACATCCATGATCTATCCATTTTATGATCAAAGAGAAAACCAGTATATATTAGAACAAGATTAGGGTCTATGGTTAAAAGATTAGGGTTTATGGTTAAAACTTTAGGATTTAAGGTCTTATATATAATTAATGGTTAAAACATCCTAAGTGAGATTAAGTGTTCAAGAACAGTCCCAAACTAGGGACTATCTAAGATTTACTCCTAATGAGTAAATCTTGGATGGGTTTCTAGGCCAACAAATACATGTGCTGTCATTCTTATATATAATAAATGTGTACCACCTATCCCATTCTTGAACACTTAATCTCACTAGTAAGTGTATAATGTGTATTGGGTTTTCAAGAAATTTTCGGCAGCATTTCCCCGCTGTTCTCCAAGTACATATGTACTTAGAGAACAAACGGGGAAATGCTGCCGAGATTTTCTTGTAAACCCAATACACATTACACACTTACATCTTAAGTGATATTAGGCGTTCAAGAACAGTCCCAAACCTGGTACTATCCAAGATTTACTCCTAATGAGTAAATCTTGGGCAGGTTTCTAGGACAACAAATACATGTGTTGTCATTCTTATATATAATAAATGTGTACCACCTATCCCATTCTTGAACACTTAATCTCACTAGTAAGTGTATAATGTGTATTGGGTTTTCAAGAGAATTTCGGCAGCATTTCCCCATTGTTCGCCAAGTACATATGTACTTAGAGAACAAACGAGGAAATGCTGCCGAAATACTCTTGAAAACCAATTACACATTATACACTTACATCCTAAGTGAGATTAGGTGTTCAAGAACAATCCCAAACTGGGGAATATCCAAGATTTACTCATAAAGAGTAAATATTGGACGGGTTTCTAGGCCAACAAATACATGTGTTGTCATTCTTATATATAATAAATGTGTACCACCTATCCCATTCATGAACACCTAATCTCACTAGTAAGTGTATAATGTGTATTGGGTTTTCAAGAAAATTTCGGCAGCATTTTCTAGCTATTCTCCAAGTACATATGTACTTAGAGAACAAACGGGGAAATGCTACTGAAATTTTCTTGAAAACCCAATACACATTATAGACTTACATCTTAAGTGAGATCAGGTGTTCAAGAATAGTCACAAACTGGGGACTATCCAAGATTTACTCCTAATGAGTAAATCTTGGACGGGTTTCTAGGCCAACAAAATATAACACCACTCATAAGTAGGTGTGTCTGATCACATTAATAATAAATAAAGAATTCAATAGATTCAAACATGTAATAATTCACAATGCAATATTATAAACTACATGCAACATGGTTATTCCCCACACTCTAGTAGACAGACTAACCAGCACATGGTCTTTCTACCATACAGTCGTATACCATTACTATAATCATCAAATGTTAGGATTGGAAAGGTATTTGTCAATCAAACTTGTTGCAAACTAGAAAAATTTATGATGACTGAAAACATTAAGATCAAGATGGTGGAGTTAAAAAGAAAGATTACAAACTTGCTAATAAATTTAAAAACACACATTCAAATTAACTAAGAATGTCATGCATACCTAGCTGAGCATTCATATCATCAAAGACAAGAGGGATTGTATAAATTTATAGCGGTTTAGAGAAAATGAGTGTGGATCTTGTTAAACATACCAAGATTTCTAACCAGGACACAAATTGCCTTTAACATTTTACAAATATATGCAAGAACAAGATTTGTTCATTTCCTAGGTTGATTTACAATAGCAACATCTAAATAAGTAAACTCAAAGCATTAGATAAATAAATATAATCAGTAGATAAACAAATACAAAGTAATAGATAAAAAAGTACAACTCAGTTGATAAACAAATATAAATCAGTAGTTGATTAAATAATTTTAAAAAGTAGATGAACAAATACAAAGCCCTAAATTTAAATAATGTGATGAATACAAAATCATTAGATGAATGAATGAGTAGATAAGTTAATACAAATTAGTAGATAAGTAAATACAAATCAGTAGATAAGTAAATACAAATCATTAGATATATACATTCAAATCAGTAGATAAGTAAATTCAAATCACTAGATAAGTAAATACAAATCAGTAGAAGTAAATATGAAGGTCAGGGAGCAGACGGAGGGTAGGAAGAAGATGGGGTTGACCTTGGGTGGCGGAGGGCAGGGAGCAGACAGAGGAGGACGGGTAGGGAGCAGGCGGAGGGGTGAGCAGAGGGCTGGCGAGCACAAAGGGTGTTGGTGAGCAGATAGACGACGAGCACAGAGGGGTGCTGACAAGCAAAGAGGGTGAGTAGAGAGGGAGAGGGTGACGGCCGTCCGGTGAGAAGAGAGGGAGAGGGCGGTGGCGGCGGCGACCACAGAGCACGTAGCAGCACGGAGCAGTGTGAGCACGGAGCAGCAGGGAGAGTAGCGGCGGGCGGCGATGCAAAAAATCGATCGCCAGACCTATTCTCATGTGGATGAAATAGAGAAAGGGGAAGAGTCAGCTTTGCGCGGGTGCTATAAAGTTAACCATCAACAATGGTTATTAAAAACAACCGATGCTAATAACAATAGTCGTCAGTTACCATATAAAAATCGACGCCACAGGGGTGTAAAAATTTTCACGCGGACCGTACGGGAACACCCATTGGCGTCGATTATTTCAAGCCAACCGACAATAAAAATGCCGCTAATTCTTGTCTCGTGAAAAACCTTTAGTGGTCGGGTTTTAAGTTAATAACCGACGTCGTATGTTAAATTTTGAAGGTAATATTTTTCACTATAAAATTTGGAATTGGCGGTCGATTTTAGGCGTCAGTTGCTTATTAACAAACCGATGCTAAAGTAAAAGTGATACCCGTGTCTGGGTGCTCTTCACTTATAGATGTCGGTTTTTGTATTTAGTCGACGCTGTACACCTTAGGCGTCAATTTCTTGTATACAAATGACGCCTGTAAATGTGACGTTATAAGCCATTTCTATAGTAGTATGCTTCTTGGTATATGAGACCAACTTTGACAGATACCTTGAAAACTTGTTAAAGGTCTTACAAAGATGCGAGGAGAAGCAACTTGTGCTTAATTAGTAAAAATTCTATTTTATGGTGACAGAAGGCATAGTGCTAGGGCACAAAATCCTTGAAAAAGTCTTGAGAGTAGATAAAAGTAAGATTGAAGCCATATTAAAGTAACCCCCACCAAAATCCATCACATGAGTGAGGATTTTTCTGGGACATGCCGAATATTAGAGAAGGTTTATCAAAGATTTTTCAAAAAGTTGTGAAACTTTTCTCAAACCTCCTCATTGAAGATGTTGATTTTGATTTCACAGATAAATGCCTCGAAACATTCAATTTTATTAAGAATGCTCTGACCACAACCCTGATACTCCAAGAATGTGATTGGGGATTGCATTTTGAAATCATGTGTGATGCCAGTGATTACACCATTGGAGTTGTACTAGGCAAAAGAAAGATAAGAAGCACCACATGATCTTCTATGCTAGTAGGACTCTTGATGAAGCTCAGATACACTACACCACAACTGAGAAAGAAATGCTAGCAATCATGTTTGTTTTGACAAGTTCAGATCCTACTTAATAGGTCAAAGTGAAGGTGCACACATATCACATGGCCATCAAATATCTCATGCAGAAAAAAGGACACAAAGTCAAGATTATTGTAATGGGATTTATTGCTACAAGAGTTTGACCACAAAATTATAGACAAGAAAGGAACAAAGAACGTGGTGGCTAACCACTTGTATAGAATAGTTTTCAATGAGGAAAATCATATACCAGTAAATGACAACTACACAAATGAGGTCTTGATGATGGAAAAGTCAGTTGAACCCAATCTACCTTGGTTTGCTGACATATGCAATTATCTAGCTTGTATACAATTGCCTCCCAAGATAACCTATAATCAGAAGAACAAACTTTTCTTCGACCTAAATATTTATTACCGGGATGACCCTCCGCTATTCAAGAGGTGTTTCGAAAATTTATGCCAACATTTTGTGCTAGAAGAAGATGTGCCTCAAACCCTCAAGGAATGCCATTCCTCACCTTATGGAGGTCACCATGGATGTGAAAGGACTGCTGCTAAGATTCTATAGTTGGACTTTTATTGGTGGACACTCTTCAAGGATTCTATGTCATTTGTAAAGAATTGTAAGGAATGCCATCTCACAGGAAATATCAACAAAAGGAATGAGATGCCCATGGCCAATTGGGTCAAAGTAGAAATTTTTTTATGTATGGGGGATTGATTATATGGGACCATTCCCATCTTCAAAAGGAAACAAATATATTCTTGTTGTTGTGGACTATGTCTCAAAGTGGGTAGAGGTTGTTCCTACCCAAACCTATGACTCAAAATCTGTGATCAAGCTTTTTGAGAAAACTATCTTTCTGCAATTTGGGGTTGCATGCACTATCATAAGTGACGGGGGATCCCACTTTGGGGAAAGATAGTTTGAAGCGTTATTGATGAAATATGGAGTCAAGCACAAAGTGGTGACACCCTACCAACCACAAACATCTGGACAAGTAGAGGTATCGAACAACCAAATCAAGCAGATCTTGGAGAAAATGGTAAGCTGTACAAGGAAAGACTGGTCCATGAAGCTCGATGATGCATTGTGGGCTTACCACACAACATAGAAAACACCAATAGGTACCACCCACTACAGATTGATTTATGGAAAAGCTTGCCACCTCCCTTTTGAATTAGATCATATGACCTTTTGGACCATCAAGTTTCTGAATATGGTTCTAAACAAAGAAGGTGAGAAAAGATTTCTCCAACTCCAAGAACTTGGGAAGTTGTAGCTACATGCTTATGAAAAAGCACATATCTACAAGCAAAGAACTAATGTATGGCATTATTCACACTTGAAAAAACAAAGATGTTCATAAAGGGGACAAGGTTATTTTATTCAACTCCAACATCAGGTTATTTCTTGGGAAGCTCAACCATCACACAGTGATAAAAACAACTCTATTTATGACGGCAAGATGGATGCAACTTTAGTTGCACTCAACAAAGTAGTCCTCGAGTCACCATCAGAGATAGACGTTCTCCTAGAAGAATCTGTCAAAGAAATTACCACCACCAACATAATGTAAGATGGGCCACAGGTTAAAAAGATTACCGAAAAACTGGCCCTGATCCCTACTACACCACCTTCTCCTATCAAAGCAGTAGGGGAAGGAACATTGACGGATGATGAAGACAGCCTCGCTTCATTCTTTGTCAACGAACCAACCAGAGAGGGATGGGAAACTTGTGAATAAAAAGAGTTGGGTGCTCCTCCACCTCTCCCATGTAAGATGACCGACATGGACATGGCCTCACTTTCCAAAATATATGCAGGGATGTTCATGTCCTGGAAGATGTGCTGAATGATAACCTTCCAGTCACATATGTTCTGTATCACAATAACGAAAGGTCTCTGACTAGGGAGCACCTCAGGGGAATCTTTCTGAAGAGAGAACATGTTTACAAGAAGTTATTTAAAGTGCTCTATGTGACACAATTTGAAGACTTCCTTTACCCTGACAATGTGCAACCAGTGTTTAACGACGCGACTCGTCTAGCAAGGCAGTTGTTTGATGAAAAAATCAACTATGTAGATGTCAAAGAACCACAACAGACTGTGAATAGGGCAAAAACTTGGTTTGTAACCCTACCTATGAGAACAATCAAGCACTGGGCATTAATCATGGTTGATATGTATGAGCACTACAACATAGTTTATAATTGTTGTGCCACCGAATTGGATAGTACTTCCATGATAAATAAAAAGGAGGCAAGAGATATACTGAAGGTACCGCTGGGCATTCAACGCACTATCAAAGAAACAAGAGATCACCACCAGGGGATCTGGAAACAACTTTCTATCTAACAAAAGGTACCTCATGAGGAGGCAGGGACGAGATTATGCTTTTATTGTGATAAGAATGATCAAAGCCATCAACAAGGGAATCCTACTGGAAGACCTCTGCAATGATGATCTGCATGGCCTACATGGTGTCTATGCCATGGAAGTGATCTACGATCACCGCTTCTTCAATGATCTGACAATGTCATTAGATGAGGTACCACATAGGCTACACAAACAAGTCCCTTTTCCTAAAAGAAGACATGACGAGAATAGTTGAAGACCTTGTGGATTGATCCTGATGAACCAGCCAGGGTTGCTTCTTGTAAAGAAGGATGGGCATCCGATACTCATCCTATCGCCACCCCTCATAATAAAGAACAAAAGATTCTGACTGTAGAAGGAAAGGAAGCCTCCCAATAGTAGAGAAAAAAATGAGAAGAACCTGCTAAAGATAAACCTAAAGAGGGAGAAATTAATGAAGATGACATGCCCAAATTTAGGCCAGATGGACCAGCAGGAGAGATAGTGCCTACCTTACATGACTTCAATAGATGGGCTTGTGAAGGCCTATCATTGGAGTCTCTGGAGCTACTAATGAAGTACCTCAAGGAAGGAGACACTACAGGGGAAGTAATTTTTGAAAGGTATGGGATCTGCGTACTAAAAGACGATCTCCATGAAAGTTTAAAAATAGGAGGATTCCTTTCAGTGAGTACCATGTATGCATATCAATCACTATTGGGAGAAAACATGACAAATGTGCACATAGCATATTTCTTACTTGTCGACGACATTTTAAAAGACAAGAAGTCAGGTGAAAAGGAGTGCCTACTAATGTGCCTGATAGAATCTCTCTTGGACTATGTTTTCCTGCCTATTCTACATGATGGTCATTGGTCCCTTCTGGTATTTGATGTTATTGCGAAGACTATAGTTCTTTACAACAGTTTAGATTCAACCTTCGCACCAAACAAATGTACAAACATGACTACTGCAAAGACGGATATAGAAGAGAAAGTGTCTACATGCACAGAAGCAATCATTGAGATGATCCACAATCAAGGAAAGGAGTACGTGCATACAAAGGACAAAGACTTCAAAAAGATGCAGTTCTGCCATAGAAGCCCCCCAAAAATGCCCTTGTCTAATGACTGAAGATTTTATTACTTGGCTTGGATGACAACCCTGGACCTGATGAATACAAAGATTGAAATCATGTAGCATGAACAATATCACACAGTCCATGGAATATATGGATACATGTTGTTGTGATCAATATGGGCTATCCTTGAAAACCAACAACAATAAATTAAGCATGTTTATACGTACAAATCCATTTTTTGACACTCTGAGACCGAGTAAATGATAAGTTTGGGGTAGGAGTTATAAACGGGCGTGAGAGGTACATTTTGTCAGTTAAGTTTAATTTTCATCTTATACATAGGAAATTTTGAAATAATTTTGAAAATTTGAACAAATTTTGAAGAATTATGAATAAAATTGAACAAAATCTTGCTACATTTCCCAGCTTCAAACTTTTCCCTATGTGATTCAACTTCCCCATTCTATTAGATTTGTTTGTCCTCTTGCCACCTTTTAGCATAATCATTACTAGAGTGGTGCAAATGAGATACGAAATTCACCTAAAAAGAGAAGGCCACAACAATACGATTTTACTCCATTCATACAGTAAAATGTTGTGTAAGGGTAGAAGAACACCCCTAAACCTACATAACCCATGGAAATAAAGAGGACTCTACCAACCACTCTCCTGACCAATCTCCCAAGCTTGGAAAGTCTACACCTCCCACAAGAAGGAAACAACTACCCCTTCTAGTTTATTTATCCCCACTTTGGGATGAAAAGAGGCTTGGCCACCCAAAAATCCTTCAAAATCCCTTTCCCAAGCCAGATAGTAAAAATGAAAAGCCAAAAAGAAAAATAAAGTCATGAGAGTTGTTCCTAAAAAGATGTTGAAGGATTCCACATGACTGGTGTATTACTTCACTCACGAATGTAGATATGTCGTGCCCATAAGTGGAATTTTGAAGCCAAGTTATACCCACCTGCAATCCAAATCAACCTTTGCACAACCACCTGACATTACATCAGGGACCATTTCGACAACACTGTCTTTACGACAACCTATGGGTGAGGGATATTGAGAGGTGTATGAAAACACTAGAAGCCTTACCTACCCAAACACAATAGGTTAGGAACAACCGAAACGAAGGTAGGGTGGAAAAGCTACCCCTTGCTAGAACTGTTTACAAGTATAGCCAGGAACTTAGGGCAAGAGGGTGATCGTGAAGGAGAGTCCTTTACTACAAAAGGTTGCATCTTAGGTAGAAAGTCAAGAAACTCTAGAAAGTAGGAAGGAATGGAACTGCAAGAAGTGAACCAAGCCTAACATAAAGGTTTCTGCTATAAGAATGGAATAATTTGGTGATGGTGCACTCGTAATGAGTAAAAACATATATAGCTTGCCATTCAGTTATTTGATTCTATCTGTTAGCTTGAGGACAAGTTGGACTCTAAGTTTGGGGGAGTTCATAACATCTCACTTTATGAACTTTTTGCATATGTTTTATTCCTATTTTAGCATCCCTTTATGGATTTTTTTGTTTATTTGAATATCTTGGGACCAAATCTGGATTTTATACCCCTTCCCACTCCATGCAAGATAATACCATGTCCCGACCATGACATCACAACACATGGATGTCTCGACCGAGACAGAGCCAATGATCAACAGTTCCATGCCATGACTGCGATGCTTGTCACGACCATAATGATCTACGACGGCCGTGACATAGGATGTTGATCATGGCCATGATGCTTGTTGTGACCCAGACATAAGAAATAATCACAACGAAGAATGTCACCGCGACTATGAATAAGTGTCACGATCTCTGATGGATTTGCAGTCGTAACAAAGCCTTATCATCGTGATCGAGACAAATATTACCACCACTGCTGAATGTCGTGACTGTGATAGGGGTCGCGGCTGAGACATGCATCATGACTGTGAAAGGGCGTTAAGTCAGTGGGAAACACCTATAAATAAGCCCCCAACTCCACACATAAGGGGTAGCATATCATCAAGAGAAACAAAGTGTTGCCAAACTCCAAATTCATCCTTGCTCATCTCCCCTAGGTCTTGGATCTTCAAAGATGAAAGTTGGAGGCGAGAGAAGGTCTACCATCCTATTCTTCAAGAGAAGGAGTTTCCATCTTCCATGCCTCACCATATCTAAATCTAAAGAAGTATCATTAGTGTATCACTTTCTTCTTTCATTAGATCTATTATCTTCCCTACATTGTATCTTCCCCTCTTTGTTATTCTTGATATATCAACACATTTGTAATGTCGTTATGCTTCCTATTAACATGTGTGGATAAACACCTTGGGATGGGAGTAGCCACTGAGGCTCTCCCGAAAAGTATATACTTACTTCCTTTAGAATATATATGCTTCTAAAAATATTGTCTCCATACTCTTATTCTTAATGCCACACTTGCATGATTAGCTACCATCTTGTGATGTATGATTGTTAATGCCTCGAAAGAGTAGTATTAATCTTATATAAATTTTATGGAGTTGCATGAATGCATGAAAATGTTGGAATGCTAAAGCTATTGGTTAGATGGCTTGCTATGTGATTGTTTGTTTCCCATCGTGAGAGAGTGAGAGACAACCTTATAATCTAGATCTATCCTAAGATCGAGAGAGGAGGGAATAGACATGAATGAATACTACTTGTAATCTTGATAAGGGTATACAAAAGGGTGTGAGTATCACATGTTGGCGAGAGACCTTAGTAGGTGAAACCCAATCCAAGTTCCCATCCATATTTTCGTTACATCCTTTCTCATTTGACCTTATTCTGTTGTTTGTTTCTTTTTCCTTGCTTTTTTTATTTGGTTTTGATTTACATAGTTTCTTCTTAAACACCACCTTATTATGCATTTTTTGGGTGTATTTGAGTCTGAGGCTCTATGTTCCTAGTACATATCGATATTGTCCCTATGGTTTGACCTTGATTTACTACACCATATGTTTCATGCCGTGTGTGAGTGGTTGCATGGTCGATCCTTTATGGGATAAGTGTCCTTGTGATGCTCTTATGTCTTGACACCTCATATCCTTACCTCCCTCCTACCTGATGTGTATATAAGCACTTTCCTTCACATGAAAGCAATCCTTTTATCTCTCTCTCTCCTTCCTCTTTCTTTCTTGAGCTAACCTTGGAGCTTGGTAGAGGTAGAAAGGGCTGATCTTGGAGCTTTGGTGTCCGATCATCTTGCACATGGTAATCTTGAGCTTGATCATCTACTTTGTGGTGATCCTTGGTGATTCTTGTCTTGGTAAGTGTCTCTATCACCATGATCTCATATATTTTTCACCCTACCTTCCTTCTTCCTCTCTTAGTTGTGAGACTATGGTTCACACATGGTGGCTATCTTGGATATCATCTCTTCACAAAGGTCGAAGACTATGTTTAACCATAGTGGTACCTATATCAGAAGAAGCTCTCTTCTTTCTTCTCTTATTTGACCTAGGGTTTGAGTTTCCTTCATCTCAAGCTTCTTTTTAAACTTGGTGTGTCCTTCTCTTTTGAGGTGACCTTGTGGATGTGGAGTTTATCCAAGTTTATGTTCTTCTTCTCTCTTGGATCTTGACCTTCATCCTAAGGTGGGTCATATAACTTTCCCCTCTTCTATTATTGCAGCATTAAATTACTTGCATGTTGCAGTTCTACATCTAAAATGATGTTAGATGATGTTATCATGATATAGGGTTTTTGACTTTGAAGTATTTTTATGTGGATTACTCTTTCACCTAAACCCTAAATTCATGCACCTGATTCTTAAGTGATGGTGAGTTCATGTACCTTACATGCACCTTGACCTTTGGTATCTTCATAAGTTTATGTTTCAACCATCAAGTGTTGGATGAAGTTCTAGAATCGATTCTACATTTATTAGAAGTTTGGTTTTCCCTCTCCAAGCATGGTGTTTTTTGATGGTTTTGGTGATGAGCATTTTTAGGGTTTGATGCTCAATGTTTTCATGGAAGTTTTATTTTACCTTGGTGACGTTTGGATTTCTAGGTGCTATGCAGTTATTTAGGTTGACATGCTTTCCTTGGTTCCTTGGAGTTGCTTTGATCAAGTTGATGGTTGCTACATTCCATGGTGTGTTTCAGTCAAAAATGGCTTTGTTTTGGGTGTGGGTCACTACATCTTGACCCTTGTTGTGGTCTCTACCCTTGGTTAATGGGTGTGTTGTAGTCACAAAAACCCTCACCTTAGAAAGGTTGGTCACTACAAATGTTGACACATCTGCTTGGTCGCTATATATTATTACTTTGCAGTCTCTAGTGTTGATTTAGTTGGTTTGGTCGATGCCCTAGTTGATTCCTAGTTTGGTCACAACATGAATCTATTGCGGTCGCAACACATGCCCTGGTGGTTGGTCGATATATGCACATACATGAGTTTATGGTCTCTACAATATGTATTCTCTATTGGTTGCTACATATATGTTAATCTAGCGGGTCGATACACGTGTATATGTGGGTAATGGTTGAGTTGATAGACAATTAAGTGATAAAAGAGCAATAATGATATTTTCAGGTTAATTCTAAGCCTGATTGGGAATAGTAGGGCTAGATGATAAAATGCCCAACTTAGGGTTTAGAAATGCACATACCTCCATTGAGAGTCCTAGCAAACACCTTTCACCAATTAGAAGTATCTAGACCACTTTAACCTAATAACACATTTTATCCCATATATTAGGGTTTCATATGACATATAGTGTAGAAGACCCTAATTTTGGTCGTTCTAGAAAAACCTTTGATTTTGGACTCAAAACCTAGACCAATCGATAAGCTAGATTTTTCTAATCAAGAAAACATATATGATTATCTAATTTGGAGTTAAAATGAATTAATTACATATTTTTAGGGTTTTAACATAAATGATTTAGTTCATCATAATCATTCCCTGAAACCATAGAAATCATGCTTGGGAAATATTTTTATTAAATAGAGCTTATTTTTCTGATTCAGGAACATATTTATTTAAAACTTTTAGATAAGTGGATCAAATGATAAGAATTATCTAAGATCAGCCAATCAGAATATTCAAAAATGCCACATAGCAAAGAAACTCACAAAATGAGAAGAGAAGGGGCTGGGACCGTGTGACCTGGACCAATCACATGTGGCTTGGTAGCAAGTCAACACTCACATGGACTTGGTTAGGAGTGAAATAGAAGCGGTGAAATGTCAAAACTATCCCCGCACAAGAAATGAATGAAAAGAGGAGAAAAGGAGGGTAGAATTGGGATTTCGCTAGGGAGATTCATCCCTAACCTCGTGCCACCATGATACAAGCAGGTGAAAATGGATTTGGGCAATTCTGCAGATCATGATGAATTGAGGAATTGAGGGTGGGAAAACAAAGGAAATGATGTGAGGAACTCACCTGAGCAATTGATTTGGTTTTCGGGACCTCTAAGATCCAAAGAGGTACACCACAAGCTTAGAATAGAAAGTAGGATGGTGGTGGCTATGAGAAGAAACCCTAGGAAAATTGTCATGAGGGAATGAATTCTTATGCTCTACCGAAGGCATTGGCATTACTATTTATAGGTGGGGTGGTGATTCATGGCTTAGACTAGTTGGGGGTGAGATCGCTCGAGCTGGGCATTGGGCATTTCACACATGATGCATTTTAGTGCATGAGTAAAGGCTCGATTTAATCGGTAGAGTGAGGTGGATTTAAGGTTGAAGTAATCAATCGAATTGATGGACCAGAGTGTGAGAACGGGTCACAGATTCAAGGCATCGAGAGGATGCAAAATGGCTGGATCTAAATGACGTTGTCGGGACCTTTGGATTACAAATAGTACGGTTGGGAGGGTGCATCTCAGTGGATTAATGAAACTAACATGTGACTTTAATTAAAAAATGAAACTATAAGTTAAATTGCTCGCATTGATGAAATCAATTGGGAAACTTAATTAAACTTTAATCAATCTTTGAATTGATTTGGAGGGTCAAACATTGACCAATTGACCCCAAATCTGGACCACAGGCTATATTTTGGGTTTAGAATATTCCTATTTCATTAGTTTTTGGTTTTGAACTTTTGGCTCTAATTCTAATATTGGCCATAATGTATATATTAATGTATGAAAAGGTGAATTCATATGGAAAAATGTTTCTAAATAGCCTTTTGAGTAAAAATTCAAAATGGTCATCACATAATAACTGAAGAGTCGTCACTCAACTTAATATTCCCCTTTTTAAGCTTTATTTCCTTCTAAGAGGAGAGAGAAAATAAAAGAGGATTATTATCCTCATTAACTAACTCAAAACCACTCTATTTCTCATTCCTTGTCCCAAAAGCCATAGAAAATTCTACATTAGTATTATTTAATAATTATCTCACTTTAGTGGACATTTGAAACATGGACCCTTGATAAAATGCTAGTTGTGGTATTTTTGCACAAACCCCTATATTGGCATGCATATTTACTCCAAACCACTCAATTTCAACAATTTCAACATTAAGGACAAAATGATAGGAAGATAGGATAACTTTAAGAAAGGGTTGGATTACAAATACGTTTGAATTCAGTTTGTTACAACCTCAGTTACAATAGAAGTAGTTGATTTAGTCTCAGTGGTCACCAAGCAAGGCCAGAGGTGTACCTTTTGCGACACCCTTTGCCACAAAAAGTGAGATTACTCAAAATAAATCGCAAAATTATCACTAATAACAATATTACCACAAAATAGGGTAAATTAACACTGATCTTATAAAAAAATCTCACATTGAACAAATCTCAAATGAAGACTTAAACTATTGCTACTTGTATTTCATTCATATCAGAAGCATTACACGTCATCGTTCACTGGCTAATCAGCCATTACTTGTTACATATGATCAATTGCTCATGCATACAACCCATATTTGTACCTCTATGGTATAAAGAATAAATGTCAAAAATGATATACAATATTCACAAAACACCCCCAAGGACCTGAGTGTACATGGACGACACATAGGACATTATTACTAAACACTAACAACATATCCATGATCCAACAGTTACAACTCCTTTTATTGCTAATCTCAACCGCACGATCTCTATCTCAGCCTGCCCGTCCACCTAAAAAGTTGTAAAAACTCACGGGGTGAGACTAAACATCCCTGTGAGAGATATAACTCTCCGCTATAATCTTTTATAAACACAGATAGACTATACAATAGATTACACTTTTAACAGATGAGTAGATTCAGCTAAATGATATAAGAAATGCAATTATCACTATTTAAGCAGTTGAAGCGTCTACAACTAAATGATAGATCATCCTATACTTTAAGAAGGAATATGAAGAACATGTATAACTGTTATAAAATAAATAGTATAAGGAACACAACAAGGTGGTTATCCAATATTATTTGTATATGATCCTAAGTAATAACACTCATGGTTGTGTTACATCTTCAATCATTATGCCCTGAGGATTTGAGGTATACCACTCAAATCCAACTAACCACTGCAAAGTCAAAATGAGTCCCATACAAGATCAATGAAAGAGTCGAACTCCATGATCATCACCAACAATACTCGGTCAGCTCGAGTCTGCAACACAGTGATAGATAGTCATACTACAATGACAACAACTTATAGTCAAAGCTATAGTCATGTAAAGACAACAACTCATAGTCAAGCTATGGTCTTATAAAGCAACTAGCCTACCTCAGTATATTTCACAATGCCAGAGAATAGGCTCATGCATGGTCATTCTATAATAAAACATTATATTACTATTTCAAAAATTTAAGGATGCATGGAGTTACCTCCAGTGGTACCACACATATTCAACAATATGCGCTCTGAGTATCTCATACAAGTTACTCGTTTCACCATACATCTAGATAGTAACATTGAAAATGGATCTATGGTACATGACAACTACATGATTAGGATTTTACTTGATGATATATTGCGAATTTGAGTGTCTTTTAATACATCAATCAAGGTACAAGATATTAACCCTAAACAAACTCTACAAAATTAAGGTAAGATACAACTTGAGAAGATATAAAACGTATAAAGTGAGAACTTGTCTCATCATCACATGACTCTTGTATCACAGGCATAGAAGGTCAATAATATCACATATATATGGGATATTAATCCCTTACTTATTTTTCCATAGTGCTCTTAATCACCACCCTATATTATATAAGGTTCACCATAGCACTCTTATAGCTATGCTATTGATCACACCTTTAAGGTTAGGATCACATTTACAAGAGAGACAAAACTCTATCATAGAATAACAATCATCAAGTAGAGTGAGCACATACATCTCTTAATTGTAGGGAAACACTGTCTCACAGCCTTAAACAAAGACATCAACACTATCTCCTTTTAACACTGCCATATCCAGCTAACCATTATTATCACATTACTGGGGATAACAACTCATCATCACATTACTAGATACATACACTTTTCACTAGGCATCAAGCCTTCACTAAGTCATAAGACCTGTCACATCATTTTTTTTAATTCATTGTCATCTCATCATGCCTCATTACACATATAAACATCACATGTTTCATATCACTTGTACACCATAACATTCATTATATATGATAATTATCTCTCCTACAAGGTGAACATTATACAAATAAAGAGAGAAAACATCTCAACACATTAAATGCTTTAGGTAATGTAAGCAATGCATCAAATGATCCCTTAATTAGAGTTAGGGTTCTCACACTTAGTTGTTTAATATTTACATCATAATTATATAACAATCCCTAATTGAATTACTTCCCACACTCTTGGAACTGATCTAGGGTTGAAACATCATTACGTTATTAGCACTAACTACCACTTTCATATACATGTGTCTGTATACAATCTCTACATGTCATGCACGTATTACAACCTAGAAACATGGTGGGTGTCTCGACTTCCTTCGAATGTTACAACCCAAGGGTACCGTCCACCATCAACATGGTGTCTCAACTACAAAAACCCAAGGTCTTGACAACCAACCTTCATGATGTTTCGACCTAAAGTAACACAGTGTCACGATCCAATGCAACACAATGTTGCGACCCAAGAAAACATACTTCCGTGACCCAAGACAACACAACATCACGACCTGAAGTATCTTACCTTGGTCATGACCAAAACTAAAAGAAATATGTCATGATTGAAATTATACTACCATCACTGTAGTGTTTCATACTAGCATCACAACAAAGTGTTGAGACCACAATCCAAACATGTCTCAACTAAAACCAATTCAAAGGAATATTAACCAAAGTACAACACATGGTCACGACCCTAAACACCAAGAGGTACATATGTCTTGACCCAAATACTTAAAACTAGATGTCTCGACCACAACCCCAAGGATAATGTATGTATCGGCTAAAACCAAGGTTGATAGCAAGAATACCAAGTGTCACAAAGTTCAAAACTCATGGGTTAGTGCTCAACAAACTCAAGAATAATTACCATGAAGGCTAACAAGTCAAAACACTTAGAAGAGAAGAAGTTGAACTTAAACATATATGTGAAATCATTCATAATTCTATGAACAACATGATGACCACAACTAAGCACATGGTAATTAAACCAATGCTTATATTATGTATGAAGTCATCTTCTCTAGAAAACTTTAAGAATCGAACACATAGATTTAGGGTTTAGAAATAGAGAAACCTACATGAGAATGCTACAAAGTCATAACCTAAAATCATAAGGACCTTATTTACCATCTCAATCTTCATGACAATAAAAGCAAGTATTGTGATGGTTGTAGGATCATCACCACTCTCTTTAAGTAAACATGATCGTCGACCAGTAACCAAACATATAAGGTTAAAACATAATTGTAATGACCATCAAGGTCAAAGGACCATAAAATCATATAATCATCCTACATAAAAGGATGATCCATAACCTAATAGTAGGTTAAGACTAAAAAACTCAATAAAACTAAAGAGGACAACTTCATACAAAGATGATCACTAAAATCACTTAAACATGTATGTTAGAATCCCCATAAAATAACCTTATTAAGAGTGATGATTTCTCATATTTCACACATACAATCTACACCAAAACCCCTTTTCACACCAAAGTATCCGAATTTCCACTCATAAGGATCGAAATATTAAGTGAAAGCTAGGGAACTATCCATCTTATATTTATCTCAAAATTGGGTACAAGAGAAATTAGGGTTTTGGATTAAAAGCAATTTCATAGATCTATCATCACAGATCAAACCCTGATTCTTGATAACACCTTTATACATGTTAAGATCATACTTTATGGAGAAAAATAGTAACAAATAAGTTTGTGGTGATCCAAGCTCCAAGATTGAAAGATCTAAGAAGGAAGAAAAGATGCCCCAACTTTGACCATAAAAATCACATCAAAAAAATAGTAAAACCATGATTAAGAGATAGCTCAAGAAATAGGGTAGGGAACCCTTGTCCGAATGGAGGAACAAGAAAGAAAAGAGAAGAAAACATCGTTTCTCTAGTTACCACCATGGTAGAACCACAGTCTAAGGGCCTTTGTGAAGAAGAGTTTCTCTCAAGAAGACCATTAGGGTATATTTCTAGTTTATGACTATGGAAGAGGAAGAAGAAGGTGAGGTTTAATGGGGGGAAATGTGATCAGGAAGGTAGAACCATTTACCAAGAAAAGAATCATCAAAAATCACAATCATAGATTTGATCTAGCACAAATCCTTCCTTGAGCAAGGTTGATTGGCCACTATGGCTTCAAGATCTGTCCTCCCTTGGTAACAAAGCTCCAAGGTCAGTTGCAATGGAGAGGGAAGAGGATAGGGAACAAAAGAGCACTTTCTAATGAAGGAAAGGGGTCATATACCCAAAGGAGGAGGGAAGTAGGGTATATATGAGGTCTCAACATAATAGAACACCCAAGAGATACTTGTCCACTAAAGAGACCAACATGCAACTACTATATGCATGAATGCAACCTTTGGTGATATAAACAATGTTATGTCCCAACCTCCTTATGTCCCAAAACATTTGGTTTCATTCGAGACACTTCAAGGGGTCAAAACCACATCAAGGTACTTATCTCGGTCAAGACAAAAGGATCATCAATATGCTAGGTCGATACATATCACAAAATACAACTTGCCTCGACCCAAAACACACCCAAGATCATCTAGGTAGAGACAACACCAAGGGAGGGTGTCTCTATCGAGACACACCATTAGGTCAATACATATGGTTGCTACACTTAGGCAAGCTCAACAATGTCAATAATCAATAAAACCCTAAAAACCCTAACATCACCACATGATGCTACCTCATCAACCAAGGTTTAACAAGACACCCCATATCATCATTCTGTCTCTTATGATGCTAAAGTACTAAGGGCACATTCAATATGTGACAAATTGCAAAATAACACCTTAACTTGGGTTAATTGCTTTTTGTTCCAAAACAAGTAAACATAGCTTAAACAACATTCAAACATGACCAAACTTGAAACATAAGCTTATCACATGATAACAAAACATACCATAGGATTAGAGAAAAGTTATAAGCATCTTATTATATAAATTAATCACAATTAAGTATTAATTTAGGCCAGGGGCCTTACAACCATAAACCCCTAACATGGATTTTGTCCCAAAAATCTCACACGAAAAGAAACATATACTTCCCAACTATCACTTTCTCAAACTCCCACGTCTTTTCTGTGACACAATGATGTCATGAAGCCTTAACCAACACAACATCCTTTTGTCCAAGATCAACACAAGATCTTCCACACCAGACACCTACTCAACTATCTCTACCACTACTGGTTACAGAGTCAACTCTTATGTCAAGTGACTCTTCCTTAGCATAGAAACAATATATGCATTTAATACAACTCTGGTGACAACTCTAACTTTTAAGACATCTTCTCAACTTGCATCATTACAAGATAAGATCCACAAACTCAGGAGTTCAACAATTCTTCTCAAAATTTAATATCTCTCTTCCCAAGAGAGACCTTGATATACGTTGTGTCTCCCACATGGAACTACAAGGCCTACCATGCTTCCGCTGTTCTACTTTGATCTACTGGCTCAAAACTAGTTTCTCTTATAACTTCTACTAATGAGCATACTAACATGTATGCCTCCACTTATACATTCAACTATCATCAGAAAACTACATGTTTCTCCTATGGACCACTAAAGAGTACAGTTGTGCCTACTTAGTACTTGATAAAAAAATAAGGCTTCCTACGCAAGGTATCATTGCTTGATGTTTCATACAATATTATATAACTCTTTCCCAAGTAGATCTCAAAACTGTCTCTTCATCTCTTGCATTCTTACCGATGTCACTCTATATAGTTCATAAGCCCCTAACATATGATATCCATCCTATAGATTGGATACATGTAACCAGATTGATCTCAAAGTCAATCTTTCTAGGAGGTAAAATACTTAATGTCTTACTAGGAAACATATCCTCAAACTTACATACAACTAGCACCTTTTGGATACTAGGATTCCTCACCTTGGTATCCATCACATGTGCCAAGAACACACCACATCCCTATCCCATCATCTTTTCTGTTGTCGCTATCAATATCAAACATATAGAAAGAATTTTTCTATCACCTTGGAAGATCCACAAAACACTATCATTCACAGATGTCACCATCTTGGAATTAAAGTACAAGACCAGCTGATACTCTTTAAAGTATCTATCTCAAGGTCACATCAAAACCATGCACATCAAGTGACATAAGACTCACTTGAATGTCACATCCCTAGTAAGAAAGAACACAAACGGAACACACTCCCCTAAGTTCCACAACACTACCTAGGTATTGCTTAATAAGGGGAAGGAGTTACCCAACTCTCTTTTATTATACATAGGTCTTTGACTGCCCATGTGTCATTTTAACCTATTTCATCTTGGTTTCCTTGCCATTAGCACAGAAATTATAAAGATGAGAACATATGATTATACTTTCTTTATTAATTATTCATCATTTTCATGTATATCCCCTTAGGTTACCATGTTTTATAAATTCACATCAGGAGATAGACCATTATTTCTCACATGTACTTTGTTGAAAAGGGATTATCTCCCATATTTTGTTTCACATATCATGAGGATTACACTTTACACATTCTTATACTCATAGGTTGGCCTGAGATTAACTCAGGTTCCACTTTATTCATGCATCATCTATTCTTATTGTCCTCTTACTTCATAATTGTCTCAGGAATTCTCTTCATCATACATGGATTTTACACCTTAAATTACTTCATTAACACAAAATCATCTATCTATTTCTTTATAAACTTCTTGATATTACATTTTCAAGAACCTCTCATAGCTTGCGGGTGCTTAGGTTCAGGTTTCATTGTGTCATATCTTTCTCTTTTAATCACCCAACATTTAATGATTATGTATATTATGATATATTTCTCATCTTCTTTAGGGTAAGATAGAGGTATTAGCACCATGATCCCTGATCTATTATGCTCTTTAGATTGTTTCAAATTATTACTTGATCAAAGTAATCATGAAGACAACAACCTAAGAGTTCCATACTCCCTTTCCTTCAACATTTGAATACCTAGCCAGTGCACTCAAGTACTGAGGTTAGGCAGTATGCACCATATTTTATATCAAGTTTTCAATTTAGACTTCATCCTAATCCTAATCCTAGTGTCCCTGTAGACTTAGAAAACCTATAGTTATGATACCACAAAGTGTGACACCCTTTTCCACACAAAGCGAGATTACTCAAAATAAAATGCATAATTATCACTAATAACAATATTACCACAAAATAGGGTAAATTAACATTGATCTTGTAATAGAATCTCATGCTGAACAAATATCAAATGAAGACATAAACTATTTCCACTTGTATTTGACTCATATCAAAAGTATTACACATCATTGTTCATTGGCTAATTAGCCACAACGTGTTACATATGATCAATTTCTCACGCATACAACCCATATTTGTACCTTTATGACATAAAGCCAAAATCTCAAAAATGATATACAATATTAACAAAACACCCCAAGGACCCAAGTGTGCAAGGACGACACATAGGACTTTATTACTAGACATTAACAACATATCACTGATCCAACAGTTACAACTCCTTTTATTTCTAGGCTCAACCACACGATCTCTATCTCACTCTGGCCGTCCACCTAAAAAGTTACAAAAACCCACGGGGTGAGACCAAACATCCCAGCAAGAGATATAACTCTCCGCCACAATCTATTATAAATGTAGATAAGCTATACAGTAGATTACACTTTTAACAAATGAGAAAATTCAGCTAAATGATATAAGCAAAGAAGTTATCATTGTTTAAGAAATTCAAGTATCTACAACTAAATAGTAGATCGTCTTATACTTTAAGAAGGAATATGAAGAACATGTATAACTGTTATAAAACAAGCATTATAAGGAATATAACAAGGGGGTCATCTAATATTGTTCGTATATGACCCTAAGCAATAACACTACATGGTTGTATTACATCTTTAATTATTATGCCATGAAGATTTGAGGCATACCACTCAAATCCAATTGACCACTACAAAGTTGAAATCCATATCATACAAGATCAATGGAAGATATGAACTCCATGATCATCACCAACACTACTCGGTCAGCTCGAGTTTGCAACACAGTGACATATAGTCATAGTATAAAGACAACCACTTATAGTCAAAGCTATAGTCCTATAAAGATAGCAACTCATAGTCAAGCTATGGTCCTATAAAGCAACTAGCCTACCTTGGTATATCACACAGTGCCAGAGAATAGGATCACGCATGGCTATTCTATAATAAACATTTTTTTTTGGTGAACGTAGGGTGTTACCTTTACTATTGCATCAAAACTGTAATTACAGGGGCATAACTACAAGAAAGGAAAATAGAGTTGTACAGAAATGGAAACTAACTATAGTAGTTATCTATATCCTTCTTCTGAAGAACCCAAATCTTCTTACTGTCAGTATGGACCCCTCTAAAGATCCTCGCATTCCTCTCTTTCCATAACAGATAAATCACACAGCAGGCCGTGAATTTGTCCTTTCCCTTCAACTTCAATAGATCTTCAAAGGAACTGAACACAAGTAGATTACTTCTATCAATCCTCCAAAGGTTCCAGAGCTGAACAGCATACTGACAATTGAAGAAAATATGCCCCGCATTTTCCACATTATCCATGCATAACGAGCACCTTGAGGCCATCTGAAAACCCCTTCTCTGAAGATAATCGATAGTAGGGATTTTCCCTAGGAAGCATGTCCACAGGAACATAGAAATTCTTCTAGGCACGCCCTTCCAAATCCATTTGCCCCAGTTCACATTAACATGTTTCTTTCTAACAATATCCCAGAAGTCTTTCAGCTTACATATCTGTTTATTATTGAAGGAAACACAATCATCACTCAGAAACTTGAGATTCGTACCCTTCAAGATATCTTCCACAACATAGGACCCTCTAAAATTAGGAACTCTCCACTGTCCATCTTTAATGCAGACTTCAGCTCTGCAATTTATCCCTTTCCCCAATCTAAACACAAGATCGGAATTTACCAAATTTATTAATTTTTGCTTTCCTTCCAGCCAGGGATCCCTCCAAAATAGAAACTTCTTACCATTACCCAAACACAGATTCGTTTCATTAAGAAATACATCTCTTTGTTTGAGCATTTTCCTCCAGAGCCAAGATGAATTAACTCTGGGCACCACCGACCAAATCGATTCATTCTTGATGTACCTCCCATTGATCCATTTCACCCATAAACTCTCCTTTTCAGTAGCAATATCCCACATGTTTCTAATCAAACCTGCTTTGGCCCAATCATCAATCAATCTGATACCTAGGCCACCTTCAGTCTTTGGACGACAAATGGTGTCCCAGGCCACCGTATGCATGTGCTTTTTCTCTTTAGAATCATTCCACAAAAAATCCCTCATCATCTTTTCAAGCTCCTTAATCACTGATTTAGGTAAAGGAAAGGCTGAAGACTAGAAAATACTATAAGCTGACAAAGTAGAAATAATTAACTCAACCCTTCCCGCCTGAGACAGCAAATTTCCCTTCCAAGCTTCAATCTTCATCTTAACCCTGTCAATGATGGGATGACACATGCCTTTCATCAACCTACCCGAAAAAAGAGGCACCCCCAAATATCGAACAAGAAAATCACTGACTGGGATATCCAGGATATTACCCAGGCTCTCCTTGTCAACTTTCTTACTTAAGAACAACTGACTTTTGCTACTGTTGAGTTTGAGACCAGAGACCTTAGTAAAAGTGTCCATGATTCGTTTAAAGCACACAACATTACTCTCATTTGATTCTAAGAACAGAAGTAAATCATAAGAAAAGATGATATGAGAGATGTTCACATCACCTATCCTAATGGGCTTCAAGTGACCAGCATGAACATCAGCATTAATGATAGCCGAAAACCCCTGCATAGTGATGACAAACAACAAAGGGGAAAGAGGATCCCCCTGTCTAAATCCATTAGTAGCCTCAAAGCTATCAGTAGAACAACCATTAACCGTCACCTTATAGGTAGCAGTGTCGAAAATTTCTTGAACCCATCTTAACCAGCAATCAGGGAATCCCATCTTTATCAAAAGAAAGATTATATAGTCTCTTCTCACCGAATCATATGCCTTGGCCAAATTAGCCTTAATGCACATACTGTTCGACACACCAAACGAACTAAGTATCTCATTCGCCAGAAGAATAGCATCCCCAATCTTTCTACCTTTAACAAAAGCAACTTGATTTTAATCAATAATCGAGGGCAACACCACAGCCAAACAATTAGCAAGGATCTTCGTAATAACCTTGTAGATAACGTTGCATACAGAAATCGGCCTAAAGTTCTTCAAACTAACAACCCCAGGAATTTTAGGAATAAGAGTAATAGACGTGTTGTTACATTCCTTAAGAAGCCTCCCTGATTTAAAGAAATATAGAATAGCCGAGGACACCTCATCACCAATAGTGTCCCACATCACTTTAAAGAACACCACATTATATCCATCAGGGCCAGGGGCCTTGTCTTCGTTAAGACTCAGAAATACCTCTTCCACTTCCTTCTTAGTAACAATAGCTCTAAGATGATCAAACTGTGCATCACTAATCTTAGGTAAAGCCCAAAGCTCACTCCAAACAACTTCATCCCTCCGAGTATTATTGAAAAGGCTGCAGTAGAAGTTTTTAATATTATCCTGAATAATTTCACCATCATAAACCCTATTCCCCTGATCATCTTCCAAGACATTGATATTATTATACACTCTCCTTGTTTTCAAAGAAGCATAGAAGAATGCACTATTCCTATCTCCAAGCTTAAGCCATTTGATTCTGCTTTTCTGCCGAAGGAGATCTTCTTCATTATTCAGAGCTTTGATAATGTTATCTCTAAGAACAACCATCCTTCTCTGCTTATCTTCATCAGTCGGATCATCATCAACCTCCCTCTGAAGCAAGAACAACTCATTTTCAAGTTCCCTAGCTTTAGAAAGCAAGTTACCAACTATATCTCTGTTCCATTTCCTCAACGCACAAGTAACAGCATACAAACGTCTGTAGATACAGTACATAGGTGTCCCATTCACCTATGTATCACGCCAAGCTTCAGCAACCACCTGTTTAAACGAATCATGCTTCACCCATGCATTAATAAATCTAAAGGGCAATCCACCTTTCTTCTTCAGCCCAAGGCGCAGCATAAGGATCTTATGATCACTGACAACAGCGGGCAAAACCTCACCCCAACAACAAGGGAAAGCAGAGAGAAAGTTCACATCAGTGAAGATACGATTAATTTTCAAAAACGTACTAACACCATGCCTGCTATGACTATCCCAAGTGAAAAAGAAACCTTTGGTATGAAGTTCAATCAGATTAGAATCTGCAATGGCCTTATTAAACTCCTCCATGCTCCTATTAGAAAGTGGTTGCTTCCCCATCTTCTCCTTCATTAACCGAACAACATTGAAGTCGCCTAAAACACACCAATTTCTAGGAGTCAACCTTCTGATATGAAGAAGAGAATTCCACAAAAGAACACGATCCTCATCCGGATTAGCACCATAAACAGCGGTTAGATGAAAATTAATCAGGTCACTTCCCACAACACAGTGAATGCATTGTTCATTCTTAAACATCACATTGACTTCAATCTCTTTGCTGACCCAAACAACAGAATACAGGTATATGAATAGTATTCCCCATTATCCAAAAACTTGCCATTAGGCCAGATTCTTCCCACAAAATTAGAAAGATCATTCTTCTGTAACCTAGATTCCAAAATCACATACATATCTGTCTTGTTCCGCCTAACCTCATCCTGAATGTGAGGTATTTTATTACCCCCACCTCTCACATTCTAGGAAAATACACAAAAGGAATCAGTCATTGGGAGGAAGAGGAGGAGGTTCCCTACCCATCGCAGCCGCAGCCACTGATGTATCCATCTTCTCATTCATGATTTTACCATCATCAAAATTGGACAAAGGGGAATACTTGTTCAATGACTCAGGAATAGCTCTGATAGCACTCTTAGCATTCCCTCTTGGAACAGATTTACTCTTCTTCTTAATCGCCTCCCACCCAGCTTCCGGAGTGACAACAGGAGTAGCCCCCTCCGAGCCGGTCATCCTCTGCAGAGGCATCACCGATACTTCATCTGCCAACCTCTGCAAAGGCATCATCGATGCATCATCTGCAATCAAAACGGCCCTCATGTCTTCCTCAGTTATCTTATCAACAGCGTCAATGAACACATCAACTTCCTCCTCAGCAATTGCCTTCTTTGGAATCCATTCTTTGTGCACTTTCTTCTTCGGGCCTCTACCCTCCTGAACCTTCCGATCTTCACACAGCGATGATTCATGCCCATATAAGCCATAGTTCGAACACTTGCTAGGCTCCCATTCGTACTCAAACTAAATGGCATCAATAAGACCATCATCACTAGCTATCTGCATTTCCTTAGGATAAGAGAAATCCGACGAGATAACAACCTGAATCCTCACGTACTCCAGCCGTCTGAATTCAGAAGTCAGTTTGTCAGGTCGCAGAGGCCGTCCAAGAACTGAGCCAATGTTGCTGAACATCTCTTCATCCCACAGTTCAAGCGGGAGGTTATAGATCTTCAACCATATGGGAATGTCCGTCAGCTTCATCTTTTCAAGCAGCTCCCCTCTTTCCCATTTCTTTATGATCAGAGGTTTCCCGGGAACGAACCATGCCCCCCATCCACCATCGTGAAGAGGTCATCGTCATTCTCAAACATAACAATGAAAAATCCTCTGCCTCTCGATCTGACTTCAATGGACCCTTTAGCCTTCCAAATCATCGATAGCTGCTTTGCCAACGTCGGCCAATGTGGCTTCAATCCGATAACATAACCTACAGCTGTTCTACTCCACCTTGCAAGATTTCGTTCCGCTATAGCTTTAGGGTAGACCAATTTTCCATCTGTTATCTTCACTTCCTTCTTGCTTAAGAGGACCGGACCTGCAACTCTCTTCTCCTTAAAAAGATCAGACTAGTCCAGAGGCTCCTTCGACACCGCAACCCGCATCGTGACTATATTCCCTTTCCGCTGTCTTTGCTCCGGATCGGATCTCCCTGGATCTGGAGGGTAAGACACCGCCGTCGCCTTGGCTGTCGCCCCCTCACTCGCTCCTTCAGAAATCGCCGTCAACTTACAGATCCAGTCCTCTTAAAAGAAGCATGTTAATGTATTCTATAATAACATTATATCACTATTTCAACAATTTTAAGGATATAAGGAGTTACCTCCACTGGTACCTCACATATTCAACAACATGTGCTCTGAGTATCCTGTAGGAATTACTCATTTCACCATCCAACTAGATACTGACATTAAAATGGATTTATGGTACATGGCAACTACATGATTAGGGTTTCACTTGATTAGATATTGCCGTCTCTTCATCACATGACTCTTGTATCACAACCATACAAGGTCATCAATAATATCACATCTCTGTGGGATATTAATCCCTTAATTATTTCTCCACAATGCTCATAATCACCACCACATATTATATAAGGTTCACCATAGCACTCTCATGGCTATGCTATTCATCTCACCTGAAAGGTTAGGATCACATATACATGAGAGAGAAAACTTTATCATAGAATAACAATCGTCAAGTAGAGTGAAAACATACATCTCCTCATTGTAGGGAAACACTGTCGCACTACCTTAAACAAGACCATCGACATTATCACTTGTTAACACTACCATATCAAGCTAACCATTATTATCACACTAATGGGGATAATAACCCTTCATTACATTATTGGAGAATACACTTTTCACAAGGCATCAAGCCTTCACTAGGTCATAAGACCCATCATATAATCTTTGTAATTCATTGTTATCTCATCATGCCTCATTAGGCATATAAACATCACCTATGTCACATCACATGTACATGATAACATTCATTATCTATGATAATTATCTCTCTTGCAAGGTCAACCTTATACAAATAAAAAGAGAAAACATCTCAACACATTAAATGCTTTAGGCAATGTAAGCAATGAATAAATGATCCCTCAATTAGGGCTAGGGTTCTCACACTTAGCCATTTAAGATTTACATAATGATTATAGAACTATCCCTAATTGAGTTACTTCCCACACTCTTGGAACTAATCTAGGGTTGAAACATCATTATGTTATTAGAACTATGTACCACATTCATATACATATATTTATATACCATCTCATCTTGTCATGCATGTGTTACAACCAAGAAACATGGTGGGTGTCTCGACTTCCTTCATCATGATGTCTCGATCGTGACAACCCAAGGGTCTCATCCACCATCAACATGGTGTCTCAACCACGACCACCCATGGTCTTGACAACCATCCCTCATGATGTCTCCACCTGAAGTAACATAACATCGCGACCCAATGCAACACAATGTCGTGACCTAAGAAAACACAACATTTGTGACCCGGGGCAACACAATGTTGTGACTCGAAGCATCACACCATGGTTGCGACTGAAACTAAGATCAATATGTCACAGCCTAAATTCTACCACCATCACTGCAACGTTGCATACCAGCATCATAGAAAAGTGTTGTAACCATCATCTAAACATGTCTCAACCAAAACCAATTCAAAGGAATCTCAACCAAAGTACAAAACATGGTCACGACACTAAACACCAAGTGGTACATATGTCTTGACCCAAAGACTTAAAACTATATGCCTCAACCTCAACCCCAAAAGTGATATATGTATCGGCCAAAACCAAGGTTGATAGCAAGAATAACAAGTATCACAACGTTCAAAACTCATGGGTTCATGCTCAACAAACCCTAGAATAATTACCATGAAGGCTATCAATCCAAACCACTTAGGAGAGAGTAAGTTGAACTTCAACTTATATGAGAAATCATTCATTATTCTATGAACAACATGATGACCGCAACTAAGCACATGATAATTAAACCAAAGCTTATATTGTATATAAGGTCATCTTATCTAGAACACTTTAGGAATCAAACACATAGATTTAGGGTTTAGAAAGAGAGAAACCTACATGAGAATGCTACAAAGTCATAACCTAAAATCATAATGACCTTATTTACCATCTCAATTTCATGAAAATAAAATCAAGTATTGTAATGCTTGTAGGATCATCATCTCCACTCTCTCTACATAAACATGATTGTTGACCACCAACCAAACATATAAGGTTAAAACATAATTGTAATGACCACCAAGGTCAAATGACCATAAGAACATAAAATCATCCTCCAAATAGGGACGATCCATAGCCTAAAAATCGGTTATGACCAAGAAACTCATCAAAACTAAAGAGGAAAACTTCATACAAAGATGATCACTGAAATCTCTTAAACATGTATGCTAGAATCCCCATAAAAGAACCTTATTAAGAGTGATGATTTCTCATGTTTAACATGTGCAAATCAACAACAAAACCCATTGTTACACCAAAGTATCTGAATTTCCACTCATAAGGATAGAAATCTTAAGTCAAAGATAGGGAACTATCCATCTTATATTTATCTCAAAATTAGGTACAAGAGAAATTAGGGTTTTGAATTAAAAGCAATTTCATAGATCTATCATCATAGACCAAACCCTAATTCTTGATAACAACTTTTTACATGTTAAAATCATACTTTAGGGATAAAAAAGAGTAAAACACGAGCAAGGTTACGGTTCTAAATTAGAAAAGGTAAAGCTATATAACCTTCCTTTTGTGGTGATCCAAGCTCCAAGATTGAAAGCTCCAAGAGGGAAGAAAAGAAGCCCCAACATGATTAGCACTTTAACCATAAAAATCACTGTAGAAAAATAGGTAAACCATGATTAAGAGATAGCTCAAGAAATAGGGATTGGAACCCTAGGCTGAACCAAAGTAAAAAGAAAGAAAAGAGAAGAAAACATCCTTTCACTAGTTACCATCTTGGTAGAACCATAGTCTAAGAGCCTTTATGAAGAAAAGTTTCTCTCAAGAAAACCACCATGTTAGATCCCTAGTATACATCCATGGAAGAGGAAGAAGATGGTGGGGTTTCATGGGGAAAATGTGATCAAGAATGTCCAACCACTTACAAATAGAACAATCACCAAAAATCACCATCAAAGATTTGATCTAGCACAAATCCTTCCTTGAGAAAGGTTGATCGGCCACCGTGGTTTCAAGATCTATCCTCCTTTGCTCTCTAAGCTTCAAGGTCATTTGCAATGGAGATGGAAGACGATTGGGATGAATAGAGTCTTTTCTAATGAAGAAAGAGGTTATATACCCAAAAGAGTAGGGGAGTAGGGCATATATGAGGTGTCAACATAATAGAACATCCAAGAGACACTTGTCCACTAAAGAGACCAACATTCAATCACTATATGCATGCATGCAACCTTTGGTGATATAAGCAATGTTAGGAGTATACCTCCTTAGGTCCCAAACCCTTTATTTTCAGTCGAGACACCTCAAGGGGTTGAAACCACATCAAGGTACTTGTCTCGATCGAGACAAAAGGATCATCAACATGCTAGGTCGAGACATATCACAAAAGACAACTTGTCTCGACCCCAAACACACCCAATACCATCTAGGTCGAGACAACAACACTAAGGGAGTGTGTCTTGGTTGAGACACACCACAAGGTCGAGACATATGGTATCTACACTTAGGAAAGCTCAACAAGGTCAATCACCAACAAAACCCTAGCATCACCACATGATACCACCTCGTCAACTAAAGTCTAACAATGCTCCCATAGCATTGTTATCTCTCTTATGATGTTAAAGTACTAAGGGAACAATCAACATGTGAAAAATTGTAAAATAACCCCTTAATGTGGGTAAATTGTATTTTGGTCCAAAATGGGCAAAGATAACTTAAACAACATTCAAATAGGATCAAACTTGAAGCATAAGCTTGTCACATCATAACAAAAAATACCAAAGGATTAGAGCAAGGTTCTAAGCATCTCACTATATAAAGTAAGCAAAATTACACATTAAGCTAGGTTAGGGGCCTTAAACCTCTCCACCGACAGGAGCTCACAGTGTGGCGTTAGTATCAATAATGACACCGTTTAAGTCGTAGTATGAGACCAGGACTTGCCAAAAGTGTGGGCAAGTAGGACATATGAGGTGGGCTTGTTTGGTGAAGGATGAAGAGGTGAAGAAATAGCCGAGACAAAGTCATCAAGGGTTGCAACAATGATAAATACTTAGTGGTGGAGGCCGAGGACGTGTTCAGGCATCACATGTTGGTTCATTTGGGCAAGCCAACAGAGGATAGGGGACAACAACTAGTAAAGACTTGATTTTATTCTATGAGTCATCCAAAAGGAGTAGTCAACCCAAGGGTCATGATAGGTCAGATGGAGCTATTTCATTCAATTTGTCTTCTTCCTATTTTATATTTTTTTGGTTGACTCGGGTATAGCACACTCTTTTATTACTAGGGAAGTGATTGGTTGATGTTCTTTGCATGTTAGTTGTAGTCGTGATAGTCTTACTTTAAAACCCCTTTGGTTGGTTTTTCCGAGTTGTGGGATGTGTCTCCATCCTACGTTATTTCTTTCTCAGGATGTAACATTCATGTGGATCTTTTACCACTCAACATGCATGTATTTGATGTGGTCCTTCAAATGGATACCTAGGAGAAGTATCAGGTGGTCTTGGACTGTACTGCAAAGGTGGTGACATTTTGTGACGGTGATGTTTTGGGGATCTTCCAAGGAGATAGAAAGATTCTCCCAACGTGTCTGGTGTCATCTATGATAGCGGAGAGGTTGATGAGGCAAGGCTATAAAGCATTTTTAGCACATGTGGTGGATACTAAGGTGAGGAGTCCTAGTATCCGGGAAGTGCCAATTGTTTGTTAGTTTGAGGATGTGTTTCCAGATGAGTTTATTGGTGTTCCCCCACCTTAAGAGATTGATTTAGATATCAATCTGGTACCTAACATGCAACTGATAGCACACACACCGTATAGGATGACACCAGTTGAGATACAAGAGATTAAGAAGAAGTTGTAGGAGTTTCTTCAGAAAGGCTTCATCAGATGGAGTACGTCCCCTTGGAATGCTCCAATGATGTTTGTGAAGAAAATGACAGATCCATGAGGTTGTACATTGATTACTGACAGTTGAACAAGGTGACAATAAAGAACACATATCCTTTACCGTATATAGATGATTTTTTTTATCAGTTGTGAGGTGTTATAGTGTTCTCAAAGATAGATCTGAGGTCAACATATCATCAGTTACGGATCAAGGTGGATGACATACCCAAGTCAGCTTTTAGGACTTGGTATGGTCACTATGAGTTTGTGGTTATGCCATTTGGGATAACTAATGCACCAACAACATTCATGGACTTGATGAATAGAGTGTTTAGGCCTTACCTTAATCATTACATGGTGGTGTTCATAGATATCATATTTCTATACTCCAGAGACAACCAACAACATGAGCAACATTTAAGGAAGGCATTGACCTTGTTGAGACAACACAAGCTATACGCTAAGTTCAACAAGTGTGAGTTTTGGCTAAAGGAGGTGCCTTTTCTGTGATACTTGATATCTATTGAAGGTGTACGTGTGGATCCCAAGAAGGTTCGGTTTGTGTTAGAGTGGGAGCAGCTGAAGACACCAACAAAGGTTTGCGGTTTCCTTGGTTTGGTAGGTTATTATAGGATATTCATCAAGAACTTCAGTGCAATAGTGTTACCCCTAATGAAGTTGACAAGGAAAGATGTGTCATTTGTATGGGATGACAAGTGTCAACGTTCTTTTCAAATTTTGAAGGAAAAGTTGACCAGTGCACTGTTGTTGGTTTTTCCAGAGCAAGGGAAAGGATAGTAGTCTTTTGTGATGTGTCAAAGAATGGTTTGGGGTGTGTGCTGATCTAAGATAAGAATGTGATTTCTTTTGCTTCGAGATAGCTTAAGAAACATGAGGAGAGTTACCTAACCCATGATCTGGATCTTTCAACGGTGGTCCATTCGTTCAAGATATGGAGGCACTATCGTTATGGTGAGAAGTGTCAAATCTTCACCGACCACATGAACCTTAAATACATATTTTTGCACAAGAGTTGAATATGCAGAAGAGATGTTGGATGGGTTTGATCAAATACTATGATTGCACCATAGACTACCATCCAAGGAAGGTGAATGTGGTGGAAGACTCTTTGTGCAGGAAGTCCTCTTCACCATCATATGTGGATAAGGCAAAATTATGCTCTTTGGTGTTCCATAAGAGAGACATGTAGGTCTCTTTGCGCCAAATGAATGTGAAGCTAGAAGTGTCTTTGTAGTAGGACTATTAGCACAAGTATAGGTGAATCCTATGTTTAGGCAGCATATCAGAGATGCATAATGCAATGATACTGTGATTTAGCATATCTGAGTAGAGTTTGGCAGCGACAAGTGTGATGGATTCCATGAGTCATAGGATGGGACAATATGTTACCAAGGTAGAGTAATGGTACCTGATGTGGATGATCTAAGGAAGTTGGTCTTGGAAGAGGCTCACTCTTCGATGTATGCTATGCATTCAGGTAGCACCAAAATGTACCAAAACTTGAAGGATATGTATTGGTGGTCTGGCTTGAAAGGTGATGTAATCGAGTTTGTGGCTAAGTACATAGTGTGTTAGGACGTTAAGGCTGAACATCAGAAGACTAGAGGAACATTACAACCCTTTCCTATACAATAGTGGAAATGGGATCATATCACGATGGACTTTATGGTTGGACTTACAAGGACAACCATGGGCCATGATTCCATATGGATAACCATTGATAGGTTGACCAAATCAGTGCATTTCCTTCCTATGAAGACCACACACGATGAAGAAGTTGGCACATATCTATGCTGATGAGATCATTTGTTTGCATGGTATCATAGCTACCATCATGTTTTTAGGGGTCCTTAGTTTACCTGTCGCTTTTGGGAGCATATGCATATAACCATGGGTACGTAGTTGAGGTTCTAGTATAACATTTCACCCAGAGACAGATGGACAGTCTAAGAGGACTATACATACCTTGGAGGATCTATTAAGAGCATGTGTGTTGTAGTTTTGCGTAGTTGGGACGTACATCTTAGTTTGATAGAGTTTTCTTACAATAACGATTATAAAAGGAGTATTGATATGTTACCATAAGAGGCTTTGTATAAGAGATATTTTAGATCTCTGTTGTGTTGGTATGAGACCAATGAATATCAGCTTATAGGTCCTGAGCTTGTACAACAAATGATAGAGTAGATTAAGATGTACTACAACAGTTGAAGGTAGCCCGTGATAGGCAGAAGTCTTATGCTGATAACGTTCATAGGCCTTTGGAGTTCCAAGTGGGTGACATGGTGTATCTCATGGTCTTTCCTTGGAAAGGCATGTTGAGGTTTGGAAAAAAGGGTAAGTTGAGTTCCAGGTATATGGGACCTTACCCTATGGTGGCACATGTTGGGAAGGTGGCTTGTTAGTTGGAGTTGCCACCTGAGTTGATTGCATCTAGTGTTCCATGTTTTGATTTTAGGGAAGTGTCACCCTGATACCGGGTTAGTTTTATAGCCCATAGAGGTTGAGCTGGATAAGAATGTATCATATGTGGTGGGTCCCGTGTTGATCCTAGATAGGAGGATCAAGAAGTTGAAGAAGAAGTATATCATCTTGGTTAAGGTTTTGTGGAATCACCATGGCGTGGGTGAATCTACATGGGAGATTGAGGAAGAGATGCATAAGAAGTACCCATCTCTTTTTGTGTAGGATTTTGGGGCAAAATCATTGTTAGGGTTTATGGTTGTAAGGCCCCTGACTTGCCTTAGTTATTGATTGTGCTTTCTTTTCTTAATGATATTCTTGAACCTTAATATAATCTCTTGAGATGCCCTAATAACATGTGAAAAGTTTATATTTTCATTTTAGTCTTGTTTAGTTAATGTTTGAGCTAGTTATGCTTGTTTTGGACCAAGTTTCAATCTACCCATGATGAGGGTCAATCTTGCAATTTGTCACATGTAGGTTGTGTTTCTTATGCCTTAGAATCATGAGAGAGAGTATGATGCTATGGGGTGCCTTGTTGGGCCATGGATGATGATGTGGCATCATGAGAGTTGATATAGGGTTTCCATGGTTTGCATGGTTATACTTGAAGTGTTGGTTTTGACCACATAGTGTTCTTTGAGTGTAATGACTGATGGGCATTGTGCCTTGGGTGTGATTTGACCGAAGCACCTTTTTTTGGATGGTTTGCTTCGATCTGGATACTTTTCCCTTGTCTTTGGTCACTAGGGTTGAGTTGTGTTTTAGAGTTTTGGCCATTTGGGTTAGGTGCACTATGTAGTAGTCGGTACAAAGTCCTCCCCTATGTTTCTTTTGACTGAAGGGGTGTAGTGGACCATAATGGTCGCTACACTTCCTTATTCTTATCACCATATGTTGCATGTATTGTGTGAGTTGTTGCATGTCCGATCCTTTATGGTTATACTTGAAGTGTTGGTTTCGACCACATAGTGTTCTTTGAGTGTAATGACTGATGGGCATTGTGCCTTGGGTGTGATTTGACCGAAGCACCTTTTTTTGGATGGTTTGCTTCGATCTGGATACTTTTCCCTTGTCTTTGGTCACTAGGGTTGAGTTGTGTTTTAGAGTTTCGGCCATTTGGGTTAGGTGCACTATGTAGTAGTCGGTACAATGTCCTCCCCTATGTTTCTTTTGACTGAAGGGGTGTAGTGGACCATAATGGTCGCTACACTTCCTTATTCTTATCACCATATGTTGCACATATTGTGTGAGTTGTTGCATGGCCGATCCTTTATGGGACAAGTTTCCTTGTGATGCTCTTATGTCTTGACACCTCATATCCTTACCTAACTCCTACCTCATGTGTATAAAAGCTCTCTCTTTAACATGAAAGCAATGATTTTAGCACTCTGTCCTTCCTCTTTCTTGCTTGAGCCGACCTTGGAGATTGGTAGAGCTATAGAGGGATGATCTTGGAGCTTTGGTGGCCGATTATCCGTGCATGTTTTGTTCTTGAGCTTGATCATCTTCTTTATGGTGATCCTTAGTGATTCTGTCCTTGGTAAGTGGATCTATCACCATGATCTCATTTCTTTTACACTGTAAAATCCTTATTCCTCTCTTATCCATGAGACTATGGCTCAACCATGGTGTCTATCTTGAAGATCTTCTCTTCACAAAGGTTGGAGACTATGGTTTAACCATGGTGGTAGCTATCTGAGAAGAAGCGCTCTTCTTTCTTCTCTTATTCAACATAGGGTTTGAGTCTCCTTAATTTTGAGATTCTCTTTGACCTTGGTGTGTCGTTCTCTTTTGAGGTAATCATGTGGCCGTGGAGTTGATCCATGTTTGAGTTATTTTTCTCTCTTGGAGTAAATGGATTTGGATCATGACCTTTTTCCTAAGGCGAGTTATATAACTTTCCCCTCTTCTATTATTGCACCATTAAATTACTTGCATGTTACTATTATGTATCTTTAATGTGATACAAAGATTTTAGATGATGTTTTCTTGATCTAGGGTTTATGACTTTGAATATTCTTATGTGGATTACTCTTTCACCTAAACCCTAATTTCATGCACCCGATTCTTAATTTATGGTGAGTTAATGTACCTTACATGCATATTAACTTTTGTCTTCTTCACTATGTTTGTGGTTCGTCCATCATGTGTTGGATGAGGTTTTGGAATTAGTTCTACATGCATTCAAGGTTTGGTTTTCATTCTCCTAGCATGGTGTTTTTGATGGTCTTTGTGATGAACATTTTTAGGGTTTGATACTGAACATTTTACCTTCTTGGTGCTATGCACCTATTTTGGTTGACATGCTTTCCTTGGTTACTTGGAGTTGCTTTGACCAAGTTGAAGGTCGCTACATGTCATAGTTTGTTTCCATCGAAATGGCTTCATTTTGGGTGAGGGTCACTACCCTTGGTTGATAGGTGTGTTGTGGTCACAACAACCCTAGCTCTAGAAAGGTTGGCCACTACACATGTTGACACATCTGCTTTGGTCGCTATACCTTGTTCCTTTATGGTTGCTTGTTTTGATTTAGTTGGTTTGGTCAATTCCCTAGTTGATATGTGGTTTGATCGTAAGATGAGTCTCTTACGGTTACAACGCATGCCTTGGTGGTTGGTCGATACATACACATACATGAGTGTATGGTCTCTACAGTATGTATCCTTTATTGGTCACTACATATATGTTAATCTATTGGGTCGATACACATTCATATGCAAGTCATGGCCAATACCTAGTGTTGTTTGGAGTGTTTGACTAATCATGCTAATAATGATGCTAAACCCTAATGTGATCCAAGAATGTAGGAGGTAATAAACTTAAGGTTTTATGATTGAATGAGGTTATGGAAACCTTAATCCACTATATAAGAAACCCTATCCCTAATTCTCAAGGGTATGATGTACTTGCTAATATTTCTTGAATTAATAGCATGTGATTATGGTTTAACTCTCCTACTTGTGTAATCCCAACCTCACAGGTGGAATGAGTATCATAGATAGTGATTGCTATGATATATTTGACATGAGAATGGGTAATTATTATGAGCCTTTAGGAGGCATGATGAAAGAGTGTTAATGTACAATAACTATGTGATGTGGGTCTTATGACCTGGCTGAGGCTTTAAGTCTAATGTGAGGTGATCACCTGAAGTGATTAGATGAGGCATTGTTATCGCCTAGTGATGTTATGATGTTGATGGCCTTATATGGTAGTAGTATTAAGTGATGATGTGAGAAGTTTATACTTCATGTGTTTTATGTCTTCTGGAGTTGTAACATACCCTAATCTTTGTAGAGTTTGCTTAGGGTTTGTACATTGTACTTGGATTGATGCTAAAAGACACTCAACTGGCTTAACTAATCAAGTGAAACCCTAATTATGTGGTTGTCATTTGCCATAGATCCATCTTCAATGGCAATACTTGCTGGATGGTGAAATGAGTTCTCCCGTAGTGGAAGTTTGGGGTTGTATACAGTTAAGTATATGCATTTCACAAGATTGGCTGTGGTCATACCCTGCCAAGAGAATGATCGAAGTCATATCTAAGGTGATGCGATTAAGTATATGTATATGATATATTTTGAGGATGGTTGTAGTCATATCTTAGTAGGAGTGTGGTTGCGGTCATAACTCAGTTTTCACTAGTGTTGTGCCTATATACCATGGCAGACTTGGCTATTTTGTACTTGGACTTTATATGTCATTACGACAGACTCAGACTGACCAAGGGTGTGGGAGATCATAAGACTCTAGATTCTCTTAGATCTTGTATGACACTGATTTCGACTTAGTAGTGGTCAGTTGGAGCATGAGTGGTATACCTCATCTACTCAGGGCATGCTAAAAGATGTAATACAACTATGTCGTATATTTTCTTTGGGTTAAACATGACTCACATTGGATGACCCTTGGCCTTATCTTTTGCATTGATTAGTTGATTTATAATGCATTAAGAGAAATCAACTATTATACATGTTCTTCATATTCCTTCTAAAAGTATAAGATGTTCTACTGCTCATTTGTAGTTGCCTCAAGTGCTTAAACAAAGTTAGTTGATTTATTCATATCATTTAGCTAAATATTTTCAACCTGATGTTAATGTTATGTACTTGTTCTAGCTTATCTTTGTTAATAATAGACGTTGGTGAAGAGTTATATCTCTCACTAGGATGTTGGTCTCACTCTATGGGTTTCTACATTTTTAGGTGGTAGTGCATGATGAGGTAGAGATCGTCCGGTTGAGGCAGAGTAGCAAGAGAAGCAGTAGTTGTTGAAGGTTGGATACACTACTAGTGTTTTGTAGTAGAGCCCTATGTGTCATCCTTGTACTCTCAGGTCCTTGGGAGTGTTTTGTAGATGTTGTATATCGATACGAGTTTTGGTGTAGGCCTTGGTTTTTACAGATGTGGCTTGAATATGTAACAATTTGTGCCATGATGGCCACTGAGTAGCGATATGTATCATTCTGTGACATGATATGTAGTGCAGGTGTCATAGTTTGTGGACTCAAATGTAAAATGTTTCTACTTTTGTGATTATGTGAAAATTAGTTTTTAATCACCCTATTTTCTAGTAATCCTAGATGTTTAGTATTCGTTCCATGCTTTGTTTTGAGTAATCTTGCTTTGTGTGGCAACGGGTGTCACAATAGTATTAATTCTTTGCAAGGGAAATTTCTTGATCTTGAGCTCTAATAGAATGGAGTTGAAGTAGAGAATGTTATCTACCTTAAGAACTTCAATTGTCTTAAGGAGGAAAACCAAACCCGCCTTGATGAGCTTGTCTTACTTAGAAATGAAAATGATGATATTAGACTTGTTTGTGATGCTATTAAAGATGAAAGTAGAATCTATCTTGATGAACTTATCATGCTTAGAGATGAAAATGCTAGATTGTGTGATGCCCCGATGCGCCACAAATAAGATTACTCAACACTAAACACGGAATGAAAACTAAACATGTGGATTACCAGAAAACACATGAAATTAAAACTAATTAAGTAAAAGCACCATAAGAGAAAACTTATCACATATAAGTCCACAAGCCTGCCACATGCATTCTATATCACATATATCATGGTGCTTACATCATTTTGCATCATCATTCCTACCATCCACCTGTTACATAACCATCTCTAAAATTGGGTACCTAACATTAGGGTTTCACATTCCAGGCAAACCATGCATGATAACTACCATCATTCAAGTTCTAGAGCATGGTATCATCTACTTGCATATTAGGGGTACTTTTTAGATAGAGAAACAACAACATGCATGCAAAGAAAGGTGCAATAATAGAGACGGAAGAGAGTTATATAGCCAATCTTAAGGAAGAGCTACTCCAAGGATCACAAGCTCCAAGCACACGATCACCAAGGGAGGATGAAGCTCCCTGAAAGGCTCCACTTTCAGCCAGAAGATCACCTCAAGAAGAATAAGATACCAAGGTCAATGTTTACTCAAGAAAAGAGGGAACGAAACCCTAGAACAAACCAAAATAAGGAAGGAGAAAGAGAGAAGAAATTTCCTCTCACTTAGGTACCACCTGGTCAAAACATGGCCTATGACCCATATGATGAGGTACTTATCTCCAAAATGACCACTATGAATGATCGATGATCTAGAGCCCAGAAAGGAAATAATATAAGGTAGAAGATCCAAGGAAAATGTCACAAACGAAAGGCATACACTTACCAAGGTTGAATATGAGCAAGAGTCACCACATGCAAGGGATCTTGACCACCAAGAGCTCCATGATCAAGTCTCCTTGTTCCACCAAGATCCAACGATAATAAAAAGAGAGAGAGGAAGAAGGAAGGCCAAAAGGTTTACTTGCATGGAGAGGATAGGGCTTATATACCAAAGGAGGAGGGAGGTAGGATGAGGGTGATGTATCAACATCTAAAGGCACCAAAGAAACACTTGTTTACAAAAGAAACTAACATGAAACCACTTAAACCTTGCATGCACGAGATTGTGATACAACCAATGTTGGGTCTCAACCAATTAGGTCTCCAACACATAGTTTCAGTCACAACACCTCAAGGAGGTCGAAATAAAGGCACCAAAGCACCACCTGGTCAAGACAAAAAGGATCACCAAGACACCGAGATCAAAACACAATATAAAGAGCAATTGTCTCAACCCAAACCACTCCAAGATAATCATGGTCAATGCAAAATATCCCAAGGGAGGCGTCTCGATCAAGACACACTCAAAACACACCACATGGTCGAAACACTCAAAACCCTAGAAACCCTAATCACCTCTAAGGGTGTCACCACTCATCCAAGGCTCAACCAATGCGCCCCAAAGAATCACATTCTCTCTCATGAAGCCAAGAAAGATAAGGTGCACACTAGGTGTGTCAAATAGCAAGATAACCTCTCTCAAATGGGTAAATTACAATTTGTCCAAAACAAGCACACAAGGCACAAACATCATCCAAACAAGCTCATACTGGAGACTTAAGCTTTCCACATGCTCTAAAATCATTTCAAAGGATTAGAAAAAGGTTCTAAGCACCTAATCATGCAAAATAAAATAGGGTTAGCCCAAAACAAAGGTTAGGGGCTTACAGATTGCTTGCTCAAGTAAATGATCTTTCTTCTAGACCTCTATTGCCTAGTAATGAAGTAGCTAGCATTACTCTTAAGAGAGATTCTTATCATAATAAAGAATCTAATTGGATGCCGACTTGCTTCATGGTCAAGCTTATTTAGCTAGTCTTTCTTCTACTGTCATTACTCTTAGTGATGATAATCACAACCTTATAGCTTCCTTGTAGAAATTCCTCAAAGGGGAAAAGTCACTCAATGAACTGCTAGATCACTCTCCCAAACATAGTGGTAAAAGTGGTTTGGAATATCAGGGAGCTAGAAAGAGCAAGAGAAAGGGTAAGGGTAAGAAAAAGAGAAAGGGACCTCCTATCTTCCATGTAGAGTCATCCGACTCTAAGAACCCTGTGGTTTGTGTACATTGCAAGAGTGTTGACTACTACTCTACTTATTGTCCTTATAGAAAAAGTTGGACCAAACCAAAGATGAAATGGGTCCCCAAGCTAACTCTATATCGCAAGGTTTGAGTTGTTCACTAATATCTTCCTTTCTTGTAGGTAAAAGGAAATTGGATTCTTGATAGTGGCTTCTTCAAGCATATGACCGGTGAGATAAGCCATTTCAACAACTTCACAAAGAAGAAAGGAGGATCAATGACTTTTGGTGATAACAACAAAGGTAAAGTGATAGACGAGGGTGATGTGGGAGATTCACTATGCATGAAGAGTGCTCTTCTTATGGATGGCCTACATATCAATTTAATTAGTGTTAGCCAATTATGTGCTAATGGTTATCTTGTTCTTTTTACCTCACTTGAATGTTTGCTTCTAGATTCCCTCTTCTACAATGTTATATATAAGGGAAATACAAATAGAAATCTTTATTTTATTGTTCTTGATTCTATTAAGCCTATTCTTGGTAGATGCTTTGTTGTTAATTCGAATGATATATCTTTTTGTGAAAACTTGGTCATGTAAATATGCATCAGTTGTAGAAGTTCATCAAAAAGGAATTGGTAAAGGGCCTTCCTAAATTGGACTTTGAGAAGGATTAGGAATTCCAACCTTGCACACAAGGAATTAAAACCAAATCCTCCTTTAAGTCTAAAGGAGTCCATAGTACCAAAAGTGCTCTTGAACTTCTTGATATTGATTTATTTGGACCTATGAGAACTCAATCACTTCGTATTAGCAAGTATTGCATTGTGATTATCGATGACTTTTCTCACTATACTTGGACCTTCTTTCTAGTTTCAAAAAATGATACTCTCAATGTTTTCTTGACTTTTTCCAAACATGTTGAAAATGGACCTTCCTGCTGGATCGTCTCTATCCACAACAACCAAGGGGGATAATTTGAAAATAACTTATTTGAACACTTTTATGAGGAATCCAATTACATTCACAACTTTTCTTTCCCTCATACACCTCAAAAAAATAGGGCTGTAGAGAGAAAGTATAGGTCACTACAGGAATTGTCTAGCACCAAGCTTTTGGGGCATGACACTCCAAGGACATTTAGGCCAAAGCTGTTAGCACCTAGTATTTTGTGCAAAACTAGGTTTTGTCTCACCCATCTTTAAAGAAACCCCCTATGAGTTATGGTGTTGTATAAATCCATCGATTGATTTCTTTTATGTTTTTAGTTTTTCTTGTTTTGTTTTGAATGCAACGGATTCTGTCAACAAGTTTGATGTGAAATTTTACAAGGACTTCCTTCTTGGATATAACACAAAAGGGTTATCGAATGTTTAACATTGATCTGTCTAAAGTAGAAGAATCTATCAATGTTAAATTTGTTGAAACTAACCCCTCTATTTCCAAGAATGTTGTAAATGATGATGTTGTAGATGAGGTGATTCCTGGCATAAAAGAATTCAAAATTGTTGACAAAAGAAAAGAGGAGATAGTTGATGAAGACAAGAAAGAAGAAGAAAAGAAGGATCCAACTCCCCACTTTGCAAAACTTCATTCTAATGGGTAGTTGATGAAGATAAGAAAGAAGAAGAAAACAAGGATCCAACTCCCCACTTTGCACAACTTCATCCTAAAGGGCTCATCATAGGTAATCATTTTAAAAGGGTGAAGACGCGGGTTGCATACAACAAAGAAAAGCTGACATTGCCTTCATCTCACAACATGAGCCAAAAAACATCAAAGAAGCTCTCAAGGATGATGAATGGATCCTAGCTATGCAAGAAGAGTTAGAGTAGTTCAACAAGAACAAAGTATGGATATTAGTGCCAAGACCAACTGATAGGAAGATCATTAGCACCTAGTTGGTCTATGACAACAATCTAGATAAAAGTGGAAAAGTGGTATGAAACAAAGCAAGGTTAGTTTCTCAATGGTACAATCAATATGAAGGTATCTATTTTGATGAAACTTATGCTCATGTTGCTAGACTTGAATCTATTAGAATGTTACATGTCTTTTCTAGCTATAAGAATTTCTTGTTGTACCAAATAGATGTTAAAAGTGTGTTTTTGAATGGTACAACAGAGGAGGAAGTCTATGTGGCTCAACCTCCTGACTTTGAACATGATAAGCTTCCTAACCATGTTTATTTGTTGCAAAAGACTCTCTATGGACTCAAACAAGCCCCTAGAGCTTCGTATGTGAAATTAAAGAACTTTTTGGTAGAGAATGGATATATCATGGGCAAAGTTGATTATACCCATTTTCTCAAAAACACTTCTAGAAATTTTTTTATTATTCGAATTTATCTTGATGATATCATTTTTGGAGGAGCGGATCTTGATCTTTCCAAGGAGTTTTGTTCTCTTATGCAGAGTGAGTTTGAGATGAGTATGATGGTGGGCTTATTTTCTTCCTCGTATTTCAAATCAAACAAACAAACAAATAAAGGAAAATTCAATAACCAAGGGAATTATACACGTCAACTCTTGAAGTGCTTTGGGATGGAGAACAACAAGCTAATGGACAACCCATGTCAAACACCATCAAACTTGATAGAGATAAGGAAGTTGAGAAAGTGGATGAGAATCTCTATAGAGGTATGATTGGTAGCTTACTTATTTAGCTTCCTCTGGACTTGACATAATTTTTAGTGTTGGCTTGTGTGACGATTTCAATCAAGCCCTCAGAAATCCCATCTCATAGCGGTTAAGAGGATTTTGAGGTGTCTAGCCAAAACTCAAAATTTTGGACTATGGTATCCCAAGTTAAGGAAATTTACTCTTCCCACCTATATTAATGTGGATTATGAAGAATGCTTAATTGATAGAAAGTGCACAAGTGCTACTTGCTTCTTCCTAGGACCATGCTTATGTTTTTGGTTCTCTAAGAAATAACGCACATTGTCTCTTTCAACTATTGAGGCTGAATACATTGTAGCTGGGAGTTATTGTACCCAAGTCCTATGGATGAAAAAAATGGTTGAAGACTTTAATGTTCATTTTGATGCTTCTCCTATGTACTGTGATAATACTAGTGCAATCAATCTCTCTTATAATCCTATACTGGATAGTAGATGCAAACATATATAGGTCCTCCACCACATCCTTTGTGACCACATTGCCAAAAAGGATATTTATATCACGCATGTCGACATAGAGAATCAACTTGCAGACATTTTCACAAAACCTCTAGCTAGAGAGAAATTTGCTTTTATTGGATCAAATTTTCTTATAACTTCTCTTGATAATGTTGATATGTCTTATACCTAGTTGTCTCTATACCTATATGTTCTTGCTCCTATATTTCTCATCTCATATTCGAAAGTGATATATGAGCCATGTTTTCATGCCTTGTTTTAAATTTTTTTGGCAAACTCCCAGAAAGCTTCACTCCGAAGTGAATAGAAGAGAATGCTAGAGATCCCTACTGCAATTGTTGGAGAAGGAAGATAAATAAGTTTCCCTCTAGAGAAAACAACTTTTCTCCCTTAGAAACACCTCCAAATCCTCATATCTCTCCCTTTCTTGAGTCCCACTCCAAATGTCTAAAATAGTCTATGGTTAATGTCCTAAGACAGATTGGGGTCATATGTATAAGAATGGGGCAATACATTTACAGTTGAGTGAAATGTGTAAGTGATATAGCATGTTGTTTGGCAAACACGACGTGTTGATGTAATTCTGGGAGTTTTGGGTTCAATTTCTACACTGTGACATGACGTGTCTGAAATTAGACATGATTTGTTACTGTAATTCAATGAGTTCTAGATCAAAGTTCTTGACTGGGACACATCATGTTGATTTCTGGGCATGACATATCCGAATCTGGACACGGTGTTTTGATTTCTGGGCATGACATATCCGAATCTGGACACGGTGTTTTGATTTCTGGGAACGGTGTGTCACTATCAGTTTTAACAATGTTGATTTTCTAAATGTCTAGATGATTGGGGAATGTGTTGATGGATGACATGATCATGTTTTCTCCCCAATTTAATGTGAAATGTTGTACTTACAATCCTAAACACAAATCAAGTAAAGATAACAATAAATTGGAAGGTGATATTGGGTGAAATTGATTTGTAAATGCAACCAAAAGTGGCCCAAAAGATGATATAAAATGCAAACATCAAATCCCCTAAGCTTAAACCATTGCTTGTCCTTCAGAAAAAATAAACATATATACATTGTTGAAGAAATAGCATACTACATACATCAATTCAATGAAATGAAGAATTCAATCATACCATTCCAATCTTTGTCAATATATTACAACTATGCATGAATTCATATTCAATCACTCACAATTTAAAATTTAGTTTAAAAAGGTGGTGAAAATTCTTTGGAAAAATAAACAAGACAGTAGTGAATAGATTTATGATGACAAAACCAAAAATGTGGTGAATATGTGATCAAACCCTTATGATTATAAGGATGACTAAAATTCAAATTCTAGCTTGACATCAACAACTCAATTACTCCTTCATAAGCATTAAGATTATGAGACTAAGAGCTTTTGGTAAAACACTTGACTATTGTGATTAAAGGTTTATTGACCCTCTTTCTGACATAATTTCCTTCCTTCATTGGGTTGAGAGATTACATGGGCGACTTAGACATCTGTGATAGAGTGGATTTTTCTTTCATTTTGAGGATGAAATTTCTTTTAAGGTGTGTAGGATGTGATAGAGTTCTCTTTTGAAACCTTTAATCTGTAATATAATATTGGAATTCATATGTTGAGTTATCTTGAGAGTTTCATGTATTTTGGTAAAGTTTGAGTGTTGATTTATGTTGATATCATGATTAAAATCCCTAAGTTCATGCCTTTTTGGAGTATTTAATTGGGATTCTTTCTGAGGTGAGGTTTCCATTTAGACGTCCCACATCAGATTAAGTTTTAGAAAATTAAGGGACGTCACACTTAGTATGCCCATGATGCATCCTAGTACTCATTATTCACTCATATGAATCCATGTATACTTCATTAGGATACTTAACTCTATATATCCTCAAAATAGTCAAAACACTAGTATTAATCATCTTCACGTACTGGCATCTGGTAGCTATTATTGAAATTCTAATGGTATTATAGTCATACTTGTGGGTCAACCAAATCTATTGTTGAATGAAAGACACCTATATTGAGATTAACAACCAAAAATAGGTGTGGGCTGCAAATATATTAATCAAGAAATTCATAAAAGTCGGGCCATCACATTCACCCCACCTTATTGGAATTTCTTCCTCAAAATTCAAGTAATACACAACTAGGGTGAAATCAAGGGATTTTTGCTATCTCTAAGTCACCATTTCCTTGTGTCAAGGTTATCTTAGTTATGGATGTACCCTAAGTTGTCACCTTAGGATTTAGAGCGTATAGGGTGTACCCACACCACCTTATGTAGATGGAAGTGTAATTTACATAGTTTGGTCATACCTTGACTTCCTAGTATTTTAGGATTTAGACCCCTCATTACCCTAAGAATTAGGGTTTGGTCATACATATGGGTTGAGAAGATATTATGCAAGGTTTAATCTTTCACCCTACTAACTTGTGCAAGGTGGTGGAAAGATTTCATGTCATTGTACAGTAGAGTTAACACACTAAACACCATTATTTCAATTTATGATCACATCATACTAGAATTTCATCATTAGAGAATGAGTTGATTTTTTTTGTATTTACCAATTAGGGTTTCACCCTATTATATGAGAGTTATCATTAAACTGGAATCTTATATTTAGAAGAATTGAGGTTATCCACTATATTTTGTAATCATTAAATCTATGATCCAAGGATGTATTTATCTCAAGATCATGATTTATAAACTTACATCTTTCACGAATGATATGAAAGGAAAGAGAAAATATTAAGCCAAGATTATCACGATTCAAACTTGGATATCACATGTATGATTTATGTTAGTGACTCCTCATATATTAATCATCCATATAGAATAAGTGAGGTTTCTAGCATCATATTTTAAGAAATAATAGTGAAAGGAACAACATGTTTGAGTACTTAATGCACAAGACATTTTACTCACAAAACTAGAATTACATATATCACCTCCCTTGCATATATGGATGAGTTTCACAAAAATAAGTCACTCAATCTTGTACTTAACTCAGTCAAAGGATTGACTTTCTCATTATGAGTCATCTACCCATCATTTTTGTTTATGCAAACCTCACATCTAGGATTTAGATCATATACATGAATCATGCATAATGACTCAACTCATCAACTAAAGAGTAATCTAGCTTAGGATGGATCATTTCACATTTATCTCATATTTCTTATATACTAGAGTTTAGGCCCTATGACCTTCTCCCTTTGGGTGTCACTCTCTCAGGAGTTCACCACTTATCTCGTCCTATCACTAGAGGTCCTCCTTGTAAAATAGCTTGAGGATCATGCATATTCAACCCTATCATAACTTAGCTTTTCTTAGGGGGAGAGCATGTACTTTCATCATCAAGACTTAGTTTAGATTCTCCAATATTAGATTCAGACCTCATATACAACTTAGATCTTTATAATAAACATTTACCATCAGATATCAAACTTAGAGAAGATTACACATGGTTATATTATCTATAAATCAATCTTCTACTCAAACTAACACATAGCTGATGTGGCTCTAGACATCTAATCTAGATCTACTCTCTCTCTTATAGACCGATGTCACTTCCTTTCACTTTGGTTGCATGAACACATTCTACTTTCCTATGTGAGGGACACATTTTTCATATATGCATATATATAATAAAATATTATATATATTTTTTTCTCTGGGAAAGAAGACATTAGAGAAAACTACTAAAGCTCGAGCCGATTAGAAAACAAAACCAAATCAGCAAAATCAAGTGTCCCACACACATGAGATACTCTAGTGCCATGACACTTAGTGAATTGGTGAGAACAAGGTGTAGACTAGTGTATCTACCCAATACATATGAGCACTATATGGAAAGGCTTTCAATCACTTGTCTAAACCTACTTCTCGAACATCTAGGTTCTAACGTAGAGGCTAAGTCAAACTTGATTCCTACAAACCAATTTACTAAGTTTCTAGGGTTTATAGAGAAAGGTGAAATTTATTTTTTATGTTTCATTGTGAGTAATTGTCCAGTATAGCTATTGTTCATGCTATGAAACCAACTGTAACGTCCCCAAATTTTGCCGCCTCAAGACTTAGAAGGCCCAAGAGGACAAATTTAGAAACATTAGCTAATTGTTTTAGAGAGCAATGTAGAAGCATTATACGCGTACATGAACATACAATCTTAACATACACCATAACATTTGCAACATAAACATGTACATTATTACAACATGGCTTATTACAAGTTTTATTTACAAGTTGAAAAGAGCTTTTTATACAAGTGTGAACATGTATGCTAAATCTGGATCCTAGATAATAGGTACAACATGTTCATCTTCTCACATCCTATGTTCTCTCCTATGCTATCTCTGAACCTAGAAAATATGTGAAACAACGAATCAACACAATACCTGGTTGAAATGAAATATATATTATGCTGGCATACTTGAAATAATTGAAGAAAGAATAAAAGAAAAAGGAAAACATTATTTAAGGCAGAGAATCAGGTAAACACAAGTTATTATCCATATTTCAATGAACATGCATTATTATGGTGGACTTAGCACAATCATCAAATATATTATTGGGCCCATTCCCCACGAACCTTGTACCATTAGGGATCTCCCCATGTACCATGTACCATTAGGGAGGTGCTACTCAACATTAATACTTTCCATCTCTAGTAGGGAGATCAATGAACACCATCAGTAATGACATTTCATTATCTTTCTTTAATGTTCTTAGTGTTCAAGGCGGAGGTGTATGATAATATACATACATCCAAGCAAGCTTATGCAAATAGTACAAGCAAGTATTCTTGTATCATCCAGCTAAACTAGTCATATAATTATATCCACATACCTGAGATTAGATATTTCTTAATGAATCCTTTATCATCTAGTAATTTGGTCACCACTTGATTAATACAATTAATCGTCATTAACGCAAGGTTCAATGCTATTATTGTTATTTAGGTCCAAAGTAGGGTTTTTCCAAACTTAGGATCAAATTAACATTACACATGCATCTATTATTTTTCTACTGATCAGGAGGTCATTATAGGGGTCTGGTCCAAGTTTCATATTTTTCTAATGATCGGTCTATATTCTATGATTAATACGGGGCTAGAAGCATCTAATTAGTCATTAATTGAAAAAGACCTATTATTTAGGTATATTACTTGGATTATAGTTCAAAGTTGGACTTAAATCATCTTTAGGGTTCTAGGAGAATTTTATGACAATTAATCTCAACTAGATATTATTTATTTCATTTAATGAAACATAAATAGGAAAATTTTACTCTAAACTAAATATCATCATTGAAAGTGGTTCAAGGGTCTGATCTAGTAGTCCAGTAATCTGAGTCTATGGGTATTTTTGGGGAAGAGCTATTTATTAGGCATTTTCTAAGGAAAATGTCATTTTTTGGGAATTAAAAGCATGTAACCTTGTTCTTCGGGTCCCATTGTCTGAGATGGCGGTCCTGGATTGGTCCACGTCCCATGCCATCAGGTCACACTCTAAGAAGATCTATAGCCAAGTAGGTCAGTTGAGATGTGATAAGCTAAACCATTTCATGAGGTGGGTTGACATTATGGTTCTTGTCCAATTCTTGCCTCTCCACCCTCGCATGCAATCTAGAGTTCCACGCTCCTCCGATGTGTGACCTCTATTACAAGCACTAGCTCTAGTGAGAGTCGACATCAACTGGAACCTCTTTGATCAGGATAAAATGCTTGGATCTTTGAACGACCTTGAGTAGAAAAATCGACAAGTACTCAAGGTGCCTCCGTACATCAGGTCACTGTCACCCTTTTCCTCCTCCTCGTGGGGACTAATTGAAGTTTTGGAGGAGTTGAGGGGTCCTCAGATGAGGTTCACTACCTTCATTCCACCTCCTAGACTCTGGATGGTCAAGATACCCAATTTGATGTGTCCACAGGCGCCGCACCGTCGAGCCTCAGGGAACTGGATCCTCGACGATGTCCCAGTTTATGGTGTTGGCAGTAGCGATGGTATGGTCGTGCTGGTGAAAGTGAGTTCAAGGGTTTCCTCACCAAACTCCCATCTACTCATCCAAGGTCATGGTGCCATTAGATTGGGGATTCACAGACTTGATGGAATCGCTTGAAAGTTGAAGATATACATTTTGGGTGATCTACAATCCTCCTTTGGTCATGGTGGGCTTAGGCCACAGGACGGACAAGCCAATCCCTTCTGGTCCTACTTGCATCCTCTCCCATTCCAGATGGTGATTCCAGACTACCTTTGTCATCTCTCCAGAATAACAACATGGGTAAAGTAGTTCACAACGATAGAGGTGGAGTATTGAAGGGTGGGTTGTTCTCCCTCTCCCTTGAGACATTGCCTATGATCGCGGACTCATTCAGTGGCTCCAAATACGGCAGATCACATATATGGTTCACTCTTCTCAACTCTCCATGATCAGCATAGTGGAAGGAAAGGGCAAGACTTGTTCTTCATCGACAAGTAAACTGGGGATGGAAGATGATTCAAGCATCATCCAATGTTGATCTGAAGACTATCAATACTCGATGCAACCACCAATCCAACTGTTGTGTCATTGGTTGGAAAAGATCACACAAACACCATAGAACCCATGGGATCCAAAGTCCTTTTGCTGTGCGACACATACAAGTCTTGACCACAAAGTCCTTTAAATCAATGATCTTATCCAAACTCAAACATATATCAACAGTCTTATGAAATCGAAACCTAAAAAACTTCATGTAGGATCATGCTTTGACTCTAAATTACTAATCAAATATTATTTTTAGTGTATTACACCATAACTAAACTCTTGGCACCCAATTTTGTTTTTTGGACCTATATTAAAGATACTATAAAGGGGGACCTACACAAGTACATTGAACCAATAATATACATCAATTAACCTCTAGCATCATCCACACAAGCTCAACTTACTTAATATTCCCATGATGCATCATGGTGCTCATTATTCACTCATATGAATCCATGTATACTTTACTTGGATACTTAACTCTATAGATCCTCAAAATAGTCTAAACACTAGTATTAATCACCTTCATGTATTGGCATCTGATAGCTATTATTGAAACTCTAATGGAATTAGAGTCATACTTGTTGGTCAACAAAATCTATTATTTAATCAAAAGTCACCTACATTGGAATGAACAAACAAAAATAGCCATGGGCCACAAATACATTGATCAATAAATCAATAAAAGTTGGATCATCACATTAATTTTTTCACTTTACTTTGAGAGATAGATGATATGTTTCATACCTCTCAAATGTAAATATGCACAAATTCTGAAGATAAGGAAAACTTCATTAAGGTATGAATATTTTTTTTGAGTTTTTGCTTATAATTTGAAATGTTTTCCATCTTCAAAAAGTTTAAGATTGTTGACTAATTTTGGACATTAAGTTATTTTATCTATTGATGATGATAAACATTTCTTATTTCTAGATTTAACATTATATTCTAGTGTTTTAGGAACCTCTTGTCAATATCAAGATTAAAACATCAAATAAATGAATTATTATTCATATGTGGTTATTTGTATTACAAATGTACATGTTTTTAGAACTCGTGTACTACTGACCAACCCCACCTATCCCAAAACCTTTCATATGTCAATACCAAGTGTCTTGAATAGGTAGGTCACACTAGAAAAATCATCAGATAAGATTTTCTAAAGTTTACACATCTCTTATAGATGGTCAGTCATAGATTTGGTGGACTGAGCCTTAGTCAAGAATATTTTTGATTGAGGCCTACTCAGTTGAGGACTCAAGCTACCAAAACTTTACATTAAATTTAGAGTCAATCCCGGTCAATCACTTTGTGGACCAAAACACATTTGGTCGAAAACCTTGTCAGTCAAGAAATAGCCATTGTGACAATTTGAATAAGAAGTTAGATTGACATATAGTCATTTGAGCTTTTCCTCATTCAACATATGCTCGGTCTAGAAACTAGTCAACAAGACACATCTGATTAAGAAAATTGTTGATTGAGGAACTTTCAGGAATGGAAATTTATTAAGATCAAACTAACTATTGCACCTAAATTAATTTTGTCCAAATGACTAGTTGACCCCTTAGAACCATCTAGACTCTCCCCAAAGATGACCCACTTGTACTCCAGTCTTATAAATAGTTGTGGTCTAGGGACATCCCAACATGCACTTGCATACTTCATACATTACATCATGAGAAAGTAAGAGTTGTAGAAACCCAAAAATCATTTTTTGTCCTTGACTTAGCTTAGACTGCCACACTCAAACTTGATACATACTTCGTGGTTTGGCCCATAAGCTTGATTCATAAGGACATTGTGGAGCTTACTTGATGTAGTCATTTCTCCCATCTTATTTCTATTATTACATGATTGCGGTTGGGCTACTTCTAGAGGAGAAGGTTATCTAGGATCTCGCAAGAGAAGGTGCTCTTCCATTGGTCGTAAAAGAAGAGGTGGCATCTAGTTCTCTTCCTCATATGACAGTGCTTTGGGAGTACGTAAACGAAGAGGTGGAATTTGGTTCTCTTCCTTGTCTAGAGGTGCTTTGGGAGTCCACAAAAGAAGAGGTTTGATTGGTGCTCTTTTGTGGCTGATAACAAAGAGGGTTTAGTTGTAGCAACTATTTTGTATTTTGTCCTAATAGATAAATTAATAAAATTGCATTTTGCAAATCCCCAATTGGCAACAAATGGGTAGTGGACTGACGTCGTAGACGAAACCACTATAAATCATGTATGTATCATGGTCACCTCTTTTATTTTCATTTCACTTTAAACTAAGTAATTTCATTTCATTAAAGTTATTATAAAGTTGTATTCACCCCCTCTAGATCATTTTAGTTGGGATTTGTTGTGAGATGTTGGTTGTCCTTGAGGCCATGGAAATTGGTTAAGGGAGACGTCAGTCAAGGGACTAGATTGAGGTCACAAGATTTGGTAGTAGAGCTCGATGGGGAGCTTTAGGGCTTTTCAAGAGAAGATGTGATTTTCTTAGTGTTGTGTAAATTGCAATGATTCTTTGAGTGTACTTTTATAGGGTACATGGAATGCAAAGAGAGCTAGTTGTGTCCCACATTAGTTGCAACCATATGCCTAGACTTAGGAATTCTCTACCTCTTTGGAGATAATCACAACATAAGGTATGGTTGAGTTTTGTTTATTAGGTTAAAGTCAATGGTGATTTAGATGGTGATGAGAAAAGTTAGAGAGGGAGAGAAATATAAGATCCTTGAATTTTATAATTTTAATTCTATGAATATAAGACTTGATTTTGTAAGAAAATTCCCTAATTACAATTTAAAGAATAATAAAGTTATTCACTTTGTGGCATGGGTGCAACGCATGGCCCAAGTGAGGCCATGAGGCTATTTTCTTTGCAAGTAGGTCGTTGTGGTAAAAGTTTAAGAAATAAAAGGAGTTCATGCTTAAATAAATAATAATGGCTTTATGAGTTGTTAGATAATTGAAATATGGGATAATGGAAAAGTTTCCAAAAGATTCTAATATATGTTGTGTCTAAGATAATTAATGTAGTAATTATCTAATTCTAGATTGTAATGCAAGTTCTAGAAACCAAATAAGGATATTTCAATCTTACATTTGGAGTACTTAAAAATAATAAGGAAATAAGATAATTCTATAATTTGAGAAAAAAAAGGACTTTTCATATGATGTGGGTTATTAACTTAAAGAAATCCTTAAAGGTCAAGTTTCATCTTTGGGAGTTATCCCAATAAATTCCAAATCTAAAATATGAGTTGGGAAAGGTATTGATTGACTTCCCTTTTACTTTGAAGTTTTTCAGATCCAATTTTTAGTATTGAGAAAGTGGTGGTTTTCTTTTACCTAGACTTTGAGTATATATATTAAAATATATGAGATTTTTTGGTAAGGAAATCATAAGGGAGATAGTAACTCTTTCCTTGGGTGATGCGTTTCCATAACACTAGATCCAAAACATAATACTATTATAAAAGGGTCTCAAGAGGAGATGGACTACCCCAATCCCCTCCCTCATTATAGTACATCCTTTTTTAGTAGTAAGATTTATAAACTCTCTCTTCTCTAACATGATTATGTCCTTCCCTTCCACACTTGTCTCAAAGGTCTCTCCATGGCTTGATGGTTTTTGACCTAGTAGTGCATAAAGGGAGGGGCACCAATATATGCACATAAGAGTCTAAACATTGTTGATTTGCCTTTTCCTTCATGATCGAGGGAAGCAATAGCTAGAAGCAAAGACAGCGGCCTCAACATCATAGCCTTGTGTGAGACAACATTAGAGTAGTCACATAGATAGAAGGTACCATGGGTAAAGACTTGAGGGACAGTAAGATGAGGCCAGGTTTTATATCTTCCTTTCCACTTGCTTAAGCACATGGGATTCATTAGCTTGGCAGTGATGATGCATGGATGTTGGAGGTCAAAGGAATTGACATTGTTTCAAGATGTGAGTGATTATAGGGGCAATGTCAAGGGCTACAAGAAATCTATCGTAGTCTTCCATCATCATTCACACAACATAGTGTGGGTGAGCAACAACTGGGAGACTTGCAAATGACAAAGTCTAGTAGATGTTGAAGATCTGAAGGTTGGGGTTCTGGGTATTGGCTATGGAGGATGGAGTTGAGGTGTAGTCGACGTTTTAGGTTGATTGTCCTCATCCCCAGTGACAACTCCCTAGGTGCAACCTATGCATGCTGCAAATCACAGCCCAAGGGATACATGAGAAAGAAAGAGAGGGCAGGTTTGGGTTTGCAGCTAATCAGATCCAAGTAAAGGAACCACGATCCTAGAGAAGTAGAATAATAAAAGGTGTTTATATTGATAACATTGCATGTTCTTACTGGTCTATTTAAAAAATAATAATTGGTAGTTCATAATATATTGAATATATTTGGAATTTATTAGGAAGACGAGTAGAATCAAAATAATTGAGGTATAAATTTTATCATAATTGTAAAAGTAGGGCTATGGCATTTTTAAGTGGTGAATAATGTATAGAAACTCTAGATTTAATAACTAACATGTGAGTTAGCTATAAATAATTAATTTTTGATATAAACCAAAGTTATTGAATATAATGAGAATCTAAGGTGATGATGATGATGAAAATTTGGATATCTATATCAGTGATCATACATATGTTTAATTAGGGTTTTGATATCAAAGATCATAACTTGATATATTATTAATGTGCATAATTTGTTCCAGATGTTCATAATGAAAGGATATGATGGATAAGATAAATAGGGTTTCACCTGATGTTCGATATAGGTTTATAACTCATATGAATTATGTAGTGTTGGAAGTATGGTTTGTACCTTATTCCTTATCCAAACCAGAGACAACTCTAAACCTTAGATTAGGACCCAAGTAGGGTTTAGTCTAAATAGTATGACAATCACACTTTAGGATATACATATATGCAGATTAAATGTTGACTGCTTGGATTGTGCTTCTTTGATTGGATGATTTTCTTAAAGTACTTGAAGTATGATTGCATGGTCTAAATGGTTCTACCTTGAGGTACAGGGTTATGATTATGAATACACAAATGTATCGACATTAGTGATTGTTGTTCGTTTCTCAAAGATTGATGAAATAAATTGTTGGATGTTTATTTACATTATGTTCAAGTATAATTCCACATGAATATCACATGAAGAAGATATCATATTATGAACCCAAGGATGACATGTATCTAGGGGTGATGCACATAGACTTAAAAGGTATAGTAATTACACCCAAGATATCATAACAAGAATGGGTTAGAATACGTAATGAAAATTATAGTTCTCTTTTTCGATGCACTTCATGTGGGGTTCCTTATTCCATATATGGTAAGATGAGTATATACCATGAAATTCATTAGAAGAGAAAACTACCCATAGTAATGAAAAGAAATAGGAGAAAAAGAATGAAAAGAAAGAATAGATACTAAAACTTTATGCACAAACTCTTCATATCTACACAGTTTTTAGACCAGATGTCTTAGGGAAGAGTTCATAAAGAGATACAAATCCTTATATTCTTTTCCAACCATAGGTGGTAAACTATGAAGAAAGAAGTTTCTTTCCTCTATCTCTTAAGACCAAGGTGGCTATGAAGATTTAGGGGGCTGATATTATACTTGACACCAAAATAAGACCAAACTTCTAAACTGAAAGGACATTCATACATCAAATAATTTATGTCTTCCACATCAATCTTGCATAAAATACATACGATGGTCAAACAATATCTGACTCTTTTCAAATAATCAATAGAAGGTACTTTGTTTAGAAAGCACTTCCATATAGATTAGGCATATCTCCTCATAACATTAGCTTCCAATACCCATTTTGACCATAAGATAGAAGATTTCCTTTTTCAGACATTGTCCCATCCATCCTTTAACTTGAAGAAATTCCTACTTTTACAGACGATCTGATAAATCATGTTACTAGGAGGAGGCATATTACACAATGTGCCCTGAACAATTTTGCAACCTTATATCTATGGGAACATCCAAGTACCATTAGTCACATAACAACTAGTTTTGCAATTAAGACCTTCTCCCAATATGAGCATCATTTGGTTATCACAGACATCAAGAAGGCAATTCTTATAAAGTAGCCAAGGATCTCTCCATAACAAAAATTTACTTCCATATCCAATTGAAAAATCAAAATGAGGCTAAAGTAAATCATGATTTTTGAGTAGTGTATTCCACACCCAAGAACAATTAGCTTTACTGCCAATGGACCACACTGATTCCAGGTGAATGTTGTGCTCATGTAACCATTTAAACCACAATGATTCCTTATTATTTGCAGCATCCCACAGGTTCTTCAACAATCCAACTTTGGACCAATCTTCGGCAGAATGGATGCCAAGTCAACCTTCAACTCTAGGTTTATAGATATCATCTCAAGACACAGTGGGTGAATGTGCTTGTGATTTTTGATATCATCCAGAGAAATTTGCGCATAGTTTTTTTCAATCTTTGAGGTTACTACTTTAGAAAGAGGGAATGCAGAGGACCAAAATACATGGTAAGATTCCAGAGTATAAATGATGATTTTGACTATCCCAATGAAAGAGAGGAGCTTACATTTCCTAGAATCCAACTTCTTCTTAATCTTATCAAGGATAGGAGCACACATAGGCTTGGTAAGCCTCCCTATAAACAATGGTAGTCCAAGGTATTTTACTAGAAGATAAGACAAACCCATGTTTAGAATAACGTAAAGATCATTACTATTTTTTAACAAATAATTGGCCCTTATCAATATTTAAATTGAGACCTGAGATTTTTTTAAATGTTTGAATAATATTGGCTAGAGAAGAAGCATTACGTTCATCTGATTTTGCAAAGAAAATAAGATCATTTGAAAAACTAATATGAGAAACACCAAAAGATTAAAGGGCCTTTAAGGGAATTTTATTGTCACTTCTCACTGCCACATCAATAATAGTTGATAATCCTTGCAATGAAAATTACAAACAAGTAAGGTGCTAATGCCCCCCTATCTAACCTCATTAGAGGCTTCAAAATAAAAAGATGGAGACCCATTAATAAGGACATGAAAAGAATCAATGAGCATTGCACGTATGAATCTAGGATAGACAACAGCTAGGAAAATACATCTTTTCATAAGCAAAAGGATGCGGTCTCTGTGTATGGTGTCATATATGCCTTGGACAAATCCACCTTAATACACATCTTGTAAGTGTTGTTCATGTTAGGGAAGGAACTAAGCAATTCATTAGATAATAGAATAGCATCACCAATAGACCTATCCTTTATAAAAGTAGTCTAAATTTACCCATCAAATTAGGGAGAATGTCTCTCATATGATTCACTAGAATCTTGGTGATGATTTTGAACAAAACATTACACAACAAAATGGGTTGGAAATTCCTCAGATTAGAAGCACCAATAACATTACTTATAAGGGCAATAAAATATTTGTTGCACTCCCTCAGTAGTTTCCCTAATTAAAAGATGTTTAGAACAACTTTGGTAGAATGTTCATTAATAATATGCCAACAAGTCTTAAAAATTAAGGCACTAAAGCCATCTACGTTGGTGCTTTATCTACATTCAATTTTTTAACTACCATTTCAATTATCTCCTTAGTAACCATTCTCTTGAAATTATAATGTTGTTCATTTGAAAACTTTGGAACCAACCAAGACTCATCCAATTCTAGTTAGAAGAGGTGGTGTTGAAAACCTTAGAGTAATAGTTAATGATATGTTATTTAATACCTTCCATATTACTCATTGTAGACTCTCCCACTTTGAGAATATGGATACTATTAAACATTCTTCTTGTTTTAAGAGAGGAATAGAAGAAAGATGAATTCTTATCACCTACCTTTAGCTGAAGGACCATTTATTTTTGTCTAAGAAAGCACTCCTCCTCCAAAATAAAATTATTTGCAAGTTTCCTACCATCTAAAAGGCACAAATAAAAATTCTTGTCATGAGGATTTGAATCAACCTCCTTTCAAAGAGAATTACTTTATACTCCAACTCCTTATCTTTAGATGAGAAATTACCAATAGAATTCCTTTTCCACTTCAATAAATCATCCTTGATAGCGTGAAGCTTTCTATACTCTTTTATCATAGGAGCCCCAGAAAGATTAGTGTTTTTCCAAGTTTCTTTTACCATAGATCGTGGTCCAAATGCCTGAAAAACATGCAAATAATGTCCATAAGTGCATTTTATACAAATAAGCATATTAGGGGGAATGACATGCAATCTAACAGGTATAGATGTGATTGAAGAGCAAAAAGACACAAGATGAAGCCCTAAAATAGGGATGCATCACCACCCCAAACATAAAACATACTTGTCCTCAAGTATGCTCCAACTCAATCTCTCTACAAACTTTCACAAAAAGAAATGACAAATGCAATATAAAAGACGAGTGTTGCTGAATGGGATCAATGATGACTAAGTACATGCATTTCACCTCTCTCCTCTCCTTATTTCACAGTCCAATCATGAAAAAAGCACAAAGCATATGAACTTCAAATATAGCGCATAGAATACACAAGTTATCCATATTTCTTCCATTAAGTTCTGGGTAAACCGTTTCATGGTGGCGTTAATCAAGAATGACTAGGAGTGTTGTTTCACATTCATGCATTCAATCTTATATCTCAAATCACACCAAATGACCCACGTGGCTGCGGAAAAGGGTAAAATGAGCTAAGTTTGATGTTTCCTAGCTCAATGGGTATGAAAGTGGAAGAAAGGGTTGCGGTAAGATTTTTGGAGTGTTTTTACACACTCATCTTTTCTTTATTTGAATGCTCTTAAACAGGAGCATCCTTTTATTTTATTTTGCTTTTCTTTTTCTTTTCTTTTCTTTTCTTTTTCTTGCTCTTGGTGTAGATAGGGCATATGGTGGATAGAGTGAAGCGGGGAGATAAAGATATGGCCACCCCAAACTTTTAGAGGTGGCCAAGGCTGATTATGTGCACTAGGGCATCTTTTTATGAGGCGGAGGGGTATGAATATGGTGGAAGAATAGTCGGGTCAAAGAGGGGTCATTGGTATGATTTTCCACATAAGACATCCTGCATGAAAATTAATCCAACACTTCATTCCAGATATCACACCACATGAATGAACAACATGAAATTGATATATCAAACATGTGATTCCACAAACACTAAGCGTTCAAAGCTTGCTCAATTTCATAATTCAACCAATTCAATCACAATCCTAAGAGAGGTGATGCACATGTAAAAAGTCAAGAATTGATACCATTTAGCAACAAACAATGTTAACTCACTTGCATTTGTCAAATATCATCATTTTTTCTCAAAATAATAGAGATTGGGTCAAAACATACTTTTAGGCAAGAAATCTCAAATTTGGGCAAAATTGGCCAAAACAGTGCCAAGTTGCCTTCAATCACATCTAAACTCTATATTATTGAACTTAAAGCACTAAACAATCAAATACTAGCTATAACATGCAAGAATTACTAAAAATCTACATGATATGCAATGCATGGAAAAAAGAGCAAAATGTTTTAAAATTACACAAAAAAATGACAAGAAAGTAAACGACATGGCATGCAGGTATGCAAAGCAGTAAAGATGACTAAGGTAGATAGAAAAAGAAAGAAAACAAAAGTGGATGTGGCAGGTGAAATGCAAAGTGAAACTAGGGCATACATGCCCTACCACCCCAAACTTTTTAATCATGTTGTCCTCAATATGATCCTAGAGTTTAGGATGATAGGGTAGACGAGCATGGCTCTCTCAAGGCTTTGGTGGTGTTCCTCCCTATGGTGGAGGATATGCATAGTAGCTGCCCCACTAATCTACCTTGAGTGGCTAAAATTGGTCTGCTGCATGGCTGTGTTGAGTAGCATGGCCGTGGTGGCTTCAGGTTGCACGGTCGTGCTGCCTGGCACGGCCGTGGTGCAGTCCTTTGGCAACTTTTCTCAATTTTGCTTTTGAATCCAGGGACTTAGTGTGTTTTTCATACAAATGACCACGGTCGTATTGATGTGCCACGACCGTGGTGGTCCTTGTAGCTACTACTCTCAAAATGAGGAACATCAAACACTCAAAAACTTGACTCAAAGTGATTTTTCTTGGAATCCTTCTCTCAATTGTACTCAAATTCCCTTCATGTTATCACATGCACATCTTAAAACTAGACAAAAACTATTAAACACAAGTGTGTGTGTGTTCTTGGAAAATGTAAAAACAAAGCAATTGTATCAAAAAGTGAAGGTTGGGTCAAAATTTCCCAAACCTATGTGGTTTGCCTCCCACAAGCGCTAAGTTTCATGCCTTCAGCCAGGCTTGTTGTTCTTTCACCATCAACCATGGTCCAAAAACAAAATGTTTGCACCCCCATCATAAGCAATCCTCTCAAATGCTTTCCTTGATTGATCTTCCTCCCAAGGGTCATGCGAGCTTCGTAAGTCTTTTTCAGCAATTCTCTCTCCTTGGGGATCATCATCATAGATATTAATAAGCCTTAAGGCCCTCAGAAATCTCATTCCATAGGTTTTCTTTCTCTTGAGGAATGGGTCTTGATAGGCACCAAAGAGAGGGGTATCAATCATATCCATTTGCTCATGGGAAGTAGGGGGAGCATGTGATAGTTGTGGTGGTGGCATCGGTGTTGATGGCCGTTGGACTTTAGGTGGAGGAGGGCATTGAGGTTGGAAGGTGAACTGGTAGGAGGGTTGTGGCAATGGAGGTGGTGGTAGTGTGTAAAGCTTAGGATAGCCTTGGAGGTAGGGTAGTGGAGGAGGGAATTGAGGTTGGAAAGTGAAGTGGTGGGAAGGTTGCGGCAATGGAGGTGGTGGAGGTGTGTAAGGCTTAGGATAGCCTTGGAGGTAGGGTGGTGGAGGAAATGGATGGGTTTGTGCATTTTGTCCTTCCATCTTGTCTTCTCGGAGTGGCTTGTCACATGCACAAGACACAACCAAACAAAAGAAAGCAAATTAGCAAACCAATATACACAAGAAATGCAAAGAAAAATGAATAAAGAATAGCAATGATGAGGGCAGTAGGAAAAGTCAAAGCAAAACTAACTAGCTAGGTTGAGCGCCTCTAATCCCCGGCAACGGCGCCAGAAAGCTTGATGCGATTCTGCTAGTGGTGCTAACACACTACTCGATTGAATAGATGCACCCCACGAGATCGGAATGCACGAGATATGGGATTATGCTTTCGAAATTTATAAACCTAAACTAGCTACCTACGTCTACTAAAACACTACACCCGCAAGCGCACGGGGTCGTGTTGTAGTATAGGAAGGTGGCAAGTAAAGGGTTGATCCACAGGGAAAAGAGGGGGTGCTAGAGCTAGGTTAGTTTAGCTAGGTTCCTACTGCGGAGACTAGGGTTAAGGGTTTGAAGGTTGATTTGGATTGTTAACTAAGGATAAACAAGCAATTTAAAGGCAACAATGAAATCTATGTTAAACCTAGAATGAATTAAGACTAAGCAAGCAAGGAAAGACTAAGCTAGGTAGGAAAAGGAAATTTACACTAAGGCAAGCAATAGAGAAGCAAAAGAACAATTAAAGAACTAAACTAGCATAAACAAGGCAAGAGCAAGGCAAGAAGCTAACTAAGCAAGAAAAGAACTAACTAAGCTAAGCGAGCACAAAACTAGGGTTTTAAGCAGTAAAGAGATGTGCGGGCTGTTTAGGGGTATGAACTTATTACTTAAGTTGGGGGTGACATGTGAACATTATGATTCCATTTAGATTATCCAAACCAAACAACAAGTTAGAGTCTAATGGATTAACCTAAGCTACTAATTGGCCATGGATATGCTAGGTTGTGTATAGGGGAACTAGTCCCTAACACCCCCTACTACCCTTACGAGGCTCAATTGGGTTAGGGATGAGGTTCAAATCAATTAGAGTCTAATCAAGTCTAGGTTTCTATATTAGGCATTCCTAGGGCAATTAGGGGGCGAGGGTAGTAATGGGGAGGTGAGATTAGGGTTTTGGACCCCAATTCCCCCACATTCTAACCTTGAGAAGGCTCCATGCTAATTGCACTAGAATTATCTAATATAGCTACTTAGATCTCTCACTTAGGTTTAGGGAGATTGATTAAGATGTAGGAAGATGGGAGGCAACCTAGGGATCCAAGAATTGGACCTAGGGGCAAATCTCAAAATTCACACATATAAGCAATTTGCCTAAATTCCTAGGTGATTTCACACACAAACCAACAAGTAATCCATGGAGAAAGAGATGCAAATAGAATATAATCATTAACAAATGAAATTACAAAGTTTACATGTCATTTTCCCCCAACATGGTATCAAAGTAACATATTTTCCCCCAAACAGCCCACCCACAGGGGCCTAGCTACTCATAGAAATGGAAAATACAAAAAGAAAGGAGAAAGAGGTAGAAGAAGCCATGGAGCTCGGTATAGATGAAGCAATCCTCCTCTCCAGCAGCTGCAGGACGTCCTCCTCCCTCCTCCAAGGATGAAATGGAGTGGGATGATGGTGGGAAGTGGATGGAAGGCTTAGATATGGGGGGTAATGTGGTGGAAATGGTGAAATGGAGTGGATTTGAGGTGGAGGTGAAATGGAATGGAGTGGGTGGCGATTTGGGGAGCTAGGAAGGGATAGAAGGTAGCCAGCCTCGTGCCCCAGCCACCACCTAGGTATATATAGGTGTGGGGGAAGCACTAGGTTAAGTTAGGGGCAAAATGGGGAAAGCAGTGGAAAAATGGCTGGATTCTGTGAGTAGCACGGCCGTGGTGGGTAGGGTAGGCCACGGTCGTGGTGTAGGGGGCACGGTCGTGGGAATTAAATTGCTAAATGTCAGGTTGGTGGTCAAAACGGCCACGGCCGTGGTGGCTGTGGTGTGCCACGGCCGTGGTGTATGGAACGGCCGTGGTGGTCCTGGTTGATGTGGTCGTAGTACTGCTGCACGGCCGTTTTGCTCTGCTGCACCACGGCCGTTTTGTGGAGCACAGTCGTGGTGTCAGACCATTGCACGGTCGTGGTGCTCTGCACGGCCGTGGTGCTCTCTGCTTCACTTGGATGTTGTGCCTATTAATTTCTAAGTGACCTAGCACGGCCGTTTTGTTGTACCACGGCCGTGCTGAGTCCTGGGGCATCACTTTGACTTGTATCTTTGGATTTTCTTGGACATCTTTGCTTCACATGATCTTTGGCCACTAGGGGTAGGTCGAGGGAGCATCGGACTTCACTTTGGGCCTCTCCAAGTACAGAGGAACCCTAGGATCACCCCTTCTCTCTCTCTTCCATCAATCGTGGTCCAAATGCCTGAAAAATATGCAAATAATGTCCATAAGTGCATTTTATACAAATAAGCATATTAGGGGGAATGACATGCAATCTAACAGGTATAGATGTGATTGAAGAGCAAAAAGACACAAGATGAAGCCCTAAAATAGGGTTGCATTACTTAATTCACCCATCCATTAATGAACCTCAATGGAGAACGTTGATTTTTGCGAGTACTGATGCAAAACACTCGAATAACATGATCACTTATCAGATTTGAAAAAATGTCACCCCAAATTGAAGTAAACATACTTAATAAACTTAGATTACAAAAGAAACTATCACTTTTTGAAAAAGCACTCAGCCTTTTTTTTACTTTTGCTATCCCAAGTGAAGAAAGAACCCTTACTTGTAACTTCCATTAAAAAGTTATAGAAAGAGAGTCATTAAAATCCTCCAAACATTTTTCAACAGGGGTTGCTTCCTTACTTTCTCATTAACAAATCTAACTGTATTAAAATCCCCTAAGATACACCAAGATAAAGAGATAAAAGCAAAAATGCCATATAGAGGATTCCATAAGGTTCTATCCGATTCACCATTTGCTCCATAAACAGTTGTAATAATAAACCATATATATAGTGATATCACAGTGCAAAACTTGGTCATTATCCAGAACTTTGTTAATGATGAGGGGAGGATCTTTACATAAGAATATAATTCATGTATAGGAATGTTGATCATGATTTAGAGATATACTTAGCACCAAACCAAATTGATTCCACAATGACATGAAATTCTTCTTTCTTGGTTCTAGATTTAAGAATAATGTAAAAGTAGCTTTGATCCTATAGATTTCATTCTAGACGCAAGGAATTTTATTGTGGACACCCAACACATTCCATGTAACATCATAATGATTGTTATCCATTCGGAATAAACTCCATATCCTTCACTGAAGAGATGGACACACCTTCCCCTGCATCAAAGACCGCAAGCAACAAAAATTTGTTCAAAGAAAGTTGGATATTTGTTACTATGGAGATGGTTTTACATAAAACTCTAGGAGGAGATTTTGATTTTCTTCTTTGAATTTCCCATTCCAGTGAAGGGACAAGAGTGATTTGGGGTGTTATAGAATTACCTCTCTTATCATTTGGTATAGCATTAATGACAGTAGAATTCATTATACTTTAGTCATTATTAGGAATATCATCAGTCTGTGGGTCAACAACAACGTCAATAGAAGAAACAATAGAAACACTAACCTGAGGTTCAACCCCTTCTACAGTAGAAGAAGAAGTGATTTCCTCCATTGCATCATTGATTACTTCGACCTCCTCAACTACCGATTCAGAATTACTCATCTTTGGCTTCCATAGAGTTTTACTTTTCAACTTAGGATTCAAGCTATTAGCCTTTACTTGTTTCACCTCACACAAATTTGATTTGTGTCCATAGTTACCACAAGATAAACAGCTTATGGGCTCCCACTCGTATTCAAAATAGGTTTTATCAGACTGCCCATCTTCACATTGAATGTCTAGTTCCTTAGGAAAGGATAAATCTACCAGTATTAGTACCTGGAGCTTTGCATATTCCTGTCTAATGAATTCTTCTATAAACTTAACAATTTGCAATGGTTTATAAAGATAAGAACCAATTTGGTTAAACATATCTTCATCCTAAAGCTCGAGTGGTAGATAATGAATCTTCAATTAGATTATGATCTCCGATAGATTTAGCTTCTCTAGAGGATATCCTTGGTCCAAAAACCATGGACCATCTTCAATAACCATTGTAAGGTCCTCTTCATTCCTAAACATAATTAGAAAAAACCCTTTCCCTCTAGATCTAACTTCTAAGGATCCTTTCACATTCTAGATTTTAGCTAGATGATGAACCAGTGTAGTCCAATGCGGATCTAGGCCTACTATATAACATGTAGTCATCTTACTCCATTGCTTGATGTTCATTTACACAATGTTTTTTGTATAGAGTAACTTGCCTTCTATCACATGGACATTGATTTTGGAAATCTTGCCTGGCAATTTGTAGGAGACTCAAAGACCAGATCTGACCAGGACTTTGTTTTAGGCACTACCTGAACCAGGGAGATAGGTTGAGGTTTCTATTTAGGCACCCCTCCCAGTTTGAGAATTCGTCCTCCATCTTCCTTGTCAACAAGGGACAAAATCTTTTGAATCATCTTGGATGTCGCCACCAGAATCGCCTTAGTTCTCATTCATAGTGGCTCAACCATCCTTACTAAAAGTGCTCTACTAATGTTTGACTTATAAAATCCTAGTTCTTATTTACAAGTTATTGTTTGATAATATGTCGTTATCTTACTTTCACACCTTTGTATGCACCTCATGTACCTAGTATAGAAATATAGTGATTCACATTTTGCTTGTCAACATTTTAGGTAAATTCCATATATGAAAATATAAAGACATGATGAATATGATGAAATCAACTAAAGATGTTAAATCTAAGTAAAGGAGGATTAATTAGATGCTTCTTCTCATATGTATTAGTGTCTCATGTAAAGTTCATGTAACTCCTGCAAAGAGCACTATTATACTTCTTGTAAACAATATTTGTGAAGTAATGGAGATTATTTTCTATTATCTGTCATTTTTTAAATTTGGATCCTTGGGAATTTTGGTAATGGCTCTCGGTTCTAAGGTCCTTCCTTGATTAGGGGACACTGAAAAGTGTGGTCGTTACATTTGGTATCACAACCACATATATTTCAAATAATATACAATAATTGATAATTTCAAGTAATCTGTATAAATATTAGTAGAATCTATAGGCCATAACCTAAGGGTAATGGTGTCTAGAAAGGATCATGGCTTTAGTGGCTGGCCATATTTTCCTATGAACCATTAAGTAGGTATATCGAAATCATTTAGCCAAAGTGATACCTACCTGGCCAGAACCTAGGGTTTGCTTGAAGTAATGCTTCCTCTAAGTTGCTCATCTCTAACTTCAGCCACTTCTCATCTCCTTTCTTAGTGAACCATAAAATGATCTCCCCTCCTCATCTCAAGATTAGGGTTTTGAGAAGAGGTAGGATTAATGCATTCTCCACAAATTAATGTACATGTAATGTGGAGTTAATAACAAAGTAAAGAAAGATAGTTTTATGGTTTTTTTCTTGAAAGGGTAAACCCTAGATGGAACTAGGGTTGGTATAGGAAAACCATTAGTGGGACAAGGGAATCATAAAACCCTAAAGTGAAAGGGTAGTCCCTAAACCAAACCCTAAACTCTTAACGAAGGATAAGGGAGTAGTCTTATCAAAATAGAAGCCCTAATTATATGAACCCTAATTAGGGTAAAATGAACAAGAAAAATGCAAATGAGTTTAGGTGACCCAGTCTCCCATGAATGCATGTCTGTTCAGGAAGGCACTCATGATTTATGTGAAGGGTATTGAATATACATATGACACATTGGAAATCAATGGTTATATAAAAATGAAAATATGAAACCCTCAATTTAACTTTTAGTGTTGGTTTCCTGACATGGGTTGGGTCAACCCAAGAATGGGAAAAGGACCTATGGGGGGATGCTAACCTAAACCCATGGGTTCAGGTTGTGGCTAGGGACCCTAACCTCCTCATTAGAGTCAAGAAGGAACCATGGGTTAGGAACTTCTCTAGAAGGGTGAGTTCACAAACTAATTTAAGAATTGGGGTAACCTTGAATGTCACCTCAAGCATAAAAATTTAGTATACAAAGAATGAAAACACATACAATGAATATAACTATTAAACCAAAGTATTCCATCTCTAAGGGACACGATGAACAAACCCCATATAGGGAAGGTCGCAAAGAGGATAATTCCTAGAAGGGAAGACCAACATGGAACCAAGCCCCACATAGGGAAGGTTGCCTGATGCGATGATTTTGAGTCGCATTTATAGACCTTTTTGATATGTATTTTGTGCTTTTATTAGTCATTTTTATGGTTAATATTGCATAATTCATCCATTTTGGTCTTTGCCATCATTTTATGTCAAATCCCCTTAGTTTCATCATTTTGAGCATTCATTATCACATTATTATTAATTGTGTGGATTTATTTGATCTTGTCTTTGAATTATAGGAAAAACAAGTATCTGCTTCCATCGATACCATCGAAGGAAGTCGATACCATCGACAAGGCCGCAGGTTGCCAGCCGAAAGGAGCAGCAAAGAGTCGATACCATCGACACCCAAGTCGATGGTATCGAGACCCCTTCAGGTTGCTGGCGAGGGAGCTGTCGATAGTATCGACCCCAAGTCGATACCATCGACGCATGGAGGCTATAGCGTCGCTAAACGACAAAAACTGACGCTACAGAGAGGTCGATACCATCGACACAAGTCGATGGTATTGAGATGGCTACAGGCACTCAGACAAAAAGACAAGAAGGCTGTCGCTACCACACTGGGTCGATACCATCGACCCGCGACGATGGTATCGACACCGGCAGATATGCGTTGGATTTAGTTTGATCTCAATCGGACGGCTGGAGTTAATTGACGACCTAAGTAGGGACTTATACCTAATGACGGCCGCCCAGAGGAGATCATCATCTAATTTTCCATTGCACAAGTGCTGAGGAAGGAGAGAAAGGAGAACGGAGGCCAGAAGTTCATACCTGTCAATTCGGACGCTGCCGAAGACGGATTTCACCACCGAGAGGCGGGGAAGCTCGTGTTCTACGCAAGGGATCAACCGGTTCTCCTCCGTTCAGGGGTTTTCCCATTCAATTCACGTTTTTCATATGATTTTCCCTATTTCTTCCATGTATGTGTGCAAGATGAACATGCGGGGCTAATCCCCTCCATCTTTAGGACCGGGAGTAGCCCGGGAATGCATTGTATGATAGTTTTATAGTAATAATTCATATTTTCTCTCTTAAATCCTTGGTATGATTTCGTTTTCTCCATATATTATTATGCTTGATCACCATAATAATAACCTAATGCCCTTAATCACTTCGACAGAAGGAATAACGGTTGAAAAGAGACGAAACCTACATTAATCGATAAATCCCTTGACAAAGGAGGTGTAAAATTAATGGTGGAAACTGAGAGATCGTTCGTAATGCACTTAGTTTAGGGGATAGATTACTACGACGGTGGAATCGACCTAAACCTAAGTAGTGAATTACACCACGACAGTGGGTAATTCTGTTTTCAGGCCACTACCCGAATGGAGAGAGAAGATTGAGGAATTATATGAAACCTAATACAATGATATCCCGCGGTGAAACCGCAATCCTAAAGATACCCTTTTGAATTGATTAAATTAACCTTTGATCGATTGTTTGTTTTGTTTTATTCTTATTTTCTTTTAATTTCGACAATCAAACCCTATTTTGTTATCCGGTTTAGCTGATCGCGAATAGTTAGTAGGAGTCTCCAATAATTCAATGTATCCATGTGTTTGACTCGGGCCTCACAAGGCATGTACTACTCGACGCGTATACTTACGTTTTAGCACGTAGTAAAATACACGTCAAGTTTTTGGCGCCATTGCCGGGGATTACGACGGAATTGTTGGCACTTCGAGTGCTACGAGCGGCCACTCTAGGCCACAAATTTCTTTTTAATTTTCATTCAAATTCAAATATTTTTACATTGCACTATAATTGTTATACTCGTCTAAGCATAGTACTGAACTCAAATTTTCTTATTTCAGGTACTATGTATGGTGCATACACGTAGTACAGACTATGACAATCGCACACCCGAGGTTCCATTTCCAGGACCTGAGGACGAGGAGCATTCTGAGCACGAGTACCAAGAAGAGATAGATTCTGAATCTGAACCAGAAGACATGGCCGAGCCACAAACCATATGGGAGAAGATCAAAGCTTCTTCCTCGTCAGCTTCAAAGGGGCCTATAAAAAAGCAGGCGATCAACATACCGACATATAAGATCGATCCAGCGTTGATTAATTTGGTAAAATCAAATGTGTTTCATGGGCTGAAGAATGAGGATCCTGTTGCACATATCAGCCAGTTCGTTGAAAACTGTGACATGGTAAAGATAGACAGGTTTCCACAAGATGCTTTGTACCTCAAGCTGTTCCCAAGTTCCTTGGCAGGAGCAGCAAGAGAGTGGCTACATAATCTAGACGATGAGTTCGTTGAGTCATGGGATCACATGGTGGAAGTCTTCTTTGAGAGGTTCTTCCCTCCTGAGAAGACTAACGACATGATCCGAAAGATTCACAATTTCACCCAACAAGCGGGTGAAACATATTCTGAGACCTGGGAGCGATTTCAGGTGATGCTAAGGAGATGTCCGCATCACGGGCTGGACAAAGAGACACAAGTGAAAATCTTCTATTTTGCTCTCTCCTGCATGATAGGAGTAATCTGGATTCAGCCGGGTCGGGATTTTTTCTGAATAACACTGACACTAGATGCTGGGAGATACTCAAGAACATGGCGAGAAAGCAGTCCTGGGGAGAAAGAGAGAGAGGCCCAGTCGAGCAAGCACGAGTCGCCAGTGAATCTAAGGCAACGAGAGAGCTGAATGAGAAGATGGATCTTCTCGCAAAGAAGTTACTGCAAAAAGAAGAAAATGAGTCCGAGGATGAGGCTCAAGTCAAGTACATGAGACAACAACAAGGGTATAGGAACAATGACTACTCATGGAGAAAGGACAAAAAGTTCTCATGGAAGGATCAGAATAATCTTCTGCAGGATCCGGAAGCCAAGCCCGCACCAGCTGCAGAGGACAAGAGCACGGAGTTGCTCAATCAGGTCATCAAGCAAAATCAAGATTTAATGAACACATTCGGGCAGCAAATCAAGCAACAAGGTGAATTTATGAATCAATTTGGGCAGACATTGCAGAGCCATGGGGCTCAAATGAGGACCATAGAGACCTCCATGACGCAGATGGCAGCTGAAATTGCTAGTTTGAAGAAGCCAACACATCCAGGTTTTCCGGGGAACACCAATGTTCCCGGGGGAAACCAGCAAGCCAAGGCCATTTTACTGAGAAGCGGTAAGAAGGTGTTAAATCCAAGAATGGATGAAACAAGCATACCGCAAGATAAAGTTGAAGGCGAAACCACTACGGAGCAGCCCACACCAGTCACAGGGCAGGTTGAAGACATAGCCGTGGATGGTAATGAAGAACAAGCTGCTGAGGGGGAACTGCAGAACATGATGCCTTATGTGCCACCTCATTAAAGGGCACATGCCGTTCCGATCCCCTATCCGAATAGTGCAAAGGCAAGGAAGGTAGATGCACAATTCAAGAAATTCTTGGACAGCTTTAGGAAGCTTTCGGTCAATATTCCGTTGTTGGAAGCTATTGAGAAAATCCTGTCATACGGGAAGTTTCTAAAAGATGTCATCACCAAGAAGAGGAAGATACCAGATACTGAGGTCGTTGTGCTAAAGGAGCAAGTGAGTGCCTTCATTATGGGCACTCTACCACCAAAGAGACAGGATCCCGGGTGTTTCAACATTTCTTGCTTTATCGGGAAGTTTAAATTTGGAGAGGCATTATGTGATTCAGGGGCAAGCATCAATTTGATGCCCCTTTCGACATTTAAAAAGCTGGAATTAAAGGAGTCACGGCCGAGCAATATGACTATCCAATTGGCTGACAACTCTGTGGTGAAGCCTTATCGAATATGCGAAGATGTCTTAGTGAAGGTGGATCGATTTGTCTTTCCGGCTGATTTTGTGGTTATGGAGATGCAGGACGAGCATGGTAATGAGCTGTTACTTGGATGTCCATTCCAAGCTACAGCCGACATGATCTTAGAGATGGGGAGAGGTCGCTTGACCTTAGGCATAGCAGATGACCGGTTTGAGATGGTCATGCCCTCTAGCACTGCGTCTTCTAAAGCAAAAGAACAATGTAATATGGTGAAACACATGGATCACAACATCTCACTCTGCCTTGGGAAACCATTTTTGGACATGGCTCATGTGATGAGAAAGATGGATAATGGAAACTTAGATGTGGATATCATGGAGCAAACTAAGGTTGTTTCTTTGTGCAAAGCGGTTGGATTTCCAAATGATGAGAATGAGGAAATTTCTCCTTCATGGGTGGATGATGCAATTGCTATTTCGATTGTTGATGCATATCTGGGATTGCCGTTAGAGGCTTGTATGTTGAATGTTACCTATGATTGGATGTGGAGTAAATCAATCAAGGAGTGCGCTAAAATGCTTCAGATGCTTCCATGCTTCTATGTGAGGCACTATGAAGATTTAGGTGCACTTCCCCCACCGTTGCATTCATCTCTTATCAGCCCGCCAGATTTAGAATTGAAGCCGCTGCCCCCGCATCTCAAGTACGTCTTTCTAGCTGAGAAGGACAAGTTACCGGTGATCGTATCTGCTTACTTGAGTGTGGATGAGTAGGAGCAATTGCTAATAGTGCTCAAGAACCACCGTGGAGCTTTTGGGTGGTCTGTTGCAGACATTAAGGGGATCTCCCCTACTCTTTGCCAGCATAAGATTCGGCTTGAGGAGGGAGCCAAGACAGTTATTCAGCCTCAAAGACATTTAAATCCGATCATGATGGAGGTTGTGAAGAAGGAGGTCATCAAACTTCTTGCGGCAGGGATTATATATGCCATGTCAGACTCGACGTGGGTGAGTCTCACACAGGTAGTCCCTAAGAAGGGGGGAATTACTGTCACAAAACATTTGTTGAATGAACCTATCACCACCCGATTGGTAACCGGGTGGCGAGTTTGTATTGACTACCATCGTCTGAATGCCGCCACTCTTAAGGATCATTTTCCCTTACCATTTATTGATCAAATTTTAGAACGTCTTGCCGGTCGGTCGCATTTTTGTTTTCTGGATGGGTATTCGGGGTATAACCAGATTTTGATTGATCCTTTGGATCAAGAGAAGTCTACGTTCACCTGTCCCTATGGGACTTTTGCTTACCGATGAATGTCGTTTGGTTTATGTAATGCACCGGCGACGTTTCAACGCTGCATGCTCGCCATATTCTCTGACATGGTAGAGCGTTGTCTTGAGGTTTTCATGGACGACTTCTCAGTTTATGGTGCGTCATTTGATGAATGTTTATATAACTTAGACAAAGTGCTGTAGTGTTATGAGGACACACACTTAGTCCTCAATTGGGAGAAATGTCACATGATGGTGACAGAGGGAATAGTGCTAGGACACAAGGTGTCTAGCAAAGGTCTTGAGGTAGACCCTGTGAAAATTGAGGTGATTTCCAAGCTACCTCCACCAAATTCTGTAAAAGGGGTGAGAAGCTTTTTGGGACACGCCGGGTTCTATCGGCGATTCATTAAGGATTTTTCTAAAATTGCAAAACCTTTATCCGAACTGTTGGAGAAAGATGCGGTTTTCGATTTCAACGATAAGTGTCTTCATGCATTCGAAGTTTTGAAAGAAAAATTGATTTCGGCCCCAGTTGTTCAAACGCCGGATTGGACAAAACTGTTCGAATTGATGTGTGACGCTTCAGATTTTGCAGTAGGAGCCGTTTTGGGGCAAAGGGTAGATAATAACCCCGCTGTGATTTTCTATCCTTCCAAAACTCTGAATGATGCTCAATTGAACTATACAACTACTGAAAAAGAATTGCTTGTCGTCGTGTTTGCTTTTGAAAAATTTCGGCAGTATTTAGTTGGATCTAAAATAGTTGTATGGACTGACCATGCTGCGATAAAATACTTGATGGAGAAAAAGGACGCAAAGCCTAGACTCATTAGGTGAATTTTTCTCTTACAAGAATTTGACATTGAAATTAAGGATAAGTCTGGAATTGAGAATGTAGTGGCTGATCATTTGTCTAGGTTAGAAAGGGTGAATGAAAACGATTTGCACATACCCATAACCGAGACGTTTCCCGATGAACAGCTTTTGAAAATTAATTCTAAAGAATCGTGGTTTGCTGAAATTGTTAATTATTTAGCTTGCGGGATCATCCCGGAAGACTGATCATATCATGAGAAAAAGAGATTCTTTCATTCTTTAAGATACTACTTTTGGGATGATCCAATTCATTTGAAGCAATGCAGGGACGGTATCTTACGCAGGTGTGTGCCTGAGGTGGAGTATGAGAGTGTTCTCCACCATTGCCATTCATCGCCCACGGGAGGACACCATGCCAGTTCGCGAACAGCAGCGAAGGTGTTGGAAAGCGGCCTTTATTGGCCAACTTTGTTCCGGGATGCCTACGATTTCGTAAGGCAATGTGACCCGTGTCAGCGAGCAGGTAATATTTCAAAGCGACAAGAGATGCCCCTGAATGTGTTTCAGGAAGTCGAAGTATTTGATTTGTGGGGAATAGACTTCATGGGACCCTTTGTGTCCTCGAATTCCAATTTGTATATTTTGCTAGCTGTTGACTATGTGTCGAAGTGGGTGGAAGCAATCCCCACAAGGACTAATGATTCTACGGTAGTGTGTAGGTTTGTGAAGGAAAATATTTTCTGCAGGTTTGGGATACCCCGAATGATAATAAGCGATGGGGGTACACACTTCCGGAATCAGAAATTCTCGACACTATTGAAGAAATATGGGGTCAAGCACAATATTGGCACCCCATATCATCCACAGACTCAATGCCAAGTGGAGGTCTCAAACCGTGAAATCAAGAAGATTCTAGAGCGAACAGTGGCATCCACAAGGAAGAATTGGAGTGCCCTACTACCGGATGCACTTTGGGCATATAGAACGGCTTACAAAACACCTATAGGCACTACGCCTTTTAGGTTGGCGTATGGCCGGGCTTGTCACCTTCCGGTGGAATTGGAGCACAAGGCCCATTGGGTGCTTAGAAGGCTAAATTTGAGTTATGATGAAGCTGGGAGAAAGAGGATGTTTGAGTTGAATGAGATGGACGAGTTGCGCATGACGGCATATGAGAATGCCCGAATATATAAGGAGCACACAAAACTGATCCACGATCGCCATATCGAGTCGCGCACGTTCAAGAAGGGAGATAGTGTTCTGTTGTTTAACTCCCGACTCAAGTTGCATCCCGGGAAGCTGAAATCCCGGTGGAGTGGACCGTTCGTGGTGGAAGAGGTAAAACCGCACGGTGCGATTCTGGTGCGTGATGGAGATGCCACGTTCCTGGTGAATGGACAGAGGTTAAAGCTGTATTTTGGTGAGAATTACAAGAGAAAAGTGAATGAGGTCAAACTCATTACACTTGTGGACGAATGAGACGCTCGGAAGCCGTCTAGCCTAAGACGTTAAATAAGGGCACTTTTTGGGAGGCAACCCAACCATCGGTACATTAGGATAGTTTAATTATAATCATAGGTTGCTTTAATTTCGTTAAAATTTTAGTGTAAAGAAGATACCTTGATCCGTTTGTTCATTGTGCAGGCTGAGGCAGAGTCGATATCATCGACACAGTGGTCGATGGTATCGACATAGGTTTAGGTTGACAACTACAAGGCTCGTTCTGAGTCGATACTATCGACGGTCACGTCGATGGTATCGACCCACCTACAGGCAGGTCGTCCAACAACAGTCGATAGTATCGACCCATCCGTCGATACCATCGATATCTCTGGAGAAGTTCAGAGCGATTTGTCTCAGTCAACTCGATACCATCGACGGCCTCGTCGATGGTATCGACATGGTCACAGGTTGAAGTGAAAAAGTGGCGGTGTCGCAATGAAGCCAAGTCGATACCATCGACTCTTGTCGATGGTATCGACCATCCATGTCACTGATCCGCGCAAAGACATCGACGGCAATCGCGAAGTCCACGTCATCGAGCCGGGTGCTGTGTCGATACCATCGACCCGCGTCGATGGTATCGACAAGTCAGCAATCTGGGTTTCACGATCCAACAATCGTCAGCCGTCGATACTCGCGAGGGGGGCGGATAGCATCGAGACGTGTCGATACCATCGACTCGCGTCGATGGTATCGACGGGTCAACAGTAGCGCCGGCCAAGTCTACATAAGGAGAGTAATTACGTCATTTGACGTCACACCTTCAGAGTGATCTTCCTCCTTCGCGCCGAGCACTCCCCCGAGCCATCCAAGATCGAAGAGCAGCAACACCGAGCAAAGATCTTCACCAAGCGGAGAGTCGATTCTCCATCTTCCCCGAGCTCTTCTTCTTCAATCCCTTTCTCGTCGCCACCATGGTGCATACCGCCGGAGAGTCGTCTTCACATGCAACTCCGACAGACTTCATTCCACCACCAACGGCATCAGTAGCTCATCCCCGACTCATCCATCCTTCCCCGGAGATTCGAAAGATCTATGAGGAGATAATGAGGAGGAAGATCAAGCCCACCTGGTATGTGGACTGGGAGATGGTGCGCGATCTGGGATTCGAGGCCAACTTGGCCTATGTTCTTAACGGACAGGCCCGTCACACTCGCATAAGGCCTGGCGAACTGGAGTTTCATCAAGATGTCCAGCCGTTCTTTAGTGACTGGCCGACATACAAAGAGCTTATAGCCGAGTTCATGGCATCGTTGGACGTCTGCATCTATCCCAATGACATCAATGCTACCGATCGAGAGTGGATCCAGGGCCGGGTATCTTTCCAGCTGTACAACCACGACTACCTCACGCTATGGCAGTTCAACAAAATTTTCAACTGGAATCATTCCCAGTATGACCACCGGAGGCCGGACCACCGCACTGATTACGACATGATCTTCTCTGAGTTGGTGACGGTGCCACAAGGGCGGTCGGTTAGCTACCACAACGCTGCGGTAGCCGACTTCGAGCACCCCTTTGTCCGAGTCTTGCATCGGATGCTGAGTTCTACTGTGTTTGTGCGGGGTGATCTGGCCCTTAGCAAATTTCAAGGCTCCGATCTCTTTTTTCTATACAAGCTTCTGAAGAGACAAGAATGCAATTGGGGTGCATTCTTTTTGCAGCGTGTGATGGACGTGAAGAGGAGTACGAGGAAAGCGCCGATTCACTTCGGTGGGCTCATCACCAAACTCGCGTCGTACTTGGGACTGAATTTCCAATCCCTCACTCCTCTTTCTACAAGAAGCAAGGTCAACTTGCAACATCTTCACCGGGCCAACTTAATTCTTCTCCGGGATGGCGCGACATTTGCACATTGCCACGTGAATCAAGCGTATCAGGAGTGCGCACTGCCGGATCCCGTCTTCAACATCGAGGGCGCATAGCATTTCAGATGGCCAATCATAGCCATCGACTCCGATGAGGAAGAAGGCGGCGATAACGGCGGCGACGACGGACAGGACGACGAGGCTGAGGAGGAAGAAGAGGCCTTTACACCTCTTCGCGCGCGAGTAGCACCCCGGAAGCGTCCTCGGATGCATCCAGGTGCATCATCATCATCACGGCCTCCATCTCCACCGTTGCAGCCCTCGCAGCAGAGCGAGGATGTTTATTCTATGCAGGGCATGTACAGCATGCTCCAAGACATTCAGCAGACGCAGCACAGCCACACCGCTGCATATGTCGGTATCCAAGACACCACCAACCGGCTTTTCATAAACCAACAGGCGATCTTCGAGAATGAGCGCCTTCTCTTCGCCAATCAAGAGAGCATCCATGATCGGCTGCATAGGATGGAGCTGCAGCAGCAGCCATTCTATGACAACTACTGGAGTCAGGGCTATTTTGGTGGGTATCCACAGCCTCCACCAATGCCCCCGTATGAGCCGAACTTCCAAGGGCAGTTCCCGTCTTGGGACCCCACTTCTCCGCAGCCACCTCCACCTCCACAAGAGTGATCGGGTATCTTTGTTCCAATCTTAAGTTTGTTTTTGACTATGAGGCCATAGTCAGTTTCAAGCTTAGGGGGGTAGTTGGAACAGCTCTATCTTTTATTATTTTAGTTTTTTAGCATTGTTATTTGTTTCTTGCATCTTTAGTTTTTGTAGGATCCACGTGCTATCTAGTGTAACTGTGGATGTCGTAAACGTGTGTCATCTTGCTGTTAGTTCATGGGAAATTTAAGGAAAATTTAAAAATTTTTGTGTCTTGGATAGCTTGCTTTGGTTGACCTTGGGGAACACATCCTACGAAAATTATTGATTATGTCAACTTTAAAACAACATTTCACATCTGTACTCCTAATGATTCATGAAAAGTGGACATTAATGGTTGTTTGAGCCTAACCTAACCAAATGGTAATGAGACCTTAATTGGATGTAAGAGAGAGAACCCTCTAAACTACTACACATGTCAATAAGGAGGGACACATAATATCTTTCTAAGGTTCAGTCATCTAATCTTGTGATCATTCCACTTCATTTTTCCATAATCCACCTAAGAATTGGAAGTAAAGTGCAGTTTTAATTCCTTCTTGTGTGCATAGCATGTAGATAGGACTTGCATTGATATTTTCCATATTTTTGCATAAAAAGCGAAAAAAAGAGAACAAAATATAGGGATTCATGCACATTACCTTTAGGTGCATGCCATGTAGTTGCACTCATGATTTTCATGCATACAGCACATCATGTGTCTCAATTTTTCCCCAATGGTGAATTAAACCTTCCATATTACTCATTGTAGACTCTCCCACTTTGAGAATATGGATACTATTAAACATTCTTCTTGTTTTAAGAGAGGAATAGAAGAAAGATGAATTCTTATCACCTACCTTTAGCTGAAGGACCATTTATTTTTGTCTAAGAAAGCAGTCCTAATCCAAAATAAAATTATTTCCAAGTTTCCTACCATCTAAAAGGCACAAATAAAAATTCTTGTCATGAGGATTTGAATCAACCTCCTTTCAAAGAGAATTACTTTATACTCCAACTCCTTATCTTTAGATGAGAAATTACCAATAGAATTCCTTTTCCACTTCAATAAATCATCCTTGATAGCGTGAAGCTTTCTATACTCTTTTATCATAGGAGCCCCAGAAAGATTAGTGTTTTCCCAAGTTTATTTTACCATAGATCGTGGTCCAAATGCCTGAAAAACATGCAAATAATGTCCATAAGTGCATTTTATACAAATAAGCATATTAGGGGGAATGACATGCAATCTAACAGGTATAGATGTGATTGAAGAGCAAAAAGACACAAGATGAAGCCCTAAAATAGGGCTGAATCACCACCCCAAACATAAAACATACTTGTCCTCAAGTATGCTCCAACTCAATCTCTCTACAAACTTTCACAAAAAGAAATGACAAATGCAATATAAAAGACGAGTGTTGCTGAATGGGATCAATGATGACTAAGTACATGCATTTCACCTCTCTCCTCTCCTTATTTCACAGTCCAATCATGAAAAAAAGCACAAAGCATATGAACTTCAAATATAGCGCATAGAATACACAAGTTATCCATATTTCTTCCATTAAGTTCCGGGTAAACCGTTTCATGGTGGCGTTAATCAAGAATGACTAGGAGTGTTGTTTCACATTCATGCATTCAATCTTATATCTCAAATCACACCAAATGACCCACGTGGCTGCGGAATAGGGTAAAATGAGCTAAGTTTGATGTTTCCTAGCTCAATGGGTATGAAAGTGGAAGAAAGGGTTGCGGTAAGATTTTTGGAGTGTTTTTACACACTCATCTTTTCTTTATTTGAATGCTCTTAAACAGGAGCATCCTTTTATTTTATTTTGCTTTTCTTTTTCTTTTCTTTTCTTTTTCTTGCCCTTGGTGTAGATAGGGCATATGGTGGATAGAGTGAAGCGGGGAGATAAAGATATGGCCACCCCAAACTTTTAGAGGTGGCCAAGGCTGATTATGTGCACTAGGGCATCTTTTTATGAGGCGGAGGGGTATGAAGATGGTGGAAGAATAGTCGGGTCAAAGAGGGGTCATTGGTATGATTTTCCACATAAGACATCCTGCATGAAAATTAATCCAACACTTCATTCCAGATATCACACCACATGAATGAACAACATGAAATTGATATATCAAACATGTGATTCCACAAACACTAAGCGTTCAAAGCTTGCTCAATTTCATAATTCAACCAATTCAATCACAATCCTAAGAGAGGTGATGCACATGTAAAAAGTCAAGAATTGATACCATTTAGCAACAAACAATGTTAACTCACTTGCATTTGTCAAATATCATCATTTTTTCTCAAAATAGTAGAGATTGGGTCAAAACATACTTTTAGGCAAGAAATCTCAAATTTGGGCAAAATTGGCCAAAACAGTGCCAAGTTGCCTTCAATCACATCTAAACTCTATATTATTGAACTTAAAGCAGTAAACAAGCAAATACTAGCTATAACATGCAAGAATTACTAAAAATCTACATGATATGCAATGCATGGAAAAAAGAGCAAATTTTTTGAAAATTACACAAAAAATGACAAGAAAGTAAACGACATGGCATGCAGGTATGCAAAGCAGTAAAGATGACTAAGGTAGATAGCAAAAGAAAGAAAACAAAAGTGGATGTGGCAGGTGAAATGCAAAGTGAAACTAGGGCATACATGCCCTACCACCCCAAACTTTTGAATCATATTGTCCTCAACATGATCCTAGAGTTTAGGATGATAGGGTAGACGAGCATGGCTCTCTCAAGGCTTTGGTGGTGTTCCTCCCTATGGTGGAGGATATGCATAGTAGCTGCCCCACTAATCTGCCTTGAGTGGCTAAAATTGGTCTGCTGCATGGCCGTGTTGAGTAGCATGGCCGTGGTGGCTTCAGGTTGCACGGTCGTGCTGCCTGGCACGGCCGTGGTGCAGTCCTTTGGCAACTTTTCTCAATTTTGCTTTTGAATCCAGGGACTTAGTGTGTTTTTCATACAAATGACCACGATCGTATTGATGTGCCACTACTGTGGTGGTCCCTGTAGCTACTACTCTCAAAATGAGGAACATCAAACACTCAAAAACTTGACTCAAAGTGATTTTTCTTGGAATCCTTCTCTCAATTGTACTCAAATTCCCTTCCTGTTATCACATGCACATCTTAAAACTAGACAAAAACTATTAAACACAAGTGTGTGTGTGTTCTTGGAAAATGTAAAAACAAAGCAATTGTATCAAAAAGTGAAGGTTGGGTCAAAATTTCCCAAACCTATGTGGGTTGCCTCCCACAAGCACTAAGTTTCATGCCTTCAGCCAGGCTTGTTGTTCTTTCACCATCAACCATGGTCCAAAAACAAAATGTTTGCACCCCCATCATAAGCAATCCTCTCAAATGCTTTCCTTGATTGATCTTCCTCCCAAGGGTCATGCGAGCTTCGTAAGTCTTTTTCAGCAATTCTCTCTCCTTGGCGATCATCATCATAGATCTTAATAAGCCTTAAGGCCCTCAGAAATCTCATTCCATAGGTTTTCTTTCTCCTGAGGAATGGGTCTTGATAGGCACCAAAGAGAGGGGTATCAATCATATTCATTTGCTCATGGGAAGTAGGGGGAGCATGTGATAGTTGTGGTGGTGGCATCGGTGTTGATGGCCATTGGACTTTAGGTGGAGGAGGGCATTGAGGTTGGAAGGTGAACTGGTAGGAGGGTTGTGGCAATGGAGGTGGTGGTAGTGTGTAAAGCTTAGGATAGCCTTGGAGGTAGGGTAGTGGAGGAGGGAATTGAGGTTGGAAAGTGAAATGGTGGGAAGGTTGCGGCAATGGAGGTGGTGGAGGTGTGTAAGGCTTAGGATAGCCTTGGAGGTAGGGTGGTGGAGGAAATGGATGGGTTTGTGCATTTTGTCCTTCCATCTTGTCTTCTCGGAGTGGCTTGTCACATGCACAAGACACAACCAAACAAAAGAAAGCAAGTTAGTAAACCAATATACACAAGAAATGCAAAGAAAAATGAATAAAGAATAGCAATGATGAGGGCAGTAGGAAAAGTCAAAGCAAAACTAACTAGCTAGGTTGAGCGCCTCTAATCCCCGGCAACGGCGCCAGAAAGCTTGATGTGATTTTGCTAGTGGTGCTAACACACTACTCGATTGAATAGATGCGCCCCACGAGATCGGAATGCACGAGATATGGGATTATGCTTTCGAAATTTATAAACCTAAACTAGCTACCTACGTCTACTAAAACACTACACCCGCAAGCGCACGGGGTCGTGTCGTAGTATAGGAAGGTGGCAAGTAAAGGGTTGATCCACAGGGAAAAGAGGGGGCTCTAGAGCTAGGTTATTTTATCTAGGTTCCTACTGTGGAGACTAGGGTTAAGGGTTTGAAGGTTGATTTGGATTGTTAACTAAGGATAAACAAGCAATTTAAAGGCAAGAATGAAATATATGTTAAACCTAGAATGAATTAAGACTAAGCAAGCAAGGAAAGACTAAGCTAGGTAGGAAAAGGAAATTTACACTAAGGCAAGCAATAGATTAGCAAAAGAATAATTAAAGAACTAAACTAGCATAAACAAGGCAAGAGCAAGGCAAGAAGCTAACTAAGCAAGAAAAGAACTAACTAAGCTAAGCGAGCACAAAACTAGGGTTTTAAGCAGTAAAGAGATGTGCGGGCTGTTTAGGGGTATGAACTTATCACTTAAGTTGGGGGGTGACATGTGAACATTATGATTCCATTTAGATTATCCAAACCAAACAACAAGTTAGAGTCTAATGGATTAACCTAAGCTACTAACTGGCCATGGATATGCTAGGTTGTGTATAGGGGAACTAGTCCCTAACACCCCCTACTACCCTTACGAGGCTCAATTGGGTTAGGGATGAGGTTCAAATCAATTAGAGTCTAATCAAGTCTAGGTTTCTATATTAGGCATTCCTAGGGCAATTAGGGGGCGAGGGTAGTAATGGGGAGGTGAGATTAGGGTTTTGGACCCCAATTCCCCCACATTCTAGCGTTGAGAAGGCTCCATGCTAATTGCACTAGAATTATCTAATATAGCTACTTAGATCTCTCACTTAGGTTTATGGAGATTGATTAAGATGTAGGAAGATGGGAGGCAACCTAGGGATCCAAGAATTGGACCTAGGGGCAAATCTCAAAATTCACACATATAAGCAATTTGCCTAAATTCCTAGGTGATTTCACACACAAACCAACAAGTAATCCATGGAGAAAGAGATGCAAATAGAATATAATCATTAACAAATGAAATTACAAAGTTTACATGTCATTTTCCCCCAACATGGTATCAAAGTAACATATTTTCCCCCAAACAGCCCACCCACAGGGGCCTAGCTACTCATAGAAATGGAAAATACAAAAAGAAAGGAGAAAGAGGTAGAAGAAGCCATGGAGCTCGGTGTAGATGAAGCAATCCTCCTCTCCAGCAGCTGCAGGACGTCCTCCTCCCTCCTCCAAGGATGAAATGGAGTGGGATGATGGTGGGAAGTGGATGGAAGGCTTAGATATGGGGGGTTATGTGGTGGAAATGGTGAAATGGAGTGGATTTGAGGTGGAGGTGAAATGGAATGGAGTGGGTGGCGATTTGGGGAGCTAGGAAGGGATAGAAGGTAGCCAGCCTCGTGCCCCAGCCACCACCTAGGTATATATAGGTGTGGGGGAAGCACTAGATTAAGTTAGGGGCAAAATGGGGAAAGCAGTGGAAAAATGGCTGGATTCTGTGAGTAGCACGGCCGTGGTGGGGTACCACGTCCGTGGTGGGTAGGGTAGGCCACGGCCGTGGTGTAGGAGGCACGGTCGTGGGAATTAAATTGCTAAATGTCAGGTTGGTGGTCAAAACGGCCACGGCCGTGGTGGCTGTGGTGTGCCACGGCCGTGGTGTATGGAACGGCCGTGGTGGTCTTGGTTGATGTGGTCGTAGTACTGTTGCACGGCCGTTTTGCTCTGCTGCACCACGGCCGTTTTGTGGAGCACAGCCGTGGTGTCAGACCATTGCACGGTCGTGGTGCTCTCTGCTTCACTTGGATGTTGTGCCTGTTAATTTCTAAGTGACCTAGCACGGCCGTTTTGTTGTACCACGGCCGTGCTGAGTCCTGGGGCAGCACTTTGACTTGTATCTTTGGATTTTCTTGGACATCTTTGCTTCACATGATCTTTGGCCACTAGGGGTAGGTCGAGGGAGCATCGGAATTCACTTTGGGCCTCTCCAAGTACAGAGGAACCCTAGGATCACCCCTTCTCTCTCTCTTCCATCAATCGTGGTCCAAATGCCTGAAAAATATGCAAATAATGTCCATAAGTGCATTTTATACAAATAAGCATATTAGGGGGAATGACATGCAATCTAACAGGTATAGATGTGATTGAAGAGCAAAAAGACACAAGATGAAGCCCTAAAATAGGGTTGCATTACTTAATTCACCCATCCATTAATGAACCTCAATGGAGAACGTTGATTTTTGCGAGTACTGATGCAAAACACTCGAATAGCATGATCACTTATCATATTTGAAAAAATGTCACCCCAAATTGAAGGAAACATACTTAATAAACTTAGATTACAAAAGAAACTATCACTTTTTGAAAAAGCACTCAGCCTTTTTTTTTACTTTTGCTATCCCAAGTGAAGAAAGAACCCTTACTTGTAACTTCCATTAAAAAGTTATAGAAAGAGAGTCATTAAAATCCTCCAAACATTTTTCAACAGAGGTTGCTTCCTTACTTTCTCATTAACAAATCTAACTGTATTAAAATCCCCTAAGATACACCAAGATAAAGAGATAAAAGCAAAAATGCCATATAGAGGATTCCATAAGGTTCTATCAGATTCACCATTTGCTCCATAAACAGTTGTAATAATAAACCATATATATAGTGATATCACAGTGCAAAACTTGGTCATTATCCAGAACTTTGTTAATGATGAGGGGAGGATCTTTACATAAGAATATAATTCGTGTATAGGAATGTTGATCATGATTTAGAGATATACTTAGCACCAAACCAAATTGATTCCACAATGACATGAAATTCTTCTTTCTTGGTTCTAGATTTAAGAATAATGTAAAAGTAGCTTTGATCCTATAGATTTCATTCTAGATGCAAGGAATTTTATTGTGGACACCCAACACATTCCATGTAACATCATAATGACTGTTATCCATTCGGAATAAACTCCATATCCTTCACTGAAGAGATGGACACACCTTCCCCTGCATCAAAGACCGCAAGCAACAAAAATTTGTTCAAAGAAAGTTGGATATTTGTTACTATGGAGATGGTTTTACATAAAACTCTAGGAGGAGATTTTGATTTTCTTCTTTGAATTTCCCATTCCAATGAAGGGACAAGAGTGATTTGGGGTGTGATAGAATTACCTCTCTTATCATTTGGTATAGCATTAATGACAGTAGAATTCATTATACTTTAGTCATTATTAAGAATATCATCATTTTGTGGCTCAACAACAACGTCAATAGAAGAAACAATAGAAACACTAACCTGAGGTTCAACCCCTTCTACAGTAGAAGAAGAAGTGATTTCCTCCATTGCATCATTGATTACTTCGACCTCCTCAACTACCAATTCAGAATTACTCATCTTTGGCTTCCATAGAGTTTTACTTTTCAACTTAGGATTCAAGCTATTAGCCTTTACTTGTTTCACCTCACACAAATTTGATTTGTGTCCATAGTTACCACAAGATAAACAGCTTATGGGATCCCACTCGTATTCAAAATAGGTTTTATCAGACTGCCCATCTTCACATTGAATATCTAGTTCCTTAGGAAAGGATAAATCTACCAGTATTAGTACCTGGAGCTTTGCATATTCCTGTCTAATGAATTCTTCTATAAACTTAACAATTTGTAATGGTTTATAAAGATAAGAACCAATTTGGTTAAACATATCTTCATCCTAAAGCTCGAGTGGTAGATAATGAATCTTCAATTAGATTATGATCTCCGATAGATTTAGCTTCTCTAGAGGATATCCTTGTTCTCACTTCTTAATAATCAATGTCTTGTCAACCAAAACCATGGACCATCTTCAATAACCATTGTAAGGTCCTCTTCATTCCTAAACATAATTAGAAAAAACCCTTTCCCTCTAGATCTAACTTCTAAGGATCCTTTCACATTCTAGATTTTAGCTAGATGATGAACCAGTGTAGTCCAATGCGGATTTAGGCCTACTATATAACATGTAGTCATCTTACTCCATTGCTTGATGTTCATTTACACAATGTGTTTTGTGTAGAGTAACTTGCCTTCTATCACATGGACATTGATTTTGGAAATCTTGTCTGGCAATTTGTAGGAGACTCAAAGACCAGATCTGACCAGGACTTTGTTTTAGGCACTACCTGAACCAGGGAGATAGGTCGAGGTTTCTATTTAGGCACCCCTCCTAGTTTGAGAATTCGTCCTCCATCTTCCTTGTCAACAAGGGACAAAATCTTTTGAATCATCTTGGATGTCGCCACCAGAATCGCCTTAGTTCTCATTCATAGTGGCTCAACCATCCTTACTAAAAGTGATCTACTAATGTTTGACTTATAAAATCCTAGTTCTTATTTACAAGTTATTGCTTGATAATATGTCGTTATCTTACTTTCACACCTTTGTATGCACCTCATGTACCTAGTATAGAAATATAGTGATTCACATTTTGCTTGTCAACATTTTAGGTAAATTGCATATATGAAAATATAAAGACATGATGAATATGATGAAATCAACTAAAGATGTTAAATCTAAGTAAAGGAGGATTAATTAGATGCTTCTTCTCATATGTATTAGTGTCTCATGTAAAGTTCATGTAACTCCTGCAAAGAGCACTATTATACTTCTTGTAAACAATATTTGTGAAGTAATGGAGATTATTTTCTATTATCTGTTATTTTTTAAATTTGGATCCTTGGGAATTTTGGTAATGGCTCTCGGTTCTAAGGTCCTTCCTTGATTAGGGGACACTGAAAAGTGTGGTCGTTACATTTGGTATCACAACCATATATATTTCAAATAATATACAATAATTGATAATTTCAAGTAATCTGTATAAATATTAGTAGAATCTATAGGCCATAACCTAAGGGTAATGGTGTCTAGAAAGGATCATGGCTTTAGTGGTTGGCCATATTTTCCTATGAACCATTAAGTAGGTATATCGAAATCATTTAGCCAAAGTGATACCTACCTGGCCAGAACCTAGGGTTTGCTGGAAGTAATGCTTCCTCTAAGTTGCTCATCTCTAACTTCAGCCACTTCTCATCTCCTTTCTTAGTGAACCATAAAATGATCTCCCCTCCTCATCTCAAGATTAGGGTTTTGAGAAGAGGTAGGATTAAGGCATTCTCCACAAATTAATGTACATGTAATGTGGAGTTAATAATGAAGTAAAGAAAGATAGTTTTATGGTTTTTTTCTTGAAAGGGTAAACCCTAGATGGAACTAGGGTTGGTATAGGAAAACCATTAGTGGGACAAGGGAATCATAAAACCCTAAAGTGAAAGGGTAGTCCCTAAACCAAACCCTAAACTCTTAACCAAGGATAAGGGAGTAGTCTTATAAAAATAGAAGCCCTACTTATATGAACCCTAATTAGGGTAAAATGAACAAGAAAAATGCAAATGAGTTTAGGTGACCCAGTCTCCCATGAATGCATGTCTGTTCAGGAAGGCACTCATGATTTATGTGAAGGGTATTGAATATACATATGATACATTGGAAATCAATGGTTATATAAAAATGAAAATATGAAACCCTCAATTTAACTTTTAGTGTTGGTTTCCTGACATGGGTTGGGTCAACCCAAGAATGGGAAATGGACCTATGGGGGGATGCTAACCTAAACCCATGGGTTCAGGTTGTGGCTAGGGACCCTAACCTCCTCATTAGAGTCAAGAAGGAACCATGGGTTAGGAACTTCTCTAGAAGGGTGAGTTCACAAACTAATTTAAGAATTGGGGTAACCTTGAATGTCACCTCAAGCATAAAAATTTAGTATACAAAGAATGAAAACACATACAATGAATATTACTATTAAACCCAAGTATTCCATCTCTAAGGGACACGATGAACAAACCCCATATAGGGAAGGTTGCAAAGAGGATAATTCCTAGAAGGGAAGACCAACATGGAACCAAGCCCTACATAGGGAAGGTTGCCTGATGTGATGATTTTGAGTCGCATTTATAGACCTTTTTGATATGTATTTTGTGCTTTTATTAGTCATTTTTATGGTTAATATTGCATAATTCATCCATTTTGGTCTTTGCCATCATTTTATGTCAAATCCCCTTAGTTTCATCATTTTGAGCATTCATTATCACATTATTATTAATTGTGTGGATTTATTTGATCTTGTCTTTGAATTACAGGAAAAACAAGTATCTGCTTCCGTCGATACCATCGACGGAAGTCGATACCATCAATAAGGCCGCATGTTGCCAGCCGAAAGGAGCAGCAAAGAGTCGATACCATCGACACCCAAGTCGATGGTATCAAGACCCCTTCAGGTTGTTGGCGAGGGAGCTGTCGATAGTATCGACCCCAAGTCGATACCATCGACGCATGGAGGCTATAGTGTCGCTAAACGACAAAAACCGACGCTACAGAGAGGTCGATACCATCGACACAAGTCGATGGTATCGAGATGGCTACAGGCACTCGGACGAAAAGACAAGAAGGTTGTCACTACCACACTGGGTCGATACCATCGACCCGCGTCGATGGTATCGACACCGGCAGATATGCGTTGGATTTAGTTTGATCTCAATCGGACGGCTGGAGTTAATTGACGACCTAATTAGGGACTTATACCTAATGACGGCTGCCCAGAGGAGATCATCATCTAATTTGCCATTGCACAAGTGCCGAGGAAGGAGAGAAAGGAGAACGGAGGCCAGAAGTTCATACCTGTCGATTCGGACGCTGCCGAAGACGGATTTCACCACCAAGAGGCGGGGAAGCTCGTGTTCTACGCAAGGGATCAACCGGTTCTCATCCGTTTAGGGGTTTTCCCATTCAATTCACGTTTTTCATATGATTTCCCCTATTTCTACCATGTATTTGTGCAAGATGAATATGCGGGGCTAATCCCCTCCATCTTTAGGACCAGGAGTAGCCCGGGAATGAATTGTATGACATTTTTATAGTAATAATTCATATTTTCTCTCTTAAATCCGTGGTATGATTTCGTTTTCTCCATATATTATTATGCTTGATCACCATAATAATAACCTAATGCCCTTAATCACTTCGACAGAAGGATTAACGGTTGAAAAGAGACGAAACCTACATTAATCGATAAATCCCTTGACAAAGGAGGTGCAAAATTAATGGTGGAAACTGAGAGATCGTTTGTAATGCACTTAGTTTAGGGGATAGATTACTACGATGGTGGAATCGACCTAAACCTAAGTAATGAATTACACCATGACAGTGGGTAATTCTATTTTCAGGCCACTACCCAGATGGAGAGAGAAGATTGAGGAATTATATGAAACCTAATACAATGATATCCCGCGGTGAAACCGCAATCCTAAAGATACCCTTTTGAATTGATTAAATTAACCTTTGATCGATTGTTTGTTTTGTTTTATTCTTATTTTCTTTTAATTTCGACAATCAAACCCTATTTTGTTATCCGGTTTAGCTAATCGCGAATAGTTAGTAGGAGTATCCAATAATTCAACGTATCCCTGTGTTCGACTCGGGCCTCACAAGGCCTGTACTACTCGACGCGTATACTTGCGTTTTAGCGCGTAGTAAAATACATGTCATTGCCCAAGTCCACTATGGAGATAACAATGACCAATCACCTAGGTAAGGAAGGATGCAAAGAGATCAAGCCCCACAAGGGAAGGACGACACAGAACCAAGCCCCAGAAAAGGAATGTTTCCCAAGTCCACTATGAAGATTATTATGATCAATCCCCGACAGGGAAGGTCACAAAGAGGTCAAGACCCAGAAGGGAAGGTCAGCATGGCACCAAGCCCCATAAAGGAAAGGTTGCATGAGCCCAATGTAGGGAAATGAAGTAAATAGTGTGTACCCTAAGAGATGGAGGAAATGTAGGTTAAAGAATTACAAAAGAAAATGATGTTCTTCAAAATTGTTAAAATTGTGATATCTTAATGAACCCTAGGCTGAGTAGAACCCCAAGTCAATCCTAAGGTCAAGTAGGGAGGATTAAAGATACATAAGTCTTGTGAGGTTAGGAGGTGATCATTCCCTTAGTGCATAAGACCATGGGTTCAGAAGATGGCCATCCATGGTTTCTCGAGGCCCATAAGTTCAGGAGATTGGCAACCTTCATGAGTTTTTAAGGCCCAATGGGTAAATGTGAGAGGCACTCCATAAGTGCATAAGTCCCACGAGGTCAATAGGAGATCACTCATAAGGTACATGCACCCTTAGAGACCTTAATGAATTGACTAAGGCTAATGAGACATGAGATGTAAATATAAAGAATCCAAGGAGTCATAATGTTGGAATAAAATCTCAAAGGGAGTTGTGCACAAAATCAAGAGTGAGAAGGGAACTATTCTTGAGTTCATGAAATATAAGAATATTATGGAATTAAGAAGTATTTATGGCTTGGAATCATGATTAAGGACAATTCAACCAAAATGCACAATTTTCAAATAATGTGTGTATACACCATTTCTGCTCTTGGAATGGGATAAACTTTATATTTGGAATGTTGCCAAACACTTATTTCCTCTTAATATAAGTGAGAAAGAATAACCATACACATGTTATGCTTCCAAATTGACATGGGAGTGAATACCCTAAGTTGAATGTAAGGGCATAATTTAGGTGTTTGAGGGGTTACCTCACTCTTATATGAGATTAAAAGAATAATAGTTTGGAAACCTATGTGAAAGGGTGATCACAAAGTGAAATTGAAATCACAAGTAAAAATGCAATCACCAACTAATAATATCATACTAAGAACAAGGTTATTGTTATACACTGAAAGTGAATTTGAGTCCCAACCTTAGTAAAATGAGAGTTTTACATATCAATTAACTTCGTCAATGATATCTAAGAAGTGTTGCTAACCCTATGATTTGAAGCTAAGTTGAGTAATCATTCACCTTAAGCATACTAGGTATGAATTTTGATGATAAATTTCCTTTTGTGGTGGGGTGAACATAAGATCCTCAAATTTTGTAAATTTTAATTCTATGAATATAAGACTTGATTTGATAAGAAAATTTCCCAATTGTAATTGATAGAATAAAAAAGATATTGAATTTGTAGCATGGATGCAAACTATTTACCAAGTCAGGCTCATGAGGCTATTTTCTTTGCATATAGGTCCTTGTGGAACAAGTTCAAGAAATAAAAGGAATACATGCTTAAATAAATAATAATGGTTTTATGAGTAGTTATATATTGAAATATGGGAAATGAAAAAGGTTCCAAAAGATTTCATGATATGTGGTGCTCTAGAAATATTAGCCTGTAATACAAGTTGGGGCACCAAATAAGGATATTTTGATCTGACATACAAAATACTTAAAGATGATGAGAAAAACAATATAATTTTAGAATTTTAGATAAAAAGGACTTTCCATATTATGTGGGTAATTAAATTAAAGAAATCCTTAAAGGATAACTTTCATCAATGGGAGTTATTCTGATAAATTTAAAATCTATATATAAGTTGGAAAAGGTATATACTTTAAAGTTTTCCAAATCCAAGTTTTAGTAATGAGAAAATGGTGTTTTCCCTTTATGTGACCTTTGGGTTTATAGATTAAAAGATATGAGATTTTGTTGCAAGGAAAGGAGGGAGGGATATAGTAACTATTTCCTTTCCTGATGCCCTTCTAAAACAATTAATCCACAAACCTTATACTTTTCATACGAGGGCCTCAAGAGGAGATGGACTACCCAAATCCTATTTGTCATTGTAGTACATCCTTTATCAATAGTAAGATGTACAAAATCTCTCTCACCGAACATGATGATGTCCTCTACTTCCATATTGGTTTGTAAGGTCTTTCCATGCCTTGATGGTTGTCGACCTAGTACTCTAGAAAGAGCGGGGTGCCAATATATGCACATAGGACAAGAGAAGACTACAACCTCCACATGATTGAGGGAAGTAATAGTAACAAGAGAAGACTACAACCTCCACATGATAACCTAGTTCAAGAGAACGTGGAGTAGTCATGTATATAGCAGGGATGTTGGGTAGCAACTTGGGGGCAATAGGATGAAGCCATGTTTGACGTCTTCCTTGCCTTATTTCTTAAGACCATGAGATGCATTAACTTGTTAGTGATGATGTGTGGATCTTGGAGGCCAAAGGAGGTGGCATGATTTCACAAGGTGGGTGATGATAGGGGTATTGTCGAGTGCTACAAGAAAACTACTACAGTCTGTCATTCATCGGTCATGCAATGCAATGAGGGTGATAAACATCTAGGAGGCTTGAGGACCACAAAGTGTGGTGGGGGGAAAGGTGTGAGGGCTTGGTTGCTAGGCGGTGGTTGTGGTGAATGGAGTTGAGGTGTAGTTAGTATGGGAGGTTGATCATCCTCAGCCCCAGTGGAAGCTCTGTAGGTACAACCAGCGCATGCGGTAGATCACAGTCTAAGGGATGTGTGAGAAAGAAAGAGTGGTTGGGTCTACATTTGAGGCTTATCAGATCTAAGTAAAATATTCGTGAGCCTATAGAAGGAGAATAATCAAAGGTGTGTGTGTGTGTGTATATATATATATATATATATATATATATATATATATATATAAGATCTGCAAGCCTATAGAAGGAGAATAATCAAAGGTATTTATGTATATGTGTGTGTTTATTGCTGACATGGCGTGTTCTTACTAGTTTATTTTGTAAGAAATTTACTAATTAATTGGTATGTCAGAATACATTGAATATACATGGAACTGTCAGGAAGACAAATAGAATATGAATAAAATATTCTTTAGGCTTGCATATGATCTTAATTCCAAAAGTACATCAAATACTTGTTTAAGTGGTTAATAATATATGGAGACCCTATATGTGATAACTAACATATTGAGTTAGATGAAAATGTTTAATTTTCCATAGAAACCAGAATTGTTAAAAACAATTACAATCTTTTTTAGGGAAGTAAGGAGGCAACCTTATTCAACCCGCCCTCCTCCTGCTAGGATAACTTGAACATTACGTACAGATCCTACAGAAAACATAAATTTTTTAGAACTTCTACCATTACGAAAAGGAAAGGGGAGGGGGTGACCCACTGGGTCAAGAGAAGGATCCATATAGTTAAGATCATCCTTAAAGGTTTTTAGATTATGTTTCTCCAGAGAGTCGGCAAGGGCTATGAACTCTCAGTTAGCCTTAACCGGGTTGAGAGGAGGACCCATATAGTTAAGATCATCCTTAGAGATTTTTAGACTATGTTTCACCAGAGAGTCAGTAAGGGCTATGAACTCTCGGTTTGCCTTATCTAGCTTCATGTACTCACATTCACCAATATCCTTCTTGATCAAGTTTATCAAGGCCTTGAAAGTAGGGGATTGATTAACATTTCCTTCGATTGCAGAGATGGAAATAACATTGTCTGAGTAGATTGTAACAGATGAGTATCTACTTTCATTAATCAACTAAGATGCTAGATGAATGGATTAGATTTCCACTTCTGCCACCGAGCTGACTCTTATTGTACTGACAACACACCCATGACCATTCTCCATTGCAACTGAGGGACATCACTTCTATTGTTTTTGTGTTGTTCTTAACTACTGCATCTTCCATCATGATAACTCCTATTCCAAAAGGGTTAGCTTAGATAGACTTCTACTCTTATCTCACAAGGAGCTCTCCATGTGCTTCTTCCCCCCCTTGGTTATTGATTGGAACATCACGTTTATCTGGTTTACTTGTCTTACAATGAGGGTGATAAACATCTTGGTGATGATAGGGGTATTGTCGAGTGCTACAAGAAAACTACTACAGTCTGTCATTCATCGATCATGCAATGCAATGAGGGTGATAAACATCTAGGAGGCTTGAGGACCACAAAGTGTGGTGGGGGGAAAAGGTGTGAGGGTTTGGTTGCTAGGCGGTGGTTGTGGTGAATGGAGTTGAGGTGTAGTTAGTATGGGAGGTTGATCATCCTCAGCCCCAGTGGAAGCTCTGTAAGTACAACCAGCGCATGCGGTAGATCGCAGTCTAAGGGATGTGTGAGAAAGAAAGAGTGGTCGGGTCTACATTTGAGGCTTATCAGATCTAAGTAAAATATTCGTGAGCCTATAGAAGGAGAATAATCAAAGGTGTGTGTGTGTGTGTATATATATATATATATATATATATATATATATATATATAAGATCTGCAAGCCTATAGAAGGAGAATAATCAAAGGTATTTATGTATATGTGTGTGTTTATTGCTGACATGGCGTGTTCTTACTAGTTTATTTTGTAAGAAATTTACTAATTAATTGGTAGGTCAGAATACATTGAACATACATGGAACTGTCAGGAAGACAAATAGAATATGAATAAAATATTCTTTAGGCTTGCATATGATCTTAATTCCAAAAGTACATCAAATACTTGTTTAAGTGGTTAATAATATATGGAGACCCTATATGTGATAACTAACATATTGAGTTAGATGAAAATGTTTAATTTTCCATAGAAACCAGAATTGTTAAAAAAAATTACAATCTTTTTTTAGGGAAGTAAGAAGACAACCTTATTCAACCCGCCCTCCTCCTGCTAGGATAACTTGAACATTACGTACAGATCCTACAGAAAACATAAATTTTTTAGAACTTCTACCATTACGAAAAGGAAAGGGGAGGGGGTGACCCACTGGGTCAAGAGAAGGATCCATATAGTTAAGATCATCCTTAAAGGTTTTTAGATTGTGTTTCTCCAGAGAGTCGGCAAGGGCTATGAACTCTTAGTTAGCCTTAACCGGGTTGAGAGGAGGACCCATATAGTTAAGATCATCCTTAGAGATTTTTAGATTATGTTTCACCAGAGAGTCGGTAAGGGCTATGAACTCTCGGTTTGCCTTATCTAGCTTCATGTACTCACATTCACCAATATCCTTCTTGATCAAGTTTATCAAGGCCTTGAAAGTAGGGGATTGATTAATATTTCCTTCGATTGCAGAGATGGAAATAACATTGTCTGAGTAGATTGTAACAGATGAGTATCTACTTTCATTAATCAACTAAGATGCTAGATGAATGGATTAGATTTCCACTTCTGCCACCGAGCTGACTCTTATTATACTGACAACACACCCATGACCATTCTCCATTGCAACTGAGGGACATCACTTCTATTGTTTTTGTGTTGTTCTTAACTACTGCATCTGCCATCATGATAACTCCTATTCCAAAAGGGTTAGCTTAGATAGACTTCTACTCTTATCTCACAAGGAGCTCTCCATGTGCTGCTTCCCCCCCCTTGGTTATTGATTGGAACATCACGTTTATCTGGTTTACTTGTCTTACAATGGTGATGTTGACATTTTAGAATATTGTCATGTTTCTCGCCTTCCAGATGGTTAAACATGTAACCACAAACTTAGTTGTGTGGTCATCATTCACCTACAAGTTCATCTATATCCAGTCCCAGACAACCCCTACACCAGTGGCAATATGAAATTGGGGGAGGTTCAGTTGATTAAATACCTCAATGATAGATGGGCACATATATAGAGCATACATGATGTCCTCCTCCTCACTATCTCATGTGGGACAAATTCCATTCTCAATGAAGGTCTATTGTTTCCTTCTAATGTTCATCATGATGTCTTCATTGGCAATGATCCATAAGAAGACCTTTATCTTGCTCAGGCACCCCAAATGCCAAATAGAAGTCTAGGCCCCATCCATGTGTTTACCATCAACATTGTGAATACGGTCATAAGCATTTGGATGTGTTCCGCCCACTTATGGCGTGCTTCCAAATCCATGCATCCATCACATTTGTTGATTGAGGAATTGGGATATTCAAGATACAATCAACACATTGATTGGGTAGATAGGATTTGAGGAACTCTGTATCCTAGGCCCCGCTGAGATTCATAAGGCTAGCTACTTTGATAACTAGTCTTCTTTTATCAATGGGTGTTATGATAACCCAGATTTTAAATGTTTGATACCTACTGTGATTATGGGACTCATAGGTGATCACTAGATGTTCAACTGGATTTATTGGTATTTTGAAATGGCATCTAACCATTTGATTGGTATATGTGACTACCTAGACCTAATATGATTGTTAGATGGTCGTTAGGAGATAATTTGTGATTAATAATGAGATAATGTCCATTAGTTTGAACCCTCTTCATTATATATGTTAATGGATCATTAGATAGTATGTGAATGTAATATTGATTACCATCTAATTTTGAGTAATGTTAGATGTCAAAAATAAAGTAATAATAATAATTATGACTTTTGGACCATCCATTTGAGAAATATTGATCTATCAATTTTACTAGAATGAGTAAGGTTTTGCATAACCAGAACCAAGTTTGAATTAGAAATTAGCCTCATGTACGCTTCCCTTGGTATCAAATACTGAAGTGTACGAGAAGAGAAGCAAAGCCACAAATTCGTATAGAGGTGATCTAATCATGGCCCTAAAAATGATCAAATGATGATTTTCGTTTCTTCTACCTCCAACACTTGCGGAAGCATGCACTAAACATGTCCTCTCACACTCAGAATACAAGGATCAAGGAACCCCGATAAGAATAGTTGTAAGCCCAATTATATTTGCCTAGATAGGATCTATTCAACGACCCCTCCTATGTATCATTTGGTCGAGTGTCAAGGTAGAATGACCCCTCTCGCTTATGGCTTTCTCCTTTGCTACGAGAAACACCCACCCCAATGGATTAGGGAGGTTTCAGGGAGGACATGTATTGGTTGTTGGGAAGGGAAAGATTTGGTGAGAGCAATCAGAGCCAGAGAGAGTACAGGTTCATTGCGAGGAGGTGATTATCAAGACCACCTAGCTCCAACTTGCCAGTAGTGTGGGCAGAGTCAAGCAGGTCGCCATGCTGCTGTCATCATCTTTGGAGGGCACATACCAATTCCCTATTGTGCCATGGAAATCTGTGAAGCAAAGGAATTGAGAAGAAGCCCCAGAGTAGAAATGCCCAAATCCTTGCAGTCTTCCTCCACCATGGTCCAAGAAGGGGATCTCATCAATCCATGGACCCTCTCTTAATGTTGAAGGTTACTGTTGATGTGCCGCCAGATGTGGTTAGCAAAGGAGGAAGCTTGGACATCAGGTATCAGGGACGAGGATGAGATTTTGGAAAGGATTTGTAGCACCCCCAAGCATCAGAAGGAATGTAGCATGACTGTCTGTTGATTTCCTTTGCTTGAGTTGAGGCAGAGGACGAGGATGGCCAAAGGTCAATTGGGACTTGGCACCTCCCCGAGGAAGAAGGAGGAGCTGCAGAGGCACCACTCCTTCCCACGGAGCTTCTGCATTGATTAGATTCCCTTTAGGATGCCCAACAACTGACCTAGTCCTCGTCAGAGAGATCACATATAGAGGCACTGGGAGCGACTAGCTCTACAAGAAGGAGATCCAATACCTCACCTGAGAACAGGAGATGTTGTGGAGATGGCCCATGTTATGCCAGAGCCTCTAGAACCCTCAAATCTAACCTGGAAGCCAGAGCGAGTGAGCTAGAGTTTGTTGGGTACCAAGCCAGTGCGGCGACACTGGATCGGCCAAGAATAGAGTCCTCACGCATAGCAGCCTCGAGTGAGGATGGTTGTCCTCCACAGGTAGACCAGTTGGTCCATTGAGGAACCACTGACTCATGTGAGTATTTTTTAGTAGGTCGGTTCTAAGCCAGGGTGGGTCTCTAATCTTAGTAGGGCACATGGTAGGTATTGGTAGCCCCATCCTGAAGATCTAAGGATCCAGTTTTTCCTCATCAGGTAAACATTGGCCAAATTTCTCATTATTGTTCTAATCTTGCATAATGCATTAAAAATAGCTCCCTTTGGCCAATAAATTCCCCAAAAATAATCCTAGACTTAAAAAAATATCCTCTACATTACTGGACCCTTATATCTGAAGAACAAATAATGATGGAATCTTATTTAGAGAGCAATGCTTCTTTTTAGTGTTAGTTTACTAAAATAATTAGTAAATGATGTTTTTAAAATCTGAGAAAAATATTTATGAATCCGAATAACATGTGGCAACCAAATATAAACTCTGATATGATTATTATGATAGAATAATAGGTCTTTCCTCATTAATGATTAATTAGATGATTTTAAACTCATTTAATTCTAGAAAATAGATCAAGAATTAGAAAATTATAAAAATTGGACCAGATCCTTTTTATGACCTCTTGATCAGTAGAAAAATAAAAAACACAAGTTTAGGTAAGTTTGAACCTAGGTTTGGCCTAAACCCTAATATGGACCTAAATACCATTAATAATGGTAAACCCTATATTAATGATGAATATTTGTTATTAATCAGGTGGTGACCAGATTACTAGATGATCAAGGATGCATTAAGAAATATTTGAACTCAGGTATGTGGATATAAGTATAAGACTAGTTTTTGTTGGATAATATAATTATGAGTAATTGCTTGCATGTAATTGAATAATCTTGTTAATCGCATATCTATACATATTGTCACTTTTCTGCCTTGAACACTAAGAACATTAAGGAAAGAAAATGGAATGTAGTTAATAATGGTTCATTAATCCCCCTATTTGAGAGGGAAAATATTAATGTTGACGAGAACCTCCCTAATGGTACAAGGTATGCAAGGAGATCCATCTTGGTACAAGGTACACGGGGATAGAGCCTAATAATATAAGTGTTGATTGTGTTAAGTCCACCATAGTAATACATGACCATTGAAATGTGACTAATAACTTGGGTTTACCTGATTTTCCACCTTAAATAATGTTTTCCTTTTCTTTTCATCTTTCTTCAATTATTTTAAGTATGCCAGCATAGTATTTATATCTTTTCAACCACGTACTAACTTGATGTTTATTTGTATGTTTCATGCATTTTCTAGGTTCAGAGGTGAATGGGATAAAAGACCAGAAGTGAGAAGTGTCTAGGTTGTACCTATTATCTAAGATCATATTAGCATATACGTTCAGACTATGTGTAAAATTCTCTTTCAATATGTAATTGTAAGTCATGTTTTAATAACTCATGTAGTAATTAATTTACATGTTGAATGTTGAGATATGTTATGGTGTTTTCTCATGGTTAAATGTTCATGTATGCATATATCACTTCCTCATCACTCTCTGAAATAATTAGCTAATGTTTTTGGATTTGTCCACTCAGAGCCTTGTAAGTCTCGAGACAGCAGAATCTGGGGACCTTACAATTGGTATCAGAGCATGAACATAGCTACACCTGACAATTTCTCACCATGAGACATAAAACTAAAATTAACCTTTCACTTTAAACCCTAGACACTAAGTAAGTTGTTCTATAGGAATAAGGTTTGAATTAGACTCTAAGTTAGAACCTAGATGTTCGAGAACTAGGTTTAGACAAGTGTGTGAAACCCATTTCATATAGAGCTCATATGTATTAGGTAGATACACTAGTCTACATATTATTCTCACCATTTCACTAGGTGACATGGAACTGGACTATCTACTATGTGTGGGACACTCATTTTACTAATTTGGTTTTGTTTTCCAATCGGCTCGACCCTCGACAGTTTTCTCTGACGTCTACTTTCTCAGAGAAAAACTATACAATATTTTATTATATATGTAAATATGAAAATGTGTCCCTCATACAGGATAGTAGTAGGTGTTCATGCAATCTAAGTGAAAGGGAGTGACATCATCCTAGAAGAAGAGAGTAGTCTAGATTAGATGTATAGAGCCTTATTGGATATGTGACAATTAGATTAGATGATTGATTTATATATGAAATAAGCATGTGTAATCTTATCTAAGTTTGATCATTGATGATATAAGTATGGATGATGGTATCCTAGGTTGATATCTGATGATATAGGTTTCTTTGTATAGATCTATGTTGTATATAAGTTCTAATTCCAATTTTGAAGAATCTAAGCTATGTCTTGATGATGAAAGTACATTCCCTTTTCCAACTGAGTTAAGTTAAGATAAAGATGAATATGCATGCGCCTCAAGTTCTTTTACAAAGGAGGGTCTCTAGTGTTAGGACAAGATACATGGTGAACTCCAGAGAGAGTGAGACCCATAGGGAGAAGGTCATAAGACCTTCCTTACAATATATGACAAATATGAGATATATGTGAAATGATGTGTCCTAAGCTGGGTTACTCCTGAGTATATTAGTTGAGTCCTTTTTGCATGATTCAATCCCTATATGTGAGAGTTGGGTTAATATAATATGATGGGTAGAAGACTCAATCAGAATGAGAAAGTCAATCCTTTTGATTTAGTTGGGTCCTAACTTGAGTGACTTAAGTTTGTAAATCTCATCATTAGTTGCAAGTGAGGTGATATATGAACTATGGTTCTGAGAGTAAAATGCATTGTGCATAAGATACTCATTAATGTTGTTCCTTACACTTTTATTTCTTAATATATCATCCTAGAAACCTCACTTGAGCTATATAGATGATTTATATATGAGGAGTCACTCGTATAATCGTGACCTAAGTTCAAAATCATGATAAGCTTGACTTAGTATATTCTCTTTCCCTTCATATCATACATGAAAGATACAAATTTGATCTTGAAATAAAGGTATCTTTGGATCATAGATTAAATGATCTCAAAAAAAGTTCTCAACCTCAAATCTTTGTAATCTAAGATCCTAGTTTGACAACAACTCTCATAATGGGATTTCAAATCCTGATGTTTAAGTATGTATAAGAACTCCTTCTCTAATGATGAAATCCTAATACAATGTTGATCTCAAACCAAAATAAGGATGTTAAGTGTGAAAATTTGACTAGCAGATGATGTGAAATCTTGAAAACCTTACACAGGTGACTTGGGTGAATGATGAAACCTTGAATATTATCTTCTCAACTTCATATGTATGAATAAAACACTATTTCTTATAGAGATATCGTATGTGAATCTTAACTTAAAAGAATGTCATGTTATGACTACGTTACTCAATGATGCTTTGACATATATAAGGTGGGATGGGTATAGCCTAGATTCTCTGATATCCTAAGATGATAACTTAGGGAAAATCCAAATTCATGATAGCTTTGGCACCTAGAAGTGGTGGCCTAGACACATCATGAACTCCTTGATATTACCTTGAGTATTATATTTGTTGGATTTCGAGGATAAAATTCCATTCAAAGTGGGGTGAATGTGATCACCCAGATTTTAAGTGTTTGATTTCTACTGTGATTATGGGACTCGTGATATCACTAGATGTTCAACTAGATTTATTGGTATATTGAAATGACATCTAACCAGTTGATTGGTGTATGGGACTACCTAGACCTAATATCATTGTCAGATGGTCCTTAGGAGAGACTTTGTAATTAATAATGAGATAATGTCCATTGGTGTGAACGCTCTTCAGTATTTATGTTAATCGATCATTAGACAGTATGTCAATGTAATATTGATCACCATCTAACTTTAGTAATGTTAGAGGTCAAAAATAAAGTAATAACAATAATTATGCCTTTTGGACCATCCATTTGAGAAATATCGATCTATTAATTTTGCTAGAATGACTAAAGTTTTACATAACTAGAACCATGTTTGAATTAGATATTAGCCTCATGTACACATCCCTTGGTATCAAATACGTAAGTGTAATTACAGGGAAGGAAAGCCACGAATCTGTATAGAGGTGATCTAATCATGGCCCTAAAAATGATCAAATGATGATTTTTGTTTCTTCTACCTCCGACACTTGTGGAGGCACGCACTGAACATGTCCTCTCACACTCAAAATACAAGGATCAAGGAACCCCGATAAGAATAATTGTAAGTCCAGTTAGTTTCGCCTAGATAAGATCTATTCGATGACCCCTCCTTTGTATCGTTTGGTCGAGTGTCAAGGTAGAACGACCCCTCTCGCTTATGGCTTTCTCTTTTGCTTTGAGATTTCAAAGAAATAATCAAAAAAAATTATTTAATCAAATTTAACCCAGTGGATTAGGGAGGTTTCAGGAAAGATGGGTATTGATTTTTAGGAAGGGAAAGATTTGGTGAGAGCAATCGGAGCCAGAGAGAGTGCAGGCGCATTGCGAGGAGGTGATTATCAAGTCGACCCAGCTCCAACTTGTCGGCGGTGTGGGCAGAGTCAGGCAGGTCGCCATTCCACTATCATCATCTTTGGAGGGCACATACCAGTTCGATGTTGTGACATGGAAATCTATGAAGCAAAGGAATGGAGGAGAAGCCCCAGAGTAGAAACACCCAAATCCTTGTAGTCTTCCTCTGTTGTGGCTCCAAGCAGGGGATCTCGTCAAGCCATCGACCCTCTCTTGACGTCGAAGGTTACTGCTGAGGTTCCGCCAGATCTAATTAGCAAAGGAGGATTCTTGGGCGTCAGGAATCGAGGACGAGGATGAGATTTTGGGAAGGATTTGCAGCTCCCCCAAGCATCAGAAGGAATGTAGCACGGCCGTCTGTTGATTGCCTTTTCCTGAGTTGAGGCGGAGGACGAGGACGGCCGAAGGGTAGCTAACACTTGGTGCCTCCCCGAGGATGAAGGAGGAGCCACGGAGGTACCACTCCTCCCTACGGAGCTTCTGCATTGATTAGATCCCCTCTAGGATGCCCAACACCCGACCTAGTCCTCATCAGAGAGATCACATACGGAGTCGCTGGGAGCGGTGCGGATTCAGCAGTCTTGACCACCTCTTTTCCGTGGACGTCCTGACGAGCGTTCTGACGGCATGATTAGAATTTTAAGTTCCCACTACTCTCCTGGGCGGCAGCTTAGCCGTCGGATCTATGTGGGGGCAACTTAATCTTTGGCCACCCCACTAACACTGGCACGGCCACGTCTTGTGGCACCCCTTCGTCTACCAGCAAACTCGATTAGACAGCAAAATGATAAGAGTCCTCGTTACCTTCTCCAGAAAGCCTTCTACGACAAGCCTTCTCCAGCAAGCATTCCCCTCTGTTCTCCTTCCCGAACAACAATAGCACCAACGACGATCCCTTCACCAGCAGGCGAAACAGCAACAACAACAGCACCGACGACGTTCAACATATGGCAGAAGAAAAAATCCATCACTTAATATTCCTCTCAAGTGACGATGACGAGCCTATCCAGATGGAAAGGAATTTCTCAACGCCCCCACCAGAGTTCAAATAGAACAAGGGGTTTCCAGTTGATGCTTGCAGTGACAACGTCGAGAATCTATTTGAAACAACTATTGCCGAGGTCAAAAGCAAGAGAGAGTGTAAGCGCTCAGCCGCTGTCTCCAGTGATGACAAGGATAAGCAGCCTGAAATCGGTTGCAGCTGCTGTAGGCGAATAGTTAGATTTTCTGCATCAAGCAAAGATGAGGATGACGTGTGTAGTCCATCAAAGCCGAAGACGTGTCAGTGCCTAACTGAACCTCGTCGCCAAAAATCTAAAGGGCCATTATTGAAGCGGCGTTCCGTAGGGTGTTTGTTTGAATGCCTGCACTTTGAAGGCATGCGCCCTCAGTTACTTGTTATCCTTCCATTGCATATTGACATGCTGAACTGGATTTGGCTCAACAACATTCCAATGTATATAGCGCTCTACTTTGTTTTGAACTACCTTTCTTCTGACAAATCAAAAAGTATACTCTTATATTTTGTTTTGCAGTTCATACGTCTTCTACCAGGAGAATGAAGCACTATTAACCCTAACGACGTAAGATATCTACTTTTGCATGGAAGGCTGCTACATCACCGACGAGATGATCGACGCACATGTTCATGCAATGAACAGAAAAAATCTAGAGTAGAAAAATGGAAGGGTCAGCAGATTTAATGTTTCGATGCTTCTATGTGTACATGACTTGTTCCCCTCGTGGTTCTCTTAATCATCTTACTTGCACATTATCTACCCTTCATTGTTCCTTTTGTCCCAATACTTGATCTATTTTTCATTGACCACATTCCTTTGATATCGCCCGCTGTTCCTTTCTTTCCTTCATTGCTCCTTTTGTTGGCTTCATTTTTCCTTTTCTTGGCTTCATTGTTCCTTTTCTTGTATTGCGCAAATCTTTTTCATGTACTACTTCTTCCTTTACTCACACTTCATGTTCCCTTTCTACTTGGTTGTTGTTATGTTTCTCATTGTTCCTGGTGGCATGGTCCTTATTCCAACTTTGTTTGTACTTATTGTGCAGTCGATTTGTGTTTTTGACAAATCCCTCTTGTTTGATGTATATGTTTTCTTATTTTGCAGAAATATACTATTCTCAATCTTAAGTCCACTGAGCCAATCAACGAGGAGCGTCACCTCACCTTTATCCGCAATTTTTTCGAGTTATACAAGCAACATTATCCGCACATAGATCATCCAACTTGTGATTATGTAAGTATTTTCTACATATATATGTCTTGGTAATTTGGTGGCTATTCTCAACTGTACTCTAATTGTGACTCTAATTACACTGTTTCAAATGCAATACATGATTCCTATCTGCCACCACAATCATTTCTTCGTCGTTTGTTTTGACTTCCCCACAGAGCAGTTCATTTTACTTAACATCTTGGACACTCGGGATCCCGATAAATGGAGTCTTTACAAAGAAATTTGCAAGGAGGTGGTGAAGTACATGAAGATCTTCCTCACTGTCACAAGAGATGTGGAAGATTGGAGCAATTGGAAATGGGATATTCCAGTTGTTCCTGAACAGAGGGACGAATATGGCTACAGGGTCTATACGATGTTGTTCATGAAACATTGGAACGGTGAAATCCAATTGAATAAATTCATTCAATGGAATGATCTGCAGTATATTTCACAAATGTGTATGAAGATGGCTACAAAGATAGTATGTAGTTGTCAAAATTTATTTTTAGATTTAATAGTTAATTGTACTTTGGAAGCAAAAGACAGTGGTTATTAATGTAATATGTTATTCCCCTTTTGTGATATATATTTGTTAAAAAAAATTCTTATCAGTGTGTTGCCATGTCAACGTGTATTTTGTGCAAGAGCCTACATTATTTTCATAATCACGTAAGACACATAACTTTAAGTTGTAAAGGGTACATTTTACGGGAGAAAAGGAACAACAATGAAGGATGAAAGGATACGCGCACAGGACAACAAGAACAACGATGGAAGGATGAGAGATACAACAGGAACAACGATGGAAGGATGAGAGGATACGTGTTTATGAAAACGGGAACACATAAGATGAGAACGGTAGCAGGTAAGAGGAGAAAGGGATTGAAGATTGTGAGATAGGGAAATTAGGAACAAGCTCGAAGAGAAGGAAAACTATTTAATGACAAAAGGATACGTACACGGGAGAAAAGGAACAATGTTGAAGGACTAAAGGATACACACACAAGACAACAGGAACAACGATGAAGGACAAGAGGATACAATAGGAACAATGATGGAAGGATGAGAGGATATGTGTTTACGAAAATGGGAACACGAAAGATGAGAATGGTAGCAGGTAAGAGGAGAATGGGATTGAAGATTGTGAGATAGGGAAATTAGGAACAAGCCCAGAGAGAAGGAACACTGTTTAATGATAAAAGGATACGTGCACGGGAGAAAAGGAACTACGATGAAGGACTAAAGGATATGCACATAGGACAACAGAAGCAACAATGAAGGACGAGAGGATACAATAGGAACAACGATGGAAGGATGAGAAGATACATGTTTACGAAAATGGGAACACAGAAGATGAGAATAGTAGCATGTAAGAGGAGAATGGGATTGAAGGTTGTGAGATAGGGAAATTAGGAACAAGCCCGGAGAGAAGGAACACCGTTTAATGACAAAAGGATACGTGCACGGGAGAAGAGGAGCAACGATGAAGGACTAAAGGATACAAACACAGGACAACAGGAACAACAATGAAGGATGAGAGGATACAACAGGAACAACGATGGAAGGATGAGAGGATACATGTTTACGAAAATGGGAACACAGAAGATGAGAACGGTAGAACGTAAGAGGAGAACGAGATTAAAGATTGTGAGATATGGAAATTAGGAACAAGCCCGGAGAGAAGGAACACTATTTATTGACAAAAGGATACGTGCACGGGAGAAAAGGAACAACGATAAAGGAAGGATACATGCACAGGACAACAGGAACAATGATGAAGGGTGAGAGGATACAACGATGGAAGGATGAGAGGATATGTGTTTACGAAAATGGGAACACAGAAGATGAGAATGGTAGTAGGTAAGAGGAGAACGTGATTGAAGATTGTGAGATAGGGAAAACACGAACAAGCCAGGCGAATAGGAACACATTTTAGGACAAACGAATATGTGTATAGGATGACAGGAACACCATTTAAGGACAAAAGGATACACGTTAAGCTAGGAGAAAAGGAACATCCAAAGGTTTTTCCAGTTAAAAAAAATGAAAAATATTTTATCTCATTATTTCTTTATGTCGGTTCCTTCATCCACCCAACAATTATTTTTAAACAGCTACATGAAAAGATATATGACAGACGAACCGCCCAAAGAAAACTAGTTCTATAAGCTCAATTGCAGCACTTTGTGATCGCTTACTTTCCACTTGATTCTTTCTGGCAATCTGCAAGAACTTATTGGATTAATTTTTCCATATTTCTTTACGTCTGTTCTTTCATCCACCCAACGGTTATTTTTAAACGGCTACACGAAAAGACGTATGACGGACGAACCACCCAAACCAAATTAATACTATAAGCTCAGTTGCAGCACTCTGTGATCGCTTTCTTTCCACTTGATTCTTTTGGGCAATCTGCAAGAACTTGTGGGATTAATTTTTCCTGGAAATCTACGATAATGAACTTGACATCCTGATATTGCTATTTTCTCCCCTCTTCCAAGCATGGTTGCTCAGGAATTCCTGAATTCGTGAAATAGGATTTTCGGTGACAGTAAATAGCCAGGTTCGATTCTTTCGTTTAATCTTCTAATTCTTTGTTGTTTTCCTTTCGTGTTTCTAGATGGCCAGACGATTCCAGCACAGGACGAGGACAACATTCATTTTTGAGCTGAATAAAAAATTCAATACACTAGTCAGCAGGGAAGAAGTAATTGAGCATCTAGATATAGCAGGTTTTTCTGGACTGCTACATTTGAAGTTGCATTCCCTCAAACCGCAAGTTCTTAACTTCCTCTACACTACTTTTGATTCGGAGAGAATGGATTGGCCAAACCTCGGTGGTGAGCGATTGAAGTTGACCGCAAATGACGTCTGCTGAGTTTACAACATCCACTCAGGTTCCATCACGGTCGATATGGAATCCAGAGACAATGTTACAAATAGAAAAGTTTAGGAAATGGCGACAAGGATGGGTCTTCAACCTAACAGGTTGTACTACACCGACATCAAAGTTGTAAAATAGAAGATGTTTGAGTTAGAGAATCCTGAAGATATAGCCTGACTGCATATTTTAATTGTCTTCACATGCATTCTTGTGCCTACAACGGGACCGATTCAGGTTTACTACCTCAAATATATGGACTCACTCTGTGGAATGCGGAACCTAAACTGGGAAGATTACATCCTCACAAATTTAAGGAGTCATCTGGCGACTTTCAAGAAGAACAGATTCACCAGATGGCCACTTGGAGATTTTCACCTTATGATGGTATGTAAGGATTAATTGACAATGGTTTAGTACACTTTAATATTGTTAATTGTACTCAGTAAGACTGTTTTAGGTGCATTACTTGGATCTATCTTTCGATGGAGTACAATCATAACTGCCACCGACATGCAAAATTTGGACTTCCGTACCAAAGATTGATAGTATCATGAGTGGACAACAACCTACTCTTTATCAGGAGGAGGACGACGATGATCACCTGTTGGCCGAAATAATAGTCGTGGAAGACGTTGAAGACACTAGAGTTAGTTCAGACATGGAAGAAGGGGGTCATGTTACTAAGTTAGAGGAGAGAATCTGTGAGGTAATTACTACCTTGCACCACATTTTGAAACCATAGTATGTGTTACCTTATAAACGTTGTATACGACAGTGTCGTGCAGAAATAAAGACATACGAAAGCACAAAGCAACAATTGTTGATAAAGAAGAAGGTTGATGAATGTAGATTGGAAAGATATAAGAAAGAACTTCGATGACAACAACAGGTTTCACTTGTACCTTCTTTAGATGACATTCCAATTGTTGAGGCTCTCAAGACCCTGAAGAAGATGAAAATGTCAGGACAAATGTCGAAAGCAATCGTGCCCGCTATTCAGACGTTTGAAGAACAACTGCATGGTGATGTACCCTTCGATGTGCACATGAGTAATGTCCTTGCCATTGTTAAGGAGGTAACATTACAAGCTACAGAATCAGCAAGAGAAGACACCAAGAAGACACGAAATAGGGGGAAGAAAAAGCGGGCAACTTCTTCAACAATGGTGGCCAGGACAAAGCAGGTTGCTAAGACGAAGAGAAGTTACATGACCACATCTAGTTCGGTAAGTCACAAACCTTTCTTATTGTGCCTGTATTGTTGATGTATAGACAATGAATGATAATTGGCTTTGTCCTCTCAAAAGAAGGAAAAGAACGATGACCAGGAGGAAAAGAATGATGAGCAGGAGGAAAAGAATGATGAGAAGAAAAGGAGCACAAAAGGAGAGGAGGAGGACATTAGCAAGGAGGGGGACAAAGGGATCGATAATGAAGAAATAAGGAGGGAGGAAGTTGAATCTGGGAGCAACGCACTTGCAGAAGTGGTGATGGAGGACAAGTAGGAGGATGAGGAGGACAGTGGCAATGAGGAGGATAAAAGGAACGAGAAGGGAGAGAAAAGGATGGAGGAAGCTGAAGTTGGGAGCGAGAAGGATAAAGAAAGGAGGGAGGAGAAGTGGGAGAAGGAGGAGGACACAAATAAGGAGGATGACACAAAGAAGGAGGATGAGAAGTGGGAGAAGGAGGAGGACACAAATAAGGAGGAGGAGAAGTGGGAGAAGGAGGAGGACACAAGGAAGGAGGAGGAGAAGTGGGATAAGGAGGCGGATACAAGGAAGGAGGAGGAGAAGCGGTAGAAGGAGGAAAAAATGAAGGAGGAGGAGAAGCGGGAGAAGGAGGAGGACACAATGAGCAAGGAGACGGAGGAAGAGGCCCAAATTGATGAGACCAGTAAGGAGGATAAAAGGGAGAAGGAGGACAGTAACAAGGAGGGGGATAAAGGGAGCGTGCAGGATGACAAAAAGAGGGAGGAGGAGGAAGTCGTGATCAAGGCATCTATAAAAGAGGAGAATAGGGGGAAGGGCGATGACAGTAGTATGGAGGGGGAGAAAGGGAGTGAGAAGGATGATAAAAGTAGGGACGAGCAGGAAGGGGTTGAAATCGATGAGAATAGAAATGAGGATGAGAAGGAGAAGAAAAAGAGCAAGAATGCGGAAGAGAAATATAAGGTGGAAGAAGAGAGTGAAGATGTTGACAAGCCGCTTATCATCCGCCGAAGAACTAGCGAGAAAACGGCAGTAGAACAGATGTCGAAGGTGAAGCTGCTTATCATCTGTCGAAGATCTATCGATGAAAAGGTAGAACACAGTACGAAGGTGGGGGAGGAGAGGAGTGAGTAGATGCCGAGGAAGAAGACAACGGGAGATGCGTGGAAGAAGAAGACAAAGCCGGTCACGGAAGAGAAAAAGGTGGTACAGTAGATGCTGGGAAGAAGAAGTCTCATGAAGGAACCCGAATCAGTTAGACATCCTCTGCAGAGAGTAGAGAAGTTGCAGATCTGTCAAAGTGCAAGAGTCAAAGAGCAGCAAGTGTCTTCTACAACTATCGATGCACACGTTCAAACCTGCCCGCCTTCCCAAGTTATGTTATATGTTCCTAAGAAGCCAAGAACATCATCCTCAATAAGCAAACAGGAAGACCTATCTCTCAAAGCTGTTGAGCAGGGAGTATGTGAATTTGCATTGAACCCGAAGATCAACTTGTCTCAACTTCTGTTTGATGAAGGCACAATCAAACTATACGGCAAGGATTTATATACTCTCTGACCAAGAGAATGGCTGGTGGACAATATAATTGAAGCATACAGACACACGATCAACATGCGAGAATTGCAGTCAACTTCAGGAATAATAAAGCGAGTCTGCATCCCATTCAACATTAGTGTAAGTTATTCCTTAGCACTTATTTATGGCTCATTGTACCCATAAGTTTTCCTAAATATTGTTTCCGTGGAATTATATGAACATAAAATTTGTCAAGCAGACTTGCACAATGCAGACTACGAACAGACCCGCAAACATGCGGAAGAATTTGCCCAAATGGAAGATGTGTTCCTGTTGGATTATTTCAAGGATGGGACCGTCGACCATACCCAATGTGATTACGTGAGTCATTGTTCTTTACTCGTTGTTATAGTTCCTTCGCCCACTTGTTATCGTTCCTTCACTCGATGTAATTGTTCCTTTACACATTGTTATTATTCCTTTACTCATTGTTATCGTTCCTTTACTCGTTGTTATTGTTCCTTTACTCGTTGTTATCGTTCCTTTACTCGTTGTTATTGTTTCTTTACTCATTGTTATCGTTCCTCCGCCACCTTGTTATCATTCCTTTACTCACTGTTATTGTTGCTTTACACATTGTTATTGTTTCTTTAGTCATTATTATTGTTACTTTTGACTTTGTGATTGAACCTTTACTCCGCCACCTTGATTATTATCTCACCATGTTCATTATCTAACTTACCATTGTGCAGTATTTCTTCCCTGTTGGATGTAAGGGTCATTTCTATATGATTGTCATCGACTATCCACAGAAGAAGTGTTTTGTACTAGATAGCATGCCAAGTGAAGTTTCTTTTGAAGTGGATAGAAAACTACTAGCAAAACAGTTGCTGAAGTTTGTATCTCCCTACCTGGAAGTTACAAGAGCATTTAAAGACATAGATGTATGGGAATTACAGCTAGCATCAGTTCCAGAGAAACTAGATCAATTCAATTGTGGAATCTTTTGTATTCTATTTATGCAGTATTGGACAGGAGAAATCCCGAAGGAAAAATTCGATGTTTGGACCCCCGCCTTCCTGTCTTCGTTTTGGAGGACCATTTCAGCCAGACTCTTTCTATGCACCGATAATAAAGTCAGAGATGACGTGATCAACCATGCTCTCAGTTGTAATACAAGTAGGCCGATAAGGCAAATCTCCTTACCCCCTCCTGGAGCTGATGTAACAGAAATTATTTAATGATTAACAAAAGAAAATTGTATTAACAAACTCATTCTCTTGTCATTCTCTAGTAACACAATTTATTATTCACTATCATTCAATAGAAGATTTCGGAATTACAAGGTAGAAGTGTAGAAAAAGATCAACATCTATGACTGAAGTAACATATTGTCTCAGTAAAGTAACATATAGTCCAAGTAAATTAGCAACACCAAACAAGTAATAGAGGACAGTCTTCGTTCTCCTCCGGTAGACCAACATTTCCTTCTTCGGTGGAGTGGCTTGTCCTAGGAGAGCTCATCTTTTTCCTTTGGTAAGTACATCAACAACAGGAACATGAATGACATTAAATATCATAAACTGTCACTCAATAGAAAATTTTGGAATTACAAGGTAGAAGTATAGAAAAGGATCAACATCTATGACTAAAGTAACATATTGTCTGAGTAAAGTAACATATAGTCCAAGTGAAGTAACAACGCCAGATGAGTAACAGAGGACAGTCTTTGTTCTCTTCCTATGGACCAGCGTTTCCTTCTCCTTCGAGGGAGTGGGTTGTCCTCAGAGAGCTCATCTTTTTCCTCCAGTAAGTTAACACAATCTTCAATGTTTTGTTGCTTCATCAGGGGATCGGGTAGATAAACCTGGGCTGGACAACATCGGCTCTGTTTTCTTATTTTCATCGTCACCCCCCATCTGATCTCGTTCTCTTGATGTATTGGTTCCCGTACTCCCAACTCTAGCTCCTTTTCTCCACAGTCAAGTTCCTTTAGTCGTCGTCCGCATAAGGAGACTACGGGATGGTAGAGGAGGGGACAAGGATAATGAGGAGGAGAACAAGATGACCAAGATAAGGATTTCATGTAGTCCATTCCAGCACCAGTGGCAAGTCACGAGTGCAATTACTGCTATTTTGTTGCATCATCAGGGGATCGTAGATAAACCTAGGCTGGATAGCACCAGCTTCGCTTCCTTTTTTTCATCATCGCCCCCATCTGATCTCATTCTCTCACTATACTGGTTCCCGTACTCCCAACTCTAGCTCCTTTTCTTCCCAGTCCAGTTCCCTTAGTCGCCATCCTTGTAAGGCGACTACGAGATAGTAGAGGAGGGGATGAGGATAATGAGGAGGAGAACAAGATGACCAAGATAAGGAATTCATGTAGTCAATTCCAGCACCATTGGCAAATCACGAGTGCAATTACTGTTGTTTTGTTACATCATCTGGAGAGAAGGTATATAAACTCGGGCGGGACAGCACCGACTCCGCTTCCTCGTTTTCATTGTCGCCCCCCATCTGATCGTGTTCTCTCGCTGTACTAGTTCCCGTACTCCCAGTTCTAGATCCTTTTCTCCCCAGTCCAGTTCCTTTAGTCTCTGTCCTCGTAAGGCGACTACAGGATGGTATAGGAGGGGATGAGGATAACCAGGGGAGAACAGGATGACCATGATAAGGATTTTGTGTAGTCCATTCTAGCACTAGTGGCAAGTCATGAGTGCAATTATTGTTGTTTTGTTGCATCATAAGGGAAGCAGGTAGATAAACCCAGGCTGGACATCACCGGCTCTGCTTCCTCGATTTCATCATCACCCCCATCTGATCTCGTTCTCTCACTGTACTGGTTCCTGTACTTCCACCTCTAACTCCTTTTCTCCCTAGTCTAGTTCCTTTAGTCACCGTCCTCGTAAGGTGACTATGGGATGGTAGAGGAGGGGACGAGGATAACAAGGAGGAGAACAGGATGACCAAGATAAGGATTTCGTGTAGTCCATTCCAGCATTAGTGGTAAGTCACGAGTGCAATTACTACTAATCATGTTCTCTCACTGTACTGGTTCTCGTACTCATCGCTCTTGCTCACATTCACTCTATAAATTGAGGCCAATGGTAGTACCAATACCATCTTAGTGCAGGATGCGGCACCTATTGGACACACAACCAAATCTCCACCTACTCCACCAAATATGCACTGAAATGGTAAGGTCTCTGAGACTCTTCCTGAATGCCACAACCGGTGCCCATTGGAGCTCATGGGATCAGAAGCTTTCTTATGTTCATGATTGTAACTCCATACCCTTTTCCCATGCTTCCTAACCTAAAGATATATCTAGCCGGTTGTTACTCCAGGATTTTCCAATGCTTCCTATCCTAAGAGGAAGGATAAAAAGACACTGTGTAACACCCGGTCTAGCTTACGGCGTAAAAATTTCTTCTTGGGTTGGACTACAATCATAGTCCAATCCTAAAAGAGGCAGAAAGCTGCAGAGCTATCTGGATCTGCAGTCTTATCCCAAGGGTCTCTTTAGAGACATCTATATCCAGGGGGATTTCCATGGAGATATCATGTTGTGCGATGCAGATGTTTCAGAATTGTGTAGGATTGCAAATCTACTTGACCATGTTGAAAAACGACTGACCATGTTCAAGAAGATTCATAGTCCTGCACATAGATGCAGCATCAACAACATATCCACAACGGATTTGCTGCACAAGTGTCTTACGGTACCAATCTTATGTACTTAAATTGTGATGTGTATTTCATTGTGGAAATTCAATAAATAACATGATATGAATCTTTAATTTGCAATATATGTGTATTAAGTACTTACATTGCACCTCTTGTTACTGTATTGGTCAGCACCAACTCCTCTTCCTAATTTTTATAGTCGCCCCCTCTGTGATCCCAATCTTTCCATACATATTATTGTTGTTCACGTTATTGTTCCTTTTATCACAAGTCAAGTTCCTTTAGTCACCATCCTTGCTGTCACCTAACAGGGTCAGAGAAGGGTATATGAGGAAAATAAGGATGAGAATAAGAGAAATAAGATGAGGATTTAGTGATGCTGCTTCCAGCACCAGTGGCACGTCATGAGTGCAATTACTGCTGCTCGCATGTATCTGAATATGTAGTTTGCATGTATTAGCAGTTGTACCTATAAACGTAAATGCAATGTGATTTTGTATTATTATTACTAGAGTGGCGTGTTTGAGGAAATCATTGTTACATTAATTACTAACACTACAACTCTTGTTACTGTACTCACCCTCCACGATCCTTTTCTCCCCATTCTTGGTCTTGAGGTCCTATATTCCAAAATGTTGTTCCTTTTCTCATCCTTTGTGATCCTTTACTCCCCAATGTCGTTCCTGTAGTCATTATCTGTCAAGTCCCAAGTCAAAATTGGGCATTTCTCCTTGTTCGGACTGATTCTCTCTTTGGCGATGGATCTTCGACTATTTTCTCTATCTCGCATTCTCTAGAATACCAATCAATCTTTTTCTTGACTGGATTGAACCTGGACGAACCTTTATTGACTTGCCTTTATACTGACTTCCAGGAGGAGTCGGTTCATCATAAACTGTATTCGACTGAGAAACAGGATAATGAACACCATTTTCATTATGTTTGCCCTTGAGTGAGTCAGCCTTTAAACATAACAAATTAATCTCATTGTCTACCATTTGGTAAAGATCATTGTCCATGCAAACTGATGTCGCCAGCTGAACCATTTTACAGCACATATGTTGAAAGCATTCCCCATATTCTGTTAGTTTATTGACATCGGCAACGGAGTCGAGTATACTAATCCCACTCTTAGCAAGCTTTGTCCAACGACTGGCTATGTAGTGAGGGAGGATTGTTCACAAATTTTGTTCTCCCAGAGAGCCTAGAATATCAAAAACTTTAAGAATGCGCCTAAACAGCATTGCCATGCTTTCATACATATGATAGGAACATTCGAATACCATATTGGCCGGCTAGAATAACACAATTCTCTCATCTACTGTAATATTGTCAACGATTTTTAAAATAGTGTATGTATAACTACCTCCAATAGTGTCTTGAATCCTGAGGTGGATTACATACTCCATCATTTTCTTAAACTCTGCCTTGAAGATTGCAAACACGTTAGGAGTATAAACCTCAGCGGCCCTTATTGCAATTGGGCTGTAGGAAAATATTTTGTTTGTAAATTTATCAACTGTTTGAATCTCTTATTCCTTCATTGCTCCTCCTTGTTGCAAGCATTCTGTTGAAGTGTGTGAAGAACTGAACCAAGTTGTGCTTTGTTTGTAGAAAAAACCTCATTACATCATTACATGATTCACTGATCTGGGTCGATTTCTTACCAGCACAAAAATGTGTTCTTACCCAAACCGAGGACCATTGTTTGTGATAACCATGTATTCTGACAATCCAATGGTGTGGTCCATTAGGAAAACATTCTTCAACCATCTTTGTCCAACCAAAATTAAATTCATCTACGTCTTCAACTTCATACATAAGGAGATTAAAATGGTTTCGCAAAATAGGTGTGAACAACTGAGTGAGGTTCTTCTGTGCATTTTGTAATATATGCCATGTACACATCGCATGGAATGCATCGGGGAGAACATTCCTTATAGCTGCAGCCATTACGGCATCTTTATCTATGAAAATAATTAAAGGCGACTTTGCTGACATGCATTTAAGAAATGTCGGAAATAACCAATGAAAGGACTCAATAGTTTCATCATACAAGAGAGTTGTACTGAATATGACAGTCTGACAGTGGTGGTTGAAACCTACAAATAAAGCTCTATAGAAAATATTGTCACCTGGGCTTAATGGAACGAGATATGGTTCAATACTGGAACACGCATGTCGAATACATGAACAAATGAGACGAATAATGGAACACATGAGTTGGAATACAGGAACATATATGTTTCAATACTGGAACACATATTGTAGAATATCAGAACACATGATACGAAGGTCAGATACTGGAACACATATTGTAGAATAGTGGAAAAAAATTCTAATAAAGGAACACACGATATCCGATAGGGGAACAATGTTGTATATTAATGGAACAAATAGAGATGCATAAAAAAATTGTCACCTCGGCTTAATGCAACAAGATATGGTTCAATACTAGACACGCATGTCGAATACATGAACAAATGATATGAATAATGGAACACACGAGTTGGAATAGAGGAACATATCAATATTGGAACACTTATTATAGAATACTGGAACACATGATTCGAAGGTCAGATACTGGAACACATATTGTAGAATAGTAGAAAAAAAATTTCTAATACAGGAACACACAATATCTAATATAGGAACAATGTTGTATATTAATGGAACAAATAGAGTTGCATAAAAAAATTTCACCTCGGCTTAAAATAACAAGATATGGTTCAATACTAGAACACACATGTTGAATACAGGAACAAATGAGATGAATAATGGAACACATGAGTTGGAATACATGAACAAATATGTTTCAATACTGGAACACATATTGTAGAATACCAAAATACATGATTTGAAGGTTGGATACTGGAACACATATTGTAGAATAGTGGAACAAAAATTTCTAATACAGGAACACACGATATCCGATACGGGAACAATGTTGTATATTAATGGAACAAATAGAGCTGCATAAAAAAAATTGTCACCTCGGCTTAATGGAACAAGATATGGTTCAATACTAGAACATGCATGTCGAATATAGGAACAAATGAGATGAATAATGGAACACTAGGGTTGGAATACGGGAACAGATATGTTTTAATACAGGAACACATATTGTAGAATACCAAAACACATGATTCGAAGGTCGGATATTAGAACACATATTGTAGAATAGTGGAACAAAAATTTCTAATATAGGAACACACGATATCTGATATGGAAACAATGTTGTATATTAAAGGAACAAATAGAGATGTACAAAAAAAAATTGTCACCTCGGCTTAATGGAATGAGATATGGTTGAATACTAGAACACACATGTCGAATACAAGAACAAATGAGATAATGGAACACATTAGTTGGAATATAGGAACGGATATGTTTAAATACTGGAACAATATTGTAGAATACCGAAACACATGATTCGAAGGTCGGATACTGGAACACATATTGTAGAATAGTGGAACAAAAATTTCTAATGTAGGAACACACGATATCCGATAAGGGAACAATGTTGTATATTAATGGAACAAATAGAGCTGCATAAAAAAAATTTGTCACCTCAACTTAATGGAACGCGATATGGTTCAATACTAGAACATGCATGTCGAATACATGAACAAATGAGATGAATAATGGAACACATGAGTTGGAATATAGGAACAGATATGTTTCAATACTGGAACACATATTGTAGAATACCAGAACACATGATTCGAAGGTCGGATACTGGAACACATATTGTAGAATAGTGGAACAAAAATTTCTAATACATGAACACACAATATCCGATACGGGAACAATGTTGTATATTAATGGAACAAATAGAGTTGCATAAAAAAAAATTGTCACCTCTACTTAATGGAATGAGATATGCTTCAATACTAGAACATGCATGTCAAATACATGAACAAATGAGATGAATAATGGAACATATGAGTTGGAATACATGAACAGATATGTTTCAATACTGGAACACATATTATAGAATACCGGAACACATGATTCAAAGGTCGGATACTGGAACACATATTGTAGAATAGTGGAACAAAAATTTCTAATACAGGAACACACGATATCCGATACGGGAACAATATTGTATATTAATGGAACAAATAGAGTTGCATAAAAAAAATTTGTCACCTCGGCTGAATGGAATGAGATATGGTTCAATACTAGAACACGCATGTCGAATATAGGAACAATTGAGATGAATAATGGAATACATGAGTTGGACTATAGGAACAGATATGTTTCAATACTATAGCACATATTGTAGAATATTGGAACACGTGATTCGAAGGTCGTATACTGGAACACATATTATAGAATAGTGGAACAAAAATTCTAATATAGGAACACACGATATCCAATATGGGAACAATGTTCTATAATAATGGAACAAATAGAGTTGCATAAAAAAAATTGTCACCTCGGCTTAATGGAACGAGATATGGTTCACTACTATAGAACACGCATGTCGAATACAGGAACAAATGAGATAAATAATGGAACACATGAGTTGGAATACAGGAACAAATATGTTTCAATACTGGAACGCATATTGTAGAATACTGGAACACATGATTCAAAGGTCGGATACTGGAACAAATATTGTAGAATAGTGGAACAAAAATTTCTAATGCAGGAACACATGATATCTGATACGGGAACAATGTTGTATATTAATGGAACAAGTAGAGTTGCATAAAAAATAAATTTTTCACCTCAGCTTAATGGAACGAGATATAGTTCAATACTAGAACACGCATGTCAAATACAGGAACAAATGAGATGAATAATGGAACACATGAGTTGGAATACAGGAACCGAAATGTTTCAATACTGGAACACATATTGTAAAATACTGGAACACATGATTCGAAGGTCGGATACTGGAACACATATTGTTGAATGGTGGAACAAAAATTTTTAATACAGGAACACACGATATCCGATACGGGAACAATATTGTATATTAATGGAACAAATAGAGCTATATAAAAAAAATGTCACATCGGCTTAATGGAACGAGATATGGTTCAATACTAGAACATGCATGTCGAATACATGAACAAATGAGATGAATAATGGAACACATAAGTTAGAATACATGAACATATACGTATCAATACTGGAACACATATTGTAGAATACCGGAAAACATGATTCGAAGGTCAGATACTGGAACACATATTGTAGAATAAATTAACAAAAATTTCTAATACAGGAACACACGATATCCGATACGGGAAAAATGTTGTATATTAATGGAACAAATAGAGCTGCATAAAAAAATTGTCACTTCGGCTTAATGGAACGAGATATGGTTCAATAATAGAACATGGATGTCGATTATAGGAACAAATGAGATGAATAATGGAACACATGAGTTGGAATACAGGAACGGATATATTTTAGAACTGGAACACATATTGTAGAGTACCAAAATACATGATTTGAAGGTCAGATACTGGAATACATATTGTAGAATAATGGAACAAAAATTTCTAATACAAGAACACACAATATCTGATACGGGAACAATGTTGTATATTAATGGAACAAATAGAGTTGCATAAAAAAAATTGTCACCTCGGCTTAATGGAACGAGATATGGTTCAATACTAGAACATGCATGTCGAATATAGGAACAAATGAGATGAATAATAGAACACATGAGTTGAAATATAAGAATGGATATATTTCAATACTGGAACACATATTGTAGAATATCGTAACACATGATTTGAAGGTCGGATACTGGAACACATATTGTATAATAGTGGAATAAAAATTTCTAATTCAAGAATACACAATATCTGATACCGATCAATGTTGTATATTAATGGAATAAATGGAGCTGCATAAAAAAATTTGTCACCTCGGCTTAATGGAATGAGATATGGTTCAATACTAAAACACGCATGTTGAATATAGGAACAAATAAGATGAATAATGGAACACATGAGTTGGAATACAGGAACATATATGTTTCAATACTGGAACACATATTGTAGAATACTGGAACATATGATTCGAAGGTCGGATACTGGAACATATATTGTAGAATAGTGGAACAAAATTTTTTAATACACGAACATATGATATCTGATACGGGAACAATGTTGTATATTAATGGAGCAAATAGAGATGCATAAAAAAAAATTTCACCTCAGTTTAATGGAATGAAATATGGTTCAATAATAGAACACGCATGTCGAATACATGAACAAATGAGATGAATAATGGACCACATGAGTTGGAATATAGGAATAGATATGTTTCAATACTGGAACACATATTGTAGAATACCAGAACACATGATTCGAAGGTCAGATACTAGAACACATATTATAGAATAGTGGAACAAAAATTTCTAATATAGGAACACATGATATCTGATATAGGAACAATGTTGTATAATAATGGAACACATGACTCTATTAAGTACCTAATGGTCAGTAGTTCTTGTTTGTCCGGAAAATTGTATCAAAAGAAATCGCATCACCAAATAACTGATAGCCAAGCTTCATCCTCTTGTCGGCCTAGAAGATGTTTGCAATTCTCTCTTTGCCATCAACCTCAATTTCGTAGTAAAATGATGGGTTGTTGTATGCTTCATTGCGGAAGTACTCTTGTAGAGCTGTGGCCTCACCAGCTATCATTGTCTTTTATCTCCTCCACCTCAAATGGTTCTTTAAATCCAATTTCTGAAACCCAACACATTCACGTCCACCGGCCACCAATGACATTGCATCGTAAGAACTTCTTAATTGAATTCCACCATCTTGGTTGATCTCTGCTACAACTCCTTGGACTTTTGAAACAATGTGGTTGGATCTAAGAAGGTGTGCATATTCCTTCGGGTGAAGTGTGTGGTTTTGACCAACATCCCATTCAGTAATCTTGTACACATTGAGCTGACGATCAAGCTTTAGACTAATATGCACTTTGCACCCGGTCCTTTCTTCTCTGTGGCGCTTCTTGGTTCCTGATCGGTGATTCATCAATTATTCGCCTGAACTAGTGGCATTCCTTATACTCCTCTTTGGAAAGCCTTGTTTATTGCAGACATATCGCATAAACTGAATCTTTTCATGATCCATATTCTTTCCCATAAACTTCTTCTCCCATTCGATCCTCATGGCAAACCCTTTCTGATGAGCATAATCATTATAGAACTAATGTGCCTCGTGTACAGAGTTAAATTCAAGTTTTTCCCATTAATCCTGTTTATCAACTTCATCTGAGATCATGAAAGATAACATGATTAATAACGTCTCTTCAAAAATAAATAATGCTCAACTAGCATGACAAAAGGAACAAGAAAACCAAATAATCATGATACATGTAGGGAGAAAAGGAACGACTGGAATGAGAATAGGAATCACTGGAAGGAATGAGAAAAGGAAAAGATGACGAAATCATTAATACAAGTATAGAGAGAAAGGGAATAGATGTCGATGACAAAAGTAACAGTAATCACACAAAAAGGAACAATGATAAGGAAAAAAGGAACGGTAATAAGGAACTAACCATCAGATTCCAGATGAATAACTTTCCCACCAATGTCGTCTCTGGTGAAATCAGACGTCGCACATGTGTGATTCAGATCAATTTCAATCCGAACAACATGTGACTCCACATCCGGATATGCGGAAGAGGGATTTGCAAAAGGAGTTGTGTCTCTCTCTGAGAAATCTCTCTGTGAAAATTCATGATACGAATTATCTTCAACATGATAACTTTCTTCTGATTTTCCTTGACAACCATGTTCTTGAAAACTCGTGTCATTTAGATCTACGTCAAACAAACATGTATTCCTGACATAATTTATCTGTTGGACATCTTGGCGTGATAACGCCGACACATAGTAGGCTTGTCCCTGTAGAGGTCCTTGGTGAGGTGATGATGGCAAAACAACAACTGAATCTTGGCGCCATGAGGACACACCAGCTTCTGAACGATGAGCATGTTGAAGGTCATTTAACTCCATGTCAATCTGGTCCATCCATTCGTCAGTCATGATGTACTAATCTATAGAAAATGACAATATGATATGAAAAAACAAACCTTTACCGATATAACTAGCTATGATATTAATGATCACTCTTCTACTCATGGTTTCCTTTACAATATTAACAAAAGAACCTTCTTTCAACGAAAGAAAACAACATTTTAAGAAATAAAAGAGTTTCCTTTTAGAGAAATAAAGGAAACTGTTTCATTTTTCTGAGAAAAAAGTTGAGGGGAAGCGAATAATGTTTACGAGAATAAAAGAGTTTCCTTTCATCGAAAAAAGTCCATCACTTAGAGAAATGTAGTTAATGTAGAGGCAAAATATATGATTTGGAAATCTCACTTATATGCAGATTTAACAAAATCATCAGCGAGTCTGGTTGAGGTGTCAAACTCTGTTTGAGTGTTAAAATAACCAACAACAACCACAATCGGTAAAGATTTTTTGAAAAAAAATCCATCACTTAGAGAAATGCAGTTAATGTAGAGGAAAAATATATGATTTGGCGATCTCACTTATATGCAGATTCACGTAACAATAACAAAATCATCAACGAGTCTGGTTGAGGCTTCAAACTCTGTTTGGGCATTAAAATAACCAACAATAACCACGATCGGTAAAGATTTTTTGAAAAAAGTCCATCACTTAGAGAAATGCAGTTAATGTAGAGGAAAAATATATGATTTGGCGATCTCACTTATATGCAAATTCACATAACAACAACAAACTCATCAACGAGTCTGGTTGAGGCGTCGAACTCTGTTTGAGTGTTAAAATAACCAACACCAACCACGATCGGTAAATATTTTTCTCACCGCTGGCGCATCGCCGCTGCCGTCGAGAGCCAACAGTGATCTTAGTCTGGTGTAGGAGACAAAGGCTGCTTGAGCCTTCAGACAACCAACAACAACAACCACATTCACTCAAGATTTTTCTCGCTGCCGTCGTATCACTCCCGCCGACGAAGAGGGGTTAGCAATCTAGGTTTTAGAAGGAAAGAGAAAATGAGAGAAATGAGAGCAAGCAAGAGCAGGAGTTGAGTGAGAGATGACAGCGATGGAAATTGTGTTTGTATGCACGTCTCCACACATGGGAAAGATAGGGTTGTCATAAGATTGCCAAATCTCGCTTGGCGCCAAAAATAAACTTTCGCCAACCCTAAAATGCCCCTGGATTTGATCTAACCGTCTGTGAAAAAGTGTCATGCGGCCAGGATGGAGTTCAGGACGTCCTGAGAAATGACCCCATCAGGACTGAAACTTTTCACCACTGGGAGCGACTATCTCTACAAGCGGGAGATACAAAGCCTCACCTGAGAACAGGAGACGCTGTGGAAATGGCCCATGTTATACCAGAGCCTCTAGAACCCTCAAAATTTGACCTATAAGCCAGAGTGAGTGAGCTAGTGCTCATTGGGTACCAAGTCGGTGCAGTGGCACTGGATCAGACAATAATAAAGTCCTCATGCACACCAACCTCGAGTGAGGAAGGTTGTCCTGCACAGGCAGACCAGTTGGTCCATTGTGGAACCATCGGCTCAAGCAATAAGTTTTCAATAGGCCGGTTCTAAGCGAGGGTGGCCCGCTAATCTTTATTGAGCAACATGGTGGCTATTGGTAGCACCATCCTAAAGATCTAACACATCCAATTTTTTCTCATCACATAAACATTGGCTAAATTTCTCATTACCGTTCTAATCTTACATAATGCATTAAAAATAGCTCCCTTAGCCAATAAATCCCCCAAAAATACTCCTAGACTCAGAAAAATATTCTCTACATTATTGGAGGCTTTTGAAGAACAAATAATGATGAAATCTAATTTAGAGATAATTGCTTCTTTTTAGGGTTAGTTTACTAAAATAATTATTAAATGATGTTTTTAAAATCTAAGAAAAATATTTCTGAACACTAATATCATGTGGCAACCAAATATAAACTCTGATATGATTATTATGACAAAATAATAAGTCTTTCCTCATTAATGATTAATTAGATGATTTTAAACTCATTTTAATTCTAGAAAATAGATCAAGCATCAAAAATTGGAAAAATTGGACCAGATCCTTTTTATGACCTCCTAATCAGTAGAAAAATATCACACATAGGTTTAGATTAGTTTGAACCTAGGTTTGGCCTAAACCATAATATGGATCAAAATACCATTAGTAATGGTAAAACTTGAATTAATGATGAATATTTGTTATTCATCGGGTGGTGACCAAATTATTAGATGATCAAGGATGCATTAAGAAAAATCTGAACTTAGGTACGTGGATATAAGCATAGGACTAGTTTTTGCTGGATCGTATAATTATGAATAATTTCTTGCATGTAATTGAATAATCTTGTTGGATGTATATCTATACATATTGTCACTTTTCCGCCTTAAACACCAAGAACACTAAGGAAAGAAAATGGAATGTAATTACTGATGGTTCATTAATCTCCCTATTAGAGAGGGAAAGTATTAATGTTGACTAGCACCTCCCTAATGGTACTAGGTACTCAGGGATATCCCTAATGGTACAAAGTATGGGGGAATAAGGCCCAATAATATAAGTGTTTATTGTGCTAAATCCACCATAGTAATACATGTCCATTTAAATGTGACTAATAACTTGGGTTTACCTTATTTTCTTCCTTAAACAATGTTTTCCTTTCCTTTTCTTCTTTCTTCAATTATTTTACATATGCCACTATAGTATTTATATCTTTTCAACCACGTACCAACTTTATGTTGATTCATATGTTTCATGTATTTTCTAGGTTCAGAGCTAAAATGGGAGAAAAGATCAGAAGTGGGCAGTGTCCAGGTTGTACCTATTGTATAAGATCATGTTAGCATACATGTTCAGACTATGTGTAAAATTCTCTTTCAATATGTCATTGTAATTCATGTTGTAATAACTCATGTAGTAATTAATTTACATGTTGAATGCTGAGATATGTTATGGTATATGCTCATGGTTGAATGTTCATGTATGCATATGTCTCTTCCACATCGCTCTCTGAAACAATTAGCTAATGTTTTCAGATTTGTCCTCTCGGAGCCTTTTAAGTCTCGAGATGGTAGAATCTGGGGACATTACAGTTGGTATCAGAGCATGAACAATAGCTACACCTGACAATTGCTCACCATGATACATACAACTAAATTTTACCTTTCACTTTAAACCCTAGAAACTTAGTAAGTTGTTCTATAGGAATAATGTTTGACTTAGTCTCTAAGTTAGAACCTAGATGTTCGAGAACTAGGTTTAGACAAGTGTGTGAAACCCTTTCCATATAGAGCTCATACGTATTGGGTAGCTACACTAGTCTGCATCTTGTTCTCACCATTTCACTACGTGACATGGAACTGGACTATCTACTTTGTGTGGGACACTCATTTTGCTGATTTGGTTTTGTTTTCCAATTGGCTCGAGCCTCAACAACTTTCTCTGAAGTCTGATTTCTCAGAGAAAAACTATACAATATTTTATTATATATAAATATGAAAAGTGTCCCTCACACAAGAGAGTAGTAGGTGTTCATGCAATATAAGTGAAAGGGAGTGACATCAGTCTAGAAGAAGAGAGTAGTCTAGATTAGATGTCTAGAGCCTTATTGGATATGTGACAATTAGATTACATGATTGATTTATATATGAAATAAGCATGTGTAATCTTATCTAAGTTTGATCATTGATGATATAAGTATGGATAATTGTATCCTAGGTTGATATTTGATTATATAAGTTTCTTTGTATAGATCTATGTTGTCTATAAGTTCTGATTCCAATTTTGAAGAGTCTAAGCTAAGTCTTGATGATGAAAATATATTCCCTTTTCTTACTAAGCTAAGTTAAGATAAATTTGAATATGCATGATCCTAAAAATCTTTTACAAAGGAGGACCTCCAGTGTTAGGACAAGATACATGGTGAACTCCAGCGAGAGTGAGACCCACTGGGAGAGGGTCATATGATCTACCCTACAATATATGAAAAATATGAGATCTATGTGAAATGATGTGTCCTAAGTTGGGTTATTGTTGAGTATATGAGTTGAGTCCTTTTTGCATAATTCAATCCCTATACGTGAGAGTTGGGTTAAAAAATATGATGGGCAGAAGACTCAATCATAATGAGAAAGTCAATCCTTTTGATGTATTTGGGTCCTAATTTGAGTGACTTAAGTTTGTGAATCTCACCATTATCTACAAGTGAGGTGATATATGAACTCTGGTTCTGAGAATAAAATGCCTTGTGCATAAGATACTCATAAATGTTGTTTCTTACACCTCTTTTTTAATATATGATCACTAGAAACATCACTTGAGCTATATAAATGATTTATATATGAGGAGTCACTCATATAATCTTGACCTATTCTATTTTTTCCCTCCCTATATCATAAATGTTATATTCAAGTTCAGAATCATGATAAGCTTGACTTACTATATTCTCTTTCCCTTCATATCATATATGAAAGATACAAATTTTAATCTTGAAATAAAGATATCTTTGGATCATAGATTAAATGATCACAAAAAAAGTTCTTAACCTCAAATCTTCATAATCTAAGATACTAGTTTGACTACAACTCTCATAATGGGATTGAAACCCTAATGTTGAGGTATGTATAAGAACCCCTTTTCTAATGATGAAATCCTATTACAGTGTTGATCTCAAACCAAAATAAGGATATTAAGTGTGAAAATATCACTAGTAGATGATGTGAAGTCTTGTAGCACCTTACTTAGGTGAGTAGGGTGAATAATGAAACCTTGAATAATATCTTCTCAACTTTATATGCATGAATTAAACACTATTTCTTATAGAGATATCGTATGTGAATCTTAACTTAAAAGAATGTCATGTTATGATTACGTTACTCAATGATTCTTTAACGTATATAAGGTGGGATGGGTACACCCTATATTCTCTAATATCCTAAGATGACAACTTAGGGAAAATCCAAATTCATGATATCTTTGGCACCTAGAAGTGGTGGCATAGACACATCATGAACTCCTTGATATTACCTTGAGTATTATATTTGTTGGATTTCAAGGACAAAATTCCATACAAGGTGGGGTGAATGTGATAACCCATATTTTAAGTGTTTGATACCTACTATGATTATGGGACTTGTGGGTGATCACTAGATGTTCAACTGGATTTATTGGTATATTGAAATGACATCAAACTAGTTGATTAGTATCTGTGACTACCTATACCTAATATGATTGTTAGATGGTCCTTAGGAGAGATTTTGTGATTAATAATGAGATAATGTCCATTGGTGTGAACCCTCTTTAGTATTTATATTAATCAATCATTAGACAGTATGTGAATGTAATATTGATCAACATCTAATTTTAGTAATGTTAAAGGTCAAAAATAAAGTAATAATAATAATTATACCTTCTGGGCCATCCATTTGAGAAATATGGATCTATCAATTTTGCTGGAATGACTAAGGTTTTACATAACTAGAACCAAGTTTGAATTAGATATTAGCCTCACGTATGCATCCCTTGGTATCCAATACTTACGTGTAAGAGAAAGGAAGCAAGGCCACGAATCTTTTTAGAGGTGATCTAATCTTGTCCCTAAAAATGATCAAATGATGATTGTCGTTTCTTCTACCTCCGACACTTGCTGAGGCACGCACTGAACATGCCCTCTCACACTCGGAATACAAGGATCAAGGAACCTCGATAAGAATAGTTGTAAGTCCAGTTAGCTCTGCCTGGATAGGATCTATTCAACGACCCCCCCATGTATCGTTTGGTTGAGTGTCAAGGTAGAACGACCCCTCTCACTTATGGCTTTCTCCTTTGCTACGAGAAACACCCACACCAGTGGATTAGGGAGGTTTCAGGGAGGACGGGTATTGGTTTTTGGGAAGGGAAATATTTGGTGAGAGCAATCCGAGCCAGAGAGAGTGCAGGATCTTTGCGAGGAGGTGATTATCAAGACCACCCAGCTCCAACTTGCCGGTGGTGTGGGCGGAGTCAGGCAGGTCGCCATGCCGCTGTCATCATCTTTGGAGGGAACATACCAGTTCCCTTTTGTGCCATGGAAATATGTGAAGCAAAGGAATGTAGAAGAAGCCCTAGAGTAGAAACGCCCAAATCCTTGTAGTCTTCCTCCACCACGGATCCAAGCAGGGGATCTCGTCAATCCATGGACCCTCTCTTGTCATTGAAGGTTACTGCTGAGGTGTCGCCAGATCTGGTTAGCAAAGGAGGAGGCTTGGGCGTCAGGTATCGGGGATGAGGATGAGATTTTGGGAAGGATTTGCAACTCCCCCAAGCATCAGAAGGAACGTAGCACGCCGTCTGTTGATTGCCTTTGCCTGAGTTGAGGCGGAGGACGAGGACGACCGAAGGTCAGCTGGCACTTGGCGCCTCCCCTAGGAAGAAGGAGGAGCCGCGGAGGCACCACTCCTCCCTACAGAGATTCTGCCTTGATCGGATCCCCTCTAGGATGCCCAGCACCCAACCTAGTCCTCGTCAGAGAGATCGCATACGGAGGCGTTGGGGGCGACTAGCTCTACGAGCAGGAGATCCATTTTATGCCAGAACTTCTAGAACCCTCAGAATCTGACCTGGAAGCCAGAGCGAGTGAGCTAGTGCTCGTTGGGTACCAAGCCGGTGCGGCAGTGCTAAATCGGCCAAGAACAAAGTCCTCGCGCACAACATCCTCGAGTGAGGAAGGTCGTCCTGCACAGGCAGACCAGTTGGTCCATTAAGGAACCACCGGATCAAATGAGGAAGTTTTCAGTAGGCCGGTTCTAAGCCATGGTGGGTCGCTAATCATTGTAGGGAAACGTGGAGGCTATTAGTAGCGCCATCCTGAAGATCTAATGGATCCAGTTTTTCCTCATCAGGTAAACATTGGCTAAATTTCTCATTACTGTTCTAATCTTACATAATGCATTAAAAATAGCTCCCTTGGCTAATAAATGCCCCAAAAATACTCCTACACTCAAAAAATATACTCTACATTACTGGACCCTTATATCATATTTTTTGGTGCAGCGATCACCATCGCCCAAATCGTCCGGGACGCCGTGCAGCGATCGCCCAAATCGCCGGGACGCCGTGCAGCGATCACCATCGCCCAAATCGTCGGGGATCATCTGCCCTTTCCTGTTCTGCCCCGTCTCCCACCTCTCAGCGCAACCGTCTGCCTGTCTCTCGAAGCTTTCATCCACTGCCTCTCGGAGGGTTCCCCCATACGCCTCTCTGCTTGATTCGCCGGCCGTCTCTGTCCGTATGATCCGACTCTGTTCCTTTGCCTGATCGTCGGTTGTCTCTGCAGTGCATTTTTGCTCTGGACCTCCTGCTTGCACGATCGTCAGCCTACCGTCATTTTCCTGCTCGGTCGACCCTCCGGCCGTCAGAACTAATCACCGCCTTCGCCCATTTCCTTCTGGTGGCCCTGGGTGTGGAGGGCCCTGGATGGACTTCTGTCCATACTCCCTCCAGGAAAATTTGTAGTATGTCGGACGCCTTGACGCTGATGGCTGGCTGGGACACGGACGCTGATCGCCCAAATCGCCAGGACGCCGTGCAGCGATCACCATCGCCCAAATCGTTGGGACTCCAACCCAATTTGTGAAACTTGGGCCCCTAGCCATATCAGATTTCTGGAGTCCATCACAACCAGTTTTCTCTGTTGCTGATGGGTGTTGGGTCTTAGCTGCTTTGCCCGTTTGTCCGCCTCTTTCGCCGGCTCCTATTCTGCTGGGTCTTCTTCTTTGCTTCTGTGGATTTTTCTCGGATGCTGTAGGTTGGGCTCTTTTGTGGAGTGCTGGGATTTATTCCCTTCCTCCAATTATGTCAGACTTGGAGGAAGGTGAAATCCCTTTGGTACCAGTACGTCGTGTGTCTAGCCAGCGGAAACAGGCTTATCGCGCCTCTGTTGGTCGACAGCTTCACGCTTTACACACTGGAGATTCAACTACAGGGGCTGTCGTTTGTTCTAGGAGTTCACAGCCTGCATGGTCACTTTACTACCCGTTTCATAACTTTCACTGTTGCCCGGACGGAAGAGAAGGGAGCAAAGGCTTCACACGTTTGATTTCTCATCTCAAAAGCTTTCACTTCTTTGACGAAGGACGTTGTAATAGTCTACAAGATGTTATTCAAAGTGACTATGACTTGTTCTGTGATGTACATGAGACGCTTAGGGTTCTGAGACAGTGGTTATGCGGGAGATGTATGAAGATACATGTCGTTAGTTAGGCATGTCACCATTCTGATGGCATTATCCGGGCCACTAACAAGACAGGGGAGTTTTCTAGCCACATTGTTGGCATCTTAAAGCCTCTTGCGAAGGTCTCTGAGTTCTCTTCTACAAGTGATGAGTTGGTCCTAGATGCTTGTATCCTTGATCGTGTCCTTAAAACACCCATCACAACTGTGAAGAGTATTCCTCATAGCTGTCGTCTGGCTTTTTCTCAACCATTGAAGACATCTCTTTACAAAGTGATAGCCGTTCCAGGATCGATAGCTGCATGGGTGGAATTATTACTCCTCCCTCGATGTACTTTGCAGGTGTTTCGGCCCAAGAATAGACGGGATAGCAGGTCCGGCAATAGAAAGTCCTTGCAACAACATTATATTTTGAGCTCACTTGCTACGTGGGGCAAAAAAGATGGAGTTGCAAGGCTGCTTGATAATTTGTTGAAGTCTCCTATTCACAAAGCTACCAACCACGAAGGTAGTAGTGACAGGGACGTGGACTTCAAGGTGAATCCCAACGTTAAACAATGCCTCCGTAAGGTAGGTGATGGTCACTTTACAGCCGTTGTCAAGGTGTTATCTTCTTCAGGTGTGGCCTCTTACAATGAAGACACTTTTAAGATCTTAGAGGCGAAACACCCATACAAGCCACCTCCTTCTATTCCAGATATTCTTTTTTCTGAAGCCCCCATGGTTGCAGAGGTCGACACTATTCTTCATTGTATTAAGTCCTTTCCAAAAGGGACTTCTTGTGGCAGAGACGGCTTGAGGGCTCAACACCTTTTTGATGGTATGTGTGGAGTCTGCGCCGCTTACACCGTTGCTTAAGCCTGACAATGGTATACGGCCTATTGCAGTTGGTACTATTTGGAGACGTCTTGTATCCAAAGTTGCCATGGTGGGAGTGTCTAAAGACATGACCAAATACCTTTACGACTTCTAGTTCGGAGTTGGTGTTTCTGGTGGGGTGGAAGCAATCTTGCATAGTGTCAATAGGGTGTTAAGCGAGCGGCACGATGATAGCTCTCTGTTCATGTTAAAGTGGATTTCTCCAATGCTTTCAATCTGGTGGACAAAACAACATTACTGAATGAGGTCAGGACAAGGTGTCCATCTATTTCTCTGTGGGTTGAGTTCTTATACGGTCACACAACTAGGTTGTATCTCGGGGATGGTCATATTTGGTCATCCACGGGTGTGCAACAAGGTGACCCCGTGGGCCCACTTCTTTTCTCTCTTGTATTGCATCCACTTATACATAAAATCATGGACAAATGCAAGCTTTTTCTTCATGCCTGGTATCTTGATGATGGTAGTATCATTGGTGAGACTGAGGAGGTAGCCAAGGCACTAGATATCATTCAACAGGATGGACCAGGTTTAGGTCTTCTTTTGAATATTCATAAAATAGAGATTTTTTGGCCTACTGGTGTTGGTAGGGAGGATTTGTTTCCAGCAGACATAGGGAGGCCTATTCTAGGGGTGAAGCTTCTTGGTGGTGCTGTTAGTAGAGATAAAAGTTTTATTGAGGATTTGGCTATGAAGCGGGCTGTCAAAGTTGTTGAATTGATGCATCTTCTTCCTCAGTTGGGTGATCCACAGAGTGAACTCCTTCTGCTTCGTTCTTGTATGGGTATCGCCAAAATCTTGTTTGGATTGTGGACTTGCCATCCCACACACATGAAGGAGGCAGCCCTGTGTTTTGATAGAGGGTTACGAGAGTCTATTGAGGACATTGTTATTTGTGGAGGTCCATTCTTTGGAGACCTCCAATGGAGAGTGGCTTCACTGCCCATTCGTCTTGGAGGTTTGGGATTATATTATGCAATTGAGGCTTCTTCATACACTTTTTTTGCATCTAGAGTCCAATCTTGGAAGCTTCAGGATCATATTTTGTGAGATAGCGATATTTATGGTATGGACACTGACTTTGATTGCGCCTTAGATCATCTTCGTGTCATGCTTCCATCTTTCGACTTTAATTGTTTTTCTAACAAAGACACCGTCCCCACAAAAGCCCAAAATGCTTTGGCGTGTGCTCTTTTTAGAAACATAATTGAGGACATGGAAGTTAAGTATGATATGACCGTTAGACAAAAGGCTGTTTTTGGATGTTTACAAGCTGATCATGCTCAAGATTTTCTTCTTGCTACCCCTATTGATGGGTTTGGTTTGCACATGTCCCCAGTGGAATACCGTACAATACTCATATATCGTCTCATGATTCCTCTTTTTCCTACTGATGAGATATGTCCAGTTTGCCGAAAGGCTTGTTTAGACACTTTCGGGGAACACGTTGTTCACTGCAAGGAGCTTCCTGGCTTCAAATATAGACATGACCTTGTTAGAGATGTTCTCTATGATGTCCTCAGGCAAGCAGGAGTTGCTGCTAAAAAAGAGGCCCCTGTTAACTTTTTAACAGATCCACAAGAAGGGAGATCGACAGTTAGACCTACAGACGTTCTGATTTTTGGATGGGCTGGAGGAAAACATGCATGTGTTGATCTAACTGGAGTTTCTCCACTTGTGGCATTACGGAGCAGTAATTTTATAGTTGGACATGCTGCTCTTAAAGCTGCTGATGGAGCTAGAACTTACACCAAAAGATTACTCTTCCAATGGAAGTCCTAATATACACCAAAAACCCTAGAGAGTTGATGTCCTCTCTAGGTTTACCTACAACTGGTGCTAGATAAATGCTCCAACCCCACAAGAGTGTGGAAGCCTTATCATAGTCCAGATTTAGGATTGAACCCAAAGGACAACGTTAAGAATCTGAGTGTCTTTTTCTCGTTTTGTATCAATCTAAGTCAATCTTCTAAGACCAAAAGTTTGATTTGAGTTATTTATCTTAAAACGTGCAAAAATAAAGGCAAGAATAAAAACTAGCTTAAGGATTAAAAACTAAGATTAGCAAATGATGATGGATCACTAGGGTGATGGGGGTATTCACCACCACTACACATGAATTGCACTTGTACCAAACATAGCAAGACTTGTAAGCAAGATACATGGATGTTGTACAATACTGATGTCTTATAGGACAAGAGTAATGCACACATCCTTCACGGGTTGAGTAACTCTCATCCGGTACATATCTACATGTCAATGAAGATATGTAGTCTCCGAAGAGAAAATCTTACTCAACCTCATGAAACGTGCATCAGAAAACTAGCAAGCGAGCGATGATTACCAAATCGATTAGTATCCTTATAGTATATCCCTCTTTCGAGGATATAGCTACGAGAAACGTGGGAGTGTTGCAACGTCAGCCATTCCCGAACGAATGGTCAAGTACTTTGCACCACTCTCTCCTCAGAGTGTGTTCCTCGACCTGTCAAGGTTGCACTTTTATACGTCAACTGATTCCATTTCATAATACAAAAGTACAACGATGGAGGTGAGTTTACTCCACTCCTTAGAAAGCATTCCTAGATACTGAAACGGATGCGCGGTGGATACACACACCAGAAACCAACACTAAATCGGTATTCGAGTCTCAAGAGCGGTAGTAGACAAACCACAACGAAAGACAATAAATGCATACAAGAACGCGGCCAACATTCAAGCATGTATGAAACGATTTAGTATTGAATCAGAATGATAACATCTTTTTTGTACAAGTTACAAGACAAGGGCAGCGGGGCTAGTCTCCGCGCCCCAGTGGATGGAACTACTCGCTCCTCATAGAGGAAGAAACAAAGAAAGAGAAGAGAGAGAAAGGAAGCATCGTCGGAGCAGAAGAGTAGATCTGTGACAACCCGGTGTAGATCGTCGCAGTTTCTGGGACTGCTCCGTTGTGGTCGATGGCGTCCGTCTCTCTGCCTCGATCGTCGTGTCTACCTCCGAGATTGCACGGGTAGAATGAGGTAGAACGATGGTAGAACAAAGGTGGTAGCAAGATGGCAGTGGAACAACCTTCTAGATTTGTCCCCAGTCTGGCAGCATACCGGATCTGGACTCAGGCCGGGATCCTAGGGCTGTGGGTGAAATTTGGTCAAAAACGGTGCTCGGGCAGTCTGGCGGCATCCCGACACTGGTCCCAGTCCGGCAGCCTTGGGCCGTAGTGAGATGGCTCCAAGATCATGCCTCCACCCTTCTATTTATAGGCCTTTTGTCCATACAGTTTCAGTGCTTGCGGTCCTGCGCTCACGGTTGCTCATGCGGTCTCATATGCAAATGCCCATGCCGTATTGCTAATGCAAATGCTCCATGCAGTTTGCTACTCCATTCGGTTTTGAATGCATCGCTCCATGCGGTTTGCTAAGTCACGTTCTCATGCCCACATGGGGTCATGCGGTCTTCACTTGCAATTGCCCATGCGGTCTTGCTAATCCATTGAAATGCAGCGCTCCATGCATCACGTTTTCATACATGCATTCATAATAGCTTCCTTCACGTGGGCTTAAACGGTCTCGGTCCCGCGGTCTTGGTCATGCGGTTTGCTCCCAGCAAACGGTCTTCTTTGCTGCTACTTCCTCAAACGATCTTCATGCATGTGCCTGATGCAAACGCCGTTCGGTTTTGTTGTTTAATGCTCTCAGTCTTCAATTGCACGCGCAACTGATCTCTACTATGTGACCAAATAGTCTTTACGTGGCCAGCCCTTATCATCCGGTTTGCAATATGCAAATGGTTTTCATATTTCCTTCATGCGGTCTTCATGTCTCTCTCAAGAAAATGGTTTAGTAGCAAAAGCAAACAACATCATTTGGTCATTACATGCAAATCCTTGCGTGCTTCTTTTCATTCGGTTTGATAATGCACGTGCAACCGGTCATAGTTATCAAACGGTTTGCTCCGTGTGTTCATACGGTTTGGCAAACGGTCTTGGATGCATATTTGCATTGGCTAATGGCCATGCGGTTTTCAGTCAGCAATTTGCCATGCAGTTCACAACCGGCAACTGGCTATGCGGTTTTGCTTGCACTGTTTGTTCACGTGAATGGTTTGCATGCAGCTCCTATGCACGCTGCTATTTTTCAGTCATCTTGATTCTCCACTAGCCAAACGGTCTTCACAGCAGTGAAACGGTCTTGGATCCCAGCCAATATTCCAAACAGTTTTGCTGCATACGCGACCATTCGGTCTACGCGGAAACGAGCAAACGGTATACGCGACCTTCAAACGGTCTTAACATTGCTGCTCATTCAGTCTTTACAATCGCAGCAAACGGTCTTGAGACCGCATGGACTCAAACGGTCTTGAGACCGCATGGGCTCAAACGGTCTTGAGACCGCATGGGCTCAAACGGTCTTGAGACTGCATGGGCTCAAACGGTCTTGAGACCGCATGGTCTCAAACGGTCTTGAGACCGCATGGGCTCAAATGATCTTGAGACCGCATGGGCTCAAACAGTCTTGAGACCGCTAGAGTCAGTGTTGTAGGGGTCATGACCGTTGGTGATAGTTGAGGATGATACGAGATTGAAAGGATACTTAAAGTAAACCCAAAGCGAGGGTAGATCAGTCAATATGCGGGGTAATGACCGTTGGTGATATTTGAGGATGATCTATAGAGGAGAGAGAACGTGAGTAGGGGAAAATGAGATCAAATAAGTTGGAAACTAGGGTAATTTGAGCTAGTAATGCACTATTTACACGAGACTGAAAGGATACTTAAAGTAAGCCCAAAGCGAGGGTAGATCAGTCGATATGCGGCATAAAATCCTTAGAATTGGCGACTGAGAGGGTGAATCCGGAGGATTCATCACCACACCGAACTTAAGCGTTGCTCGTCCCAAGGAATGAAAAAGCCCAAGACAGTTGCCGAAATGCATGCATGTTGGTCCTGTAATTACCTCAGCTTCGTGCAAGTGTCAGAATTTTCTCAAAAAAGAGAAAAGGAAAATAAGGCGAAACAAAATTAGGGTAAAAATGTCAGAAATCCTTTGAATTGGTGACTGAGGATGAGTCTGGAGGATTCATCACCACACCGAACTTAAGCGTTGCTCATCCCGAGAAATGGAAAACTTAACACAGTCGCCAATGAAATCGTTCATCTCGTGATTGCCTCATCCTATTGTCATATCGTAATTTTGTTCATAGCTCAGATCGATACAACATCAAAGCTTTCTTAGATCACGGAATACATCATATGATATCCTTATTTCTGAGTTCACTTCACTGAAGTATTTCCTTCTCACTTTCTGTTATATCGGTCATGTTTTAAAAGTTTTATGAGACTTTGAAAAGACCCACAGAATCAACAAAATGCATATGATCTGTCACTGGTGTTGAAAAAGGAGAGAATGGGGGTATGATCAAGAGATAAGAGTCTCTCCTCTGATTGAATCATGACTCTTATTATTAGTTGACTCATCGAGATACTTTGAATGATTTATGCACAACTCTGGTTGACTTAGCCTTACACCCGATTTTTTCTAAAGGTAACTCAGAAGTGTGTATAGGTTGGCTTAAGGCTTTTGGGCTATTTTACCTCTTCGAGAGGAGGTAAGGGGTTATTTTTGGATCCTTAGGATCTTACTACCAGTTACGACACATCTGCCTTTATGAGGGAAGCTAATGTACCGTCCGGGCAAGACCTTTATCGGTTATCCTTATTCAGGGCACAACTCTCATGTTTTTATTCACACTCTGGCTTTTATTCATTCTCACTTGTCTTAGGAGAAAGGGTATTTTTGGATTTTTGCATATTTGGGCTGCCAGGCCTCTTTTTGGAATCTGGGTAGATTTTTCACCAACCTCGGTATGTGCACAATCATCATTGTATACTCTTTGAAGCGAAAAGAGGAGGTGGTACGCCCCTATTATGTATTGAGGGGTATGGAAGAAGCGGTAGTGGAAAAAGAGGTGTGGTGTACCACACCGAACTTAGAGTTTTGCAGAGGTGTGGTTTACCACACCGAACTTAAAGTTCGGCAATGTTCTAGTTTTCACTAGAAAGGAGTGTGGCATGCCACACTGAACTTAAAACTTTGGCATGGTTAGTGAACAGAGGGGTATGAAAATAGAGGAAGAAGTGTAGAAGAGAGTTCAGATCATGATGCAGTTTGCTTAGCGATTCCATGCGACGAGTCTCTTTTCTCCATCACACTCTGCTAAAAAAGAGACATGATGAAACATCAAATGAGAGATCCATACAACAGATCCATTAATCAGATAAAGGCGTGATGTATTTGATCTATCTTAGCCTTATTGAAGTGTATCATCTTTTCCTATTTGAGGGTATGACATTAGGATTTATAGACTATTCAAGATGAAAAACACGCATTGTCTAGTTTTAAGCATTCTTTTCTTGGAAATTTGCAACAAAAAGAGGTGATGATCACAGATTCGAAAAACAAAATCCGACTAGATAAAGGCTTTATTTTTGGAAGACTACAGAAAGGCAGAAAAATTATGAAAAAGAAACTAGAATGGAAAAATAGTAAGCAATAAAGATAGAGGGTGGAGTGAAAGTCATACCACCCGCCCTTCACCTTGAACTCATGAATTCGCTCTTTTCTGAATAAATATTAGGTTCGAGGTGGAGGGGAAGGGTTGTGCAATGTTAACCAGGCAGTCCTCATAGTTGGAAGAAGGTGCATCAAAGATGTCTCGCGATAGCTGGTGTCGAGAATGAGGAAGTGGCCCGAACAACCTGTTTACTGGGTGGTTGTGGCGACTCGAACGAGTCTTCTGGATGACTTGGATGCACATTTCTTTCGCCTCGTTTTCCGTCTAGAAGAATCCAGAGACCTTCCCCCATCAGCGAGGGAGGTGAAATATAAGAAGTCGAAATTGGAGGACTATGCGAGAAATCAAGGTTATGCCCACTTTTGCCCTCCAATTGTGGCTCACCCTCGAAGTTCAAAGTAAAATTGCTTTCTTCAAAATCTAGGGCAGTTAATTGAGGGTCGGCCACTTGAACTTCCTCCTGTCCAGGATCAGGTGGTGGATCCGGTTCTGGCTTCATTTCGTCACCTGGCTTTTCTTGTATGGGATATGGTAGCCAGGATGACGTTTCTTCATCAGAGGAGTTATTTTGAGAAGTATCATCATCTTTATCAATGTTGAAATTGGTAAGAGCGTCGTTCTTCTTTTCAAGGTTTTGTTCAGGATTTTCCTCGTAGAACATCTTTAGTTCATCCAAGTAACTAGAAGAGAATTTGTCTGGTAAAACAAACTCTTTCTCGGGTAAGGAAATCATGGGATCCTGAGATAGAGGTTCTAATGATGTATCTTCATGGGAGGGATTAGTCCATGACATATCATTCTGAGGGCTAAAATCCCCTGATGAACCCATTTCTTCGATATTGGGACTAATATATACCATTTATGAGTCATGTTGTTGTTCCAGTTCTTCTTCATAACACTCCTCCGGTTCTATTGAGTGCTTGGGAAGAGTTTCTATGGGAGGAATGGAACCTAGCTCAGGTAATGGACATATCTCAGTTTCTTGACTATCAGGAGGGGCTTCTTCATAGGGATGAGTGATTATAGAGGGATAGGTTTGTGACTTGATGTCTTCCCAAGGGTCCTTTTTGTCATTATAAGAGTTTACGGTAATATCATAATCCGTTCCAAAGTCAAGAGATGGCTCATGTTTCTCTTCACAGTGCACTGTCAACTCGTTCAAGTGACTAGAAGGAGATTCAATAGAAAGATCATGCTCTTGTTCGAGGACTGGCTCTGACTGGACTTCTTGTGGTGGTGGTAACTCAGGTAATATCATCTCATGAAAAGGACAGGTCATAGGATTGTCATCTTGAGACCCGTCATCCTCCCTTGATTATGTTTCATGGTCCATTTCAGAATTAAGATCTTGATCAGTTCTATACTCGAAGTCTGTCCCTAGATCAGCCAAATGATTAGAAATTTCTTCATAAGGATAGTTCAGATTTTGTTCCAGAAATGGAGACATTTGATTCTCATGCGTAAAGGACATATCTTTATCGGAATCGGTCACATATCTGTCTGAGTCTGACTGCGAAGGAGTGTAGAGTCCTTGTGACATTAATCCTTCTTTTATGGATTTTATTGATGAGACAACTGAAGTTTAAAATATTTTGTCATTGAGGGAATCGATTATCGCCAATTGCTCTTCAATGGTTGGAATTGAGTCTATGAAGTCAGAAGGTGGGTAGGTATTGAAGTTTATCCCCCATTGATCTCCTGACTGTAGAATATCCTCATATTGGTTACTCAATCTTTCACCTAAGGGCATAGTGCAGGAATCACTTTCCGAGTCAGGTCTTGGCTCGAAAGATGATTCTTTCTCCTGTAATGTTATGAAGAAATTGTCCTTGGGTTCAATTATTAACTCTGAAGATGATTCCTCACCTTGCACTAATGCATAAAGATCATTGGAAGGAATATCCCACATGATTTCATAATCATCATCGTAATTGATTTCAACATGTAGACTAGGGATGTGCTTAGTCGAAATAGGTGGTTGTTCTATATGTTGCTCAGGAGCATCGATAAATTGATCAAGATCAGCTATCAACTTCTTGATCGCGGCTGTCTGATCAGCTAGTTGTTGAGCCACCGATGTCTGTAGAGCACGTAGTTCTTCCATCAATGTGTGTTGATCTTCATGCACTTCATCATCTTCCAGGTTCCCTTCTACATTGTAGTCCATGCCTTGAAATCCACCATAGTTAGGTTTTTCGTAGTAGCCTCCAGGGTGATACGAATTATAACTTGCATTATATCCATAGTTGTATGAAGAGGCTGCTTTGAGTTTCCCAACTATACGATTCATGATTACTTGACGCAGAGCCATCACGTAGAGAGGAGGGACATTGAAGCAGTAAATCGATGCATGAGAATAGTCACCACATAGTTGACATCTAACGGTTGGTGGTGTCGACTGCTTCATTCTAAAGAGAGTTGGTACCTGAAATCAAGGAAAGAGTGTATCAGACTTGACCAACCACTTCAAATCCAAGAAGATATGCGAGATTAAGCCCTTCACTTTTTAGGTTTTTGAAAAGAAAATGAAAAACCCTAGAGAAACCTAAATCGACTCGAAATTCGAAAAGACGATTCTTATACCGTTGTCCCTGGAAACGGTGCCATTTTTTGATGGAGCTAGAACTTACACCAAAAGATTACTCTTCCAATGGAAGTCCTAATATGCACCAAAAACCCTAGAGAGTTGATGTCCTCTCTAGGTTTACCTACAACTAGTGCTAGATAAATGCTCCAACCCCAAAAGAGCGTGGAAGCCTTATCATAGTACAGATTTAGGATCGAACCCAAATGACAACGTTAAGAATCTGAGTGTCTTTTTCTCGTTTCGTATCAATCTAAGTCAATCTTCTAAGACCAAAAGTTTGATTTGAGTTATTTATCTTAAAATGCACAAAAGTAAAGGTAAGAATAAAAACTAGCTTAAGGATTAAAAACTAAGATTAGCAAATGATGATGGATCACTGGGGTGATGCGGGTATTCGCCACCACTACACATGAATTGCACTTGTACCAAACACAGCAAGACTTGTAAGCAAGATACATGGATGTTGTACAATACCGATGTCTTATAAGACAAGAGAAATGCACACATCCTTCACGGGTTGAGTAACTCTCATCCGGTACATATCTACGTGTCAATGAAGATATGTAGTCTCTGAAGAGAAAATCTTACTCAACCTCATGAAACGTGTATCGGAAAACTAGCAAGCGAGCGATGATTACCAAATCGATTAGTATCCTTATAGTCTATCTCTCTTTCGAGGATATAGCTACGAGAAATGTGGGAGTGTTGCAACGTCAGCCATTCCCAAACGAATGGTCAAGTACTTTGCACCACTCTCTCCTCAGAGTGTGTTCCTCGACCTGTCAAGGTTGCACTTTTATACATCAACTGATTCCATTTCATAATACAAAAGTACACCGATGGAGGTGAGTTTACTCTACTCCTTAGAAAGCATTCCTAGATACTGAAACGGATGCACGGTGGATACACACACCAGAAACCAGCACTAAATTGGTATTCGAGTCTCAAGAGCGGTCGTAGACAAACCACAACGAAAGACAATAAATGCATACAAGAACACGGCCAACATTCAAGCATGTATGAAATGATTTAGTATTGAATCAGAATGATAACATCTTTTTAGTACAAGTTACAAGACACGGGCAGCGGGGCTAGTCTCCGCACCCCAGTGGATGGAACTACTCGCTCCTCATAGAGGAAGAAACAAAGAAAGAGAAGAGAGAGAAAGGAAGCATTGTCAAAGCAGAAGAGTAGATATGTGACAGCCTAGTGTAGATCGTCGCAGTTTCTGGGACTGCTCCGTTGTGGTTGATGGCATCCGTCTCTCTGCCTCGATCTTCGTGTCTACCTCCGAGATTGCAAGGGTATAATGAGGTAGAACGATGGTAGAACAAAGGTGGTAGCAAGATGGCAGTGGAACAACCTTCTAGATCTGTCCCCAATCTGGCAGCATATCGGATCTGGACTCAGGCCGGGATCCTGGGGCTGTGGGTGAAATTTGGTCAGAAATGGTGCTCTGGCAGTCTGGCGGCGTCCCGGCACTGGTCCCGGCAGCCTTGGGCCGTAGTGAGATGGCTCCAAGATCATGCCTCTACCCTTCTATTTATAGGCCTTTTGTCCATACGGTTTCAGTGCTTGCGGTCCTGCGCTCACGGTTGCTCATGCGGTCTTACTAATGCAAATGCTCCATGCGGTTTGCTACTCCATTCGGTTTTGAATGCATCGCTCCATGCGGTTTGCTAAGTCACGTTCTCATGCCCACGTGGGGTCATGCAGTCTTCACTTGCAATTGCCCATGCGGTCTTTCTAATCCATTGAAATGCAGTGCTCCATGCATCACGTGAACTCATGCGTTCTTCACTTTCAATTGCCCATGCGGTCTTGCTGTTTTGGAAGCCGCTAGCCTCCTCACATTTTCATACATGCATTCATAGTAGCTGCCTTCACATGGGCTTAAACGGTCTCGGTCCCGCGGTCTTGGTCATGCGGTTTGCTCCCAGCAAACGGTCTTCTTCGCTGCTACTTCCTCAAACGATCTTCATGCATGTGCGTGATGCAAACACCATTCGGTTTCATTGTTTCATGCTCTCAGTCTTCAATTGCACGCGCATCTGATCTCTACTATGTGGCCAAATAGTCTTTACGTGGACAGCCCTTGTCATCCGGTTTGCAATATGCAAACGGTTTGCATATTTCCTTCCTGCGGTCTTCATGTCTCTCTCAAGCAAACGATTTAGTAGCAAAAGCAAACAATAACATTTGGTCATTGCATGCAAATCCTTACGTGCTTCTTTTCATTCGGTTTGATAATGCACGTGCAACCGGTCATAGTTATCAAACGGTTTTCTCCATGTGTTCATACGGTTTGGCAAACGGTCTTGCATGTGTATTTGCATTGGCTAATGGCCATGCGGTTTTCAGTCAGCAATTTGCCATGCAGTTCGCAACCGGCAACTGGCTATGCGGTTTTGCTTGCACTGTTTGTTCACGTGAATGGTTTGCATGCAACTCCTATGCACGCTGCTGTTCCGATCTTGATTCTCCACTAGCCAAACGATCTTCACAGTAGCGAAACGGTCTTGGATCCCAGCCAATATTCCAAACGGTTTTGCTGCATACACGACCATTCGGTCTACGCGGAAACGAGCAAACGGTCTACGCGGCCTTCAAACGGTCTTAACATTGCTGCTCATTCGGTCTTTACAATCGCAACAAACGGTCTTGAGACCGCATGGGCTCAAATGGTCTTGAGACCGCATGGACTCAAACGGTCTTGATACCGCATGGACTCAAACGGTCTTGAGACCGCATGGGCTTAAACGGTCTTGAGACCGCATGGGCTTAAACGGTCTTGAGACCGCATGGACTCAAACGGTCTTGAGACCGCATGGGCTCAAACGGTCTTAAGACCGCATGGGCTCAAACGGTCTTGAGACCGCATGGGCTCAAACGGTCTTGAGACCGCATGGACTCAAACGGTCTTGAGACTGCATGGACTCAAACGGTCTTGAGACCGCATGGGCTCAAATGGTCTTGAGACCGCATGGGCTCAAACGGTCTTGAGACCGCTAGAGTCAGTGTTGTAGGGGTCATGACCGTTGGTGATAGTTGAGGATGATACGAGACTAAAATGATACTTAAAGTAAACCCAAAGCGAGGGTAGATCAGTCGATATGTGGGGTCATGACCATTGGTGATAGTTGAGGATGATCTGCAAAGGAGAGAGAATGTGAGTAGGGGAAAATGAGATCAAATAAGCTGGAAACTAGGGTAATTTGAGCTAGTAATGCACTATTTACACGAGACTGAAAGGATACTTAAAGTAAACCCAAAGCGAGGGTAGATCAGTTGATATGCGACATAAAATCCTTAGAATTGGCGACTGAGAGGGTGAATCTGGAGGATTCATCAGCTGCCTCAGCAAAAGTTGCCAAACATGACAAAGCATGTACTGAAAATCAGCATGTCTTTGTTCCTTTTGGGTTTGACACTTTTGGTTTCTTAGCACCAGACGTTGTTGCTCTTTTGAAGAGGGTTCATAAAGTAATGAATAGTAATGTTATGTCCCCTAAGTGTATGAATTTAGTATTTCAGAGGATTGGCTTTGCCATACAAAAAGGACTAGCGGCGCAGCTTGTTGCCTGCCTTTCACATACTGTAATGTAAACCACTATTACATAAAGAATAGGAATTTCCTAAAAAAAAGTCCTATCTAATTTAGAGAGCAATGCTTCTTTTTAGGGTTAGTTTACTAAAATAATTAGTAAATGATGTTTTTAAAACTGGAGAAAAATATTTCTAAACCCTAATATCATGTGGAAACCAAATATAAACTCTGATCTGATTATTATGATAGAATAATAGGTCTTTCCTCATTAATGATTAATTAGATGATTTTAAACCTTTTTTAATTCTAGAAAATAGATCAAGCATCAGAAGATTATAAAAATTGGACCAGATCCTTATTATGATCTCCTAATGAGTAGAACAATATCACACACAAGTTTAAGTCATTTTGAACCTAGTTTTGGCCTAAGCCTTGATATGGACCTAAATACCATTAATAATGGTAAACCTTGTATTAATGATGAATATTTGTTATTAATCAGGTGGTGACCATATTCCTAGATGATCAAGGATGCATGAAGAAATATATGAACACAGGTACAAGGATATAAGTATAAGACTAGTTTTTACTGGATGATATAATTATGAGTAATTTCTTGCATGTAATTGAATTTCTTGTTGGATGTATATCTATACATATTGTCACCTTTCCGCCTTGAACAGTAAGAACACTAAGGAAAGAAAATGGAATGTAGTTACTGATGGTTCATTAATCTCCCTATTAGAGAGGGAAAGTATTAATGTTGACTAGCACCTCCCTAATGGTACTAGGTACGCATGGAGATCTCTAATGGTACTAGGTACGCGGGGATAGGGCCGAATAATATAAGTGTTGATTATGCTAAGTCCTCCATTGTAATACATGTCCATTGAAATGTGACTAATAACTTGGGTTTACCTAATTTTCCGTCTTAAATAATGTCTTCCTTTTCTTTTCTTCTTTCTTCAATTATTTTAAGTATGCCAACACAGTATTTATATCTTTTCAACCACATACCAACTTTATGTTGATTCATATGTTTCATGTATTTTCTAGGTTCAGAGCTAGAATGGGAGAAAAGACTAGAAGTGAGTAGTGTCGAGGTTGTACCTATTGTCTGAGATTATGTTAGCATTCATGTTTCAGACTATGTGTAAAATTCTCTTTCAATATGTAATTGTAATTCATGTTGTAATAACTTATGTAGTAATTAATTTACATGTTGAATGTTAAGATATGTTATGGCTTCCCCATCTCTCTCTAAAATAATTAGCTAACATTTTCATATTTGTCCTCTTGGAGCCTTTTTAAGTCTCAAGATGACAGAATTCAGCGATGTTACAATTGGTATTAGAGAATGAACAATATCTACACCTGACAATTGCTCAGCAAGAGACATAAAACTAAATTTCACATTTCACTTTAAAACATAGAAACATAGTAAGTTGTTATATAGGAATAATGTTTGACATAGACTCTAAGTTAGAACCTAGATGTTCGAGAACTAGGTTTAGACAAGTGTGTGAAACCCTTTCCATATAGAGCTCATATGTATTGGATAGCTACACTAGTCTACATCTTGTTCTCACCATTTCACTGGGTGACATGGCACTGGACTATCTACTGTGTGTGGGACACTCACTTCGCTAATTTAGTTTTATTTTCCAATCAACTTGAGCCTCGACAACTTTCTCCAACGTCTTCTTTCTCGAAGAAAAGCTATACAATATTTTATTATATATGTAAATATGAAAATGTGTCTCTCACACAGGAGAGTGGTAGGTGTACATGCAATCTAAGTGAAAGGGAGTGACATCAGTCTAGCAGAAGATAGTAGTCTAGATTAGATGTCTAGAGCTTTATTGGATATGTGACAATTAGATTAGATGATTGATTTATATATGAAATCAGCATGTGTAAACTTATCTAAGTTTGATTGTTGATGATATAAGTATGTATGATGGTATCCTATGTTGATATCTGATGATATACGTTTCTTTGTATAGATCTATGTTGTATATAAGTTCTGATTCCAATTTTATACAATCTAAGATATGTCTTGATGATGAAAGTACATTCCCATTTCCTACTGAACTAAGTTAAGATATAGTTGAATATGCATGAGCCTCAAGTTCTTTTACAAAGGAGGACCTCCAATGTTAGGACAAGATATGTGGTGAACTCAAGAGTGAGTGAGACCCACAGGGAGAGGGTCATAGGACCTACCCTACAATATATGAAAATATGAGATATATGTGAAATGATGTGTCCTAAGATGGGTTACTCGTGAGTATATGAGTTGTGTCCTTTTTGCATGATTCAATCCCTATATGTGAGAGTTGGGTTAAAAAAGTATATGATGGATAGAATAGTCAATCATAATGAGAAAGTCAATCCTTTTGATTTAGTTGGGTCCTAACTTGAGTGACTTATGTTTGTGAATCTCATCATTAGCTACAAGTGAGGTGATATATGAACTCTAGTTCTGGGAATAAAATGCCTTGTGCATAAGATACTCATAAATGTTGTTCCTTAATGACACATGAGACAACTCTAAACCTGATATTAGGACTTGAGTGGGTTTTAATATGAATAATATGTTGGTGACACTATAGGATATTCATACATGTAGATTAAGTGTTGATTGTTTGGATTCATTTGTTCTTACTCGATTGGATGATATGCTTAATGTACTTGATGTATGATTGCATGGTCTACATTGTTCCACCTTGAGGCATGTGGTTAAGACTATGAATAATCACATGTTTTGATATCCAAGGATTACCAATGGTTTCTCAAAGATTGATGAAAGAATTTTTGGGATGTTTATTTACATTTTGTCAACTATAATGTCACTTGAGTATTACATGAAGTAATATATCATTTTTGAACCCTGGGATGACATGTATCTACAGATGACGCACATGAGACATGGAAGGGATAGTGATTACACCCAATATAGCATATCAAGCATGGGTCAGAATATGCAATAAAAATGCCAGTTATTATTTGCATGTAATTGTTTGATTATATGTTCTCATCTTACTTGTGCACTTTTGTATGCACCCCACGTACCCAATATAGCAATATATTGATTTTTGTTTTAATTGTCAGTGTTTTAGGTAAATTCCATATATGAAGATATCAATACATGACGAATATGATGTAATTAACTAAAGGCATTAAATCTAAGTAAAGGAGAACCAGTTAGATGTTTCTTCTCATATGTATTAGTTTCTCATGTGAAGATCATGTAACTCCTTAGAGGATCACTACTATATTTATTGTAAACAATATTTGTGGAATAATGGAAATTATTTTATATTATTTGTTAGTTAATAAACATGGATACTTGGGAAATTAGGTAATATTTCTTTTCTTTAATGTCCTTCCTTAATTGAGGGACACTGAAAAGTGAGATCATTACAAGAGGAGTTTGGGTGTGAGTGGAATCTTATATTTTGTGAGGTAGATTTGACAAAAGGTAAAGGAGATGAGTTAGATGATCCTAGTTATACCTAGTTCCGCGATTCCCAACCCAACTAGGCTTTGCTTTCCAACTAAAATTTATTCCTATTTTAAATAAAAAACCCAAATCCTAGAATAGTATATAGGCCACGTCATAGCCCCAATTTTCCCTTAAATATTAGAATTATTCTCCATTATTTATGGTTTCTCTTTGGAAAAAATATGAAGCTCTAAATATTCTACTAATTAGTTGAAACATGGTTCCAAGATATAAGTCGACAATTCTTTAATTAATTAACTATTTCACAAGATGATTTATAATTATCTAGATTTTCTTCCAAAATCTAATATTTAGATTAACAACCAACTAAAATTACAAGTAATATATATTATGAGCAAGAAATATTGAATCCCTATCTTGTATTCAAAGGAACTATTTGTAAACCCAAAAGTAGTTTAAATGGGCTTAGCATAAATCCTATAGCCATGGATGAAACTTAGGCCTTCTAATGGATTCACAAGCTTTGCAATATCTCATTTATGAAATTTAAGACTTGAACCATCATGGTACCTCAATGGAAGTCTCTTATAAACATATTAGTTCCATATTTCTTTGTTTACTTCAATTGAAGACCTATAAAAAGGTTCAAATTCATCAACCTGGTTTATATTATTTCTACTAGTATATATGCTTTATATGTTATGATTTGTTGTGTGGTTTGTTATGCATTATGTTCTATTTATATTTTGTTATGTGCTTTATATTTATCTTATCTTTAGTTTTTCTTTTGTCCCTTATATCCTAACTATGTTTCCCATACTCTCTCTTATCCTATAAAATAGAATGCATCTTATCTGTTTAAAACACATCAAAGAAACATTTTCTTATTTTATATCGTATCAAACGTGTTCAATCCCCCTTAAGTCTTCTGACCCCTCCCTCGTCGACCTCCACTACCTCCACCACCTCCACCATCCCCACCACCTCCACCACCTTCACCTTCACCACCTTCAACGCTCATCGATTTCAACCACCACCACCTTCTATGTCCATTGACCTCTTGACTTCCATTGTCCTCCACCACCCCATCGACCTCCCTTGAACTCTTCAACATCTATCAACCCATCGACCCCCCTTCACCCATCAACCTTCAAGTGCACTGACCTCCACCTCATTGATCTCCAACCTCCTTGCCCAATCAACCCCCATACCATCGACATCCACCTCCTCACCCCATCGACCTCCACCTCCACCTCCACAACTCATCGACCTCCACCTCCTCACCCACCTAACTCCATCCCATTGACCTTCACACCCATTGACCTCCAACCCTCACCGACCTTTACCTTCATCAACCTCACCCCATCAACCTCCACCCTCCACTCCATTGACCCCTTCCAAAATAGCATGTTGAAGACCTAAAAGTAACACCTTTTTTTTTCTACCTTAGCCACATGGTGGAGTGAATCTGAGACCATGGTGGTGTAGGTCCTTCCTTCTAGCTACTGCCCCTATGTAAGTTTCTTAGATTCATTGATCCATATTTGCTATCCCTATCTACTACCCTTATGTGGGTTTTGTGGATCTGTTTTGATCTTCTTCTACTTTCTTCAACCCATTATATGGGTATTCAAGATCTTCTGATACTCTACTGCTATCAACAACCCTTATGAGGCTTTCTCTGATTTGCTGACCCAGATCTACTATTGTTGCTATTGCTTCATCTACTTCTCTATGCACTTTGGGTTCCATGGAGACTATAGATCCTCCTCGTTCTTTGTGTGTGATGACCGTGAAAATCAATGGATCAAAGTACCACATTTGGTTGGCATTGTTTGAACTATATCTTAAAGACTAAAGGTACTATTCCCATATTTCTATCAATGCTCAGATATGTCATGGTGCTACAGCTGATGAAAAAGCAAAGCAAGCTTACTCACAATGGTCTAAAGATGATTCTGGTGTTATGACATGGATGGTGAATAGTTTCGAACTAAATATTAAGCAGTTCTCATTTGCCTTCAGAATGCCAACATGATATGGGATCATCTATCCCATGTGTATTCTGATAAGCACAACTCAAATAAAGTCTCTAAGATTTTGAAAAATCTAGAAAAAAAGGAGTATTCAACTAATGGATCTTTAGAGGACTATTACAACCAATGTTTGGTAATCTGGAAGGAATATGAAGTATACCATCCCCTCTCTTCTGACATCAAAGAAATTCAGAGGCAACACAATGAACTTTAGTCAGTTCAATTTCTAGATGATCTCCCTTTGTCCTTTTTTGGTGTTGTTGACCAGATCTTGTTTAGTGATCCCTTACCCATGATAAGGGATGTTCTCAAGAGTGTTCAACACCTCCCTTCTATGTATTTCCTATCTACTAGTTCTTTTGATCATTTGGTTATTGTTGTCTAGTCATATGACTAGGGTCAAGGACATCGACGTGGCCAAGGTCGTGATCATAGTGGTCATTCTTCTAATTTCACTAGACATAGTCCTACTTTTGGCCCTAGACGAGGGCAAAAAATTGGCTTACTACTGATAATTGCTTCTGCAAATTTTGTGGGTGCACAAACAACACTGAAGAATGTTGTAGGAAAAAACATGGTGAACCTATCTGGGCAAACTGGGTCTCTTCTTCTACTTCTGAGAATTTAACTATTGCTGCCTCAAGTTCAACCCAATCCATGGTTGAATGGATCCACTCATAGTTTGGGACACTCCTCCATGCTCGTCTATCCTCACTAATGACTACCCCAAAAGGAGGTTCTTCTTCTTTACTTGTATCCCTTACTGCTTACGATAAAAATAAATGGGTCATCAACTTAGGTGCATCTGCTCATATTTATGGTTGTTTTGATCTTTTTACTACCTTATCTACGACTACCCATGTCCCTCATATGACTATTAATGACGAGACTCAATTTGTTGTCCATAGGATTGGGATGATATTTTTGTCTAAAAATATTCCCTCAAAATTTATCTTATATCTTCCACTATTTCTTCTTAATATGCTACTTGTCAATAAAACTTTTAAGAGCCTTCAATTCTCAACCACTTTTGATCAAGAGGGTTGTGTGTTTTAGGATCTCTGTATAAGGACAAGGATTGGTTCAGGCCTTGAAGGACCAAATAGACTATATTAGCTGGATGTGCTGCAATATGCATGTTGCTGCTCTACTATCTATTTCTGTGACTGGTCTACAATGGCAATATCATCTGGAGCAGAATTCTATTGCAAAGCTATGAAGTTTATTTCCTAATACTTCTAATAAACATTTTATGTTTAAATCTTTCTAGTTTGGCAAAAGACTTAGGCTATCTTTCATAAAAGGAAAAAATGGTTCTAACATCTATTTAATATTGTTCATGCTGATTTTTGGGATCCCTACTCTATTCCTAGCTTTTATGGATATCTCTATTTTATTACATTCATTGATTATTTATCCAAGGAAACTTGGTTGTTTCTTCTAGAGGATCACAATACTATTTTGCAAGCTAACACCACCTTTTTATTGAGATCCAAACCCTATTCAAAACTACTGTTATGATCTTGAGAACTGATAATGCCTTAGATTTTCTGCAAAAAAATGTGGATCCGATTTGTAGTTCTTAGGGTACCAATCATCAGACTTCCTATTCATACACACCACAAAAATAGTGTGGCAAAAAAGAAGATTCATCATTTGTTAGATGTAGCATGTACAATTCTCCTTCACTATCATGTTCCTCAACATTTTTGGCCTGAAGTTGTTTCTATAACATGCTACATAATTAACAACATGCCTTCTTTTGTGTTACATAATCAAGTTAATATATATCTTCTATATCTCGATGCACCTTTGTTCTCTGTTCCATCATGCATCTTCAGAAGCACTTGTTTTGTAAAGAATCTATGCCATGAGATATCTAAATTGGACCCCAACTCCACTAAATCTATTTTTTTGGGATATTCACAGACTCAAAAAGGACGTTGGTGTTATGATCTTGTCAATAAAAAATGGTTTGTGAGTGTTGATGTTGTCTTTTTTAAACACATTTCGTACTAATCTAATGAGGGTTTTGTCTTATTAATGATCTGTTAGATCCTACTCCTCTACCTAAGATGGTAGAAAATGATCACACTGACATAAATGAGGAAGTGCACACAAGAATACACAAGGTTACAATCCCCTCTCTGGCCCCACAACAACCAATTTTTCCCTTGTCGAAAGATCACAACACCTCCTAGGTATTCTCTGACCTACATCTTCTTGTTAGTCAAAGGAAAGGGGTTTGTTCCTACACTCAACATCCAACTAATAATTTCTACTCTTTCAATAATCTTGGTGCTAGCTTTTCAAGCTTTACTACGGGACCGTATGCTATTTCTCTTCCAAAGAATGCTACACAAGATATTCAACGTCCTACCTGGTGTCAAGCCATGAAACTAAAATGACTTCTCTTCAAGATAGCAAGACCTAGGATTTTGTTTCTTATCCTAAATGTTGTCCGACGGTTGGATGTCACTAGATTTTACTATCAAATATCATCTAAATGGTTTAGTTGAACGATTGAAGGCATAAATGATAGCAACATGTTAAGCTCAAACCAATCAGGACTACTTTGAAACTTTTTCTCTTGTTTCCAGACTCAATTATGTATGAGTGCTTATATCTGTTGGTTTGAATAATGACTGGAACCTTTTGCAACTTGATGTTAAAAACAACATCATATATGGTGACTTGAATGAGGAATTCTAGGCAACGACCTAGTTTTGTTAGTCATGGTGGATTGCTTCAAAGATTGCATATTCAGAAAGGCAGTCTACATCCTAAAATAAATCCCACGAGCATGGTTTGATAAATTGAGTTAGATACTTTTCAAGTTTCAATTTAGATTCACACATTCATATAAATTTGTTTTTATTAAAAAGACTAGTTGTTGGCTTGTTATTCTTATAATTTTTTTGGACAATATTATTCTATCTCATAGTTATTGTGAAGGTATTGCAACTACCAAAAGATATCCAAATCAACACTTTCTTACTAAAGAACTTGATAAACTCTAATACTTCTTGGGAATTGAAGTATCCATATTTTCTTATAGTGTCTATCTTTCACATCACAAATATAGTATATATCTACTCATTGAAATAGAAATGCTTGGGACTAAACCTTCTAGTACTCCTCTAGATCCCATACCAATTGGGATGATGATTCTTCACCATCCTATCCTGATAACCATCAATAGAAAAGATTGGTTGGTAAGCTTATTTGTCCTAATATAACTAGAGCTAATATCATTTCTATTATTGGACTTGCCAATAGGTATCTAGATAAACCTCAATAATTTCGTTGGGATGTTGTCTTCCATATCCTTAAATATTTGAAAACCTCTAAAGGAAAAATATTATTATATAAAAAACATGGGCACTACAAAATCATTGGATATTTAGATTCTCACTATGAGATGTCATAGATCGACCTCTAGATATTGTACCTTTGTTGGGGGGAATCTAGTTCCATGGTGCATAAGAAACACATTGTGGTTTCTAGGTCTACTATTGAAGTAGGATATAGAGCTATGGCTTATAGTGATTGTGAATCAATGTGGGTCCAATGAATCCTCAAGGAATTTAATATCTCTGATTCTGTTCGTATTCCCATGCAATTTGACAAAAAGACATCCATTTTAATTGCCTACAATCCAAAATTTCATGAGGGCACCAAGAATATAGAGGTGGATTGCCATTTTGTTCATCAATATCTTCTCTTTTGTCTCATATGTACTCCTTATCTCCAGACAAAAGATTAGGTTGCTGATATCTTTACCAAGATACTTCTCAAAACTCATTTTGCTACATTGGTGGACAAGTTGGTCATGTTTGACATCTATGCTCTAGCTTGAGGGGGAGTATAAGTACACATTCCTTACATGTTATGCTTTGTTGTGTGATTTTATATGTGCTATGTTTTGTTGTGTGTTTTTATATGTGCTTTAGACTTATCTTGTCTTCATATTTTCTTTTGTCCCATATTGCCTAAATTTGCTTCTCAAACACTATCTTATCTTATAAAAGTGAGTGCATTATATTTATTTTTAAACACATCAAATAATGGTTTTCTTATTTTATAATTTCCCTATTATTCCACTTTGATTATTACATAATATTCTTGAATTAGGTCTAAACTGTCAAAGTTTGAGATCATTATAAGATAAACATTAATTGTCCCCCACATCACTATACCAAGTTACGGCAAGTCTGCCCCATCTTCCCTAAAGATTGATCACGTGTAAGAGCTACATGTCTGTTCTTAGGAGAATAAGAGCAAGAAAAGATGTATCTAACACATAGGAAGTTCAATTAGGTAGTAATCCATCATATTAGTGGTCACACAAACTTGTGGGCCATCAGTAATAGAACATCTTGTACTCCCCTTTTTTATATTAAACTAACAGGATCATCATAAGAATATTTGAATGGTAAACATGAAACATAAATCATATCTATATTCAATCCACTAATTGGATTATTTATACTTCATTGTACCACAATATTGTATATATATAGTAGCATGCTAATACAATAAACAAGAAACATCTCAATTATATAGGAACATATATGAACTACTAAAGTAATTGAGATTATACTTAAACACATTTAGGATTCTTTGAATATTATCAAACTTTATCCAGTTAATGAATCTATGTTAGTGTGCATATCATCATGAATGTTTGTGTTAAAGTTAGTAGTTGGGTGACATGTAACATTAAAACTCAAAAAAACTTTCATCAATGATATGACATATGTGAACTTGTAAGATAATCTATTCATTCTTGATATAATATGTATTCATCATGATATGTCAAATTGTATGGTCATATACATCTATTTATCTTATAAAAATATTTCTTAGATGATTGGATGATTTTTATGAGTCCAAACCCTTGAGATATACATGCTAGAGTATATTTACATATAAGATTTTCTCTTAAGAGTGACTTAATCTAATTCCCCTATAGTATTGGAAACTTATAAATATGAAGAACAACCTAGTTACAATAATGGGGAGAAAATAAAACCTAAAAAAGAAAATTATGATTAAATTACATTTAATGAAGCATAATAAGTTATTTTAAGTAATCTACATTATAGTGTCTCAAAAATATCCTGTCTTGTAGATCTTGATGCTTTACAGATGTATAAACCTTGATTGTGAAAACTTTGGAATCTTACTCGTATAAGGTACTAAGTTATGTATTCTCATCTATGCTATTTAATTCCATGATGAAATGCATGCATAAAAATTGGTTAATAGTCGTGAAACCAAAATTATTATTATCTTATCTTTTCCCTTGAAAGTTACTACAAAACTAATTAATATTGAATAAATTAAAGTTTGACATTTGCACTAAAATCAATTGTTTGCTAGAGCTATGTCTCCTTGATTCATTGAGTCTTATCCCCTAACCTGTGTAGTGGATAATGGAAATAATGTTCTCCCAATATTTCTTACCTCTATAGGTGAAAGTGTTATTCTCTCAAAGAGGGGAGGACACTAGGCAACTAGTCATGGAAAAGAAAAAATGTGACATGGAAAGCGTCACTTGAAAATTTGATAAATTATAGAAGTTTGATATTTTGTTATTTGCAATTGTTGATCTTCTTGAGTACATCTTGCTTTTGGGTGCAATCTTATGTACTATATATTTTGAATAATAGTGTAAATTCTATCTTATAAACTTTATTCCTTGAACATTTTGTTCTTCAAAATCAATAACTTGTTATGTTGTCCCAATAAATTTTTCTCTCTCTCTACCCACGCTCTCTCTTCCATGTCGTTGTACCAGATTCCACCATCAACACCCACTGAGAGGTGTGTTTGAAGCTTCTCCATCAAACTTTTCATTTTTTGTAGCTTGGGGCGACTATGGTGGAGCTAGGGTCGGAAACCGCAAGCGTTGCCGATGAAGGACAACCATCCCAAGCCCAGAACGGAGGCACTAGTTCTAAAGGGAAGGAGAAGGTGGGATGGAGTTCCACTGAAGCAGATGTGACAATCGCCAGAGACTGGGCCAAGATGGTCGAAGGACCTCCTATGCGCATTAGAGGATCGGTTGCAGATGATTCTAAGAAGCCATTCTATAAAGAAGGAGATAAAAGGAAATGGAGCAAGTTTACAAATCCGATCATGGGGAAATGGATGACTATCATAGATTTTTAGTGATCGTACAGATAGTTGGAACATCTGGGAACATTAGCTAACTCCATGGTTGGATGTTGAGAACATGGAAGCCAAAATGTGAGCTTGAAATATTCACATTGGTCGATGGGATAATCCTAGCTAGATTCACCAATGAGGTGGACATGAAGTCGACTCTTCAATGAGAACCCTAGTTCTTTGATGACCAGCTGGTCCTGGTCAGAAGATGGATGCTGGATGCTGATATAAAAAGGACAACTTTTAAGACGACGCCAGTTTGGGTTTCACTCCCTGATGTGGGCAAACACTGGTCCTTTAGGGCCATCAATGTGATCGCCCATGCCAGCAGTGAACCCTGTGCCATTGATCAGAGAGTAGATGGGACCATGATCGGTTGCACTCATGTCTGCATGGACATCACCACTGAGGTGGAACCTCCACCTGAAATCATGGTGGAATTACCAAATGGAGGAGAGTGGGAGGTGAATCTAAGGTACGAAGCCTTGCCAGATCGATGCTTATCATGTAAAGTGTTTGGCCACAGTACCGGGGCCTGCCCTGGTGAAAGGGCCTCTTGTCCTCTACTCTCACCACCCATAGTGGCGCCGGAGTTCAAACGACAGACCAAAAGATGATTGAAATCCAAACCTCCTCCTTGTCGAGGGGCCTTGCACGAAGGACGACAGGAAAAGCGTATCCTAGTTATCTCTGAGAAGAACAAGGAGGCTAGTTCTACTGAAACTATCAACCTGGAAGAGGGGGAGATCCAAAATGCAGTTACTGAAGGACCCATTGCGAAGAGGGAAGGTCCTACTGAGAAGGTGGATACAAATCCATTCTCAGTTCTTGATCAGATGGAAGAGGAAGAAATCCCTACGAACTCAGAAGGGGGTAGAAGTAGAAGTCCAAGGAATACAAGAAGCACCATTGGGAAGGCTAAGAACAAACCCAAATCCAATGGAGGAGGAGGGTCCAAAGAAAAGATATAATAACCTTCCTCGCATGGAATATGGGATGGGCTTCCTTACCTGGAACTCAAGCTAAGTTAAGGAAGATCTTAAGAAGGATACAATATGAAGTCATCTGCTGCTTCGATACCAGAATAAGAAGAAATTGTGCTGACCATGTGGAGTCCATGTTCCCTCATAATTGGGAAACTCTCTCCAACCTTGAGGTTGTGGAAGGGGGTAGAATAATTTTGGGGTGGAATCCGAAGAAATGGAGTATTGAGCCAATTGCTGTAAGTGATCAAATCATCATTGTAAGTTGTTTTAACCTAGGTGGTTTCTCATGCAATTTTGTCCGCAGTGTTTGGAGAAAACTTGGAGGCAGATAAAGAGAGACTGTGGCCAGAGTTAAAAACTACAGCCCACAACCAAATCCCTTGGATCATCCTAGGGGATTTTAACAACATCACGAAAGCTGAAGAAAAGAAAGGAGGAAGAAGAGTGCCAGAAAGGATCCTAGATAACTTTAATAACTGTCTGGATGCATTTGAGCTACAGGAAGTTAACACCATTGGTGGTGATACTACTTGGTCCAACAATAAACAAAGGAGCATTGCAAGTCATCTTGACAGATGCTCGATCAATAATGCCTGGCTAGATATGTTCCCTAGAGTGGCTACGAGGGTTGGCTCTCACAATTTCACTGACCATGCCTGGCTGAAGGTGGAGTTATTTAATGAATCAAAGAAGCTTAAACTGTTTCAGTTCCTAAATTTCTGGAGCAAATGGGAAGGTTTCAAGGAGATCATAGAAGAAGCCTAGAGTGTGAACATTGAAGGCAACCCTCTGTTTAGATTTCTAAAGAAACTCCAAAGAACAAAAATGAGACTCAAAGCCTGGACAAAGGAGAAGATAAATATACAAAACCTTTTGTAGGAAGCCAGAACGAAATATGATGAAGACGCTAGAAGGTTGAGAGTTAATCCTTTGAATAAAGAACTCATCAAAGAAGAGAAGAACAGTGAACACAGACTCCACAGTCTTGAGATGGCAGGGGAACAATATATGTGGCAGAGAAGCAAAATGAAATGGATTAATGATGGGGATCGAAATACAAAAATCTAACACGCAACAACCAAGAAAAAGATTATTAGAGACATCATTTATGAGCTGATAGATGAGAGGGGTAGAGCCATTGATAGCCATAAAGATATCACATCTGAAGCTATTAATTTCTTCAGCAACTTGTACAACTACAGTGATAATGAATATGAAGGAGAGTTGACTCTACCTAAAGACATGATTAACTCAACAATGAATGAGGAGTTGTGTAAAGACATAACCGAAGAGGAAGTCATAAGTGCCCTTTTCTCCATTCATTACTCTAAAGCTCCTGGTCCCGATGGCTTCAACAACCATTTCTTCTAGGAAATGTGGAACATCATTAAAGATGACCTTTGCAAAGCTGTCAGATGGATCATAAGAGGGGGCAATATGGTACATGCTATAAATCACTCCTTTATTAAGCTGATACCTAAATCCAAAGATGCTAGAGCTATGAGGGATTTTAGGCCTATTGCTTGCTACTCTGTGCTATACAAGAAAATCACAAAGTTGCTTGCCAAAAGACTATAAGAGGTTCTCCCTTACATTATCTCTGATGACCAGAATGCTTTTGTGAAGAATAGGAAAATTGACAATTGCTCCCTTCTTGCTTTCAAAATCCTCATTGATTTCAATAGAGGTAAAACCAACACCAAAGCCCTCACGAAGTTAGACATAAGCAAAGCTTATGATCATGTTAGTTGGAAATTCCTAGAAATGATTATGACCTCGCTAGGGTTCTGTCAACACTGGATTTCTATTATGAAACAATGTTATGAAACTTGTTCTTTCTCGGTGCTCATTAATTGGGTACCTGAAGGCCTGCTCAATTCTTTAAACAATTTATGTCAGGGGGATCCCCTCTCTCCTCTCCTTTTCACGTTGGTAATGGAAGGGATGAGCAACCTTATTAAAGAAGCCGAGAACAACAACCTGGTGAAAACTTTCAAAGTGAAGGGAGTGAAAGTAAAATCAGTGCTCATTTTTGTTGATGATGTTCTCCTTTTCTCTGTTGGTCATGCTAAAAGATTGAAGCAAGTTACTAAAGTGTTAAACATGTTTGGGAGGATGACAAGTTTGTACATCAACACCATTAAATCCTGGGTGTTCTTATCCAAATCGTGAGATAACAGAAGGGGAAGGTTAAATGTTGTTGTTGGAATGGAAAGAGGTGAGCTACCTACCAAGTATATGGGGGATCCCCTAGTTGTTGGTAAAGTGAAATTCAAGGACTAAAATAAATTGATGGACAACCTTAGAAACAAGATTGAAGATTGGAGCAGCTTAAATTTGTCTATGGTAGGGAGATTTGTTATGATTAGAACAGTTATATCGGCTATCATCAGATTTTGGGCTACAATGGGGGACATTCTGAATCCTATCTACATATGATCCCTTACTGCTACTTTCCTTTGGGTGGGGAAAGCTCACAGAGTGGCTTGGGAAACTATTTACAAATTGTACAAGCAAGGTGGTCTACAAATCATGGACCCTTTCATGGCCATGGAAACTAGCACAAAGAAAAGAGTTGATAGATTTATCCAACACTCAGACTGCTACTGGGTGGAGTGGATGAAGAAGGGGTATACCAATACTCTGTTGATCACGAGTGGTTGTAATCCTTCTAGAGTGTGGAGAGCCATTTGCTCCTTTGTTTCTAAATTTATACCCCTGTATAGTGTCGATGCTAATGGTGGGTGGACTGTCTTAGCCCCTCCACCATTAATCTACACAAATACAGGGGCTCCAAGCTGCGTTGAACATGTTGATATCATCTGGGGTAGGTTCCATTGCACGAAATGGAGTAATCTAACTTACCGAGCCCTTCTTAAAAAACATCCAACTAATGATAGGTTGCTGAATTGGGGTTTGCAAGTTGACCAAACTGCTGTTTATGCAAAGAAGCGACTGAAACCAATACCCATATTTTCTTCAATTGCAGATACACAAAATAGATGATCAAAATTGACTTCCTAAGAAATGGATGGCATTATAATGACTCGAGTAATCCTCATGATTTGTTGAGATGGGTTAAAATGCAGAACAAGAACAACAAGATCTCCTACAACTTAGCGAATCTATGCATCACTGGTCTGATGTATGCTATCTGGAATGAAAGAAATAGAAGAACCCACAACAAGAGAGATAGGGATGCTCTTAAGATGATTGAGGTGTTCTCCACTAACCTTAAGTAGCATGTAAAGCATAGACCTAAACTCATTGCTAGTTTGAGCTTGAATACAAGCATATACTGGGGATTTTTGTATAGTTCCCATGTATAGTTTTGTTGCCTTTTTTGGTTTTGGATTTGGGGTCTCTTTTTGAGATGCCCTACTTTGTTCGTATAGCTCTGCTATACTTTTCTTTTGGCAATATATTTACCATATTCCAAAAAAAAATCAATAACTTGTTTATGTATTTCCACCTGACATTCCTTACCTAGTTTGGAATTAAATTTAGTGTTCTATTTGTACATATTTTGTAATATTTAACTAATTAGATTTAGTACTAGCATTGACTGACATTTTACTATTTATAGGGAGTAGTAGTCGACTATGGCTTGAAGATTAGGTAAAACTTTATGTTTAGTTTTCATGTATAGGATTCCAAGTACTCTTATGTGTAGCATGAACATAATAGATTGTTTGTGTTATGAATATAAACATGAATCTTTTTTCTTATAAATATAAAGTTTCTATATACAAATGTAAAAAGTGCAGGGTTAGTGGTAGGTTAAAAAATCAACCATAAAACACTTTCACTCTTTTTATGACATGTATCCTTATAAAACTTTCTTTGAAGGGTCCCTACCTAGAGACATTCTACAATGGTACCCGCTTGCATGGATAAATATGTAAGGGGTTTTAATACAGAAGCACCTAGTTGTTTTGATAGAAAAACTAATGTTTCCAAACCTTGGTCGAGATTGGGTAAGGAATCTAGTCCTAGGTGCATCATTGCTCGGATATAGCAAAAAATGTGTAAGGAAAATATATATTATTTAAAAAAGATAAGTAAAAAATTAAGTTCAACAAAATGGATTAGAGTGGGATCTTGGAATATTGGATCTTAGACATGAAAGTCTTTCGAGATAGAGGATACAATGATCAGAAGAAAAGTTAACATTGTTTACTTACTGGTATCAAATGGGCTAGGGAATTATGCAGAATGATTAGAAACACATGGTTCAAAATTTGGTATACATGTCTTGACATACATCGAAATGACATTTGAATTATAGTTGAAAAGTTGTTGAAGAATGATGTTGTCAAGATCACAGAGTTGGGCATTATAATCATAGATGTCAAGGTTGTTCTTGGGGGAAATATTTTGAATTTATTATCCCTTATGACCCCAAGTTGACCTTGGTGAGGGAAAAGTAGGACTTTTAAGATAACATGGATCAACTGATGCAAGGCATACCAATAGAGGAGAAGATCATTATTGGGAGTGACTTAAATGGCCATGTGAGGAGTAGCAATGTTAGATATAATAGATATTATGTAGGTTTTCAATTTGACAATAGAAATGGAGTAGGAGAGAGGATTTTAGATTTTGTAGTTTCTTAGGATATGGTCCTGGCATATACACATGTCAAGAAAAGAGATCCTAATATCATTACATTCAAGAGTGTGTGTAAATGTAGCCAAATGGATTATGTCCATGCAATATGGTTGGGTCATAAAGTAAGAAAATATTTTAAAGTAATCCCTTGGTAAAAACTCACCACTCACCGTAGGTTGATGATTTTGCATGTTAACATGTAGACAATAAAGGGTAAGTATATTACAAGACAATATGAAAGTATCAAGTAGTGAAATCTTAAAGGAGAAAAGGGTAAGCATATTTTATGAAGAACTTATCAAGGAAAGAACTTGGAACTTGGAGACTTATGTTAACTCTATGTGCCAAAGTATGAGCTCCATATAAATAAAATTTGCAAAGTGGTTTTGGGAGAGTCCAATCGATGTGGGATTCCATTGAAAGAGACTTGGTGGCATAATTATGAAGTACACAAGGATATTAAACTCAAAAGAAAATTTAGAGGTGCTAGTCCAAATGTATATTTGGTATATTTGTTTCATAGATACAAAAACGCAAAGAAAGATGCTAAGAAGGAAGTTCAAGAGGCAAGGTCGAGATACTTGCATAATATATATGAGAAGTTGGACACTAAAGATGGGGATAAGATATATAACAAGTTGGACACTAGCAAAGGGGATAAGATAGATATAAAATGTCTCATATAAGAGAAAGGAAAGGAAGAGGTTTGAGTCAAGTAAAGTGCATTGACAATGAAGATGGAAGAGTTTTGTGAAGAGGGATGATATAAATAATGAATGTTCAATGGAAAAATTGGGAACAAAGTATGACATTCAATTTAAATGAATGCAAGAGATTTCACTTACACACAAAATGTTTCACTATCTAAGGTCAAGAATGCTTTGAAAAGGATGAAAATGAAAAATACATGTGGTCTAGATGGTATTTCCATTGATGTATGGAAGAGGATGGGGGATAAACAAGCTATATTATTAAAAAATTTCTTTGAAAAGATTATGAAGACAAAGAAGATGACTGACTAGAGAAATATGACTATAGTCCTGATTTACAAGAATAAAGGAGATGTTCAGATTTGCACAAACTATAAAGGTGCCAAGATTATGAGTCAAAAGATGAAGCTTTGAAGAGGATTACTGAGAAAATTCTATGATCGATAAGACATATACCAGACAAATAGTTTGGTTTTATGCATAGGAGATCAACAAGAAATGTTATTTTTCTGATAAGGAAACTTCATTAGAAGTACTGAGAAAAAAAGAGATCATTATATGGTGTTTATTAAAATGGAAAAGGCTTATTGTAGAGTACCCATAGAAATGTAATGAAGGGCTTTGCATATAAATGGTGTTCCTATATAATGTATTCACCTGATTAAAGACATACGTGATGAATCAAATGCAAGTGTTATGACTCTTGGATGAGAGGTACAAACATTTCCTATCACTGTGGGATCAATACTGGGCCCATATCTATTTGTTTTTTGTATGGATGACTTGATAAAGCCTGTTCAAGATAATATCCCTTAATTCGTCATTTTTCCGATGATATTGTGTATTCTAATTAAAGAAATGAAATATTAAATGATAAAGTTGTTCTTTAGATAAATACATTGTAATCTAATAGATTTATGATAAGAAGAATCAGAATTGAATACATGCATTTGAAGTTTAGCCAATGTAGAGTTGTGAATGGTGAGGTCATGTTGGGTAGAATGGATATACCAATATGTGATAAGTTTCATTACTTGAGTTCTATTATTGAAAAGGAGGGTGGAGTCGAAATGTTTGTCATAGGATCTTAGTTGGATGGTTGAAGTGGAGGAATGCAACTGGAGTAGTATGTGAATAGACTATCCCTATCAGACTAAAAAGAAAGTTTTATAGAAAAGCTATATGGCCAGCCATGCTATATGTGAGTCAATTTTGGGTAGTGACAAAACAAGGTCTGAACAAGATGAATATGACCAAAATGTGTGTGTTGAGATGGATTTGAAGGAACACAACAAAATATCAGTTGAGAAATTACTATATTGGGAAAAGAGTGGGGGTGGTGACCATTGAGGACAAGTTGCGTGTTGTCTATGTAAGATGGTATAGATATGTGCATTGCAGAATGACAAATGAACCTATTTGAAGCAAGGTTTTTGATTCAAACCCAATTAAAAGAACCAGAGAAAGATCTAAATTAACTTTGGAAGATCTCATAAAGAGATATTTTGAATCTTTACATGTTGATCAAAGTACGACCCATAACAAAATTGATTGGAAAAGAATGATCCATGTAGCCAAACTTTAAATTGTTGGGGTTGAGGCTTAAATGATGATGATGATGAAAGATCAGTCATTTATAGCTTTTATATCCAATTGAATAAGGAATTTTATAGTGTATATAATGTGATGCAATGGTTTTCTCACCATCTGAATAACAAAGGGAACTATGATGGTATATGCACAATATGGAAGCTACATAATAACCATATTTTAAAAATCACGTAGGTAATTATGCTAGACACAATTTGCATAATTAAAACTAAAATTTCCAAAGAGGTGTTGGGAGAGTCTAATGGATGTGGGCTTCCATAGAAAGAGACTTGGTGGTATAATGATGAAGTACACAAGGATATTAATCTCAAAAGGAAATGTAGAGGTGCTAGTACAATTGTATAGATGATACATTTTTTCAAAGATACAAACAAGAAAAGAAAGATGCTAAGAAGGTAGTTCAAGTGGAAACGTCGAGATACTTGGATAAGATATATAAGAAGTTGAACACGAGAAAAGGTGATAAGATATATAACAATTTGGACACTAGCGATGGGGATAAGATATATATAAAATGTCTCATATAAGAGAAAGGAAAGGAAGTTATTTGAGTTAAGTAAAGTGCATCAACAGTGAAGATGGTAGAGTTTTTCAAAGAGTGATAATATAAATAATGGATGTTCAATGGACATATCAAGAAAAAAGAATGTCAGGTGAATGAATGCTAGATATTTAACTTATAAACCAAAAGTTTCACTATCTAAGGTCAAGAATGCTTTGAAAAGTATGAATATGAAAAAGTCGTGTGGTCCAGACGATATTGCCATTGATGTACGAAAGAGTATGGGGGATGAAGGAGCTATATGGTAACAAAATTCCTTTGACAAGATTATGAAGACAAAGAATATGATAAATGATTGGAGAAATATGAATTTAGTCCCGATCTACAAGAACAAAGGAGATGCTCGAAGTTGCACAAGCTACAAAGCTACCAATCTAATGAGTGACACTATGAAGCTTTGGAGAGGATTACTGAAAAAAATCTAAGATCGATAAGACATATACCAAACAACTAGTTTGGTATTGTGTGTAGGATATCAACAAAAATGTTATTTTTCTGATAAGGCAACTTCATAATAAGTATAGAGAAAAAAATAGATCTTTATATGGTATTTATTAAATTGGAAAAGGATTATTGTAGAGTACCCATAGAAGTGTTATGGAGGGTTTATCATAGAAATGGTGTACCTATACAATGAATTCACCTAATTAAAGACATCTGTGATGAATCAAATCTAAGTGTGATGACCCTTGGATGAGAGGTACAAACATTTCATATCACTATTGGATCAATACTCATCCCATATCTATCTTTTTATGAATGACTTGACAAAGAATGTTCAAGATAATATGCCTTAGTGCATCTTATTTTCTGATGATATTCTATAGATTGATTCAAGAAAAGAAATATTAAATGATAAAATTGAACTTTTGAGAAATGCATTGGAATCTAATAGATTTATGATTAGAACAAGCAAAATGGAATACATGCATTAGAATTTTAGCCAATGTCGAATTGTGAATTATGAGGTCAAGTTGGATGGAATGGATATACCAAAATGTGATAAGTTTCATTACTTGGATTATTTTATTGAAAAGGAGGGTGAGGTCCAAATGTTTTTCATAGGATGGTTGAAGTGGAGGAATGCAACTAGAGTAGTATGTGAACAGAAGATACCTATCAAACTAAAACATAAGTTTTACAGAAAAGCTATATGGCCAACCATGCTATATGTGAGTGAATTTTGGGAATTGAAGAAACAAGGTCTCAACAAGATGAATATGGCCAAAATGATTGTGTTGGGATGGATGTGCATGAAAACAAAAAAATTTCATTTGAGTAATTACTATATTGGGAAAAGAGTGGGGTGGTGAGCATTGAGGACACGTTGTGTGAACGTCATCTAAGATGGGATAAATATTTTCATTGTAGACTGATAAATGCACCTATTTGAAGCAAGGTTTTTGATTCAAGCAAAAATAAAAGAACCAGAGGAAGACCTAAATTAACTTGGGAATATCTCATAAAGAGATATTTTGAATCTTTACATCTTAATCAAAGTATGACTTGTAACAAAGTGGATTGGAAAAGAAGGATCAATGTAGCCTAATCAAACATTGTTGGGGTTGAGGGTTTGATGATGATGATGACAATGAAAGATAGGTTTTTTATAGCTTTCATATCCAATTCAATTAGGAATTTTCTAGTGTATAAATTTTGATGCAATGGTTTTGTCACCATCTGAAGAAAAAAGTGAACTATGATGGTATATACACAATATAGAAGCTACATAATAACCATATTTTTAATATCACGTAGGTCTCTACGCTGTAGGAAACTTGCATGATCAAAACTCTTGGTAAATTAATGTAAAGTGTAATTGAATAACCCAATTTACATGAAGCTTCAAGTGGTGATGGAGGAACCAAGGTAGGAGGCTCCACAACTAAATAAATTGAATATCAATGGGGATGTTGATGTAGTCAAATAGAATAACAAATCAAGCACAAGCTTTGTGGCAAGGGACCATAGGGTTCATGGAATAAAGATTTTTTCAAGACCAACGAAATCACTAGTTTCCTAGATGTAGAGTTTTAGGGAATACTAGATGATTGGATTCAGGGCCAACTTACACTAGGGGTATCATCATTTGGACTAACTATATATACTACCTACAAGATTTTGATGAATGGGTTGGAAGTTTCATGTATATGTCAATTTGTTAACGGTTCTAAAAGCTATAAAACTTAAAATATATAGTTATGTCAAAATGGAATTAGGGTAGACTCAAAATCCTGCCTTATGTAATACTTGTGAACAAGTACCCTATGGGCAGAATGAATTGTAGACCTCTTAGGTTCGAAAAAGGAGGGAGTTGAAATTGTTTCTTACAAATGTTTAGAAAAAAAATATAACCCTGAAGACTTCTAAAACAAAAAAATCCACTTTCTAATGGAAAAATTCCAAGCCCCCCTTGAATCAAGAGCACTTATCCATTCTGTGCATGGGGTGTAGGGAGAGACAACAAAAACAAAGGGGGTGATAATAGAGAGATAGTGCAACTAGGAATAGGGAAAATAGAGGGGTGTAGTGCATCCCCCAAAACAATGCCTAGCTTGTAACAAGAGGGAGGTGAAGAAGAACATGGGGGTGAGAGATAGAAAGTGAGGAGCAACAAGAAAAAAAACGTAACACTTGAATTACATGTATAAAAATACATAGTTTACATAAATATTCTATATTTTTATATGTAAATTGAAATATGTTACATACAACTGCATGACGAGAAAAACAATAATACTAATCATAGATAATGAGAAGAGTGCACAACATAAAACATAATTTGACATAATGGTGAATACATGTACTTAAATATAAAAACAAGTAAAAAATAATATCATACAACATACATAAAAACAACTCATGTATACTAGATTGTACATCATTAAGTAAACATTTTCTACACATGTTTCAGTATATTTTCTTTATGACTTAAAACTATATGATGAAATTTCCGTCTAACAGTTCCTTTTATATGAAATATTACTTTGATGCATTGTGATCAATTTTATATTGCAAGCTAGGGAGCATGGAATCAGATACAAGTCTCTGATCAATTCCTCATAAGATGTGGTCCCCATAACATTACTTTTCGGTCGCTGACTTCACCACTGTTGAAGAGTTTCCAATAACACTGCGTTGGTTACCTCCATATATGATTAGTGTGCCTTCATGAGTGTGTAGAGTGAAGGTGCACCCTGTAACATCCTCCTTGATGATGAGATAGACACAATCCTAACCGATCTCCTTCAATACCTTGAATTTGTTCAGCTTCTTCATCACTTCACTTCTTGGGTTGGAGAGCACAAGCATAAGTTCCCACCAATCCTTCATCTTCTTGAGTTCCTCAAGCATAGTAATGTTGCTAGTGTTGATGTTGATCATCATTCCCATTTCAGGAAAGACATACCCAAAGGCAATCATATCCTTGTTCTTGTCGATTTGGTAGTTCTTGAACATGAAGAAGTTGCGGTCAATGGTAATGCCCTCCGTGGTGGTAATGCCCTCCATGAGGGTGCCCATCACCCTGAGAGTACTAAAAAGAACAAAAATAAAGAATCACCTTGATCTATTCTTGGTTTACATGTCATCACCATTGACATTTATCATATTGTAGATCATACTTTTATATGACATACATATCCATAAGCCTAGGGTGGCAGTAATTAGAGATGTGAAGACAGCATAAATGTACCATCCCTTAATAGTTTTGACTCCTTGAAACCCTACTTCTCTACGACCTTCAAGCTAGGGCAAAAGGTAACTTCAATATGGAGTGAAATTGTAGTAGTATGTCACTAGAAGATCCCTACCAAATTAAAAAGCAAGTTTGTTAAAACATCTATATGTCCATCCCTGCTATATGGGAGTGAATTTAATTCAATGAAGAAATAATGTCTCAACAAGATGAATATGGCCATAATGAGTATGTTGAATTGGATGTGTTGTAGTTAAGAAAACAAGATTTCACAAATAACTATATCGGGAAAAGAGTGGGGGTGGGGGCATTGAGAGCAAGTTGCATGAGGCCACCTAAGGTGGTATAGATATGTGCAACATAGACTGACAAATGCACCTATTCAGAGCAAGGTTTTGAGTCAAGTATAATTAAATGAAACAAAGGAAGAGATGATTAACTTGGGAAAAGATTAGAAAGATATATTTTGAATCATTATACCTTTATCAAAGCCTGACCGATAACACAATTGATTGGAAAGAAACATCCATGTAGCTAAACCCAACATTATTGGGGCTGAGGCTTAGAGGATGATGGTCATGATGAAGGATTGGGTTTTATAGATTTCATATTCAATTCAATAATGAATTATATAGTGTATTCAATATGATGCAATGGTTTTATCAACATCTAAAGAACAAAGGAAACTACGAAGGTGCATCCACAATCTGGAAGCTACATAATAACCATATTTTAACAACACACATGTCAATGTGTTGCAGGAAACTTGAATGATTGAAACATTAGTGAAAAATGTAAAGTTTAATTCAAGAATAAAATTTAAAAGAAGCTTCATATGGTGATGTGTGAGCCGATGTGGGGGATCTACTACAAAAGAAATGGAATATCAATGTCGATGTTGATGTAGTCAAATAGAACTACCATTCAACCAAAAGTTTTGTAGCAAGGGACCACATTGTTTATGGATGCAAGGATGCTTCAAGACTATTGCCATTGCTGATTTCCTAGAGGCAATGCTATAGGGAATATTATATGACTAGATTCAATGATAATGTACACTAGGGGCTATCATCATTTTGACCAATTGTATCATTTCCTACAAGATTATGATGAATGAGGTGGACGTTGCCCTATAATATATGTCAATTGTTCAATGGTTTTGAAAGCTATAGAAAATTAAGCGTAAGTATACTTGAGTCACACATACCAAAATAAGCACCAACTGACTAGAAAATTGAATTTCTATGAAGAGAGATGGAGTGACATAATTGTTCTAATTTTAGGGTATCCTACCTTTATAATGATAATAGGGAATATTAAAAATGATGCACTATTTAATCTATGTGAACATGCACCCTTTGGGCATGATGCAAAATAAACCTTTAGGGAGATTCAAAAAATTGAGGAAGTCAAAATTGTTTCTTATATATGTTTAGGAAAGAAATATGACAATGAAGACCTCTAATTAGAAAAATCTGCTTTCTAATAGAAAACTTCAAAGACCCCCTTGAATCATGGAGGCCTACCCATACATGCATGAGGCAAAATGGGGTGTATAGAGAGATAGATAAAAACAAAAGGGTAAGGTATAAAGAGATAGTCCAAAAAGGAATACAAATAAAATAGAGGGATGAAGTGCATTCTATAAAACAATGGCTAGGTTGTAACTAGAGGGAGGTGAAGAAGGGCACATGGGTTAGAAATAGAAAGAGAGGAGCGGCAAGAAAACAAACATAACACCTTAGTTACATGTATACAAAAACAAATTATACATATATATTCTATTTTTTTATATGTAAATCAACAAAATATTATATACAAATGCATGATGAGAGAAACAATATCTCACTACACACACACACACACACACACACACACACACACACACACACACACACACACACATATATATATATATATATATATATATATATATATATATAGTGAAAAGAATGCACAATATACACTTAATTGGACAAGTTGTCACTCAAAGGCATGAATGGTGATGGGAAAACATGGAGATGGGAATTATCTACCTTTCCTTCCAATCGATCACAAAAATGATAAGCAAGAATCAGCTTAAGCTCTTCTTGGTTTCTACACCTACCTCATTGATGTCTATCATACTAGGTAGCATCATCACCTATGCCATACACCAGAAAGAAACATGATACTTAAGTGATTGGAGAGATGAAGAAGAGCATGAACCCACCATCATTGACAGATGTCATCTTCAGGAAGCCCTACCTCTCTTCGACACTGAAGACCGACATGGTAATGGGAATGATCACCCTCACAGAGGGTATCATAGTGGAACGTAGATTCACCATGTCAAAAAACTACTAACTTGATAAACAAGGATATGATATCCTTTGGGTTCATGAACACAGTTGGATACTTCACGCCTTCGACTACAAGACTACCACATTAACATTGTGATGGAAATATTAGTCGTGATCACACTACTCTTCCTCACGAGGCACTTCCACTGCAAGTCACTCATTGTACTAAGATTTGTAAGTATTACAACGGTGATAGGGTCAATTGAGTATGACAAAGCATGGCAACTATGGAAGGTGGAAAAGGTTGATTTTTTTGTTTGCATGGGGGCATATCTTGGAGTGGTATTTGGGAGTCTCGAGACTGAGATGGTGATTGCAGTGGGAGTGTCTATCTTGAGGGTGTTGTTCATTATCGTGAGACCTAGAACGATTGTTCTTGGGAAATTACCCAATTATACCATCTATCATGGGGTGGATCATTGCCTAGAAGTGAGGGCCGTACTCGTAGTGCTCGTGTTGTAGATAGATGTGCCTATGTACTTGGAAAATGCAAGCTTCCTTAAGGAGGGGATCTCGTGTTGTATCCACGAGGAGGAAGACAAGCTGACCGCCAACAGACAACACTAACTGGTGTATGTCATCCTAAAGATGGAAGTGTTGACTAGCATCAACACCAGTGACATCACTATGCTTTAGGAACTCAAGAAGATGATAAATAGTTGAGAGATCAAGCTAGGTTGGTGGCCAGATTGTCTTTCTCCTTGTAGATAGAATGGGAGATCCTCTCCCTAAGGTAGGTTACGTTTGCATAGTACATAGGTGTGTTGATATGAAACATGAGCACCCAGGGTGTGGTCCTGACTTCTAGGTAATAATTTGTCCTCCAATGGATGGAAAAATTTGGTAATTTCCCCATAATAGTTGTTCTCAGTCTCGTGATAAAGAACAACACCCTCAAGATAGACACTCCTACCCCAATCACCAACCCAGTCTCCAGATTCCCAAACACCACCCCAAAATACGCCCCATGCAAACACAAAATTAACCTTGTATGCCTTCCACAGATGTAATGATTTCTCATAGTCAATTGTGCATATCACCACTTGAATAATTATAGAACATAGCACAACAATCGGCTTGTAGTGGAAGAGCGGCATGAGGAAGAGTTGTGTGATAGTGACAACCATTGCAATGAAAACATTTGACATGGTGGTTTTATAGCCAACATTATATAAATACATAAATAAATATATATATATATATATATATATATATATGTATATATATGTATATATATATGCATATATATATGTATATGTATATATATATATATATATATATATATATATATATATATACGTACAAAATATATAAATATATATACAAAAATGGATGTATATATACACAATATAAATAAATATATATGTATATAAATGTAATATATATGTAAACATTGTATATATACATATATGTATGTATTTATGTATATATACATACATACATATATATATATATATATATATATATATATATATACATATATATATACATATATATACATATATGTATATATATGTATATATATATATATATATATATATATATATATATATATATACACACACACACACACACACACACACACATTCATCCAAAATTAATACAAGATGCTTCAATGCATCCTAACTTTATACTTTTGTTATCGTCTTGGAAGGTATATTTAGTAGTTTCATTCTAATGGTTATGCACAACCACTCTCACAAATATAGAAGAATACCCTTTACAATAATGCATTAGGAAACTTAAAGGAGAGTATAACTTAAAAACTAGAATTATATACTTAGTAATGACATTATAGAGAATAAGGATATGATTTTATTAAAACTTTAAGATAAATGGATTGTTGATACATGTATCTTTATAAAATGTTCATACATGTGTAGGTTTTGTTATTTGTAGCATAATAATATTTCCCTATGATATAGTAAATGGACTATACTTTGTAGGTTTTTTAAATGAAAAATGGCATTGAATTTCTTATATGAATGAAAAATGCATAGAACTTATGTTGTGTTGCAAGAATTTATAAGAGTAATATAAGATATAAAGAAACCCCTTCATTATATAAAGTAACTAATACATAGTATATGAATCTTAATGAAAATTTATACCAAATCAAAAAGCTAGAAAAGTTAGCATAAATCAATGAATAATGTTTTAAACAATATAAATTCTAAGATTTGTAGTTTATCTTGTAGTAATAGAACCATAAATAGTTACCAAAATGTTTGATAAGAACTAAGATCTACAAGTGGAGGAAGTAGAATTTTGTTTTTTTATAAAAGATGAGATAAATAGAAAATCATAAGAACTCACAAAACTAAACACTATTGAAAATGTGATGGAGCAATGTTGGATAATATCAACATTGCAAGGAGGAATGGTGTGATGAAATGACTCTATTACTATTATCTCAATCATGTTTTGCATGCATACAAAGAGACCATTCTTATATAGGCAGATTTCTATAACAATTTTAGTCATATCCTTAAGATATAGTGAGTTTTATTCTTGAGAAAAATCACATGGATACCTGAACGATAAAAAGGTAAGTAGAAAAATGCATTAATGTGAGACTTAATCTTGGGAAACACATTGACAGGTTATACTAATCGTCAATGAAACAAGAATAGAAAAAAATTCATGCTTCAAACATTGATTAATGAATAAATAGCTAAGGAAAACATATTACCAATTTATTACAATATGTTGTATACTCAATTTGAGTAGAAATTGTATTTATTTAAGCATGAATCATTAAAATAAAAATATCTTCTTTGACTAAGGCATTAACACTAGATTAAATTTATACATACAATATTATAAAAATAATTTAAAATCTATAAAGTAATTTATATTTCAACAAAATGAAAAGTACTATATGTAGAAAATATAAACAAACAAGTTATCATATTTTGTGATAAATATGTAATGTTTCTATAATGTATGCATATCCATATCATTCTATCAAAAGCTGAGGAACAAATCCATATTAGAAGATGAATTCAAACAATATTTTTAATTGTATATGCAACTCCTCTTTGGAAACTCTTTATTAATTTAATATTATAAATACAAAAATGCATATAATTTTTTCTAGAAAGAGTGTGCCAAAGTGGTTTGTAGACTATGATACTAATGAAGAGGTCAAGTTAAATTTTGGTAAAGGTTCACTTATTATGGGATTTTCATATACTTCATGTTATTAACCCACCGTAATTATGAAGAGCCTGTTCTTGACATTGGGTCTTAGGGGAGTTCTTACCAATTTATGTATAATAAAGTTCTTTAGTTGCTTTATAATTTGAAAACATATGTATTTTGTAGTTCAAGTTAGCATACCATAAACTGAAAGAGTATAATAAAAACAATATATATATATATATATGTCTGTGTGTGTGATTATATTCATTTCCTATGTGGGTAACAACATTTAGTTAGTCATGTATGTATTTCATAATATGAATGTACAAAATTAGAATGAGCCGATCAAAATTGTAACATTAAGACTCATTTCATAAATACAACCTAAACATTTTGTACATCAAATGTAACAAAAATGGATTTATGTTAAAATTGTAAAAATGTTATACTTTATTATAAAATGTGTCTTTATGTTACCATTTTTACCATCTTATTTCCATTTTAAGTGTCTAGTTACAATTATGTGCCTTGCTATTGTAGAAAAAGATACACATCCTTATTTACATCACCGAGTATCGAATGAATGGATACACATACACAAATTCATATATATATATATATATTTATATATATATGTATATATATAATATTATACGTATATGTATATAAAACTCATATGTACTTATCATAAATATAGCTTTTTTACCTTATCATAAATGTAATCATTGAAAATACAAGTAATACAACTTTTATAAAAAAGTACAATACTAGAGTACACATTATTCTATAATTTCTCATATATCAACTTGTATAATGTAATTTGATCTTATATTTGTATATGTTCCTATTCTTTATAGTAAAAATAAAACTTCTATATTTTATGCTTCATATTTACAAATATGGTAACTTCAATGGAGAAGAGTGACTTGTTCACTTTGAAGCCTATGGAGTTTTAAGGAGTAAGCCAAATTACAAGATTCCTTTGACAAATAATAATTTATGGGTTTTAATGTAATATCTAGATTTAATTTGACTTCTATAAGATAATGCATCGTATAAATAAAAATTACTAGAAATTGTAACATATCTATTTCCTTCTTCCTCATAGTACATTAGTAAGGTTAAGAGAATCATAAAAACTTGTTAACACATTTTTTTATTACAAATCATATCGTTATATTTGAATTAAGTTATCCATACACCATGCTTGTTATATCAAATGTCCATTATATATACTTCAGACAATAATTAAAAAGAAAAAATATAGTTAAAAAATATTGGATTCATATTAGAATCATAGCACCAAATATAAGAAGAATATAAAAATTGCATCTCTTTCATATAAACACATTTGATTGATTGATCTATCTTTCTTAGCAATTTTTATGAATATATCCATTAAATACATAATTTTGCATTTTAAAATATGCCAATACTTCTCCACTATCAACCCTATGACTACAAGTCTCATACAATAACTTTCATGTCTTCAATAAACCTTACAATTTCAATCAAGCTATAGTTTTTGTAAAGGAAATGTTGATTCATTCACAAAGAACCATGTGACACCTAGAAAATAACACATCCACATTTTATTTATGTAGTAAATAAGCCAAAGAGATCACTTTACCAACAAGATAACATCTATAAGTAAATACATATCAAATCATCATCTCCCCCTTCTCATGAAAATGTGTCTTGATATAATCTTTTCTAGGTAGCATAATTCTTATATTCACTTACTAATAAGGGAGACTTCTAACCACTGACATGTTACATACATATAGTTAACATCAAGATTTTACTTCAATATGACAAATTACATATGCAATGAAATCATGAATGTAAATTAAGACAAATAGATAATGTCTATATCTAGCAATACAAGAACATCATCATCATCAACTAAGCCTCAATTCCAACTATGTTGGGATCAACTACATGGATCCTTCTTTTCCATTCAGCTCTATCATGGGTCATATTCTAATTGAGATGTAGAGATTCAAAATCCTTCTTTATAAGCTCTTCCCATGTTAATTTAGGCATTCCTTTTCTTCTATTAATTGTGCTTGCCTCAATAGTATTGCTTTGTATAGGCACATTAGTCAGTCTGTGTTGTACATGTCCATACCATATGAGTCGGCCCTCGTGCAACTTGTCCCTAATGCTTGCCACCCCCACATTATTCCAGATATAGTCATTTCTTAAGCGGTCTTTTCTTGTATTCCCAGACATCCATCTCAACATACGAATTTTAGCCATGTTCATCTTGTTGAGTCTTTGTTTCTTCATAGCCCAACTTCACTCCCATAGAGCATGGTTGGTCGTATAGCAATTTTATAAAACTTGCTTTTTAGTATGTGAGGGATCTTCCGATCACATAATACTCTAGTTGCACTCCTCCATTTCAACCATCCTGTAGTGATACTATGACAAACATCATTTTGGACGTCACCATATGTTTGAATGATAGAGCCTAAGTAATGAAATTTATCACATTTTGGTATGTCTACTCCATCCAACTTGGCTCCACCATTCACACTGAGAGATTGGCTGAAATTGCAATTAATATACTTACTTTTGCTCCTACTAATCATCAATCCATTTGATTCCATTGCCTTTCTCCAAAGTTCAACTTTATCATTCAAACCATCTTTAGTTTCACCAATCAATACAATATCATCAGCAAATAACATACACCAATGAATATCATGCAGAACACTCTTTTTCAACTCATCCATAACAAGAAAGAATAGATATGGGATGAGTGTGGATCGTTGGTGTACCCCAATTGTGATGGGAAATGTTAGTGTCTCACCTCCAGGAGTCTTCACACTTGTAGTAGAGCTACCATACATGTCTTTAATCAAGTCAATGTATTCTATTGGCATACCCTTTTTCCTCAAAACCATCCACAACACTTCTCTGGGTACTCGATCATAAGCCTTTTCCAAATCGATAAAAACCATGTGAAGATCTCTCTTTCTTTCCCTATACTTCTTCATAAGCCTCCTTATCAGAAAAATATCAACTGTTGTTGATCTACCAGGCATGAAACAAAATTGGTTGTTTGATATCTGCGTTATAGATATTAACCTCTGCTTAATAATCCTCTCGCAAAGCTTCATTGTATGACTCATCAACTTATACCTATGTAGTTTGTGCAGCTCTGAACATCACCTTTGTTCTTGTAGATGGGGACTAAAGTACTATTTATCCATTCATACGACATCTTGTTTGTCCTAATGATATTTTTAAATAATTTTTTTTAACTACACAACTCCTTCATCCCCCATACTCTTCCATACATCAATGGGAATACCATCTAGTCTGCATGCCTTTCTCATTTTCATATTTTTTAAGGCATTCTTTACCTCAAAATGTGAAACTCGTCGTGAGTAAATGGTATCTCTTATATCCCTATCACACGAATCTCTAACATTATTTACATTATCTCCATTGAAAAGATTATGGAAGTAATTTCTCCATTGGTTCTTGATATCATTGTCCTTTACCAACACTCTACCATTTTCATTCTTGATGCATTTTACCTAACTCAAGTATCTTCCTTTCCTTTCTCTTTTATGAGCCATTTTATATATATGTTTTTCCCCTTCTCTAGTGTCCAACTTCTTATAAATATCATCAAAGTATCTAGACCTAGCCTCCTAAACAACCTTTTTTGCTTCTTTCTTTGCTTGCTTGTATCTGTGGAATGTTGCATCATCTCGAGATTTGGGCAAGCTCCTATAGATATCCCTTTTTAGTTTAATAGCCTTCTGTACAACATCATTACACCACCAAGTCTCTTTTTGTGGAGGCCCACAACCTTTGGATTCCCCTAAAACCTCTCCAGCAATTTTCATTATGAAGGGCTCATGTTATGTCACATAGTGTTGACATTAGACTCTAAGTTCCATGTTCCCTCCTTAATGAGTTTATCAAGAAAGGTCAATTTATTTTCTCCTTTATGATTCCACCACTTGATCCTACTATCTTGATTTATGTTATGTTTTCCTTTATCGATCTTCATGTTAATATCCAAAACCACCAACCTACGTTGGGTCATGAGTTCTTCTCCAGGAATCACTTTACAATCCTTGTATACTTTACGATCCTTTCTCCTTGTAAGGAGGTAATCAATTTGGCTACAATTGTGCCCACTCTTGAAAGTAATCTTATGAGATTTTCTTTTCTTGAAATGGGTGTTTTCCAAAATCATATCATATGCAACTGCAAAATCTAATATCCTCTCTCCTTCTCTCATATCCATCATTGCTACTCGCCACATGGCCATTTAAATCACTCCCAATAATGATCTTCTCCTCTGTCGGTATTCCTTGCATCAATTCATCCATTAAATCCCAAAAATTCTTCTAAGCCTCCTTGCTAAGGCTAACTTGGGGGGGGGGGCATAAGCGCTAATAATGTTAAAAATCATTCCCCCAAGAATGACCTTGATATCTATGATTCTATCACCCATCCTAGTGATCTTGAAAACATCATCCTTCAACATCTTATCAACAATAATACCTATGCCATTTCTATGTTTATCAATGCTTGTATACCAGATTTTGTATCCCGTGTCTCCAAAATCTCTACAACGTTCCCTTGTCCACTTAGTTTCCTGTAAGTTAGCTATATTGACTTTTCTTCTCATCATGGTATCTACTATCTCCAAATATTTTCATGTCAAAGAGACAATGTTCCAAGATCCAACTCTTAACCTTTTTTCTTGGACTTGCTTCTTTACCTGCCTTGGTAAAAAATGTTGCCCTTGCACATTATTCACTACATCCAGGCAATGTTGTGGCGGGTCTAGCTTCTTTACCCACACTCATCCAAGATGTGGAAACCCTTGCACATTTTTCACTTCATTTGGGAGATGATGCATCAAGACTAGCTTCTTTACCCACACCCGTCCAAGATGTGGAAACCCTTACTTGTCCTTTAACACAACCGGGCATCACTATGTCGAAACCCCTTGCACATTTATCACTGCACCCGAGTACCAATGTAGGGCGTCACTAGGTAGGGATGCTCCGATGAAATTTTTATAAGGATCCATATCATAGAACGAGTGACAAAGTTTTTATGGCTGGCTGTCAACCTACCACCAATCCTCCTCCTTTACCCAGGATTGGGACCGACTACATTTGCAAAAAATATGAAAACATAGGCAGAGCTCTAGAAATACAAGAACAAAGAATTAAAAAGTAATACTTTAAAGTCACACATAATGAAAGTGAACTAAATAACAATAGTGTATGAAAAGCTAGCATGTTGAATTAAACATGAATATATTATAGATATGTGTGGGTGAAAAGAAATGTATACCACCCAACCTCCACCCTAAGCTAATAAATTGGCTCGTTCCCAAGAAAACGTCAAAGTTGACACAGAGGGTAAGAAACCCTTGTGGCTCATCCAGGTGGCCCTGGGAACTCGAAGAAGGTCTAGTGGAAGGGAATATGGACAAGGAGTGACACCTTGAACATGGTATATGCATGGTTTAATATGTGATGATGTGGGCATGGTATCTCATATGAATTTTTGGGGTGCTTTAAATAATATTGTCTTTCACCCTATATCCCATCCAACAAGATCCGCAAATACTCCTCCGTTTGAATAAATAGTGAAGTTGTTGTGTGTGGATCAATAGGAAAATGCATAAAACAATAGTGGTGTGTCTAGTGACAATAAGATCTTCCAATAAGTAAACACATGAGGTGGACTATCTTCTTCTGTTTCTAAGATAGTAAGGGACAAATATGCAAATTGTGTTGTCAACTATGCTTAAAATAGGTGGAGGATCTTGCTCTGGCTTCTTCACACCAGTTGGACCTTTATACAGAAAGGGTGGTGTTAGGATGGGGAAAATGTCTCATATGTAAAATGATTCCATGAAATATATGTACCCATATATGCATCCTTGTGTCTGTTACATAATATGTAAAAAAACAACAAAAGTAGTGGGATCCTTCACTATACCAACATGTGGCTCTAGATCAAGCATGTGGAACTAGAGAGGAGATGGAGACGTGAAACATTGGTGGAATGTATTCCTCCTGTTTGAGTTATACCTCATCATCCTAAAGAACTCTATATACCATGAAAATGTGTTGTGCATCATCCAGAATAAATTGAACTAGTGTTGATTTTTCATTATAATTGTAAAGTTGTGATCCTGCAAAATTGAAGGGTGGTGGACTAATGAAACTAATTCAATGTCGTGGTGACTCTCTTGTAAATAGTTTTGATATTGACATTGCAAGGTTCCTAATGTAGAGAATGATGGAGTACAAGTGAACATTGGCATGTGGCTCTGGTTCCTCAAGTTGTGGTAGTGTTCCTGAACCACACCTTGTCATCTCTATGATGATACAAGTATCATCCTCTTCATTGATCATGAATGTGGGCTTCTCCACCTTCTCTAGGAAGCTCTCTGGTTGATCCTCAAGTAAAGGGGTTGTATTGGATAGATACGATTTCAGCTTCACCTATTGTGCCTGCAATCTTTTTCCTTAGGCTTCAACATCAACTGTCATTGATTGTTGGTTAGATTATATTGCTTGTTTGTCTACTAAATTTTTTGGATTACACCCATCTCCTCATTTCTATTAGGTGGATATTAATATGCATAATGAGGCTCTTCACTGTAACTTTCACAATATTTGTGATTGCAGTTAGGTTCATATGGATAACTATCTTCATAGCATAGTTCCTCATAGTATCCCCCATAATATGTTAATTGAAATCTTCTTCACATTTTATTTTCAGGAGACTAACATTAACTTGGATGTTGAATCTTGACATCACTGATTTACCTTATGGAGTTACCTGAAGACAATCCCATATATCATTATTGAAGGAACCACATCTATATTTGTTGTGCAAACCACTCCATTTTAATATGAATGCCTGAAAAAATAGAAAATTTGACTATCAGAATTAAGGGGGAAAGAAAAATATTTTAATGGATGAACATAGTTTTTTTCTTTATAAAAGAATCCAAACACTCAATTAAAGAATATTATAGAATTAAGAAGTATTTATGGGTTGGAATTTTTGTTAAGGATATTTCAACCAAAATGCAAAGTTTTTAAGATAATGTGTCTATACACCATCTCGACTATTGAAATGGGATGAACTCTGTATTTGGACTGCTGCCAAACACTTATTTCCTCTTATTATCAGTGAGAGACAATGAGGAGACACATGTTATGCTTACAAATTGACATAGGAGTGAATACCGTAAGTTGAATTTAAGGGCATAATTTAGGTCTTTGAGGTGTTACTTTACTCTTATATGAGAATGAAAGAATAATAGTGTGGAAACCTAGGTGAAAGTGTAATCACAAAATGAAATGGAAATCACAAGTAAAAATGAAATCACCAAGTGATAATATCATACAAAGAATATGGATATTATCATACCATGGAAGTGAATTTGAGTCTCAACCTTAGTAATATGAGAGTTTTACAAATTAACAAACTTCATCAATGATATCTAAGAAATGTTGCTAACCCTAAGATTTGAACCTAAGTTGTGTAATCATTCATCTTAATCTTACTAGGTTTGAATTTTGAGGACAAATTTCCTTTTATAGAGAGGTGAATGTAAGATCCTCAATTTATGTAAATTTGAATTCTAGGAATATAAGAGTTGATTTAATAAGAATATTCCCTAATTGTAATTTATAGAATGATAAAGGTATTGACTTTGTGGAATGGATTCAAACCATGCCCCAAGTGGGGCCCATGAGGCTATTTGCTTTGCAAATTAGTCCTTGTGGAACAAGTTTAAGAAATAAAAGGAATTTGTGCATAAATAAATATTAATGACTTTATGAGTTATTATATAATTGAAATATGGGATGATGGGAATGTTTCCAAAATATTTCATGATATGTGGTGCTTTAGATATTTAATGGAGTAATTCTCTAATATTGGCTTGCAATACAAGTTGGGAGGCACCAAATAAGGATATTTTAATCAGACTTTTGGAATACTTAAAGATAATGAGAGAAATTACATAATTTTAGAATTTTAGATAAAAAAGACTTTCCATATGATGTGGGTAATTGTCTTAAAGAAATCTTTAAATGACAAGTTTCATCTACAAGAGTTATCTTAATAGATCTAAAATCTAAATATATGTTGGGAAAGGTGTTGATTGATTCCCCTTTTACTTTAAAATTTTCCAAATCCAAGTTTTAGTAATGAGTAAGTGATGATTTCCCTTTATAATAACTTTGGGTATACAAATTAAAAGATATGCAATTTTGTTGTAAGGAAAGGAGGGAGGGACATAGTAACCCTTGCCTTGCATGATCCCCTTTTCCTAACATGATGATGTTCCCCACTTCCATATTGGTCTGCAAGGTCTTTCCATGGCTTGATGGTTGTCAACCTAGTAATCCAGAAAGGGTGGGGTGAAAATATATGCACATAGGACTGTAGACATCACCGATCTGCCTTTTCCTTCATGATAGAGGGAAGCAATAATCACAAGAGAAGATTACAACCTCCTCATGATATCCTAGTTCAAACCAAGTTTGGAGTAGATATGTAGATAGCAAGGATGTTGGGTTGCGGCTTGAGGAGTAGTAGAATGAATAAGGTTTGACATCTTCCTTGCCTTCTTGTTTAAGCCCATGAGATACATTAGCTTGGTGGTGATGATGTCTACATCTTGGAGGCCGAAGGAGGTCGCATCATTTCATGAGGCATGTGATGATAGGGGTGTTTTCGAGTGCCGCAAGAAAACTACTACAATTGACCATGCAAAGGTCATGAAATGAGGCTTGAGGATGACAAAGTGTGGTGGGGGAAAATGTTTGTGGGATTGGTTTCTAGACGGTGGTTGTGATAAATGGAGTTGAGGTGTAGTCGGTATGGGAGGTTGATCGTCCTCAGCCCCAGTGGTATCTCTATTGATAAAACCTACGCGTGCAGTAAATTACAGCCTGAGGGACGTGTGAGAAAGAAAGAGTAGTCAGGTCAAGGTGTGTGTCTTATCATCTCTAAGTAAAAGATCTGATTGAGAGAAGGAGAATAATATATATATATATATATATATACACACACACACACACATATATATATATATATATATACATATACACACACACACACATATATATATATATACATACATACATACACACACACACACACACACACACACACACATATATATATATATATATATATATATATATATATATATATATATATATATATATATATATATATATATATATACATACATACATATACACACACACACACAGATATATATATATATATATATATATATATATACATACATACATATACACACACACATATATATATATATATATATATATATATATATATATATATATATATATATATATATATATATATATATATATATATATATATATATATATATATAGGCACACACATACACACACAGATATATATATATATATATATATATATATATATATATATATATATATATATACATACATACATATGTTGGTGTGTTCTTATCAGTCTATTTTGTGAGAAATTTATTAATTATTTGTTAGGTCAGAATATATTGAATATATATGTAACTGATAATGAAGTCAAGAAGAATCAGAATAAAATAATCTTGAGGCCTGAATATGATCTTAATTCTAAAAGTACATGTAATGCATGTTTAAGTGATGAATAATTTATGGAAGCCCTAGATCTGATAATTAACATATTGAGTTAGATAAAAAAATACTTTTCCATATAAACTAGAATTCTTAAAAAAATGAGAATCAAAGTTGATGATGATGATGATGAAAATTAGGATATCTAGATAGATGATCAATATATGTGTAATTAGGGTTTTGAAAACAAAGGTCATAACTTGCTATGTTATTAATGCATATAATCTAATCTAGATGTTCTAAATGAAAGGATATGATGGATAAGATAACTAGGGTTTCACCTAATGTCGAATATGGGTTAATAACTCTAATGAATCATTGTGTGTTGGAAGTAGGGTTTGTACCATTATTCCTTAACCAAACACAAGATAACTCTAAACCTTAGATTAGGACCTGAGTGGGGTTTAATCTGGATAATATGATGGTGACACATTGGGATATATATACGTGTTGATTAAATGTTGCTTGATTGGATTCATTTGTGATTACTTGATTGGATGATATGCTTAAAGTACTTTAAGTATGATTTCATGGTTTGTGTGGTTCTACATGGAGGTACATGTACAATTATGAATACTCACATGTATTGACTTCTAAAGATTACTGATGGTTTCTCAAAGACTGATGTAAGATATTTTTGGATGTATATTCACATTTTGTTCAACTATAATTCCACTTGAGTATTTGATGATGTAAGATATCATATTTTGAACCCTAGGATGACATGTATCTCAGGGTGACACACATGAGCCTCGGAAGGGATAGTGATTATGCCCAATATAGCATATTAAGCATGGGTTCAAATATGTAATAAAAATGCCAATTCTCATTTGCATGTAATTGTTTTATTATATGTTCTTATCTTACTTGAACACTTTTGCATGCACCCCACATACCTAGTATAGAAAAATATTTATTTGTATTTTGATTAATGTTTTAGGTAAATGCCATATATGAAGATATCAAGACATGATGAATCAGATGGAAATCAACTAAAGACATTAAATATAAGTAAAGGAGGACTAGTTAGATGCTTCTTCTCATATGTATTTGTTTCTCATGTAAAGTTCATGTAACTCCTTAGAGGAGTACTATTATATTTATAGTAAACAATATTTGTATAATAATGGAAATTATCTGCCATTATTTGTTATTTGTTAAAGTTGGATCCTAGAGAAATTAGGTATGGTTTTCATCTTTAAGGTCCTTCCTTAATTGAGGGACACTAAAAAGTGAGGTCGTTACAAGAGGAGTCAGGGTGTGAGTGGGATCTTAGATTTTGTGAGGTAGAGTAAAAAGAAGGTAAGGGATATGAGTTAGGTGATCCCATTTCTACCTAGTTTCTTGAGTCCCAACCCAAATATACTTTTCTTTCCAACTAAAAATTATCTACTGCCCCTATGTGGGTTTCATGGATCTATTTTGATCTGTTGCTTTCTCCAACCCCTTATGTGGGTTGTCCAGATCTTTTGATATTCTGATTCTATCAGCAACCCTTTTGAGGCTTTCTCTAATTTGTTGATCTAGATCTGCTATTGTTAATGCTACTTTGTCTACATCTCAGTGCGCTTTGGGTCCATGATGACTATAGGTCATCCTCGGTCTTTATGAGTGATGACTGTGAAAATCAATGGATCAAATTACCACATTTTATTGGCATTTTTTGAACTACATCTTAAAGCCCAAGCGAGTTACTTCCACATTTATATGAATGCTTTGATCTCTCCAGCTGCCACAACTAATGAAAAAGAAAAGCAATCCTACCAGTAATGGTCTAAAGATGATTCTGGTGTTATTACATGGATGGTTAATAGTACCCTACTAAAGATCAAGCAGTTCTCATTCACCTTCAGAATGCAAATGCTATGTGGGATCAACTACTCATGTGTATTCTCATCAACACAACCGTATAAGGTCTTGAGATCTTCAAAAATATGGAAAAAATAGGAGTATTCAACTGATGGATCTATAGAAGACAATTACAACCAATGTGTTGCACTGTGGGATGAATATGAATTATACCATCCCCTCTTATGACATCAAAGAAGTTCTTAGGTAACACAAAAAACTTTTTTTGGTTCAATTTCTTGATAGTCTCCCTTTGATCTTTTCTAGTGTTGTTGACCATATCTTATTTGGTGATCCCTTACTCACGCAAAGAGATGTTCTCAAGCGTGTTCTGTTGCCTCAAGATCAATTAGGTCAATGTTGACTCGTGTCTAAATTGACTAAACCCGTGTTTTGACGATGACTAACTATTCCACATATTGGTGTCTAATGTCTCTACTTGAGTGATTTCAGATTAGGTATAGACACACTCCAAATGCCCTAACTTGCACATATAAAATTGGAGAAAAGACAAGTCAAAGTCGATACAAGTGCACATTTTTGTAATATGATGTAAATCCATTAGAATCATGTTGTAAATCACTTGTAATGATTGTATGACTTGTAATCAAGCTTAGAAAAATCAAGAGCACTTAGATCGAATGTTTAAGCACTCAAAAGCCATTTTCAAAAATTCACATCAGGCTGTTCATCGGTTGAGTTCTGTGAGTTGCAAACTCAACCGATCCTGATTGGATCTTGAAAATGACTTTTGATCGGTCGAGTTTACACTTCACATAACTCGACCGATGGAGTACCTGACCAATTTGATTTTCATTGGTCAGTCAAGTTTCCCAAGGACAAATGCAACCGATGGTCTGAGTATCAGCTTTGTCTATTACTCTATCGGTCGAGTCACCTTTATTTATTAAGTCATCTAATGACCTGATGGACCTACTCCATTGGTAGCCATTTACTAGGTCAATTATTAAGCCATAGAGGGGACCATGATCTGAGCTAGTAGGCACATATCTTATGTGATAGTCATAGCCACATTATAGTTTGCATGAATTAAAATCATCCAACAATTAATTCATGACATCGATGAAAACTTCGGTAAATCTCGGAAAACTAACTCGAGATATTCATAAGCGTAACCACATACCCTTATTGCAGATTCAGATACAGAATTAATCAGAACATAGAAATCCCAATCAAGCAACCAATCATGCACAGAATCCTGAAATAAATATACCAATTTCCTTTTATTAATATTTATCCAATATCGTCATCATCCTTAGGATTTCTATTCCAATTTTTAGGGTTTCCTTGGGAATTAGGGTTTTTCCTCCATTCTTAGTTATTAAGAACCCTAATTCATCAAATCTACTTAAAACCTTTAACTTCTCTCCTTTTAGTATTCTTAACAGTCTTAGGATCATCATTTAGTAATTTACTTTCTTAATCCAAAATATCATGGTTTTCCTCTTCTTTTACCCCAATTAGGGTTCCCATATGAATTATTCTTCATTTATGGATTACAAACCTAAATCTACTAATTTTGTATACCAAACGAATGAAAACTCTATATTATTAATCAACAGGTTAATATCTTTCAAATTAACCTATTAGTCTTCAAAGATCCTTTATATTCAATTTAGGGTTTCTAAGGTTTCCTAGAAAACCCTAACCATCTCAATTATCTTCATTAAGAAATATCTAATCCAAACTATGTTCAAGAATTAAAAACTCATATTTACTCAAATCAGGGTTTTTAGTCTATTAAACCATGTTCATGATCATAAAACCCTAAAACCAACATACTAATCATCTTTTTATGATTTTATCATTCCTTTTATTCATAACAGGTTAAGATTGATCAAAAACATATAAAAGATTCATCATGTTTATTTTTACATCATTCTAGGGGTTTTTTATCAATTAAGGCATCAAAAGATGTAAAACCCTATACTTTTTGAGTTTCAAGAAGAATTAGACTTCATACATAATTTCTTTGTGTTCCTCTTGTTTTGAGGATCAATTTTCATATATTATTTGTCTTGATCGAAGTATAATGAGATATGATTTTTGGTAAAATCTACTTACTTTGGCCAATCAGATGATGCCACGTCAGCCTGTATGAGCGTCGCTTGCCTGCGTGACTTGAAACATTATAGATTTACTATTATACCCTTGCACTGTTGGTTGCTCCTTCACACACCAGAGGGGCGTTCTGGTCCAAATGATATAGGTCATCTTCCTCCTCCGATTGCGAGCTGCTGCCGCCCTGGTGGGCTTCCACCGCATGCAGGTGGCTCTTCCAGGATGAGGGAGGACCGCCCACAGGTTCATAACCCTCCGCTGCCCCCTGCCGCACGTCGGAGGGTTGCAGGTCAGAGCCGAGATGGCCTGAGTGGCGGGGATCAGAGGCATCACTCGTCGATGGATGACCTGTTGGCGGAGGCTATAGCAGACGAAGGAAGAGGGGGCGGAGGAGATTTCGTCGTCCCCGATGCTTCTCTGGGAGCTAGGACCTCCGGAGGACACTGTTCCGATCATGTCTTCCATGCAAGGTTAGGTTCTCCAGGCAAGGGCATGTATTCTACAACGGCAGACCTTCCAGCGACTATGGTTCCTCGTATGGAAACGTTAGGTCCTACTCAGACGCCAAGTTTGGAGTCTGGGATAGAGGTGAGGGTTGCACTAGAGTCGAAGGCATCTCCTTTGCCTGACTGATGATGACGGTAGGATTTAAGGTGTTGTGGTCATGTATCCAAGACTTCTTTATATAGGGTGCAAACTAAAACTCCTAGGGTTTGAAGGAGTGGAACGGCAGGGTCAGGGTGCCCCGATTGTTTCTTTCATTTTAGGAAACAACACACGTAGAAAGAAAAACTTAACTCCCACTATTATAACATTGGGCAAGCCAGTAAAGGTATTTTCTATTCTTTTCTTAAGGAGAAACTCGTCATATATCTGGAATATCTCAGGGAAGGTATATAACTAAGATTCACATATTGAGTTATTGCTCAATATATTCTTGAAATCTATGTTGTCGATTCATCCCTCTTTTTGGTATATGTTTTAGTCTAATTGTCCTCCTTCTTTGGAAAAAGGAAAAAAAACCCATTGGTATGTCTTATACATACACAACTTTCCCCTTTTGTCATCTTATTAAAACAATATCGTTAGTTCTTGGAATATTCTTTTCCTCCATATTCCAAGAATTATCTTTTATTTCCTTTTATTATATAAATATTATTTTGCAAGGATTTCTCATTAATATTTCTGCTTATCTTTTTTTTTTCATTACTTGGACATTTCTTCCTTTCTTTTCTTTATACCCATTATTGGATTAATATAAGAATAGGAACCACAAAATTCCTATCGAAAGGATAATCGCAAAATAAATTCATCCATTGAAACAAAGACACAAAATCATCATATTTCAAATATGAAAACACTTGCAAAATTGGAGGTTGTAACAAGAGAGGTGATGTGCTGCCTCAGCGATTTCATCCATCACCTCCTTCGGATTGCAGTTGAGGTCGAACCCCCTTGATTGTGTTGTATGCTTCTCATTCTGGGGGCTCGACCTTCCCATTGGTTGGGTTCCTTGGTGCTCGACCACGGGAGAAGGCTTCTTGCTTGTGTTCCCGTTCTTCGTTGCACCATCTCATGCGCCTGGTCCCCCACGATATCGTCGTGGCTGGAGGGGCTGGCCAGGGAGCATGTTGGGATGGCAGGGCACTTTGTCTTATTTTTATCCCACCGGGCTTCAAGTTCTTCATGCTCCTGCTCGAGCTTTCGGTGATCTTCTTGCATGCCCTATTGTTTTTCTTCTAGGGAAGCCATTGCCTCTTCATAATCCTTGCACATTTGTTCATTGTCGGTGCGGTTGGTTTTCCCCTCCTTCCGCAGGATTGTCATCTCCTCCTGCATCTTCTTTAGTATCCCCATCATCATCCACTGCTTATTTAAAACTTCTTGGATGAAATATGGGAATATTGTCATCCTTTCATCCAATGCATGTACCTGTTTTGTTATGGATGACAAAGATGTAGAAATTTTTTCATTTATAGCATTGGTTTGATGCATGTGTTCCTACATTGCATCAAACCTTGTACCTAAAGCACCCCTGAAAGAGGGTGCATGTCATTGTTGTTGATGCAGCTATTGCACGACGTGTGCTGTCGACAAACTCAGCACGACTGACTGCTTTAGTGATGGTGGTGGGGGCATCTCCCTAATTTCTCTATTGCCACCTTCGGTATGACTTGGGAGCCTTGCCTACATGGCCCTGACTCTGGTACATCTGCTGGTTGTGAGGCTTCTAGCTGAGGTTTTCCATCTTCTACCTCCGGTATGGCTTGGGAGCCTTGTCCTTCTGGCTCTGCCTCCGACATGCTGGTGGGCTATGGCACCTCTTATGTAGCCTCATTCTTCTCTGCCTCTCCCTCCACTACAATTATTTCCTCTTATGGCCTTGGAGAGGCGGGGTCCACAACTCTTGCATCCACCTGTTGTTCTGCGGCCTTCTCTTTCTCAGTTTTCTTGATGGTGGTGTCTACTTTCTTCTTCTCCACTGCCAGTTTCTTCCTCGACTCCTGGTTCTTCTTTATTTTTACTGTTGGGACACTACTTTCCCTTGTTGTGGGTGTTGGTTCTGTCGGTATGCTGGTGTGTAGTGTCCTGGAGCTCATTTTCTCAATGTCATCGAGAGTCGGCCATAGCTTATGTGCGTCATAAAACGTCATCTCAGGGAGGGGGAGTGGCTTCTTTAATCCTTTATGCTTGAAGAATGCTTGCTCCCCCTTTAGTTCCAGGATTCCCATGTTGGCGAGGGACTTTATGTCTATGCTCTGCTGTCCCTCCATTTCTTTGTATCATTTGTATCATTGAACTTCTCCTTCTTCCATTAGGTAATCGACGATCATGGTTATTTGACCACCCATACAGAAAGCAGATTTTCGCTTTACTTCACCACCAACTGCCTCTGATAGCCTTCTGATTAGGATTCTTACTATATTAACTGGTCGTTTGTTGATCATGGACCATATAAGGAAGAGATCCCATTTGCTGACTGTTTCGATCTCCGATCTGGCATCTATAGTGAAGGAGGTGATCTTCTGTATTATTTTAATGAAGTAGGAGGTGATTCAGGAGGATTTGGAGCTCTTAGGGTTGTGCTTTTCCTCCCCAGTTAACTCTTCCCACATCTTGTTGTTTTCATATGTAGCAATCTCTCTTTCTCCTGGAGCAGCTGAACAAGCCTTAGCTTTTTCTTCCGTTGTAGTGAATATCCTATTCAGGTCTACCTTCATCACCGTGTGGGCTTCACCCCCTTTCCGTACTTGGAGCAAGAAGTCCACACCTCCCGCTGCTCGTTCCTCACTACTGGAGGTGACCTTTGTTAGGGAAGACAAAAATTCTATGGTCAACCTCCTGTAGGACTGTACTTCAGGCGTGTAAATGGTGTGTAAAATTGCACCCTCAAGGAACTTCACTGTCCTGTCATAAATCCCTAGCTTCTTGAAGTCCTCCACGTTAAAGTAATATGTCGGGATGCATTCTTTGTTTGCTGACATCCAGTCGTAAGGAGACTAGTGCACTATGTCTCAGGGCATGAACGGTGGCTCCCCTTTCTATGCAGGGGTTTCTTTCACACCCTTTTCTGCCATTGCCTTCTTGTTGGGCATGGGTTCCTTTATACAACTTTTTGCTTCGTCCCATGCCCTAGGCTACCCGACTCTTCTGGTCGATATTTGGAGGTCTTTATCTCCTCCATTTGTTCAGTTTCTTCTGGGGACTCCTCTTATGGTACCCCCACCAATATCCTCTGATACTGCTCCAATCTTAACTGTATACCTAAGCATTTGGGCACTGGTAAAGAGGTGTTCTTCTTCAATTGTTATGTCAAACCCTTCACTATCATCTCTACCTCCTTCAGGGAAGTAGCCTTCTTGAAAAGGGGGTCACTGGTTGCTGGAGAAGACATTCTGTGAAATGTAAAACACTAAAGGAGTTTAGGTCATAATATTGTTTACCAAAGAATGGCTCTATAGTTCTAGCCACAATTAACATCAGACTATAGGTTATCTTCCTTAACTGAAAACTTAGGTTTCAAATTTTATTAAGTGGACAATAAGAACCGGGGTCACAATTTTTAATCACGGTTGCGGTTATTGTCACCTCAGAGCAGGACGTGGTCGCGACCTTTTTGATAAGATCGCGGTCATAATTTCCTGAAGGAAGACCATGATCACGATTATTACTACGGTCGCGATAGTAATCCCGATCGCGATTATAATCACAGTCAGGGTGTCTCTTCTGAAAAGCCGAAACTACCAAGTTCATAGGGGTTGGGCAAACACTACAGTCGTGGTTTTTAGGGTGTTCCATCTAACGTTGATTAAGATTACTGTGATTGTTGTTCGTCTTCTCCATTTATTCAGTTGTTATTCATCCTTGCAAGCGTCCATTATTCCATTTTTAGGGTTTTTAAGTTTTCTTTGTCTTTTTAGGGACGATAAGATATAGAACCAAGCGTTCAGAGACAAAGCATCGGTGGGGGCAATCACCACTGGCTAAACTGCTGGAGCGGATCGCCGTAGCGACAATGAAAAAGATCAAGATGAAGGAAAAAGCTTGTCGACGTGAAGCATAGAGAAAACGAGCAGTTACCTTATCGATGGGTGTGGTTGCGACGACGAAGATGATCACGGTAGGCAAACGGTGGACTCACGACGGTAGGTTGCAGGTCTTGAATCGGCATGGAGGTCTTAGGGTTTAGACGATAGCAATGAGAGCATAAAGAATCAAACCTTTGAGTTCTTAAAGGTATTTATAGGCATCCGGATCGCAATTAAACTAAACAAGGGAAAAAGATTGCGGTCGCGGATTTTACCACAAACGTGGTTTTTCTTGAAGGAGTCGCGGTCGCGGTTTTGCCGTGGTCATGATTTTTCCTTGAAGAAACTGCGGTCACGGCTCTTTCAATCAAAGAGGGTGATCGTGGTCGTGATTATTCAGATCGAAAGGGAAGACCACAGTCGCGGGTTCACTTAAGAAAAAGCAAAGCCACAGTCGCGATTATAGTTGCAATCATGATTAAACAAGAGTCAGTTTTCTTTGGAGATTAAACTTAAAATAATTAAATTCAAAATAAAAATGAAATTGCTCAAAAAAGGAAGAAAAACTTAAACTAAAGGAGAGAAGGTAAGAGAAAACAAAGATAAAGGGAAGAAAGAGATGAAAACTTGGGTTGCCTCCCAAGAAGTGCTTTCTTTAAAGTCTCTTAGCTAGACTGCATAAATTTTTCACTCCTTGGGTCCTTTAGTGGGATGAGGCAACTCTTGATTCTTCTCCTCGTTGGGTTGGGCTGGTTCATCTAGGCTGATCTCTGATCTTCTTACAAAGGCTTCATCCTCGTAGAATCTTTTCACCCTGTGGCTATTGACCATAAGATCCCAGTCTTCTGTCCTTGAATCTCCATCATTCTTGATGGATAAATTTTTACCTCAGAGAATGGGCCTGACCATCTCATTATGAGTTTCCCGGGGAAAAGACGAAAGCTGGAGTTGAAGAGAAGCACCTTGTCTCCTTCATGGATGTCCTATTTTTCAGGTGGGTATCGTGCCACACCTTTGTTCTTTGTTTGTATATTCTTGCATTTTCTTAAGCATGCAGTCTTAATTCTTCCAATTCTTATAGTTGTAAGTAGCGTCCTTGACCAGCTTTCTCCATATCCATATTCAGAAATTTTATGGCCCAGAGGGCTTTGTGCTCGAGTTCTAGAGGTAGATGGTAGGATTTCCCATATAGGAGACGATAGGGTGTAGTTCCAATGGGGGTTTTGAAGGCGGTTATATATGCCCAAAGGGCATCATCCAGCTTCATTTCCCAATCTTTTCTCGTTCTGCTAACAATCTTTTCTAGAATTTGCTTCAGTTGTCTGTTTGACACTTCCACCTGCACTGAAGTTTGCGGGTGGTAGGGTGTAGCAACCTTGTGCCTGACTTCGTGCTTTTTCAACAGCCTTTTGAACTATTTTTCACCAAAGTGGGATCCCCCATCACTTATAACAGTGCGTGGTACACCAAATCTTGGGAAAATTGTCTTCTCAAACAGCCTTATAACAGCCTACGAGTCACATGTTGGGGTGGCAACAACTTCCACCCATTTTGAAACATAATCTACAACAAAGAGAATGTCTTTGTACCCTTTGGATGGTGGGAAAGGTCCCATGTAGTCGATCCCCCATACGTCAAAAATCTCAACTTCTACCCACTCTACCATAGGAATTTCATTTCTTTTTCTGATATTCCCTTTCATCTGACATTCCTTGTAGGTGTTTACATATGTTGCGGCATCCTTGAACAACGAAGGCCAGTAGAAGCCTGATTGTAGGACCTTAGATGTTGTCTTGTCACTCCCTAGATGTCCTCTGTAGGGGGAGGAATGGCATTCCCTCATAATATCAGGCACTTCTTCTTCGGCAACACATCTTCTGTATAGATTATCTGAGCATCTTTTGAAGAGCATGGGATCATCCCAGTAGTAATTCTTTATATCGGAGAAGAGTTTTTTTTCTTCTGGTGGTAGGTTATTTCTGGTGGTAACTCCCTGCAAGCAAGGTAATTACAAATGTTCGCGAACCATGGCAAGTTCTGTTCTTCGACTACTATCATGAGCAAAGACTCATCTGCATAGTTATCATTAAAAGGTGGCTCATTCTTGTCTTGGACGATAATCCTTCACAAATGGTCGGCAACTACGTTTTCCGCCCCTTTCTTATCAATGATCTCATGATCAAACTCCTGGAGTAATAAATCCCTCCTTAGCAACCTCTGCTTAGTGTCCTTTTTCTGCATTAGGTGTCTTATAGATTTGTGGTCAGTATAAACCTTTACTTTTGCTCCAATTAGATACCACCTAAATTTTTCGAAAGCAAAAACAATAGGTAGCATTTCTTTCTCCGTGGTAGTGTAGTTTACTTGTGCCTCATCCAGAGTGTGGCTGGCGTAGCAGATGACATGATGTTTCTTATCCTTCTTCTACCCTAGGACCACCCCCACGACATAGTCACTAGCATCGCACATTAGCTCAAAGGGTAGCTCCCAATCCGGAGTTTGGAGAATAGGTGGAGTTATAAGGGATTCCTTCAAGGTCTGAAAAGCTTTTGAAACAATCATTTGTAAAATCAAATTCTGCGTCCTTAATCAACAAATTTGAGAGGGGTTTTGATATCCTTGAAAAGTCCTTGATGAATCTTCTATAATAACCAGTGTGACCAAGAAACTTCACACTCCTGTCATGGACTTAGGTGGAGGCAGTCTAGAGATAGCCTTAACCTTGCTGACATCTACCTCAATTCCTCTCTTTGAGATCTTGTGGCCTAGGACCATGCCTTCTTGCACCATAAAATGGCATTTCTCCCAGTTGAGGACTAAGTTCTTCTCTTCACAGCGTTGTAGGACTAACGATAGGTTTTTCAAAAAACCATCGAAATCTCTTCCATAGACAGAAAAATCATCCATAAAGACCTCCACAATGTCCTCCAAAAAGTCTGAGAACATCGAGATCATGCAATGTTGGAATGTTGCAGGAGCATTGCATAATTTGAACGACATTTGTCGGAAAGCATAGGTACCATATAGACAGGTGAAGTTAGTTTTCTCCTAATCATCAGGAAGGATGGGAACTTGGTAAAATCGAGAATAACCATCCAAGAAGTAAAAATATTCGTGATGCGCAAGTCTTTCTGGAACTTGGTCGATAAAGGGAAGAGGGTAACGATCTTTCTTCATTGCTTGATTAAGCTTTCAATAATCGATACACATTATCCACCCAGTGACAGTATGGATGACTACTTCATGTCCTTTATCACCTTTCACAACTGTCATCATCCTTTCTTTGGTACAACATGAATCCGGCTCATCCAATTACTGTCGATGATTGGGTATATAATGCCTACATCTCTAAGCTTGATGACTTCCTTCTTTACAACTTCTTTTAACATCTGATTTAGCTTCCTTTGGGGTTGAACAAGGGGTTTTGCTGACTCTTCCAGATTTATGCGGTGCATACATAGGACAGGGTTTAGCCCCTTGATATCATCCACTGAATACCCTATAGCTTGCCTATGGAGCCTTAGCTCCTTAAGAAGTCTTTCCATTTTCTCTTCAGTCAGACTGGCATTGACTATGATAGGGTTCCTTTCTTCAGGATCAAGAAACTCATACTTCAGACCTTATGATAATTGTTTAAGTTCTGGTTTGGGTTTTGGTGCTTTCTCTTCTTCCCTTGTTAGTTCTAGAGAAGCATACTTGACTGTCTCGACAACTTCCTCTTCGTCACTCAAATCTCCTTCATCTTGATTCAGGTATTCAAGGATCTCAGCAACCTCGGGGTCATCGATTTCTAAATCTTCTTTGTTTAACGCCCTCATAAGAGGGTCTACCACTACTATGTCTTCTTCTACTTCTTCTCAATATTAGTTGTAGCTATCCACGAAGTAAGCAGATTCAAGTAGGGATGGTCCTTTCGTGGCATCTTTCACCTTGAAGTCAATGTGGTTGTTTCTGACCCTCAAAGTTATGATGCCTACAGCGACATCAATCAGTGCCCTCCCGGTCCGAAGATAATAGAGCATTTAGGGTCTTCAATAGTGTCAATGATAACAATATCACATGGGATGAAGAATCTCCCCACACAAATCGGAACATCTTCGACCACTCCCACGGGTCTTTTGAAGGTGTGGTTTGCCAACTCGATTCTCATATTAGTCCTGACCATATCGGTCAGTGCTAATTGTTGCATGAGGCTTAAAGGCATTAGACTGATGCTAGCCCCTAGGTCAACAAGAATTTTCCTTTCGATGTTATCTCCTACAGCAAAAGGTATAGTAAAGGCTCCAGGGTTCTTCTTCTTGGTAGGTAGTTCTGCTCTTATGAAGGTCGTTGACATGCTGACAAGGTGCACCATTTCAATCCTTCCTCCTCTTCTTTTCTTTGTGACTAGATCTTTGAAGAGCTTGGCATATGTTGACATTTCTTCTAAGGCATCTAGAAATGACACCTCCAGGTGGAGCTTTTTCACCGACTCCATAAACTTCTCGTACCTCTTTTTGAGGTGCGCCTTTATAAGTTTGTATGGAAAAGGTAATCTCGGCGAGTATTGACTTCTTTTGGCAAATATTTCTTCCTCAAGTTCTGGTTCTCTAACTTGAGCGTGCTGGTTCTCTCCCTTGGCTGGGTTCTCTGTAACACTCACTGGCTCTGCTTCTTCAGGTCTTGTCACCTCAGGGCGCTCTATTGTCTTTCCCAATCTATGGATCGCCATCTTGGCAGATTCTGTGTTAGAAGGAATCTTCCCCGAAGTGTTCTTCACAAGCTCACCCAACTAAGCAAGCTAATGGTCTATCTCACACTGATGTGTTTGCATATCCTCCATTTGTACCTTCATAGGGTTCAGAATGCCAGAGTTGGATAGTGCACTTTGTGCAAGTTGATTGTTTATCGTGTCCTGTCTCTTGATGAAATCGAATAGTTGGCCCACTAAGTCAGGTTGACTAGTACTCCTTGTCTGACTCTATCCTTGAACTTGTCCTTGTCCTTGACTTGTGTTAGCAACTTGGCGGTTTTAATACTTACCTTGACTTTGATAATTGGTTTTGTTTGTCTGGAAAGTGTTTGTCTTGGTGTACTGTCCTTGTCCGCATTTCTTCTCGAAACCTGGTGGTTGCTTGGGTGGATTATTCAATTGATGCGAATTTTCTATAGCATCTTTGTTGCCATAACTGAATCATGGGTGATCCGATCTATTAAAGTTAGCATAAGAGACATTTTCAGCTTCCTCCTCCTCATATTTGCTTTCACTTGATTCTTTGGGTCGGGTGTATATGTAGTTATCTATTCCGTGCCCACCTTCACCGCAAGTGATGCATTTCATCACTTTTTCAACGTTCTTGTTTCCCTTTCCTCCTGATTCCTTCAGTTGTTTGACATCTGTCGCTATCTTTTTTATTTGAGATGTGATTGCTTCAAGAGCCTTTGATTCAATCGATGGCCCCTCATTGGTGGCTTTTTTAACATTTCCTCTGTCGATCCTGTCATAATCAGTCTTGGCTTCTAACTCAACCATGTTTTCGATAATTTTCTTGGATATATTGGGCTTTTTACTGAGAAAGTCGCTTCCTGCTGCTGCATTTAGCGAGACTCGCTCTTTAAGGGTTAGACCATTGTAGAATGTTGTTATTAAGAATCCCTTTTTGTAATTGTTGTGAGGGCAGTCTATCTGGTAGTCCTGATATCTTTCCAGGCTTCATGCAGATTCTCACCTAGTTTCTGCGTGAAAGACGTGATCTTCTGCCTGTTACAAATAGTCTTCTCAGTGGGGTAGAACTTGTTCACGAAAGCATCTTCCAATGCGTTCCATCCATTCAAAGCTTGATGTGGTAGTCCAAGGTACCAGGATAGTGCCTTGTCCTCTAAGGAGAAAATGAAACCTTCGCAATTGATGACTTCTTGCGGAACTCCCCACATTTTGATGGTGTCACAAATATTCTTAAAAGCATCGAGGTGATGATAAGGGTTATCGTTCTTTGAACTCCCTTGAAAGCTTTTGTTCTAGATCATAGAGATTACAGCTGGATTCAGTTCAAAGTTCACTGCATCGAACATTGGGATGATCATAGGACATCTTGAGTTGTTGGCTTTTATAGCTGCCAATTCCCGAAGAGTCTTTTCATCCTATTTGCCATCATCGATGGCGTTATCCCTACGATTGCACTCATGGTTGTTATGGTTTTGTCTATGCCTGTGATGATGATGATGCTCCTCGTGGTGATGATCGTCGTCTTCAATTCACTCTTCTTACTCTTGATATTGGGGGTTGTCATTGTAACGACCACCTCTATCTTCATCTGTTGCTGATGGAGGTGGGTGTTGTTCATTCCTCACATTCTGCTCGTCGTCTGAAAGGGCCACGCGAGGTGGCATGGGGGAAAGGACTAAAGTCGTACAAGTTCATTCCTCCTGGGTACCTGAATAGGTCGTACAGTCAAGTTAGGATACCGAACTGGTCCGAACAAACTATTCTACATAAACCAAGCTAGCAATCTTAAAGTAATTGTGTTGTCAAGCTTATTGCTAAGCTTGAGGAAGGGGAGTACAGGAAGTGGACTCAGATTCTTAACAGTACCATTTTTCCTTATCCCCGACAATGGTGCCAAAAAGTTGGCCGGCCTAAATCTCACGTCCAAAGGGCGTGGATTATAGTAGTCGGACTTTTAAAGAGATAACCCGACTCTCAGGCCCACACAACGATAAACGGGGTCTGATGTAGCAATCCGGGTCAAACACAGGGACAACGTTGGTCGTGTTAAGAACACGGAATCAACACTCTTATACCCCAGCCAAAAAGGGTGTAAAGAGATGTTCCCTAAGGAACAATATCACAAGAATGAGAATAACAAAACAAATAAGAAAAGGAAATGAACTGTAAACAAGTATATGGGGAAAACTCAGGTTGGGGTTCACCAACTAAGGCACCTCACCAACATGTAATACTATCTATCTCGCTTGCACACTCATATCAAGATTACAAGCAACCATTCAAATGTCCATTCCACTCTCTCTCGAGATGAGGATGGATCTAAGTCTAAAAGAAGTCTCTCTCTCGAGATGACAACTCAAAACCTCACAACAAAACAACTTGTTAAAGCCTTAATATTCCAACACTCTCGTGCATTCATACCACTCCATGACATGGGATAAAAGAGATATTACTCTCTCGAGATATCAGCAATCAAACATCACAAGATGGTAGCTAAGCATACAAGTGAAGCATTAAAAATAGGTGCATGGAGATAATCTTGATAAGAATATGTATATTTAAAAGAAAGAGACAATATACATGTTGGGAGAGCCTTAGTGGCTGCTCCCAACACAAGTTAAGGTGTTAGCCTCTCATGCTTGTAGAAAACATGATGACGTTTCAAACAGACAAATCCATGAGGTCTACGAAGAGGGGAAAAGGTATAGTGGGATGAAGCGATAGATCTGGAAGAGAAGAATGTGATACTACACACTGCTTCTTCAGATCTGGATCTACCGCGTGGATGGCCTTATCCTATCAAAGAAGGGGCAGATGGCAGTCTTCTCTCTCCTCGGCTTTTGCTCCTGGAGGTCCAAGTCTGATGGATGGATGGTCGGAGATGAGTATGAAATGCAGCAGCACTTCGTGGCCTTGGGATCTGATTTGTATGATCTGATGATTTGACAAGATAGGTAGGGGCGCTATTTATATGCGCCTTCCACCGACTTAGAACCACAGTCGCGGTCTTTCCTTTAAGTGAAGGCAAGACCGCGGTCGCGGTTTCTGCTTTATTCCTCATTGGTCGCGATCTTTCTTGGTCACGATCTTTCTTGGCCGCGATCTTTCTTGGCCGCGATCCTCCCCAAAACCTCGGTCACAGTCTTTGAGTGTCCACAATCTTGATCTTTAGAATAGTCGTGGTCGAGGCATTGAGTCACCGTGGTCGCAGTCTTTAGTATCACTGTGGTCACAGTGTTGGCCTGATGCAAACTTTGGGTGCTGTGAGAGGAGTGAGTGAGGAGAGGAACCGCGGTCGTGGTCTCAAGATGATCGCAGTCACGGTATTTTGAATAACAGCAGTCGAGGTCTTTTGAATAAATGTGGTTGTGGTTATGTTGATTCCTAAAATCATTAAACAAGGCTTTAGTAAAAAAGATGGAGAAATTATGTGAAAAGTTAACCAAAGTTATACTAAAAGTGGTGTAAAATATATATAGAAATTACGTAAAGTACGGCGTTATCAAGGCTTTACTTAAATCAGCCTTGAGACACAACTTCTTCCTTGCGTTGCTTTTATTGAAATCGCTAATTAACTCATTTGCCAAAAGAATGGCATTCGAGATACGTCTCCTCTTAATAAAGACATATTGATTAGTGTCTATTATCGAAGGTAAGACATCTCTGAGACTATTAGCTAGAATTTTTGAGATGACCTTGTACACTAAATTACACAAGGAGATGGGATGCCACTCACCCAAATTATGTGTTTGTTTCACCTTTGGGATCAGGGTAATGTAGGTTTTGTTGATTTCCTTGAGCATTCTACCGTTCATAAAGAAATCTTTGACTGCAAGGCATAGATCCTCTTTTACAACCCCCCCAGGAAGACTTGAAGAAATGGACATTCATTCCATCTGATCCTGGCGACTTATCAACATTGGCATATTTTATAACGCTATAAATCTCATCATTTGTGACCTCCTTACACAAGTCAGCGATTTGATTAGAGGTAATTTTGGGTAGTGCCTCCCAATTAAAGGTAGCATTATCCACCTTTCTTTTGTTGAAGAGCAACCTGTAGTGTTGAGTGAAAATACCTTTGATATCAGCCTTTGTTCAGATAGTGTTGCCTTCATGCTCGATGAGCTTTATTTGATTTCTTCTTCTTCTCATCCTCATGGATGCATAGAAGAATTTGGTGTTTGAGTCCCCATTTTTGAGCCAGAAAATTCTAGACTTTTGGCAAATAAGTGACTCCTCGATGTTTTTGGCAGCAATAGCTTCCTCCTTTTTTGTTTTGTCTATCTCCCACAGTAGGTTGTCACTTGGGTTGATATCAGAGAGCCTTCAGGACTCTAAAGCTTCCTTTTCTTTGTTGAAGACCGATTCAGACATGTCACCATCCTACTCCCAATTCCATGTCTAAATCATTCTTTTTGTAGTTTTAAGTTTTTGGCATAGTCTGTACATTGGGGTACCCTTTGTTGGTATTGCCCAGGCTCTTTCTATCAGTTCTTTATAACCCTTCATTGTTGTCCAGGCATTGACAAACCTTGTGGGGTAATTGGTTTTTTCTCTAACTTCATCCAAATGTAGAATTTGGGCATAGTGGTCACTGTAGATCATTGGGAGGATCTCCAACCATAGATTGGGAAATTCCTTTTGGATCTGTAAGGAGGTAAAGGTTCGGTTAATTTTACTTCTCATATTATTACTTCCAAGCTGTTGGTTATTCCAAGTGAAAAAAGGGCCTTTGCCCTCTATCTCAACTAGGTTTGCACACTGGATCATATTGTTGAAATCGTTCATTGATTTGGCCAAGGGGGTGGACCTTCCCATTCTCTACTCGACAAGCCGAACATCATTGAAGTCCCCAATAACAATCCAGGGGGCTTGGAGCTTTTCCTGGTTGCTAATGAGATCTTCCCAAAGTTCTTGTCTCTTAATATCATTATTGTCAGCGTAGACCGCAGTGATTTCCATCTTCTTGTCTTCGACAACCAAACCAAAATGGATTAATTGTCTTGAATGTTGTAGAAGGGTGATGTTATAGTCCTTGTTCTGCCATAAAATAAGGATTCTAGTTTTTGTTTCTTGATTGGGAGTTATCTATCTACAATGCATTTGGCCAGACTCGACGCATTGCCTTCATGATTTTATTTCTCTTGATTTTAACTTCAGTAAGAACAACAATATCTGACTTTGCCCTTCTTAACTCAGCTTGGACGACATCCTGCTTGTCCCAGGTGGACATTCCTATGATGTTCCAAGCTAAAATGGTCAGGGTGTCAACCATTGGGGGTTTGGGTTCACTTGCCGCCAACCATAGCCTCTATGCTTTGTGCCTTTTCATCTAGTGCCTGAAATCTATTGCAAGATTCATTTCCATTTCAATCATTGTGAGATGTACTATGGATTATAGTGTTCCTTTTCTTTTTTGAGCTGGATGTCTTCTTTGGTTTTTCAAAACCATCATTGTCAACCACCTTACTAGATTTTTTGGTTGTTTTCTCAATGTTCTCATTGGCATTGTTCCGAGCAGGTCCCTGGCTTTCCACAGGATGCTTCTCGGTAGGCTTCTCTGGTTCACTCTGGGGCTTGGAACAGAGAGATTTATCATGTGCAAAGTTTCCACAATGAGGGCATTTCTCCGACACCCATTCATATTCTACCTTTACCACATAGTTAGTGCCCTTGCTGGTCCTCATATTGACCTCAGTAAGGAAGGAAGATGATGAGTGCATAAGAACATTGACACGGGCATAGTTGATTCTACTGCGGGCCTTTGTCTATCGATCCAGGCATTGAGGCTTGCCTAGGAATGAGGCGATTCGTGCCAGCATCATCTCATTCCATAACTCTAGCAGTAGGTTGTGGATCTTGAGCCTGAAAGGTACAGAAGAGAGCTTTTTCCTGCTCTAGGGGCTCTCCCTTCTCCCACTTCTTCAAGATCATTGGTTTGCCATTGACGTGCCATGGACCCCCTTCCAGAGCGTTTGCTAAGTCATTTCCCTCCTGGAACTTGACAATGAAGCTGCCATTGGCCCTCCCAAGAACCTCCATTGCTCCTGTAGGTTTCCAGAGGCAGAGAAGGTATTCCTAAAGAGTAGGAATATGTGGGGAAAATACAATGATGTATCCCACCGCAATGTTCTTCCAAAAATTTGCATTCACATCGACCTCTTCCTGTGGGATGATGATCACATCTTCTTCTATTATGATATGTGTTTACGCCAACCTAGTATCCACATCTCCCACCTAGTTTTTGAACACCACTGACCAGTCTTTTGGGTTGGCAGCCACTTTAACTTCATCTTCTATAGATTGTCTTCTCTGTTGGGGTCGACATACGCCTTGTTGAGATCGACGATGACTGTCGCCTCCTGTGCTACTACTCCTCGCGGCCATCCCTTAGGTTTTTTAAGAAAGACTCTATTTTGTGAATACTTAAAATGATTAATGTGTATATCCGATTAATTACCACATATGATCCTAACTTATATATATATATATATATATATATATATATATATATATATATATATATAGTTAGGATAGTGTACAGGAGGCACCATACACCCCAGTCATTTTTAAAGAAGTAGTAACTTTTAGAAAAATCTAAACTGATGATCTTCTTAAATACCTTAAGAACATACTATATAATAAATTTCAGCTCATTTGGACACTTATAGGCCGTGCACCTTAAGGAGGCAAAAATCATGCATTTCAAATTAATTTTCTGCATCAATTTTTTTTGTCCTTTGATGAGTGACTTACACTCATCCAAATGAGCTCAAATTGTTTATGTGGCATAATATTACTGTAACCATGAATACCAATTGATTAGATTTTGAAAAACATTGGTATAGATAGGCAAACAACATGGGGGTGTATAGTGTGATCTATACACTTGAGTCTATTTTAGCCTGACTCTCTCTCTTTCTCTCTCTATATATATATATGTATAAATATATGTGTACATATATATGATATATATGCAATTTACACGCATCACCCTAAATGTTTTTGATGGTGGATGTGTAGAATGATTATTGCCAATAACCCCAGTTGTCTGTTCTAGGTTCTATGTGGTTGTTTATTCCTATTTATATCCTATTTTGCATACCGTGCCTCTATCTTCTTCTTCCAAGTGTAAATGTATTATTCTCTCCTTCCTATACTCCATTTGAATGCAACTTGAGGTTTCTCTATTACCATGTAATAATTTTAATAGCACTAGGATAGTTTTAATTCTTGTTACGATGAAGAAGATCTTCATCACCAGACGAGCTACTCTTTTCAGATGATGAGTTTATTGACTGCAGTACCAAGGAGGATAGATGATAGGAGGAGTTGAATAGATCACCTGGTGTCCCAATTGATCATTTGAAGGTATTTAGGCATCACTTAGATAGGAGGCCATACAATCACTCCGACAACCAATCGACCGATGAGGAGGAGAGACATCGGTTCAAGGGTTGAACCAATTAACCTAGATTGGGTCAAGCACATATCTTCACCATAAATAAGTTGATGCTTGTGATGTAGACCTAAGGTGGTAGTAATTCCTTGTGAATCCAAGGAATTACAATAGTATGAACATAACCATTGCTTATGTTTTTTAATTGCATGTTTTCATTTGTGGTGATTGGATATGAATATATATGTATATATTTATAAATATATAATCCCCCAATCAAACATATTAAGTCTAAGGTGCTTTCTATTAGCAATACACATGGAAAGCTAGATCAACTATGCATGGGCATGCCAAGCTTGATGTGTTGTCTATTTCAAGGAAGTGTAATGGTAGTAGTGTGGGCCTACCAAGAATGGTGTGTTACTATCGTGTTGAGTTTTGGGGTAAACTTAACTAAGTGATCTTAATGAGGTTAAGTATTCTGAACCATGCATATGACTATGGCAGAGAGTAGTGCAATACCATATATCCAAGAATCGCATACGATGCAATTGGAAAATGTTGCCTACCTTAATGATTGATTATGGATGTTGGTGTTGTCCGGGTAATAACTCAATTATTTTGGGTCTTGACTCACTAGAAGGTTGTGTGATGCAATCTTCTAAATCGATATTTTAGGGCTACCAATTTGAAAAAATAGTGGCAGCGATAATTAGTTAAAAGCCTAATTAAACATTTTCAAATTTTATTTCAATGAAATCAAATCAAAAATTATTTTAACAAATTTGCAAATTTCTCTTGTAGAGTCAATTGGCAATAAATAACATGTTTTCTCTGCAATCAGTCATTGAGAAGAACAAGTTAAATGGAAATAATTTTCATGATTAGTTCAAGACATTGAGAATTGTTCTCAAATAGGAGCGCAAGATTGATGTCCTAGAGACACCAAATCCAGATCAACCTGCTCCCACTACACCTAAGGCTGAGAGGGATGCTTACAAGAAGCACATTGAAGAAGTTGTTGATGTCAAATACCTAATGATGTGATGTGCCCCACGAAGTATGAGTTGCAGAGACATCATAATAACATTGATGTTATTCAGATGGTAACACTTCTTAAGAACATGTTTCATGATCAGGTAAGAGAGGATAGATATGATGTATCCAAGGCATTGTTCAAATATAACATGGAAGAAGGAGATCTAGTAGGTCCTTTTGTACTCAAGATTATGGAGTATGTGTTACAACCTCAATTTTACATGTGTTTTTATAATTGAAATGTAATAATTTTATGAACATGGACTTGAATTGAGAAGTTTGTATGCTTTGCTTCAAAGAATGGGTTTCTTTGCAAATCTCCCCTTTGATATGAATTTCATGATTTCTATTGTTCTATTAATCCAATAATGGATATAAAAGAGAGGAAAAGAAGAAAAGTCCAAACAATAGAGAAAAATAAAAGATAATAGATATTGAGCAATGCATTTATGACAAATGTATGGAAATATCTAGAAAGAGGCATTGATGGCCACAATTGATTAGATTTCGTTTACAGTAACCTTGTTTGGTTGTTTAGTGGGTTTTATTGGCAATTGAACCCAATAACAAGAAAAGGAAAATAAAAGAAAAAGGAATTTAGTTAATAAAAGGAATAAGTAAGGAAAGGATAAAAGATAGAGGTAGAAGCCTCTAGAAGGCTAAGAGGTAGCCTCCAAAGGTAAAATTCGTGCCTTTAGGATTCCTTGAGGTCCAAGGAATCCAAGATGATAAGATAATGGCAAAAGAAAGAGGGAATATCAATTAATTTGGTTTTATTAATGAATAACTTGCATATGAAGGAAACACCCTTTTCCTTTGGAATTTGGGTTTCAAATTTATTACCCGAGTATATAATGCCAAGACAGAGTTTCCTCTAAAATTTGGATGAAAAAGGATAAATGAGGAGAGAGTTATGGTTTTTGCAAGTTTTCCTAAAGTGAAAGGATAACCATTTAATTATATTATATGTCACATATAATTTCCTTTTCTAAAACAAATAGGAAATGGCGTTCACAACGGAAGCCATTGGATCCAAGATCTAACGGCGCATGTGCGCCACTTAGATCGGATAGAATAAGGAAAGGAAGAGGAGAAACGAGATTTTTGATCTCAGTTTTCTCGCAAACCCGAGCATGTGTAAGGATGGAAAGGGCATAGATGGCTTCGGGAGAAGATTCTGAGCAAGCCCATCCTAGGTTTTAGGTGGCTTAGATGACTTTGGAAGAAACACCTAAAATGTTAGGGAACCCCATTGGCGATCAGGGTTGGAAACCCTAATCTAGATGCTCTAACCTATAAATAGAATCACTACTAGCCTCACCCAGATCCCGCGAACTCGAATAACCCCTTTATAGCCCCAAACTCCCTCTCTCTCTCGATCATCTTCTTTCCGGTGAGCTTCCTCCACGGTGCCGTCGCGGGTTCTATGTGTAGAAAAGAGGAAGAAGAAGAGAGGAGAACCATCCGATCGGGGTCCACGATAGGCTCGCGAGGGGTATCCACGGCCCAGGCTGATTAACGCCTCAAGATCAGAGTTAGTGGGTGTGAGCGTCCATAGCCATGGGATTGGGTCAACCGTTGACTACAACGATGATCCGACAACTCTCATTTTTCCAAAAGAAAAGGTAAATAGTCTCTCTGGCTAGAAAATCTAGAAAATAATTTTTCTTGCAAAAATTGTAGTAATTAGTAGGAAGGTCAGATGAAGGAACTTAATATATGAAAATTGATCAGAAAAATATGAGGAACCTGATAAAAATAGTTTTAGAACCTGATTTCGTTCCTAATTGCAAAAGTATATGAAAAGTGCACTAAACTTAGGTTAGAAACCCTAATTGTGATGAAAGATTGAATCTATGATATTTAATGGGTTAATTTGAGTAATAATAACCTTTTGGGTGTTAATCAAATATTTAAATCTGATCTAGATGAGAAATTGCATGTTTTAGAGTTTTAAACCAAGAATCCACGTTAATGCATCTAGAAACCCTAATTTTGGGTAAAAGCAGAGAAGATCATATTTAATTCGACAATATGGAAATATGTTGTTAAATGATGATCCTAAGCATGTTAGGAGAGATAGGGTGAGAAACTTAGGGTTTATAAGTAGTTTTGTCTAATTATGGCTTGTGGTACTAAAAGTGATGGCAAAACCCTAATTGCAAGTGAAACCCTAAAAAGGGGTAGAAACCCTAAAAAGGAATAGAAATCCTAAGAAGCAAGTTGGTTTGGATAGATCTTGATAAAAGGAAATTGTATGTTTATTTCAGGATTCTTGTACTTGTTTTCTTGATTGGATTTCCCTACTAGGTTGATTCTATCTCAAAAATCAGCAGTACAAGTATGTGGTTATTTATGAGTAACTGATTTAGTTTCACGGAGTTTTCTCGAATGATTGATCAGATTAGATGCAACCTAACTGTTAGATGTTCATTTATGCAAATCTTTAAAGTCACTATGATTATCACAATTAATTATAAATGTGCATTCTCTCACCTACATGCCACCCTGATGTATGATGCGTGACCAAGCCCTGGAGGGAAGGTCAATTAGGTCAAGCCCAAGAGGGAAGACCATTGGGCACTATGAGAGGTGACCCCATACACCAAGATCAGGATGGAGAAGGTGTCCTTATGTTTCTTGCATGACAATTGGGCACCATGAGAGGTGACCCCAGTCATGCACCAAGCTCAAGATGGAGAAGGTGGCCTTATGCCTAGTGTAAAGGAACAACCCTAGAGAGGGTATTTCAGGGTTAGGGCAAAAGTGGTGGAGAATGTCACATTGAAAACGTAATTGGAATTGTTAAATAACTTAATTGTGATATTTAGGTTGTTAGCAATATTTGTGAAATTTTGATTGTCCCCACATACCGGCATATTCATTTATGCTGACCGACGCTTTGTTTGTCGACATTTTAGGTACAATATGAAGAGGACAAATAGTAAAGTGACACATTGTGAATATATGAATTAAAGTACAAGGAGGATTAGTTAGAATAGACTCCAATTGTGGATAGAATTTTAGAAATCCAAGATTTCAAAGTGGTATGTAAAGTTTTATTTTAGTCCATCTTTTCAGTATAGTTTTTGGTATAATTTAGTAATTATTATTGATTATTTTTCGAACCATTGATTTGGAAAATTGGGATAATGGCTCTGACCTTTTGGTCTCCCTTAATTGGGGGTTACAGGGAGGCGGGGTTGTTATAGTATGTGAAGAACCTTGACAGACTAGGATTTCCCTTGGGTCAAGAGTTGGCCATTGATGTGATTCTATAATATCTTCCAGAATCATATGGTCAGTTTGTCATGAACTACAATGTGAATGACTTTACAGAGTTACTTGGCATGTTGAAAATTGATGAAGCACAAATGAAGAAAGACAAGCCAAAGTTTGTGATGATGATGAGTAGATTAAATGGGAAGTCTAATGGCAAAGGAAACACTAAGAAGAGTTTTCAAGCTGGCCAGAAGCCCAACTCTTCAATTCTCAAAGAAAAGGGAGGGGTGAAAAAGGAAGGTAACTATCAGAACTGTCATCAACATGGACACTGGAAGAGGAATTTCCCTCTCTACCTGGAGGAACTAAAGAAGGAGGAGGTGTTGGGATTTAGGGGAGGCAGAGAAGGCAGCGGAAACAAAAAAAAAATCTCCCCAAACCCATACCGAGGAAACGCGTCAACGTCTATATAATAGGAAAGGATGGTTTGCAGAATCATACCTTGTCCCGAGGCTTGCTCGGCGACAATACCTCGCACAATGTGCAGTCTTCAACTCCGGACTTCGACGGCGTCTGTGCAGCTCCTGGTCACACCGGGAGTGAAGACTCCTACTCGAACCGAACTGTCGGATGACAGTTGTCCTCCTAAGCGGCAGTGTCCTCCCGCCTCTGTAGTAGTCCACACGGACCACTTGGAACTCCACTCTCCTTATCCCACAAGGAAGTGGAAGGAGTCACACCCTCCTGTTGACGTACTAGTCGCCAACACGCTCTCCTACCTCCTGTTGCAACTGTAGTTGTCCTTCCCTTACAGCACCTCCGTTTTGCGGGAAGCACTTGCTCGGGCTCTCTCACGGTTACCAAAACCAGAGAGAACGACAACTTGCAGAGCAACTGGTTGCACTGATCTGTTCTTTGAGAAGCCCCCAATACCCCTATATATAGGAGAGTCATGGGACAGGGTTCTCCATCCCGGGCAATGCGGGACTAAAGTAGGAGTAGAAGTGTTCGAGAATTTTCCACAAAAAGCAACCGGTTCAGAACTTGAAATGATCGGTTCACAACTGAACCGATCGGTTCGGCCATTGAGCCGATCGTTTGGGGCACTCCAACCGATCGGTTGGTGCCCTGAACCGATCGGTTCATGGTCCTAATCCGGCTCAAAAAGACTTTCCTTGTTTCTTTCCCAATTGGTATCGAATACCAATATTATTCCCAATCGAATTGGGCAATTTGAAACCAAAGGAAAATTCTTGCCGACATGACTTTTCCCAACTGGTCGGTTGCACCAGTTGAGCTGATCAGTTCAACCCTTGAACCGGTCGTTTCAACCTGGGCATGAGCTGATCGGCCTGGACACTCCAGCCGACCGGTTCAGCAACCTCAGCCGACCGGTTCATCACATGAACCGATCGGTTGGGAGCACAGGTTGGGAAAAATCAGTCAATTGCGATTTCAATCAATCCGATACTCCAATCAATGCGTCCAACACCTTGAACCATACGATATTGAGCTATTGACTGATTGAGTGTTTAATTGAACTACTAAACTCCTTTAGTAATCAATCTAAACATTGCTTGTGGACAAAAACTCCTTTTCCAGGTTAAATCCTATGTGTGTGACCCTGCAGGTCCATTTCACGTAGGCAGTGAAAGTCCATAACACTTATGACTTCACAAGCAAAGAGCGGTTCCTAGTCACACATTAGTGCTACCCAAGTGAAAGTAGAAAGTTGGAGAACAACTTTCATCCTACAATCCGTGAATGGTGTTACAGCGAATGTATAATTCCTTTGTCACTGATATCCTGAATGAACTTGAGGCATGGAACAGTCATCCTGTCAACGTTCATTCACTTTCTTGATCTCAGAGTAGACTGGAAGAGATATGTATGACATCAGTATCACATACTGATTCACACATGCGTGCACGCCTTTCTCAATCCTACTCATCAAGTGGCCATGGATATCATACTCCCTCAGGAGGGACAAATCCCATATCTATCACTCACCCCTCAAAAGCCCCATGTGTCAAAGCCACCCAATCATCACCTTTATAACAACCCATGTTTCAGGACTGCGTTTGATGATGTCAAAGTGTGCCCAACGACATGTGTTGAGTGCAGTGATTTCATGTCTAAGAATCACACTCACCACCATCACTGTGAGTACTGACTGTGACTACCATCTCATGGTTCCATGTGTCAAACTCACGGTGGGTCTGTCCGGTACACTTGTTCTCTAAAAAGTACCTATGTGTTTGGTTTGATATCTCTATATCATGACTAATGAGATTATGTCATCAACCAACACCACAATCTAGTCTTGTGTGTCATTGCTGTCTATCTACCTTCCACAATGACATCCGACTAGGGACATAACAAGAATGTACAAACTCTTAGCATCCGTATGATCTCATCGTTCAGGTCATGAACCTAAAGGCATACGTCATTGAGTACTATCATTCTTTAGACATTCAATCTGTTCTATCACTATCTCATATGACTGAACCAGAATGAATTGGAAGCTCGCCTTTGATGTTTATCAAATCAATCTTAATGTATCCCACCAATCATCCCATGATTGGCTCTCAGGGCATACATACCAACAGACTCCCACTTGCACTGCGAGCCAATCACCCATGAATCATATTCATAGTGATCTTCAAACATGTCCCACATGTTACTGTGCTCTTAGTGCAAACATAGTGAGTAATGGAAACACCTTGCCAAAGTCTGTACAAATTGCATGTCTCTCATCTCTTCGCTGTACGTCACACGTATGAGATGGAGTTGCCGTAATATGCGATCTAGTATTCCATTGCTAACCTTTAGCCACATTGCATGATCAAGGATTCCAGACTTATCATCAATGAGTGGAATATAAGTTCATCATATGAACTTTCAGATCCATATAGTATCCACTGCTATTTAATAACACATAGATACTCGACATTTCCCCTTTTCAAATGGCTTTATTGGAACATTTCCAATTTTCAACAAACTTTCACTTTTATACATCTTATGTATATATATTGCGATTAATTTTCTGTCCTTTCGGAAGTTCGCATCAATGTACCTCTTTACATCGAACTCTTCTACATAGAACTAGTGCTTCACAAGCACTTATCAAGTTCTCATGGTATTCCAGTAACCCTTACTGGAAGCAGACAAACATTCATTCGTCATGTCCCACATACGAGTTATCAGGATGAGCACATCATATTGTTATGTCCTATATACAAGATGATGAATGCATTTTATTCTTGCCATGTCATACATGCAAGACAATGGGATGATTATATACATGATAGATCCATATCTATTCTTAGTGTTCCCATTCTTCATAAGAATTGGACACTTGGCCTTGGGATACTAACTCCATGTAACATGGACAAGTTTTCTCCCACTGAATCTGTGCATACTGAACACTTCAGTACAGATTGCCAATGTATGCTCTCTCTTTTCAGGTCAAGAGATTTTCGAGAACTATCTCTATAGATCTCTATTCCTATCACATAGGAAACATCTCTATCTTCCTTAAAGATAATTTCCACATTCGGATTTCCAATCTAGAACATTTCCATTTCACATCAATATGTGGAATGTGAACACGCTCCCACTAAATCACAGATCCCTTCTTTATCTTTGACATATCAGTCAAACCCTTTGACTATATCATCAAAATAAAGATCCAATTTTGAGTTGCTTGTACTCAATCAATCACATTGATTAGTCCATTGTAACTTATAGACTTCATTTGCATTAGTGGATTCATAAACCTTATAGGCTATGTCACGTACACATCCTAGTTTTATTCCTCATAGGAATGCGGTTTTAGTATCCATATGCCAAATGTCTTAGCCATTAAGTTGCAATCAACAAGCATCATCCTTCTCAAAATGTTATCCATGTGTCTTAACACTTAAGATTCATCTGCACTTATGGATATGATCCAATGAGTGCTACCATCAAGGTCATACCTTATGGTTCACATGGAAGTCATTTAGGATGTAATGGTTTTAAACTATAACTCAAGATTCGGTTCCTCATATTCATCTTGATAGTTGACTCATCACATGAACAACTCATCACATAGATAATTGAGGTGTATCTGTTAAAGATATAAGAACTCACAACCCTTGTGATTCTTAATTTCTTTTATTAGTGTGGGGTATTCTTTTATTAAGAAAAATTCAGTTATTTGATAATCATTCTCTAACTCCTTAGAATATGATTCCTTCTTGATTCAGACATCACCATGCCTTAATCATGAGTTCACTATGATACACTATCATAATCACTCATAAGGATCTCAAACATTTGGTCCAAGTATTTCATTCATTGATCTCATCAAGAATTAATACTTTACCAAATTTGTACTTCATTTATGATAATCTTGAACACTTCAAGATATTCATATTGGTATTTCTCTAAACACCATTTGAAGTATTAGCATTTATTCCAATAGGTATGTAAATACATCACATGTATTATACCTAATAGGATAATCACTCTTCCACTACATTAGTGAAGATTGATTGATCATGTCCAAGATATTCATGTCTCTTACTGGTTCTATAACCAAAAGAGTCTAGATTTATCCATCACATGGAAACTAGAAATGAATTTCTCATGATTAATGCTAATTAAATTGTTTGAGTTATCTATAACTTTTAGGTATCGTCTTATCTTATTCATATCAAATATCACAAGATAAATTAGGCATTGCCACAAAGATCACATCTTTATAAATTGAAACATCTCTTTATTAATTGCCATCATTGTCATACAATATGCAAAAAATAAAGTGTTTCTATCTATTGGCAAGTATGAAATAGCAGTTCATAACTGTATTACATGCCTTATTGGCTGAAAATAAACTAAAGTATTCCTATCTATAAAGGCAACACTTGCCCCAAGTAAGAATGCTTTACACTTTACATCTTGATATCATATATCTCAAAAAGTGTTACAAGTTTATTTACATGACACCTTCATGTAGAGGCTTCAATCGCCTCCTTCTTCTTTTGTTCTTCCAGGTAGAGAGGACAATTCCTTTTCCAATGTCCTGGCTTTTGACAATGGTGGCAATTTCCTTTCTTTGCCACGCCTCCCTTGGCCTTGAGAGCTGAAGATGGCTTGGACTCCTGGCTAGCTTCAGAACCTTTCTTAGCTTTGCCCTTGCCCTTGCGCTTGGACTTGCCTTTCTTGCTCGTGATCACCATCACGGACTTAGGCTTGTCCTTCTTCATCTGTAACTCGGCTGTCCTCAACATGCCCAACAACTCTGACAGTGGCCTATCAAAGTTGTTCATGTTGTAGTTCATCACAAACTGACTGTAAGATTCTGGCAACGATTGTAGTATCACGTCAGTAGCCAACTCTTGGCTCAGTGGAAATCCCAGTCTCTGTAGGTTCTCCACATACCCAATCATCTTGAGTGTGTGAGGACCAACTGGATCTCCTTCTGTCATGACACACTTGAACAGCGCCCTAGAAACATTGTACCTCTCTTGCCGTGACTGATCTTCATACATGTTCCTGAGATGCAGAATCATCTCAATGACACCCATGTTCTCATGTTGCCTCTGCAACTCATAGTTCATTGAACATAGCATCAAGCACTTTGCATCAATGGCATCATCAGAATGCTTCTTGTAAGCATCCCTTTCTGCCTTTGGTGCATTAGGAGTGGGTTCCTCTGGAATTGGAGTAACCAGGACATAGAGCTTACGCTCTTGAGTGAGAACAATTCTCAATGTCCGATACCAGTCGTGGAAGTTCGTCCCATTTAGTTTGTCCTTGTCAAGGACCGATCGCAAAGAAAAGTTGTTGTTGTTTGTTGCCATTTGAACTACAAAAAGGAAAATATGCAATTTTAGTCCAAAACTCATTTTTGACTTATTTGATTGATTTGAAAGTTTGACGATATAATTAGGCCTTTAAATAATTATCGCTCCCACTATTTTACTTCAAATTGATAGCCCTCACCATCAATTCGGAAGATTGCATCGTACAATCTTCTAGTGGGCAAGATCCTGAAATCCTCTAAATCATGAGTCAGCTTTTGCTGATCACCCACAACTTAGATCTCTCAGGTAGGCAACTTTTGCCAATTGCATCATATGCAACTCTTGATAAGATGTCATCTACAACTCCTTGCAATGATCATCTCTATGCCTCAAGGTACTACATCCCATCTAGATCACCTTGTTAAGTCCGACCCAAAGCAAACACGATGAATATGCACCCTGCTTTGGCAGACCCACACATTCATCCTTCACGCTTCCACGAGATAGACGGTGCACCACGCTTTGGCATGCCCACACTTGGTCGATCAAGCTTTTCACGTGTGTTGCATTTGGAAGGCATCTGAAACTTAATATTTTAATGAGGGATTTGGTTTTATATACATATACATATCCAATCACCACAATACATAGTACGTATCATATACATGCTATATCCCACAGAAAACATGCACAGATGATAAAAAGCGATGATTATGGCCATCCTAATGTGATTCCTCGAGCCACGAGGAATCACGGTCATCTAGGTCTACATCACATGCAACCTGTATAAGATGAACTCTGTGCCCTGCCATCCGAGTAGATCAACTCATCACATGAACGATCTGTACTCTCCAGCCGGTCGTCTGGGTGCCACCAGCCGATCGGTTGGCTCCTCCAACCGATCGGTTTGCCTGGTCGTCGTGCATCTCGTCATGTCTGCCACTCGCTCGTCTCGCTTCCTCGAACCGGTCATCAACCGATCAGTTCACTCCTTGAACCGACCGTCTGGAAGGTCAACCGATCGGTTCACTCCTTGAACCGATCGTCTGAGCAGTCGTCATGATGTCTGCCGGTCTTTGACATAACAGGAAATAAAATCCTATTCTATTTATTACATTGCTTTAAAAGGGAAACCCCGAGTTACATTCGGGGGGAGCAAAGGTAGGAAGAATCTCGAATTATTTCGAGTTACATCAGGAATAAGAGAGGGAGGATCGGTGCGCAGACCGAGATGCAAGCAACCACACACAACCAATCACAGATAGGGGTTTATAGGCCATAATCATGCTACATACATCCACCACAAAACTCGTTTAAGGGAGACGCGTATCGAGTGCATTAATAATACATATCATATATGTAATTAGGGATTTGTGGATTTAGGATTGGACATGCATAAAGCCGATATTATTCGCATCGTATGCAATAAATAAAGGCGACAAACCAAAATCGATCATATCGATATTCCTAAAATATAGAGCAGTTGACCTGGCTCTGATACCACTGTTGGGATTTAGGGGAGACAGAGAAGGCAGCGGAAACAAAAAAAAAAATCTCCCCAAACCCATACCGAGGAAATGCGTCAACGTCTATATAATAGGAAAGGATGGTTTGCGGAATCATACCTTGTCCCGAGGCTTGCTCGGCGATAATACCTCGCGCAATGCGCGGTCTTCAACTCCGGACTTTGACGACGTCTGTGCAGCTCCTGGTCACACCGGGACTGACGACTCCTACTCGAACCGGACTGTCGGATGACAGTTGTCCTCCTAAGCGGCAGTGTCCTCCCGCCTCTGTAGTAGTCCACACGGACCACCTGGAACTCCACTCTCCTTGTCCCACAAGGAAGTGGAAGGAGTCACACCCTCCTGTTGACATACTAGTCGCCAACACGCTCTCCTTCCTCCTGTTGCAACTGTAGTTGTCCTTCCCTTGCTGCACCTCCCTTTTGCGGGAAGCACTTGCTCGGGCTCTCTCACGGTTACCAAAACCAGAGAGAACGACAACTTGCAGAGCAACTAGTTGCACTGAGTTGTTCATTGAGAAGCCCCCGATACCCCTATATATAGGAGAGTCATGGGACAGGGTTCTCCATCCCGGGCAATGCAGGACTAAAGCAGGAGTAGAAGGGTTCGAGAATTTTCCACAAAAAGCAACCGGTTCGCAACTTGAAATGATCGGTTCACAACTGAACCGATCGGTTCGGCCATTGAGCCGATCGGTTGGACCTGAGCCGATCATTTGGGGCACTCCAACCGATCGATTGGTGCCCTGAACCGATCGTTTCATGGTCCTAATCCGGCTGAAAAAGACTTTCCTTGTTTCTTTCCCAATTGGTATCTAATACCAATATTATTCCCAATCGAATTGGGCAATTTGAAACCAAAGGAAAATTCTTGCCGACATGACTTTTCCCAACTGGCCGGTTGCACCAGTTGAGCCGATCGGTTCAACCCTTGAACCGGTCATTTCAACCTGGGCATGAGCCGATCGGCCTGGACACTCCAGCCGACCAGTTCAGCAACCTCAGCCGACCGGTTCATCACATGAATCGATCGGTTGGGAGCACAGGTTGGGAAAAATCAGTCAATTGTGATTTCAATCTATCTGATACTCCAATCAATGCGTCCAACACCTTGAACCATACGATATTGAGCTATCGACTGATTGAGTGTTTAATTGAACTACTAAACTCCTTTAGTAATCAATCTAAACATTGCTTGTGGACAAAAACTCCTTTTCCAGGTTAAATCCTATGTGTGTGACCCTGTAGGTCCATTTCACGTTGGCAGTGAAAGTCCATAACACTTATGACTTCACAAGAAAAGAGCGGTGCCTAGTCACACATCAGTGCTACCCAAGTGAAAGTAGAAAGTTGGAGAACAACTTTCATCCTACAATCCGTGAATGGTGTTACAACAAATGTATAATTCCTTTGTCACTGATATCCTGAATGAACTCGAGGCATGGAACAGTCATCCTATCAACGTTCATTCACTTTCTTGATCTCAGAGTAGACTGGAAGAGATATGTATGACATCAATATCACATACTGATTCACACATGCGTGCACGCCTTTCTCAATCCTACTCATCAAGTGGCCATGGATATCATACTCCCTCAGGAGGGACAAATCCCATATCTATCACTCACCCCTCAAAAGCCCCATGTGTCAAAGCCACCCAATCATCACCTTTATAACAACCCATGTTTCAGGACTGCGTTTGATGATGTCAAAGTGTGCCCAACGACATGTGTTGAGTGCAGTGATTTCAGGTCTAAGAATCACACTCACCACCATCACTGTGAGTACTGACTGTGATTACCATCTCATGGTACCATGTGTCAAACTCACGGTGGGTCTGTCCGGTACACTTGTTCTCTAACAAGTACCTATGTGTTTGGTTTGATATCTCTATATCATGACTAATGAGATTCTATCATCAACCAACACCACAATCTAGTCTTGTGTGTCATTTCTGTCTATCTACCTTCCACAATGACATCCGACTAGGGACATAACAAGAATGTACAAACTCTTAGCATCCGTATGATCTCATCGTTCAGGTCATGAACCTGAAGGCATACATCATTGAGTACTGTCATTCTATAGACATTCAATCTGTTCTATCACTATCTCATATGACTGAACCAGAATGAATTGGAAGCTCGCCTTTGATGTTTATCAAATCAATCTTAATGTATCCCACCAATCATCCCATGATTGGCTCTCAGGGCATACATACCAACATGAGGGGATAGAAATCTCCACTTCATGTATATACATTATGAGATAAATTTAACTACTTTTTCATCTTGGGTATATGATACCAGTTGTACATGTCTCATACATTTGAATATGTAGGATCTGAAAAGAAGTAAAATTTTATGAAAAGGAAAGGTTAGACTATACATTGCAAATAGAGAAAGATTTGCTTCCACTACACTCAGAACCTAGAATTTACCTTAGCCACATGACATGTAATAGAATTAATGAACTACTATTTCATTTCTAATAATAATAGAAATATTGTACTTTTTCTATCTTGTATGGACAAGGATGATTATAAATAAAGAAATGTTAATGTTCTACATTGAAGTTGTGATATTTTATGGCAATGCCCAAAATATTTTATGGTATTTGATGAATGTTAATGAAGTTAATACCAAAAGATTAAAACTTGATAACTCAAACAATGAATACCAATAACAGTTTCATCTACAACACATAGATGAGAAATGCATATGTATAATACATAATGTTGTTTTTTTAGACTCATTTGGTTATTGAACCAATAGAGACATACAAATCTTACCTACTGGGCAATATGACAAAAACCCTTTTCATTAGATGAAGTGGGAGAGAGAGTACTCTATTATGCCTTATACATATTGATGTATGTAGACCTTTTAGAATAAATGCTCAAGGTAATTTTTAGTACCTCGTTATGTTCATTTCTTATCTCAGTAGATATAGTAGTTTGATGAAGTCATGGATGAAGTATATAACCACCTTGGTAAAAGTATTAAGATACTTTGACATGATCAATGTTGAAATAATTTATAAAAAGAGTTTGAGGACCTTCTGGAGAGATAATGATAGGTGCATCACAATGAATTCCTCCACAAATATATTGATGTATCAGAAAGAAGGATTTCACCCTAATGAGTTATGATGTGATTATCAACGAATCAAACCTATCTTATAATTTCCTTTTTGGTCACATGCTTTACACTAAAATAATGTACTGTCTAAAATGGTTCAAAAGACACCATATGAGATATTTCATGGGAGGTGTCCCGGTATATCTTTATAAATATTAGGATTAAATTATACAAGAAAATATTTTCTTGGAAAGAAAGAATAATCCACAAATCACAAAAAATATTATTTCATTGAATACTACTTTTATTTCAATCCAATAACAAAAGTGTTTATTACTGGGATGGATGAATTCCTAATGAGGAGTCTAATCCTAAATGAATCAATGAGAGAAAAGTAGAACTCAAAAAGTTCTAGATGAATAAGACAATGTTGAACCTAAAGAGGTACAATAGGAACCAGGATAATCACAAATTGTTGTGGGATCTCAAGTTCCTTATGTAACATAAGATTCATAGTTTATAACATGCTAAGAGTTTAAAAGATTGGTGATATCTTATAACTAAGCAAGGTGGTGAGTTGGTCATGAGATGATGAGCCAACAACCTATCTAGAAGTTGTTGAGGCACCAGAGTCTATGAATCATCTTAAGGTCATTGTATCCAAAATGGACTCAATGTACACAAACAACGTATGACCTTGATGGATCCACCTGAAGGGATAAAACCCATAGGGTGAAATTGGGTCTTGAGAAGAAGAATAACATGGATAGTGATATACAAACCAATATGAGGAGATTGGTTGTAAAGGTTTTCAAATAAGTTTAACGTGTTCAACATGATGAAATCTCATTACCAATTGCCATGGTTAAGTCTGTCATGATCGTGCTTGCCACTACACTTACTAAGACTATGAGATTTGGCATATGGATATTAAAAGTACATTCCTTAATAGGAACAATTAATAGGATGTGTACATGACACAACCTGAAGGTTTTATAACTCCATTAATGCAAATAAATTCTATAAGGTACAATGGCCAATCAATGTGATAGAATCTAGCATCTGAGAGCTAGAATCTTTGATTTGACTATATATTCAAAGAGTTTTACTTTAGTCAAAATGAAGATGAAATTTGTGTTTACAAAAGATTTAGCGGTAGTAATTAATATTCTACATATCAATGGGGAATAACATCCCAATACTATCAGTATTGAAACCTAGCACGAAAGGACCTTCTCTATGAAGGATTTAGGTGAAGCATCCCATGTGATATGAATTGAGATCTATAGAGATAGATATGGAAAGCTTCTTTATCATTCTTGATTTAAGAAAGAGCACATATATTGGCAAGATGTTAAAGGGTTCAACATGAAGTAGTCAATGAGAGGAATTTTGTCCATGTTAGATGGAATCTATCTCTCAGTAACCTTGTATTCCAATTCTTGTGAAAAATGGGAATCGTGATTAAAATTCCAAATGCATTTGCATTTCTAGGATGTACGTAGTATAATGTACTCATCCCATTATCTTGTATGTATTGGACATGATGAGATTATTATCAGTCAGATTCCAATGAATGTCATTGGAATGCCATAAAGAACACCCTTAATGTACTTGAGAAGGACTAAAGGATTATCTCATTGGCCATGGAAATAAGGAAGAATTAGGTGTTAAGGGTTGTATTGTTACAATATTACTAAGTGACATAGAAAACTAATGATCACAATCTATAATGTGTTTGACCTTAAAAAAAATTGTAAGATGGAAAAGTTCTGAGCAAGAGATAGTAGTTTAATCCTACAATATAATTTGAGTATCCTAGTGTTATGAACGTAGTAGGGGATATTGTATGGATGAAGAAGTTCATATAGATGAACTTATAGGGTGTTCCAACCATTGATGACATTGTAGAAATACTATGACAACAATGGAGCTACTGGTTAGGCAAGGAATATCACATAGCATACAGTGGAAATTACATGCCCTATGAGAGGGTCGTATAGTGAAGAGATGTGAAATATTAAATACACCATATAAAGGAAAATGTTGCTAACCCGTCGGATTAGCACTTACGCATCAAAAACATGGTGAACATGTTTGAAATCACTTAGAATAAGATTTGTGGGTGATTGGCTCTCAGTTCAAGTGGGAGTCTATTGGTATGTATGCCCAGTGAGCCAATCATATGATGATTGTCATGGCATATCTTGTAAAGGATTTGATTAATAATAAAGGCAATCTTCCAATTTATTATGTTTCATTTAGTTATGAGATAATGATGAAACATAATGAATGTCTAAAGAATGACATTACTCAATGACATATATCTTTGGGTTGATGACCTAAACAATAAGATCATAAGGATGTTAAGAGTATATACACACTTGTTATGCCCCTAGTCAGATGTTATTGTGGAATTGATAGACATCAATAAACATAAGACTAGAGTGTGTATTGGTTGTTGACAAAATCTCATCAATAATGATATGTGACATAAATCAAACACATAGATACTTGTTGGAAAAGAGTGTATCACAAAGACCCACCTTGAGAGTGGCACATAAAAATCATAATTGGTAGTTAGAATCATCTCTCATAGTTATGGTGGTGATTTTGGCTTTTAGATCTAGTGTCACTACACTCATCACATGTCATTTGATGTACTTTGACATCATTTGTGGTGACCATGAATAAGGGTTGCAATAAAGGTGGTGTTTGGGTTCATTGTAACACATGGAAATTGAAAGATCTATAAGGGGTAAATAGAGCTTTTGATAATTTGAAAATTAATTTAAAACTTAAATTGAAAGAAAGAAAGGGATACAAGGAGGATACTAACAATTTAGAGTGGTTCCACGCTCCAAAAGAAAGGGACACAAGGTGGAGACTCACAATTTAGAGTGGTTCCACCCTTCAAATCGAAGGATGTCAATCCACTACTCAATTGTCTCAAATTGGGATTTTTATGTGATTAATTTTATTACATCTCAAGGAGTTAAAATAAAATACAATCACATCACCTACACCTGATCTTTATCAGGGCATGGAAGAGAACCCAAAGGGGATGATGATGACCCATTTCCTCCACCTCGATGTAACCTTCAACTCCTTGAAGTAGAGTCAATCACCTTAGAGAAATATTTACCTCCTTGAAGTAAAGTCCATAATCTTGGAGAAGCCTTCTGACCATGAATTATCTTTGAGAATGCTCCCTCAGACAGCCTCCCACAGTTGGAGTAATCAAGGAGAACAATTACATCAACTTAGAGAAGTAGATATGAAGAAGGAAGATTTCACCAATGTAGTACAGTGCTTTGATCCTATATCAAGTGTTAGACCTCCTAACCACTAAGAATGGATGTTTCTACGTGGTGACTAGGAGATTGTAGCTATAGGACACTAACTTAGAGCTCAAGGTAGAAGATAGAAAGTGTAATTAAATTGATTTTCTCTCTAGAATGATTGCTCAAGTGTAGCTTGTCTATCTTATGTGTACCAACATCACTTCTATTTATAGGAGTGCATTTCAAGTGGCCAGGGTACCCTAGGAATGTGTATAGAGGGTTCTAGGTTGAGAAATAGCCATTTTAGTGGATTTAATGTTAGGTGCAATGACTGATTTTGTCATTTCTAGAAATCAGTTCAAAATCTAGTTCATTCGACAACTTTTTTGATCGAAAGTCTCTCAGTCGAGAATCTCTTCGACCAAGTTTGGTTTGAGTGTACAAGTTTTCTCCAATGGCTAGATGTAATTTAAACTTCATTATTTAACTGGTTTAACGGTCTACTGTCGGTCAATGATCTTTTCGACCGGATGTGACTCAATCCAAAAACTACTTGACAGGGAATGACTAAAAGCAAGTACATAATAAACACATTTCCAATGCATTAAGTCTTCGACCAAGGGTTGTCTCAGTTGACAATTGTCTCGACTGAGAGTTTCTCGGTTAAAAATTTTCTCAAACAAAAAATCCATATTAATAGAAGTGCAAAATTTTGAAAAACCTATCAAATAATTTTTATAATAAAGGATAGTGGTTGTAGACTCTACAGGGGATCCTAACTAAGGGTTTTGGGTGGATACAAAAAATCTTAAACTTTATTTTACATGACTTATAGGTACTTGTATAGTATATACTTGTATAAGCTATTACAAGTTGTACGAACATGTAGATACACGCATTTAAACATGTTAACTTCATATATCCATTGAGTGTGATCTCCTTGGACCCTAAAGCACATAAGTAGCAAGTTAGATCCACAAGAATGAAATGTTTGTCGTCATCAAAATATAGGACAAGCTAATGTCCAATTTAGCCAACTGAGATGACTACGATTGATGTAAATGGAATGTGTCCCTCTTGTAGGAGTTTAATATCTAGGCCACTGGAAAAGCGAGACTGAGAAAAGCAAGTGCATGAACTTGTGAATAAATATATTGTATTGAGGTCACATATATCTTATACATTCTTCTCTAGTTCAAGGAACATGGATTGAACATTGGAATGATGACGATTCTAGGCCTAGAGCTCAATCTGGATATCAAAGACAACAAACTATATGATCATTGTAACACGAATCACAAATTGTAGGTTGAACTTGTTCTCCAACTTTTTGAATTACTTGCATAGAGATGATGTGTTTCTAGATACCACTCATTGCTTGCAATGTCATAAATTAGTTATTGACATTTAGTGCTAACATAACTTGGAACATATAGGGTTACACACATAAGATACACATGAAATAGAAATTCATTCATGAATATAGCTTAAACTTGACTACAAAGGAGTTAGGTATTCAATTTAAACAACATTGATTAAATTCTTACTAGATGGACTATGAGATGATCAATACAAGTGTAAAACTAATCGTTCAAATTGTCAGGTCATTTGAACCAACATTGGCAATCTAGTATGTGAACCAACCAGTTCAGGAAGTGAACAATCAGCTCAAGTCCATGAACCGACTGGTTCAGGTTGTGAACCACCCGTTTGGTTGATCAATTCAATTGGATCAAGGATTAGTGTGGATGTCATGTTGTGCATTAATTATATATTTAATTCAAATACAATTGTGATCGGGATGCATGATGAAACATATGGTTCAAGGGTTGAACCAATCAGCTCACCTGCCAAACAGGATACCAAAATCTATGAAATCTTGTCCCCTTTGACTCCCACTCAAATTGGGAACCCCGACCCTAATCCTCCTATAAGTAGAGAGGTATTGAATGCTTATCAGACAATATCAATTGCTCTAACAATTGTTGTCTTCTTTGGTTGTGGTATCAAGGAGAACCCGAGCAAGTCCTACCTGATAAAGGGAGGGATAGAAAAGGAGAACAATTTTAGGAGAGAAAGTTGGTCCTAGTATACCTACAAGAAGGGACAACTCCTTGTCTATTATTATAGAAAGACATGAGTAAGTAGTGGCCCATATGGACTACCATAGAGGTGAGGAGTTTGTTGCATGCCGCTAGGAGGACAACGTTAACTGTTGTCTATGGGGATCAACCAATAAGTTGCTTCACGCTATCCGAATGCGACATGAAGAAAGGCACAAACTGCTGTGAGTGAACCGTTGTTGGACATGGTCCTAGGACCAGGTATGACCTCGGAAACCATCCTTCCCATTACATAGTTATTGATGTGATCAACTGTTCAAAGGGGAATATGACAAATATTTTTTTTTTGTTTCCACTGCCTATTGTTTCACCATATTTGTCTACAAGATGTTGGATGGAGAAATTCTAATTTAAAAATATCATGTTAAAAACATACCTTAAGATTATGATATGTGAGTATATATCTAAGCCTTAGCATTTTTCTTGTAAATCACGAGACCTAGGGTCAAGATTACATTTTGAAACCCTTACCCTAAAACAAGATGTGGATAAGATAACGTTAGTATGAAATTGTAACACCTTAGTTATCCCCACACATAAAAGCGGACCAAAATAGCCCTATATAGGGAAAAAACTCATGTCATTAAAAGTACCCATATTAAGGGAAAATCCTTATGTAAGATTTATATATGGAAGAGTTGAACCTTGTGTTATGCCTATGCATGGAGGAGATGAGCCTTATGTTAGTCATATGAAGGGAAGAGTGGAGATGTGTGAATTATCTACCAAACAATTGATACATAATTATCCACAAACACAATCTTTTCTCTCTAAGTCAGGCTCTCATCCATCTCTAACCTAGATGTCCTCAAAGGGGGGTTGGCCCCTCGTCGGTGGGGGTCATCCTGGCCTCTACCACCAACCCTCCCATCACACCCTCTCTTACCCCCACCTCCAACGCCATCATACCTAACCCCCCTAACCCCTCCACCAATGCAGTTATGCGCTCGACGACTGGGGTGTCGAATAGGTCTAGCATGTTTGATGAGGGTTGGAATGACCCAATACATATGTTATAGTGGGGGTGGATGAGCTAAGACTCTGTTGAAGATGATAGCAATCCCATGGAGTTGTATGCCGATCCATTTTCCATCGGACCACAAAGCCCTTCATTTCAAAGTGGGTGATCTACAACCAAGGATGAAGTTCTCGACACCAGTGGTAGAGGAGATGAATGATTTTAACAAATATGCCATCATTGTCCAAGTATTGGGGAAGAAGTACCATTCAGATTGTCTCTATGGTTGGATTTTGAGTACCTAGTAGCCCAAAGGGAAATACCAAATGTCTCCACTGAGCGATGGACTATTCCTTCTCAATTTTGCTAATGCAAGTGACATGAATATCTCACTTGATAGAGGATAATGGTTTTTTGATTCATAATTGGACTTGACCAGGAGATGGTTGCCTCATGTAGATATTAGGATAGTAGCTTTGACCTCAGCGTTGAAGTGGGTGGTGCTACCTGACATTAGGTGTCACTGGTCTAGAAGGGATCTCACAATTATTGGCTAAGTTATGGGCACAATGAAAGCATTCAACTTCTCAAGCGACAGAAAGAAGTTGGGTTTGTCTTGCATGTGTGTGGAGATCACTATAGAGAAGCATCCTCCACCGGTGGTCCTGATCGATCTACCTGATGGAGAAGAGACGGATGCCTTACCAGACTGATGTGATGCCTACAAGATGTTTGATCATCAATCTGGTCACTGTCTCATAGGGAGCAAGAGGGTAGATGGTGAATAAGAGTGTGGGAGAGGCACTACCAGGAGGCCTAACCGTTGCAGGAGGAGAAGATCGAAAGCCAGCATCCATGACTAGTAAATACAGGAGACAGAGGTTGATGGGTGCATAGTGGATGTGCCCTGAGTGGGTGACCCCATAGGTTTGGTCGCTACGACTAATGAGAAGACCGTGGAGGAGGTGGTAATCCCTCGTGTTGAGGTTGAGAACTAGAGAAGCAAGGAGAAACAAACTATGGTGGAAGAAGGTTCCCTAGATATGTTAAACCCTTTCGTTGTCTTGGGAGACCTTAATGAGGATTATACTCATGTACCGATCACCCGCAGTGTTGTGAGACACAGGGCGAGTGGAGGGTAGAGCAACAAGGGGGGAAGGTGTGTCTACACTCATGCAAGGGGTGGAACCTTTAGCTCCATCGCATGAACATGGAATGCATGAGGATCTTCCCGAAACTATAAACAAAGCAAGGTTAGGGAGCTAATAAGGCAGCAAGAGGTGTCTATTGATGTGTTCCTAGAGACCCGTATCAAATGAGATTGTCAAGACAATATGAAGGGACTGTTCTTGAATGATTGGGAATTTACTTGAAATCATGAAAAAATTGAGGGAGGGATGATTGTGGTGGGGTAGAACCCACGAGTATGGGACATCCAAGAAATCCATTCGATGGATCAGATGGTAACACTAAGCTGTATTAATAGGGGTGGGTTCCATTGTGTGATCTTTGCTACCTATGGGCATAGTGTCGAAGGAAGTCATAGAAGATTGTGGGACTTTTTTTTAAGAAATTACCCAACAGGCTCTCCCCAAAGTTGGTGATCTATGATTTCAACCACACTCGTTAAGCACATGAGGAATTTGGTAGAGTGGTGGTGTCTAATTCGGTTGTGTGCAGGTTCAATGAAGAGATTGATGTGGCTAATCTGATGGAGATTAATATGAGAGGGGTCATACCACTTGGCATAACAAGTGGACTCCCTCTAAGAGAATGTGCAGTAATCTTTATAAAGGTTTGGTGAATGTAGGTTGTACATTCTTGTTATGTCCCTAGTCAGATGTCATTGTGGAAGGTAGATAGACAAAAATGATACACAAGACTAGATTGTGGTGTTGGTTGATGAAAGAATCTCATTAGTCATGATATAGAGATATCAAACCAAACACATAGGTACTTGTTAGAGAACAAGTGTACCAGACAGACCCACCGTGAGTTTGACACATGGAACCATGACATGGTAGTCACAGTCAGTACTCACAGTGATGGTGGTGAGTGTGATTCTTTGACCTGAAATCACTACACTCAACACATGTCATTGGGCACACTTTGACATCATCAAATGCAGTCCTGAAACATAGGTTTTTATAAAGGTGATGATTGGGAGGCTTTGACACATGGGGATTTTGAGGGGTGAGTGATAGATATGGGATTTGTCCCTCCTGAGGGAGTTTGATATCCAAGGCCACTTGATGAGTATGATTGAGATAGGCATGCACACGCATGTGTGAATTAGTATGTGATATTGATGTCATACATATCTCTTCCAATATGCTCTGAGATCAAGAAAGTGAATGAACGTTGACATGATGACTATTCCATGCCTCGATTTCATTCAGGATATCAGTGACAAAGGAATTATACATTCACTGTAACACCATTGACGGATTGTAGGATTGAAAGTTGTTCTCCAAATTTCTTTTTCACTTGGGTAGCACTGATGTGTGACTAGGCACCGCTCTTTTCTTATGAAGTCATAAGTGTTATGGACTTTCACTGCCAATGTGAAAATGGACCTGCAGGGTCACACACATAGGATTTAACCTGAAAAGGAGTTTTGTCCACAAACAATGTTTAGATTGATTACTAAAGGAGTTTAGTAGTTCAATTAAACACTCAATCAATTGATAGCTCAGTATCATAATGTTCAAGGTCTTGGACTGATTGATTAGAGTATCAGATTGATTGAAACTGCAATTGACTGTTACTGCACAATCTGCACTTCCAACTGATCGGCTCATGTGATGAACTGATCGGCTCAGCTTGGTGAACCGATCGGCTCAGGTTGTGATTCGATCGGATCAAAGACAGGGTGAAACAATCGCTTCAAGTGTTGAAACGATCGGTTCAACTAATGCAACTGAGCAAGTTGGGAAAGTAGGATTGGTGAGAAATTTCATTTCATTTCACTTGCCCAATTTGATTGGAACAAGGATTGGTATTTGATACCAATTAAAAATAAAAGATGGAAAGTCAATCAGGAACTGACTAGGACCACAAACCGACCGGTTCAGAAATGAACCGACCGGTTGAGGTGTCCCAACCGATTGGTTGAGGTGTCAACCGACCAGTTTAGGTCCCCAACTGACCATTTCAGTTGTGAAACGATCAGTTCAGGTTGTGAGTTGGTTGTTTTGTGGAAAATCTTGAACCCTTCAACTCCTGCTTTTAGTCCTGCATTGCCCGGGATGGAGAAACCTGTCCCATGACCCTCCTATATATAGGGGTATTGGGGTCTTCTCAAACAACAACTCAGTGCAACCAATTTCTCTGTGAAGTTGTCATTCTCTCTAGTTTTGGTAACCGAGAGAGAGCCCGAGAAAGTGCTACCCGATAAGGGAGGCACAATAAGGGAAAGACAACTACAAAAAGCAATTGGTGGCAGGAGAGTGTGTTGGCAACTAGTACGCTGACAGGAGGGTGCGACTCCTTCCAATTCCTTGTGGGACAAGGAGATTGGAGTTCCAGGTGGTCCGTGTGGACTACTTCAGAGGCGAGAGGTTTCTGCCGCTCGGAGGACATATGTCAATCCCGACAGTCCCGGTGAGACCAGGAGTCGTCAGTCCCGATGCACCCAGGAGCTACACAGACACCTTCCAAGACCGGAGGTGAAGACTGCGTAAGGCGCGAGGTATTGTCGCCGAGCAAGCCTCGGGATAAGGTATGATTCCACAAACCATCCTTTCCTATTGTATAGACATTGACAAGTTTTGTTTTTCCAGGTTTGGGGGAGAAAATTTTTGTTTCCACTGCCTTCTCTGCCTCCCCTAAAACCCAATAGTGGTATCAGAGCCACGTCAACTGCTCTATACTTTAGGATTATCGATATGATCGATTTTAGTTTGTCGCCTTTATTTATTGCATACGATGCGAATAAAATTGGCTTTATGCATGTCCAATCCTAAATCCACAAATCCCAATTTACATATATGATATATATTATTAATGCACTCGATACACGTCGCCCTTAAATGAGTTTTGTGGTGGATGTGTAGAGTGGTTATGTCCAATAAACCCTATCTGTGTATGGTTGTATGTGGTTGCTTGCATCTTGATCTACGCACCGATCTTCTTGCTCCTGTTCCTGATGTAACACGAAATAATTCAAGATTTATTTCCTACCTTTGCTCCCCTCGAGTGTAACTCGAGGTTTCTCTTTTTACAATGTAAAATAGGATAGAATTTTATTTCCTATTATGTCGAAGACCGAAGGACATCCTAACGACAGCTGAGATGATCAGTTCAAGGTGTGAACCGATCTATTGATGTTCCAGACGATCGGTTCAAGGAGTGAGCCGATCGATTGATGACTGGTTCGAGGAGCGAGACGAGCGGGTGGCGGCCATGATGAGATGCACGACTACCAAGCGAACCGATCGGTTGGAGGAGCCAACCGATCGGCTGGTGGCACCCAACCGACCAGTCTGATGGCGAGTCGATCATTCATGTGATGAGTTGATCAAACCCAGAATGGCAAAGCACAGAGTTCATTGTGTACAAGTTGTATGTGATGTAGACCTAGATGAACGTGATTCCTCTTGGCTCGAGGAATCACATTAGGATGGCCATAATCATCACTTTTATCATTTTACTTTTTTTTTCTGTGGGATATATCATGTATATGATACGTACTATGTATTGTGGTGATTGGATATGTATATGTATATAAAACCAAATCCCTAATTAAATATTAATTTTTAGATGCCTTCCAAATGCGACACATGTGAAAAGCTTGATCGACCAAGTGTGGGCACGCCCTAGCGTGGTGCACTATCTATCTCGTGGAAGCGTGAAGGATGGATATGTGGGTTTGTCCTAGCAGGGTGCATATTCATCGTGTTTGCTTTAGGTCAGACTTAACAAGGTGATCTAGAAGGGATCTAGTAGCTTGAGGCATGGAGATGATCATGGCAAGGAGTTGCATATAACATCTTACCAACAGTTGCATATGATGCAATTGGCAAGGGTTGCCTACCTGAGAGATCTAAGTTGTGGGTGACAACCCTAGCTAGTCCATGACTTAGAGGATTTCAGGATCTTGCCCACTAGAAGGTTGTACGCTGCAATCTTCCGAATTGATGGTGATGACTATCAATTTGAAGTAAAATAGTGGGAGTGATAATTAATTAAAGGCCTAATTATATCTTCAAATTTTCAAATCAATCAAATAAGTCAAAAAATGAGTTTTGGACTAAAATTGCATATTTTCCTTTTGTAGTTCAAATGGCAACAAACAACAATCACTTTTCTTTGCGATCGGTCCTTGAAAAGGACAAGCTAAATGGGACAAACTTCCACGACTGGTATAGGATATTGAGAATTGTTCTCACTCAAGAGCGAAACCTCTATGTCCTCGATACTCCAATTCCAGAGGAACCTGCTCCTAATGCACCAAAGGCAGAAAGGGATGCTTACAAGAAGCATTCTGATGACGCCATTGATGCAAAGTGCTTGATGTTGTGCTCTATGAACCACGAGTTGTAGAGACAACATGAGAACATGGGTGTCATTGAGATGATTCAGCATCTTAGAAACATGTATGAAGATCAAGAACGACAAGAGAGATACAATGTCTCAAGGGAACTGTTCAAGTGCGTCATGACAGAAGGAGATCCAGTTGGTCCTCACACACTCAAGATGATTGGGTATGTGGAGAACCTGACAAGACTGGGATTTCCACTGAGCCAAGAGTTGGCTACTGACGTGATACTGCAATCGTTGCCAGACGTCTGCGATGAACTACAACATGAACAACTTTGATAGGCCACTGTCAGAGTTGTTGGGCATGTTGAGGACAACTGAGATACAAATGAAGAAGGACAAGCCTAAGTCTGTGATGGTGATCACAAGCAAGAAAGGCAATTCCAAGCGCAAGGGCAAGGGAAAAGCTAAGAAAGGTTCTGATGCTATCTAGGAGCCCAAGTCATCTTCAGCTCTCAAGGCCAAGGGAGGCGTGAACAAGAAAGGAAATTGCCACCATTGTCAAAAGCTTGGACATTGGAAAAGGAATTGTCCTCTCTATCTGGAAGAACAAAAGAAAAAGGAGGCGACAGCTGTCTCTACTTAAAGGTGTCCCGAAAGTAAACTTGTAACACTTTTGAGGTATATGATACCAAGATGTAAAGTGTAAAGCACTCATAATTGGGGCAAATGTTGTCGCCATAGATAGGAGTACTTTAGTTTATTTTCAGCCTAAAAGGCATTTAATACAGTTATGAACTGTTATTTCATATTTGCCCATAGATAGAAACACTTTATTTTGCATATTGTATGACAATGATGGCAATCAATAAAGAGATGTTTCAATTTCTAAACAACCAAAGTAAAGATTGAGAAGAGGAACACAGGTGTTTAGAGTGGTTCCACCTTAGCAAATACTAAGGAGTCAGTCCACTACCCGGTTGCTTACCCAACTGGGATTTTGAAAGTACTAAATTTTATTACCTCTCAAGGATGTTACATAAAATTTACAATACTTTCTAAACACCCTTTGGACAGCCTTCACCCTGAAGTAGTCTTGCCAACCTCGAAGCAGCCTTCCTTGAAGTAACTTCAAGCTCCCCCTTGAAGTAGCCTTCCTCCTGAAGTAGCTTCCCGTCAAGACAGCCTTCCGAAGTAGTCCAAAGTCCTCCTCTTCACACGAAGAGCTTCAACCTCTCCAATCCGCAGCCTCCTACCTGGAGTAGCAAGGAGAGTACAAGTAATACAAAGGAACGAGAAAGGAATAAAAGAAAATACAACTTATCCTTGTAGCTCAAGGCTTGATTTCCCTAGATCAAGCGTTTGGATTTTCCTAGCCAATATGATGGACTTGTGATTGCTAGGGTTAGGAAAATCTAGCCTATAGGACGAGCTTGAGCTAAGGAGAAAAATGGCCAATTGATCACACAGCTCAGTTCACACAGATTGCACAAGAGGGCTCAAGTATTTTCTCAAGTATAGCAAGTGTAAGAAGTGAATCATAGTGTCCTATGGCTTGTCCTATTTATAGGAATGGCCTAAGTATGCTTAAGGACATTCTAGACAACTTCTAGGGGGTTCCTAGTGCTTAACTAGCCGTTAGGAAAAAGTTAGGTGCATTAGCAATGGCTAGTTAATTAATTCTGCAGTTGCTGTCAGAGACCATCTCGGTCGAGGACTTGTCGACCGAGATGTCCAGTCGGTCGAGGATTTGTCGACCGACAGGCTCTCTGGATTAACGTTTATTTGCAACTGTTAACTGCTGTGTCTAACGGCTATTTTTGGTCAATCTCGGTCGAGAGGTTTGTCGACCGAGAGTGTCTCGGTCGAGGAGTGTGGTCGACCGAGATTGACTCTGTTTTCAATCTTTCAATTAAGATACTAAGTGTGTGCATGAGTGTGCATTATGTGATCCTATTGAATGGATGACTAAGGTGTTTAGCTAGGGAAAATCCAATGCTTGATTTACATGCGATTCTAAGTACTTGTACATTATAATTCTGTACAAGTTTTTACAATGATTACATTTGCATGAAAATATAAATACTTCACGTTGGATTTCCCTTATAGTTGTGCCATCCTGCACACTCAAGTAGCTCGTTAGATAAATAAGAATGAAATGTTTGTCATCATCGAAACAAAGGGGATTTATCATAATATCCAATTTATCCAACAATCTCCCCCTTTTTGAAGATGACAAACATTTCTTAAATATGAAATAAGGAAATATAAATCATGTGAGTTTCATACCTGGAAATTTACCTTTTGTAGCCATTTATGTTTTTCAAGTGAGTGCTGGCCAAGATATGATGAAACTCCTTTATATATACTTTTATATTCTTTCTCCCCCTTTGTCATTTCAAAAAGATATCCAAGTTGAATGTTTTATTGATCTTCTCCCCCTTAATGTAATGCTCCCCCGTAATTAGATATCCTATTAGGAACATGGATTTGTATCTAATTTATCCACAATTTGTTTCTCAATCATTCGCAAGGATGTTAGGCCTTGAAATGATATGAGATTCCCTTAAGCATATGATGAATGGATTTCTCATATAGCAAAGAATGTTAAGTTATAGATTAAATGAGAATTCTAAAAATATCTCCATCCAAAAGCAAGGGATGTTAAGCCCCATTTTGGGTGGAGAGTTCCTTCAAGTACACGATATAGATTTCTTAAAAAAAATATTCAGCTACACATAGTGATAGCAAAGTTTTTGTAAGCTTCTTTTAAACAATTATCAAAGTTTTAATGATCTCCCCCTCTTTCTTATGCTTTGCTCCCCCTTCGATAGACATCTCAAATGAAAGTTTGAATACTCAGTGAATACATAAAATGTCCAAGATTTTAAAGATGTATGCAATTTTGTCAATCTGGAAAAACAGAAACCCAGTCGGTCGACAGTTGCTCGACCGACAATGTTCTCGGTCGACCAGTTGCTCGACCGAGAGTGTTTCTGGAGAACTATTTTGTTATTTTAATTTGTAATAGTTGCCTGTTTTAATTATTATAATTCCCTTATGCTCTACAATAATGAACTGATAACCCATATTTTGAAGATAACATCATAAGCCAAACAAATAACCATGTAAATAAAAATGGCAAATTTCATTCAATAACATGAAGAAGATTACAATCATATGGAATACAACTATTACAACACCAACACTTCACAGGAAAGATTTAAGAATTACATCAATGTCCGGATCTTTCCCAAGAAATGGCTCAGCTCCATAGTATTGGACCAAAGTTTTCCAATCCAAAGCACCAGTTGTAGTCAAAGCATATGCTTCCAGGAAAGTGGGAACTCGGTCAAAACGGAAGTGAGCAGCTATGTCTTGCAATTGTATGGACGAAAATTGAGTATGTGCAAGATCCATTGATGGTGAAGGTGGAGGTTGATAGTAGTTGTATGAGGGGTTAAATGGGTCGAGCATGCCAGGGTTTAAAGAATGCGGATATCCATCGGTTTGGCCAGGAGAAAGGTTTTGCATTCTTTGATTCAAATATGTCATGGCATGGTGATTGTAGTTTTTTTTTTTTTTTATTTTTTTTTTTGCTGAATCTTAATGCAAATCATAGAACATTTTTTGTAGAGCATATGTATATTCCAAGGGAGTAATAATATTTAAGGCTTCTGATTACCACAAATGATTTGACGTTTTAATTTAAAAATATGCTAAGATAAAGTTCAATAAAATAATGTTCAAATAAACAGTTTTTTATCAAAGTTTATTTTAGGTCTCCCTTGATTACGACCATAGCGCCCCTTGGTCAAATTTTATTTTAACCAAGAGGCATATTTTGCAGGTTTCCAGTATGAATCATTTATATGCGAAGTATGAGTTCTGCAGATAGCTTGCAAATATCAATTTGAGACACATTAAAGTGTACTAATTATGAGAGCTGAAGCATATTCAAGAATAATATCCATTCATGAATTTAAGATTACTTTGGATAGACTATAATATAAAAGCATACACAAAAATTTATTTGAAACATTTTATTCATTGCAAGTATTTCTGAAAAAGAATGATTAAATAGAATCTTTCAAGAATAATTTTCACATACAATGTAAAGATTTTGTTATCCCTAAATGTTAAGTTGAGATAGACATAAAGATATACAAATTAAGATCTATGGTCATATCTCAACTTAGTCGAACCTATTTAATTTGGGGTTTTTGGAACCCATACCATTTCGACATGCTTTTTCTTGTATGGACATGAAAAAGAATAATGTCCAAGGCGTGAGCAATAATGACAACAAATTGAATCAACCTCAAGCCTTTTTCTATAGTTTTGATCTAGGTTATTCTTGGGTATATTCATTTTTGTGCCTCTAGGTATATAAGCGGATTGACTCGTTTGTGTTCTTCTAGGTTGTTTATAACCTAGTCCTCTTCTCCCTATTTGATGATAGGAATTTTCTAATATTCTATCAAGGATTCCATTGTTGCTTAACTTACTAACTTCTTGTTGTAACTTAACGATCTCATCCATTCTTTTCTTGATATCTAATTTTGCTTGGTCTAGATTGGATGATAGCATATTTCTTTCTTTCACTATATTGTCATAATCTACATGGTTGCACAATATAGGTTGTTTTTGAAAATCATTTAATTTTGTAAGCAATTCAGCTTTTTCTTGACATAGAAGATCATAGTTTGTTTCTAGAGTAAAGATCTTTACTTCACTGTTACTTAGAGATGATTTCAAGGTACGATTATCAGACATAATGCTATCTTTTTCAAAACCAAGAGTATTCAATTTAGCATATAAATCGTCATTTTCGGATGTAAGATCAAGAAGTCTAGCATTTAGATCATCATTTTCTTTACTGGATTTCTTTAACTTCTTTTTGCATTCAACATATTTATTATATGTTTCTTCTATAATAGCAACTAACTCCTCCTTGGGTAAATCAAGCAAGCTTACCTCTTCTTCTTCTTCCTCACTTATTGTAGCAACGAAACACTCTTTATGTGCATCTCCTTTCTTTGACCTCCATGGACATTTAGACGTAGAGTGCTTTGTTCCTAAGCACCAATTGCAACTTGTCGAACTTTGGTCCATGCTCCTTTTCTTGTGGTTGTAGTTACCTCCTCCCTTTATCTCTTCAAGACCTTGTTAGGGCTCCTTGAAGCCTGCTCTGATACCAATTGAAAACCTCTAGAGGGGGGGTGAATAGAGTTTTATAGAGATTTTAAAATAATTTAAACTCAAACAACCAAAGTAAAGATTGAGAAGAGGAACACAGGTGTTTAGAGTGGTTCCACCTTAGCAAATACTAAGGAGTCAGTCCACTACCCGGTTGCTTACCCAACCGGGATTTTGAAAGTACTAAATTTTATTACCTCTCAAGGATGTTACATAAAATTTACAATACTTTCTAAACACCCTTTGGACAGCCTTCACCCTGAAGTAGTCTTGCCAACCTCGAAGCAGCCTTCCTTGAAGTAACTTCAAGCTCCCCCTTGAAGTAGCCTTCCTCCTGAAGTAGCTTCCCGTCAAGACAGCCTTCCGAAGTAGTCCAAAGTCCTCCTCTTCACACGAAGAGCTTCAACCTCTCCAATCCGCAGCCTCCTACCTGGAGTAGCAAGGAGAGTACAAGTAATACAAAGGAACGAGAAAGGAATAAAAGAAAATACAACTTATCCTTGTAGCTCAAGGCTTGATTTCCCTAGATCAAGCGTTTGGATTTTCCTAGCCAATATGATGGACTTGTGATTGCTAGGGTTAGGAAAATCTAGCCTATAGGACGAGCTTGAGCTAAGGAGAAAAATGGCCAATTGATCACACAGCTCAGTTCACACAGATTGCACAAGAGGGCTCAAGTATTTTCTCAAGTATAGCAAGTGTAAGAAGTGAATCATAGTGTCCTATGGCTTGTCCTATTTATAGGAATGGCCTAAGTATGCTTAAGGACATTCTAGACAACTTCTAGGGGGTTCCTAGTGCTTAACTAGCCGTTAGGAAAAAGTTAGGTGCATTAGCAACGGCTAGTTAATTAATTCTGCAGTTGCTGTCAGAGACCATCTCGGTCGAGGACTTGTCGACCGAGATGTCCAGTCGGTCGAGGATTTGTCGACCGACAGGCTCTCTGGATTAACGTTTATTTGCAACTGTTAACTGCTGTGTCTAACGGCTATTTTTGGTCAATCTCGGTCGAGAGGTTTGTCGACCGAGAGTGTCTCGGTCGAGGAGTGTGGTCGACCGAGATTGACTCTGTTTTCAATCTTTCAATTAAGATACTAAGTGTGTGCATGAGTGTGCATTATGTGATCCTATTGAATGGATGACTAAGGTGTTTAGCTAGGGAAAATCCAATGCTTGATTTACATGCGATTCTAAGTACTTGTACATTATAATTCTGTACAAGTTTTTACAATGATTACATTTGCATGAAAATATAAATACTTCACGTTGGATTTCCCTTATAGTTGTGCCATCCTGCGCACTCAAGTAGCTCGTTAGATAAATAAGAATGAAATGTTTGTCATCATCGAAACAAAGGGGATTTATCATAATATCCAATTTATCCAACAATGATCTTTGTGGCAATGCCTTGTTTATCTTGTGGTATTTGATATGCATAAGATAAAATGATACCTAAAAGTTATAGATAACTCAAACAATCAAATTAGCATAAATCATGAGAAATTCATATCTAGTTTCCATATGATGGATAAATCTAGACTCTTTTGGTTAGAGAACCAGTAAGAGACATGTATATCTTGAACATGATTAATCAATCTTCACTAATGGTAGTGGGAGAATGATTATCCTATTAGGTATAATACATGTGATGTATTTACATACCTATTGGAACAAATGCTAATACTTCAAATGGTGTTTAGAGAAATACCAATATGAATATCTTGAAGTGTTCAATATTATCATAGATGAAGTGCAAATTTGGTAAAGTGTTAATTCTTGATGAGATCAATGAATGAAATACTTGGACCAAATGTTTGAGATCCTTTTGAGTGATTATGATAGTGTATCATAGTGAGCTCATGATTAAGGCATGGTGATGTCTAAATCAAGAAGGAATCATACTCTAAGGAGTTAGAGAATGGTTATCAAATAACTGAATTGTTCTTAATAAAAGAACACCCCACACTAATAAAGGACATTGAGAATCATAAGGAGTTGTGAGTTCTTATATCCTTGACGGATACACCTCAATTATCTAAGTGATGAGTCAACTATCTAGATGAATATGAGGAACCGAATTTTGAGTTATGGTTTATGACCATTACATCCTAAATGACATCCATGTGATCCATAAGGTATGACCTTGATGGTAGCACCCATTGGAATAAAATCCATAAGTGCAAATAAGTCTTAAGTGTTAAGACACATGGATAACATTTTGAGAAGGATGATGCTTGTTGATTGCAACTTAATGACTAAGACATTTGGCATATGGATACTAAAACCACATTCCTATGAGGAATAAAACAAGGATGTGTACGTGACACAACCTATAAGGTTTATGAATCCACTAATGCAAATGAAGTCTATAAGTTGCAATGGACTAATCAATGAGATTGATTGAGTACAAGCAACTCAGAATTGGATCTTTACTTTGATGATATAGTCAAAGGGTTTGACTGATATGCCAAAGATAAAGAAGGGATCTATGATTTAGTGGGACCGTATTCACATTCCACATATTGATGTGAAATGGAAATGTTCGAGAATAGAAATCCAAAAGTGAAAATTATCTTTAAGGAAGATAGAGATGTTTCCTATGTGATAGGAATAGAGATCTATAGAGATCGTTCTCGAAAACCTCTTGACCTGAAAAGAGAAAGCATACATTGGCAATCCGTATTGAAGGGTTCAGTATGCACAAATTCAGTGGGAGAAAACTTGTCCATGTTGTATGGAGTTAGTATCCCAAGGCCAAGTGTCCAATTCTTATGAAGAATGGGAACACTAAGAATATATATGGATCTATCATGTATGTAATCATCCCATTATCTTGCATGTATCGACATGGCAAGAACAAAATGCATTCATCATCTTGTATGTAGGACATGACAATATGATGTGCTCATCTTGATAACTCGTATGTGGGACATGACGAGTGGATGTCTATCTACTTCCAGTAAGGGTTACTGGAAACCATAAGAACTTGATAAGTACTTGAGAAGTACTAGTTCTATGGAGATAAGGAAGAGTTCAATGTAAAGAGTTACATTGAGGCGAACTTCCGAAAGGACAGAAAAATTAATCGCAAAATATATATAGGATATATAAAAGTGAAATTTTGTTGATAATTGGAAGTGTTCTAATAAAACCATTTAAAAGGAAATGTCGAGTATCTATGTGTTAGAGAATAGCAGTGGATACTATATGGATCTGGAAGTTCATGAGATGAACTTATAGATATTCCACTCATTGATGACAAGTATGGAATCCTTGATCATGCAATGTGGCTAAAGGTTAGCAAAGGAATACTAGATCACATATTACGGAAAATCCATCTCATATGTATGACGTATAATGAAGAGATGAGAGACATGCAATTAGTTCTGACTTTGGCAAGGTGTTGCCATAACTCACTATGTTGGCACAAGAGCACAGTAACATGTGGGACATGTTTGAAGATCACTATGAATATGATTCAAGGGTGATTGGCTCGCAGTGCAAGTGGGAGTATGTTGGTATGTATGCCCTGAGAGCCAATCATGGGATGATTGGTGGGATACATTAAGATTGATTTGATAAACATCAAATGCAAGCTTCCAATTCTTTCTGGTTCAGTCATATGAGATAGTGATAGAACATATTGAATGTCTAGAGAATGAAAATACTCAATCACGTATGCCTTCAGGTTCAGGAATTGAACAATGAGATAATACGGATGCTAAGAGTTTGTACATTGTTGTTATTTCCCTATTCGGATGTCATTATGGAAGGTAGATAGACAGTAATGACACACAAGACTAGATTGTGGTTTTGGTTGATGACAAAATCTCATTAGTCATGATATAGAGATATCAAACCAAACACATTGGTACTTGTTAGAGAACAAGTGTACCAGACAGACCCACCGCGAGTTTGACACATGGAACCATGACATGGTAGTCATAGTCAGTACTCACAGTGATGGTGGTGAGTGTGATTCTTTGACCTGAAATCACTACACTCAACACATGTCATTGGGCACACTTTGACATCATCAAATGCAGTCCTGAAACATGAGTTGTTATAAAGGTGATGATTGGGTGGCTTTGACACATGGGGCTTTTGAGGGGTGAGTGATAGATATGGAATTTGTCCCTCCTGAGGGAGTTTGATATCTAAGGCCACTTGATGAGTATGATTGAGATAGGAGTGCACACACATGTGTGAATCAGTATGTGATATTGATGTCATACATATCTCTTCCAATCTACTCTGAGATCAAGAAAGTGAATGAACGTTGACAGGATGACTATTCCATGCCTCGAGTTCATTCGGGATATCAATGAAAAAGGAATTATACATTCACTGTAACACCATTCAGGGATTGTAGGATTGAAAGTTGTTCTCCAACTTTCTTTTTCACTTGGGTAGCACTAATGTGTGACTAGGCACCGCTCTTTGCTTGTGAAGTCATAAGTGTTATGGACTTTCACTACCAACGTGAAAATAAACCTGTAGGGTCACACACATAGGATTTAACCTAGAAAAGGAGTTTTGTCCACAAACAATGTTTAGATTGATTACTAAAGGAGTTTAGTAGTTCAATTAAACACTCAATCAATTGATAGCTCAGTATCATAATGTTCAAGGTGTTGGACTGATTGATTAGAGTATCAGATTGATTGAAATTGCAATTGACTGTTTCTGCACAATCTGCACTTCCAATCGATCGGCTCATGTGATGAACTGATCGGCTCAGCTTGGTGAACCAATCGGCTCAAAGACAGGGTGAAAAAATCGCTTCAAGTGTTGAAATGATCGGTTCAACTGATGCAACACAGCAAGTTGGGAAAGTAGGATTAATGAGAAATTTCCTTTTGTTTCACTTGCCCAATTTGATTGGAACAAGGGTTGGTATTTGATACCAATTAGAAACAAAAGATGGAAAGTCAATCGAGAACTGACCAGGACCACGAACTGACCGGTTCAGAAATGAACCGACCGGTTGAGGTGTCCCAACCGATCGATTGAGGTATCAACCGATCGGTTCAGGTCCCCAACTGACCGTTTCAGTTGTGAAACGATCGGTTCAGGTTGCGAGTTGGTTGTTTTGTGGAAAACCTCAAACCCTTCTACTCCTGCTTTTAGTCCCACATTGCCCGGGATGGAGAACCATGCCCCATGACCCTCCTATATATATAGGGGTATTGGGGGCATCTCAAACAACAACTCAATGCAACTAGTTGCTCTGTGAAGTTGTCATTCTCACTGGTTTTGGTAACCGAGAGAGAGGCCGAGCAAGTGCTACCCGATAAGGGAGGCACAACAAGGGAAAGACAACTGCAGAAAGCAATTGGTGATAGGAGAGTGTGTTGGCGACTAGTACGCGGACAGGAGGGTGCGACTGCTTCCAATTCGTTGTGGGACAAGGAGATTGGAGTTCTAGGTGGTCCGTGTGGATTACTTTAGAGGCGGGAGGTTTCTGCCGCTCGGAGAACAGCTGTCAATCCCGATAGTCCCGGTGAGACCAGGAGTCGTCAATCCCGGTGCACCCAGGAGCTGCACAGACACCGTCCAAGACCAGAGGTGAAGACCGCACAAGGCGCGAGGTATTGTCACCGAGCAAGCCTCAGGACAAGGTATGATTCCACAAACCATCCTTTCCTATTGTATAGACGTTGACGTGTTTCCTTATTCTGGGTTTGGGGGAGAAAATTTTTGTTTCCGCTGCCTTAGTAGAAGGGAATTCTATTTTTAGAGTTATGGAAAAACTCAAGAGGGAAAAAATCAGGATGAAGGATTGGTCGAAGGTGTTGATATACCTCCCCAATTTAATCAAGGAAGCTAAAGAGTGGTTCGTTTCTTCGTCTGTTGCTCTCAGAATGAATCTGACCTTTTGTATTCTAATTGAAAGGAAAACCATTACAACAGATCACCTCCTTCAACTTGAAAAATTAGAGGAACTGAATCTGTGGCAGAGAAATAGGAGCAACTGGGTGAAAGTTGGGGACTAGAATCCAAGACTTATCATGATGCGATCAGGGTGAATGAGATGAGATGCCTCATCAATGTGCTTATAGTTCAATTGGTTCAAAGTTCGGGACCAGAATACCAAGACTTCTCATGTTGCAATCAAGAGGAATGAGATGAGAGGATGCATCCATGTGATTATTATAGATGTGAATGGTGAGGTGATTGGTGAGTCAGGTTGAGTGGTGGAGCATGTAGCTACCTTTGTCGGATAACTATATAACTAAGATCCTCTTCTAGTGCCTAGGAATAGGAAGTTTCCTATGACGAAGGTAGTGGATGAGATGAACAGATTGTTGTTGAAGACTATCATATAAGAGGAGAATAAAGTTGTTTCCTTCTCCATTTGTGCATCCAAGGCCCCCGATCCCAATAGTAGAAAATTCTTTCATATGTGCTGGAACATTGTTAAGGATGATATAGGGAAGGTGGTGAGATGGTTCCTGGTGGAGGCACATGGTTCATCAAGCCAATTAGTCTTTCATCAGACTCATCCCTAAGAGGAATTAAACTACCTTTATGGATGACTTTAGGCCTATTATTGCATGTTGCAAAGTCATTTATAAGATTATTTCAAAATTTTTGTCAATAGGATTGAAGGTTTACTTTCCTAAGATTGTGTCCAACTCGCAAAGTCCTTTTGTGACTGGAAGATCTATATCTAATTACATGGTGTTGGTGGTGGAATTTCTCTTTGATTTCAATGTGAAAAGGTAGGCTAGGAAGGTGTGTATCAAGATGGATATTTCTAAAGCTTATGATCATCTACATTGGCATGTTCTTTGAGAGATCATGAGGGTCCTTCGATTTGAGAAGATATGGATTTCCATTATGTGGCAGTGTGAGGAGACCACTTCTTTTTTGGTCATGGTCAATGGGGTTCCTAAGGGTCTCTTTAGAAAGATAGATTGTTTGAGGAATGGTGGCCTCTTATTACCTTTTCTATTTACTTTAGCAATGGAGGGGTTGACGACTATGAGTGATTGGGAAGTTGTGCAAGGGGTCATCAAACCTTATAAAGTGTAGGGTGTGATAGTTATTTCTGACATGATCTTTGCTGACAATGTTCTCCTATTTATGGAAGGTTATATTAAGTACATGAAGGGACTTCCGGGAATGTTGTTGTGTTTTGGGAAACTCACTGTCTTATTCATTAGCACTCTAAAGTCTAAGGCCTTCTTCTCTATGTTGAAAATGCTCTAGGTGTATAGGATGAGTTGTTCCCTATGAAGTATTTGGGGATCCCTGTATCAGCTAGGAGGTGAAAAAGAGTGGATTACACTAAGTTGGTGGATGTGATCTGTGCTAAGGTGGATAGGTGGACTAGTCTTAATATCGCCATGGCTAGCAGAGCGGTGTTGATCAGAAGTGTGTCATTGCCATGGCTCATTTCTGGTATCGGCAAATGTCTCTTCCCTGGTTCATATTGATAAATGTAAATCGGTGATGGGAATTTTTCCATGGGGGGGCAAAGGATAAGGTATTGATTGGGATCAGGTCACTCAGTCATACTTTGGGGGTGGACTTAATATCAAGAGTCTTGTCGAGATTGCTTTCTATGTCAATGCTACAGTCGATCGACTTGTCTGCCAACCTCTTGGTCCCTAGAGTAGTTGGATATGTTTGAGGTATGACGAGGACTTCTTGGACCTGGAATCCAAGAGAGATGACCTTTCAAGATGCATGAGATCTATGATCAGAGGCTGGAATGAAATGAGACATGGTTATATTGTTGTTGGTGGTCAATGGAAGTTGGCCTCTCAGGATGCCTATCCTTTTGCTAGAGAAACACTACTACCACAAGATCATTGACATGATATGCTTTGGTGTAAAGGTCATCAATCAAAATGGAGCTTTAGCTCCTACAGGGCCCTCCTTGGTAAACTTCCCACAGCGGATATGTTAATTAAATGTGATTTGGATGCTAATCCAATCTTCTACTTGTGTAAAAATGGATAGGTGTCCAATACCCACTTGTTCTTGGGCGTAGAATCAACAAATACTACTAGATGAGAGACATGCTGAAATGTGATTTGGGTGGTTCCCCCTCGTGTGACCTCCAAACTTCCTTGTTTTGGCTTCTTGATCACACCAGGTGCAATCAAGTGTTGATGTGTTTTTGTGGGCTGATCTTATCCTCCACTATCTTCCACGTATGGGGTGACACAAATGCCAAGATTCATTGTAAAGGGAGATGAAGTGGATCCTCATACACTTTGCATGTGGAGTAGCTGAGCCATGGCTGTATAGTATACGGGTGCTTTTCCCTAAACTTCTTTTTTGAGTGATGAGAAATATTTTACTAGATCAAAAAAAAGAGTTGAGATGTGTCATATACATGTGTAGGGAAGAGATGAGCCTTATGTTAGTCCAATGAAGGAAGTGTTGACCCTCATGTGAGCCCAACATTAGTCCTATGAAAGGAAGAGTAGAGCCTCACGTTATCACTATGTAGGAAAGAGAAATTGAAAAGCCACTTTCTATGTTTCTAAGGCCCAAGGGGTCAAGTGGGAATAACCAAAAAAATAAGGTGTGAGATGAAGACACAATGCATGCAACAAGTTATGTGATAATAGTGGAAATAAAATGATAAAAGCAGTTTTTCATAAACTCAAGAGTTTAGAAAATCACTATGCCTTGATTTCATGACATTTAAGGAAATTGATGGATATGAAATGTATTCAAGGTTTGGATCATTATAAGGCATGATTCAACTATAAACTTGAATTATAAAGTAATATCTGGATACAATTATGTACATATAACAAGATGAGCTATGCATTTGGGATGCATCCAAATGTTTATTTCTTCTTATTATGACTATGAGAGATTAGGTAGACACATATGTTACATAATTGACATATGAGAATGAATAACCTAAGTTAAAAGTAATGACATTGGTTATGAAGGTGTTACCTCACCCACTCATGCAAATGTAGTGAATAATGATTAGTAGGTTTAAAACCTAAGTGAAAAGAGAAGCACTAGGTGAAAATGTAATCACCAAGTGAAACGTAAATCACGAAGTGACAATAACATGCGGTGAATGAGGTTGTAGAACTATAATTGGAATAAAATTTAGGTTGTAACCTCATAAGATAAACTTTTCACCTTAATTACACTTATTGGTGATAATCTAGCTAAAACCCATCTAAGGAAGATTGATAAACCTAATGTTTGAGGCTAATATGAGTTAATATCCACCATAACATTATTAAGTTTAAAGTTTGAGGTCAACATTCCTTTTTAAGGAGGGATGGATGTAAGATTCTCAAATTTGGTAAATTTGGATTCCATGGTTATGAATTCACTAATAATATATTGATATCAACTTTTAGACAATTTCATTAATATCAATAGTATTACTTTAGTTAAAATGGAATAATTAATCTCGACCTAGAGTTATAGTAAGTCTCTATTTTAAATAAACAATGTGATATTGGATATGTATGTTAATATAATTCTTAATTGAGATACTATGAGGATAAAGCCTTAAATTTGTAACTAAGAATGTAATTAAGCTTGTGGATCCATTGGAAGACCTAACTATGAACTATGGGTCTTGTGAACTAGTTGAAGCCCAATTGGACTACTTGGCTGACAAATAATTCCATTGAGATATATACTAAAGGAATTATAAGTTCGTGCATACAATGATGTCAATAATAATGTGAAATGGTTAATAAACTTGCCATGAGATAATTAAAAAAATACTAGAAGATTTGAAAGTAATGAATGACCTAGATAATTTATTGATAAATTATCTAGTCTTTAGATACATTTCGAGTGTTTGGGTATCAAATAAACATAATAGGAGATAATTCTTTGTCCAACATGATATAATGGGTAAATGAAGATAAATTCATGTTTCGAAATAATATGAAGATTATTTGTGAACTAGGCGATTAAATTAAGTAAATTCTTGAACATCAAGAAAAAAGGTAATTGTGTTACTTATTTTAAGCCCAAACTTTTATTAATCCAAGATAATCCTAAAGTTCGGTAACAAGTGAATGATTCTAGAGATCTATAGCATTTTAGAAGATTTTGATAATTATCTTAAAGTCAGTCCTTAGCTTCAATTTACATATGATATATCCTTTTCACGTACTATCATGCCTAACTCCAAATAAACTAGAACTAAGGACCTGACATGGATACATGGACCTCCCATGACCTCATGAATAAGTTGTAGTGTAGAGCATCTCATATTTTATAATCATGACCTGGGCCAACAAAGTGATTGACAAATCCCTAGATTCTACCTCTTCCTACAAGCAATCATACAACATGATCTCAACTTAATTGTCTTCAGGAGAGAGACAGTCCTAGAAAAACCTGACTCATTGTGATCCTCTCAAATGGAGATGAACACCAAAATCTCCTTTTAGCTTGATCTCTAAGGCAAATCCTGAGTGGCTCCCTCCTCAGGTTCATGTCTATATAATGGTCTAGACAGAACCAAAGTGGTGAGAAAACTCTAACCCAACCTTTAATTGGTTCTAAAATCCCCAACAATACATGATGGATCCCCACATGAAACTTTGATAGACTCAACAAAGAACTGAAGAATTTCATCGCTTCTAATCAATTGGCTATGCCTAGAGCTTCATGTGAAAGTCGTGAAGCCATCCCAAACATTATAAGGAGACAAGGAGCCTCGAGACCGGTCTTCCATTGTCAAGGCTTTGATCGTCTAACCTGCTTGTTGGAGGAGAACCTCATACCAGTATGGCATGATAAGAGCATTAGAAGGCTATGACAGGCTCTCCAGGATGTTCTAGACCTTTATATCTCCATTAATTGAGGTAAAACCCTACTTCACATCTGTAGTTCATATATTGATCACCTAAGACCTACCAGCCATCTCCAACCACCCTATTGCAAACATATAAGCTCACCATTCCAAAAAGAATTATAGAGGTCGATAGTGGCCTTGGGTTTGGTTGTGAGATAAAGAAAACCAACGTCAAATTCCTACTAGATTTTCATGGCAAGTTGTAGAAGTAAGCCATGATGTGTGGAAGAAAGGGGGGACAATCCCCTGGGTAGATTTAATGAGACACAAAAGTACACAGGACAATCCAATTCACTATGCATCAATATTGTGGTAATCCATTTCCTTATCCTAAATAAAATTATTCTAGGTCAGTAAGATGATGTTTCCCCATCCTATTGGATGGATCCTGGCCCCACAACAATAACATATATTTGATAATTGTTGACAGGACGGGTTATCATGTTTTCCATTAGTTTTTTTGTAATAATTGTAGAAATTAATTCATAAGTGGTATATTAGTGAAACTATAATCAAATGTAATAAAAAATTAGTGTATCATAAATAAAGTAGTTCTAGTGTAAAATTATGCTTCATATTCGAAAGGTATAGCTAATATATGCATATATGATGTTTAATGCATATGAAACTTAGATTTGAGGAATATAATACTTATATCAGTAATTCTATTTATTTTGAGATATAATTTAATGTTGTCAAATATAATAAGATCTCAAGTTAATGATAATGAGGAATATGTATATAGGGTTTATATTTTAGATATGTTTATGTAGGAATTAGGGTTTGGAAACCTAACCTTAACATCAACCCTGAACCAGGGAAACCCAAACCCTAAACACAACCTTATTTGTATCACATGGATATATGGTGATACATTTTTTTTGGAAATAGGTAAATTGTACTGCCAAAAGAAAGTATAGCAAGACATACACATACAAAAAAGTCCAAAAGGTGAACTGGAAAGCTAACATGGGATATTATCTACAAAACCCTCAATACAATTTAAATCTTGTACTTAGGTTAGATGTCATTTCTATTCTAGCTGCATAGCACCAAGATAAGTCTTTGCTAATACATTTCAAAACACAACTATGACCATTAACACCATTGTTATGAACCTTTCTATTCCTATCCCTCCATATGTGGTAGCAAACACAAGCTAGGAACATACCCCCAAAGCTCATAATTTGTGCCCTATTATTATATCTTTCATGGATCCGACTGATAGCTTCAGGAATAGTATTCAGTGTCTGTTGCCCCCATTCATTTCTCAAGCAGGTGATTTTCCATATGTTCTTAGTGAAGGAGCACTTGGAGCACAGATGATCAGTGGTTTTGTCACCATCATTGCAAAGGCAACACTATGTATCAATAGGAATGCCCCAACTTGCTAATATCTTCTTTGTGAGCAACCTTCTAGGAGAGCTCCATGAGGAGTTTACTCTAGTTGGGGCAGTGAAGTTGACCCCAAAGGACCTTATTACAAGGCACATAAGCAACTGTAGGTATGTTGATGTTGGGTAATGAGGAATGCCACCCCCATAACCCATAGGATCAACATGAAGAAGATCACCCCTTTCCTCATTCAACTCACACATCCTTCTCTGAATCCTGGAGGGATTAGCATGATCAGACATGGTCATGGAAGACCCATAACATAACCTCATCCAACTCACCCAAACATTGCTCTGCTAGTTGCAAAACTTGTCAATGCATTTCAGGGTGCAATTGCCCATGATTTTGTGGCATTCAGTGAGTTGAAGGTCGCCCTTGTTGCATGGCTTAACGATGGTGCTCCAAGCAACGCCAAGGATTTGACCACCCCACAAAAAAGCAGCAGTCATGAACCTAATCATTTTTAAGAAAGAAGAAGGAATATCACACAAATCCCCCCAATATCAGACAATGCTCCAGATGACTGTTCCAATCAGAACCATATGCCCTGCCATGAATATGTTAATCCCAGTCTATTTGTCAACCTTGTCTTTGACTTTGTCCCCCAGCAAACTGAAGTCCTTCATAGTCCCTTTTCGGCCAGCTCCGGGTACTCCCAAGTATTTAGTAGGGCAAGTACCTCTATTAACTCGCATTGCTACTTTCAATCTTCCTCTTCGTGTGCGACAAGATATAAAGTTGAATACATGGTACTTGATGGTGCTAATGTACAAACCAGTAGCCTGACCAAAGCTGATATGTATCTTCTTGTACTCCTTAAGCCTACTGGCATGACCCATAAAGAATAGGAGCACATCATCGACAAAAATTAGATGTGTCATGGCCTTAACATCTTTAATGATAAAACTCTTAACTTTTCCCTAAGCTTTAGTCCATTTTATAGAGTTGGTTGAACCCTCCATGACTATGGTAAAGAATAGGGGAGAAAAGGGGTCACCTCATCTTAAACCATTGGACGCATGGAACACACACGATGGTGCTCCATTCACCAGTATAGAGAATGAAGTCCTATTGATACATTCCTTCATCCATGAAATCCAAACATCAGAAAAACCCAGGAATTTGATAATCAGCCACAGAGCGTTCCAATTAATGAAGTCATACGCTTTTGTGATGTAAATCTTGACACACGCTATGGAAGAGGTTCTTTGCTTGTTGAATTCTACCATGAATTTAGAAGCTAAGAGGGCATAATCTATTATCTGCCTACTTTTAATAAATGCACTTTATTCTGGTGAGATAATGCTAGGAAGAACTTTTTTCAGTCAGCCAACAAGAAACTTAGAAATTGTCTTATAAAGAATAGAGCAACGAGCTATCAACCTATAGTCTTGGATATTTCTAGCATGCTTGGATTTAGGAATTAGGTTTATAAAGACATGGTTCAAAGCTATGAACATATGCCCCTCATTTAGAAACCATTTTAATAGCTTTATAGACATCCAATTTATTTAACTCCCAGATCACCTGAAAGAATTATTGTTGAACCCATCAGGATCAAGTGCCTTGGATTAATGGATTGAGAAGATGGAAGCTTTCATGTCCTCAATAGTTATAGGCTTGCATAGATTAACATTCATGGTATGGGTGACTCTTATGCCTGGTAGGTGGTCGAAATTAAGGTTATTGTATAATTGTTCCCGATTATAGAGGTTTAGGAAGAAATTAATAGCTTTAAAAGCAACATCTTTCTGGCCCCCGACCACTTTCACACTCTCATTGACGAGTTTGTGTATGGTCTCCAACATCTATTTCTTTTTAACATCAGAATGGTAGACCTTTGAGTTTTGATCCCCATCATCTACCCATCTCAGATGACTCCTCTGTAAGAAAAAGAGTTCATTGGCTTTCTCCATTTTCTGCAATCGAGCTCAGCTCTACACTCTTCCTCAATGGCCTTATCATCAAGCAGTTGCATTCTAACCTTGTACACATCCTTCTCGTAGATTTTTGTGGCCTTCCTATTCAGGTTTAGTAGGTTAACATGTTCCTTAGCCCACCTTTTTGAGCTTGTCTTTGTGTGTTGTAGTTTTTTTAAACTAATAGTGGATTCCCCAGGACTTCAAACTTCCAACTTTCTTCAACAATGTTTCTGAACCCCAACCAATCACACTAGAGATTGAGAAACCTGAATAGTTTAAGAGAGCTTCAAGGAGGGGTGAGGTCAAGCCACATCCATACATGATCACTGAAAGGGCGACACCCCATTCTAAGCATGACTCGAGGGAAGAGGATTAACCACTAGTCATTCATCAGGCCTCTATCAAGATGACTCACAATCTTGCATCCCATACCCTTCTTGTTGGATGAGGTTGTGATGCCCCCAATATCAAGATGAAGCTCCAATAGCTTGGCATTGTCCATGGTGTCATTGAAGGCAGTCATGACTCTCTCCAGCATAGGTAGACCCCCATGCTTCTCTCTTGCCCGATGGACATTATTGAAATCCCCCAAAACTAGCTAGGGGAACTCATCTTGTGCCACATTACAAATATCCTCCCAAAGACTCCTTAGGCCCCTTTCGAGATTTTCACCATAGACATCGGTGATGATACCAAACCCCCCACCCCACATTAAAGAAGATAAGGGTAGTTGTCTGGTCAGTGATGTAGACTGGTTCAAACCTCCAAACCAATAGATTCCATCCCACTACAATTTTGCCCCTTTCTGCCTTCTTAAGGTTGTCCAGAGTTTGCCACGCCTCAGGGAAAATAGAGCTAACTCGACTCCCATCTGCTCTCTTGATCTTCATTTAAAAATAGAACACCAGATCTATATTCATGTCTAGAAGAATCTTCCTTAATCTCCTTTGCATTCTCTAAAGGTATGCTCCTCACATGTTCCATGCGAGGATAGACATATCTAAGTCTATTTAGAGTTACTTCCCTCACTATAGCCACTCCTATTCTTATTCTTCTTATTAATGAGGGTGTTTCTCGGGATTCTACTCATCGTGTGAACCTTTGTGTTTCCTTCGTCATCCATATTCTTTGGACAACAAAGGGGTTCCCAGAGATGTTTCATGCCTCTCCTTCAGTCGCCTCCAATGTGGGGGACTCATCCTCTGGAACATTGTTGTGATTGTCACCTGTCATTGTCACTCACCAAACATCTCCCCTTCCTCCAAGGTCTCTGTAGAAGGGCTAGTTAATATGTTAGGTTGTTCGACTATAGCCACTATGTTGTTTCTGCTAGGTTGCTCAGATGTTGTCTCTGGAACCTTCTCCTTTCCTCTTTTGTTCTGGCTTGGAGGCTTGGACTTTCCCATCCTTCGTTGTCATCCCCTCGGCGGCTCGGGAACAATAGGAGGATCAAGGTTGGTAGCCTTCCTCACTCCTGGGCATTGCCTGATTTCATGCCTAAACACTCTACAGTCACTGCAATGATCAGAAATGTGATGACCGACAAACAAATCGTCATTAATTAAGCAGAATAAACACAAACAACGGATTAACAAAAATCACTAAAAATTAAAACCATTTTGCAAACAGATCCATTTCTAGGAAAACTCTTTAAGGCAGAACCAAAACTTTATATACATCATTGTTCACATTGTACATTCACTGTACCATCTTTTCTCGAGGATAACATATAGCAGTTGCTCTATCAAAACACATACTGCAGCAACATAAAACCTCGAGGCATTCAGGCCAAAATCCCCAGATTATCATAAAATCAATACGGACCAACTCCAAGGACCTGAGAGTACAGAGATGACACATAGGACTACTATCTACAAGACACGACAGGAAGTACACTCAACCTGAGTTGTCACTGCTATCCATGTTCCTGATGTTCTTCCTCTACAATATGGTCTCAATACCCCTCGTGCACATCCACCTAAAAAAATGTGGATCCCACAGAGTGAGACAATTGTCCCAGCGAGAGATATAACTCTTCGCCAACAATATTATTATCACAGTTTAAAAGGTATAAAACTGAGCAGAAGATAAGCAGTTTAGAATAATCTCATCTTTTAAACCATTGCAACTATCTGTGATAGAGCAGTAAGTCATTTATTCTCTTTATAAGGAATGGGAAGAACATGTATATCATTTACTCATCATACTATATCAACATCTCAAGCTTATCCAGTGAAACCCGTTATCATGGTATGTCATCCATGAATCATTCTCATTTCTATTTGTTGGCCTCAGTCAATCTGCTAACCAGATATTTAATTTTTCCAGTCATGTGAGTATACATCATCATATTATATTTCGGCATTGGACTATGTCAATCCTGTGCAACTATTTCAGGCATTGGATGATGCCAATCCTGTGTAAACATCATTGAATACCACGTCACTTTTACTAGGCATTATACCTTGGCTAATCCATCATGCTTATTCACATCCTTTCTATAAACAAGTATCCCTCCCTTATATTTCAAACACTATAGCCCTTATTTGGCTATAAGCATAAAGCATGTATGATCAAGATTTCTTTATTATTATTATATCCATTTATTATTATCATTATATTACTAAGTTTCCATTTCTTAGTTTATTTTGAACATTATCATTTCTTACATGAGACTTTTATAAACACCTTGTTACATCTCACTAGGAAACAACTATCCTCATGGCTCACAAGTCCCATTAAGTATCTTATCACCTCTCACTAGGCAACAAATTATCACATGGCTCACAAGGCCATAACACATCTTGTCACCTCTCACTAGGCAACAACTTATTCTCATGGCTCACAAAGCCATAACACATCTTGTCACCTCTCACTAGGCAACAATTTATTCACATGGCTCATAAGGACCATAACACATCTTGTCACCTCTCACTAGGCAACAAATTATCACATGGCTCACAAGGCTATAACACGTCTTGTCACCTCTCACTAGGCAACAACTTATTCTCATGGCTCATAAAGCCATAACACATCTTGTCACCTCTCACTAGGCAACAACTTATTCACATGGCTCACAAAGCCATAACACATCTTGTCACCTCTCACTAGGCAACAACTTATTCACATGGCTCACAAATCCATAATTCATTATACTTGTTATACAAGTATTTAGCATGCCTATCAAGGCTTATGCAATAAGAGAATTACAACCATCCCATCATTGGGATTAGGGTTTCCCCTTTATGACAGATTAGGGTTTCATGTTTATTTTATTGATCCAAACCCTAATTCATTGCTCCACACATCTAAGAGCATACATTGATATCATAAGTATCCAATCATACTTATTTATTTTCAACATTTATCATTAAATGATTACCAACACAAGGTACAAGTTTCTCTCTCATCCTCTCTAGGATATTGATTACATCATACTTTATTATTTTGGCTTAACCCTTTCTCAGGGTATGTTATCCTACACTTATCAAAGTGCATTAAACTCATTACATTTCAATGTAACAATTGGCATGACACACTTCATGTGTTACTCATCCATACATATTGGATTTAAGATGCATCAAGGTGTAGCAACCTTAAAGTGCTGGATGTGATATTTACCATACCTTGGTGTATCACTTCTCTCATCACTTTTAACTTACTTAAGTTCATCAACTTATCTTGTATTAGGGTATTTCACATACTAATACTTTATCCACTATACCATCATATTAATCTTGTAAAGTATTGGCCATAAGTAATACACTTGAATCACCCAACTAACATCAATGATATGGACTCATCTCGGGTTAAGGCACTATTGATATATGGTTGTCTATTATCAACCACTTTAGGTGTTTCACCGATAAAGGTATTAGCCACACCATAACTTGGTGTTACTCTTATCACTCCTAAGAGTGTCTTGCCCTCACCTTTACAAGGTATCTCGGGTTAGAAGTGTGCATATGTTCAACATATCGGGTTGCAAGTATATGAGCACTCACCATATCAGGCTAGAAGTATATACACACCATTCATATCGGGCTAAAGGTGTTTGTATGTGTTACCCATGTCGTGCATGAGGTATTAAGACATCACCATGTCGGGCTAGACATCAACTAGGGTTGTGTATCGGGCTACCATATCGTGCAATAGCACTTGCTATTCTTTACTCATATTTGGTCACCCAAATTAGGGTTTCACATCAACTTACAAGTATACAATTGACCTTGTATCGTGCATGGAGTCTATACTTGACTCCCTATCGTGCAAGAGGTGTATACTATACCCCCATATTGTTCAATAAGGTTTACAAACCTATTCATATCATTTTAGTGAAATAGGTTCATCATCATATCGGGTTAGGGGTGCTTGCTTGTGTGCATGCACCCAATATCACTTTATAAGGTGATATCATCATCTTCAAGCTATAGACCTTTGTTCTAACTATGATAGTTCATGTCAAAAGGTCTAAGAAACTAATATAACTCATAATTTCATCAAATATTTAAGTAAATTTTGGAAATAAAAGTATATCATTAAATACAGCAATTTAGGTGATGAATAATAACATGGTTGAGTTCAAGTTATATAACCCGCCTTAAGAACCACTTCAAAGCTCCAAGCTCCAAAGCTCCATGTTCCTAAGGTTGAATATGACTTATGAAAAGTCCAAGGCCCGTTCATAACTCCTTCATATAAAAGGAATCACCATGGATAAGCAATTGGTGAAGACGAAAAGAAAGGAAGATCAAAACCCTAACATCATGCTTCAATCCAAGGTTGAAGATGATCATGGCCTCACCTTAGGGTCAAGTATGAGCTCCTATTTGCTCCTTAGCACCCTTGCACGATACCATACTGATCTTGCATGATATGCCACCACCCATGCACAATATGACACTCACTTGCACGATATGCCACCACCCATGCACGATATGACACTCACTTGCACGATATGCCACTCAAACCACTCCACTATGGCCGATATCACCCTATATGGCCGATATCACCTACTTGGGCGATATGATCCTACCATGGGCGATATCCTAAGGCCCATGCACGATACCAAAGCATCCCTTCACGATATGGGAGCTCTATGTAGGATACCTTAGGGTAGGAGGGTGGTAAGGGTCGCAAAATTGCACTAAGGGGTGAAACTAGGGGTATATATACTTGTTACACATGATAGAAGGTAAAAATGAGGTGTCATTATTTTAAACTAGTAGGTGCCAAGTGTCCATGCATGGGTGACACGTGTCCAAGCATGCATAATAATTTATATTGTCTTGAAAAATAGTTGAGAATCATCTAGATATGCAAATTCTTCCATTACGTATCCTTTTGAATAAAATATATCAATTAATTCATCACTTTTTGCATAACCTAATATAGCTTTGTTAAGGAAGTTGTAACTCGATACAAACCACCTCCTTGAGGTTCTTCGCACAATATGGACTTTTCCAAGAGTTCAAAAAACGATATGGGACACCTCCTTGGGCTCCTTGTCCAATAGGCACTCATATATAAGCTTTTCAACTTGATACAACTCAAGTTAAGCTTTCAAATTCAATCCTTTTCTTGGTGATTTCTTCACCAAGATTACCATCATTCATAATGGAATCAAGCATGGTGTATACTCATTTCTATCTCCTCTACATGATGCTAGGAGGGAGTAGGAAAACTCTAGATGTGATAATTTGCATATTAACCCCACATTTTGGGTAAATTGCAATTTGTACCAAAATTGGTGCACAATGCTCCAACATTGTTCAAACAAGTTCAAGCTTGGATTTTAGGCTTTCCACAAGCCACCACTTAGCATCATTCTCTCTCTTATGATTGTAAAACACATGTGGTACATTCAACATGTGACATTTTGCATTATAACACCTCAACTTGGGTAAATTGCACTTTGGACCAAAATAAAGGAACATTGCTCAAACAACATTCAATCAGGACCAAACTTGAAAGATAAGTGTGTTACATGATGACAAAACTCCTTAGAGGATTATATTAGAGTTCTAAGAAATTTTATTAGCCAAAAAAAATAGGGTTACCTCATAACCCAGGTCACGGTTGTTACAAGAAAGAGCTTTGTATCTCACCTTGACCTCCCATCTTTCTCCATTGGGCAACTCGACCATCACTTCATGTGGAGGTTCTGTGTCTACATATATGTTGACACAGAATCTAGTGCACCCCATTGTAGTCTCATCTGATCTTATGTCCATGGTCTTGGGAACCCTAATGGAGTGAGGTATCACTGCTATAGTTTGAGGAGTCTAATGTCACCCGAAATCAAGAAGGGTTACCCAGACTGGGGTAGTGGTGAAAACAACGCACTGAGTATCATCCTCCCTACTTCATTTTTGCACCAGCTCTAGCTAGTCGTTGAAAAACTAGAACCTTCCCAATGTCGCTCTCATTAGGTCTGCTTCATTGCAGAAACGAGCAAGATACAATCCACCATCAAGGGTAAACAACTCCATATCTCCTCTTGGTCTCCAATTCTAAAGTATCCACTCTCTGAGCTGCATTGGGTGGCACTTTTCCCGAGGATCTACACAATCACAGAGTGGTGATGGTAGTCTTCCATTGCTTCCAATATAGGGTTTATCATCCTTATACAGAGTTTCTGATCTCCTTCTCACCTGAAAGATTCTTTGGATCAGTTGTTGCGGTGTTGTGCAATGTTGGTGGAGGATGAGCAATAGTTCGGACCCATTTTCCCTCCATCGTAACATCGATAGAAGGGGAGAACCATTCATTATTTCCGGTCGAGGAGGTAGCAGTAAGAGGTGTTGGCTAAATTGGACATTATTATAATCTCTTTGTTTTGATGATGACAAATATTTCATTCTTGTGGATCTAACGTGCTACTTGAGTGTTGCAAGAACAAGGTGGATGAAAAACCTTTGGAAGATCTATATGCTTACAATGTGTAAATTTCATGATTGTAATCAAATGTAAAACTTGTACAAGTATATAATGTACAAGTACTTAGATATCATGTAAATCAAGTGTTTAGATCTTCCCTAGCCACACACAACACTTAGATAGGTCATCCCCTACAATAGTGTCACAATTTCACACTAATACACACACTTAATACATAGTTCAAAACATTGAAACAGAGTCATTCTCGGTCGACAAACTTCTCGACCGAGACACTCTCGATCGATAAACTCATCGACCGAGAATTGACCAAAATAGTCGTTAGAAAATCAGACAAGGTAGTTGGGAGTTGGAATCAAACATTATATACACTTACTCCAGACTGTCCCTCGGTCGACAAAGACTTTGACCGACAGGACTCTCGGTCGACAATTCCTCGACCGAGATTGTCTCTGTCTACACTTTTCAGAATTAATTAACTAGTTGTTGCTAAAGCAATTAGTGGACAACTAATGACTAGTTTAGCACTAAGAACCCCCTAGAAAGTGTCTAGAACGTCCTTAAGAAGTCATAGGCCATTCCTATAAATAGGACATGCCTTAGGACACCCAATACACACTTGTGCAACACTTGAGCATACTTACTTGCAATTGGCAATCTATTTTTGTGAGAAATTGAGCAACTCTAGCATTTGCTATTCATTTCCATTGCTCTAATTTCGTGTCCTATAGGCTAGCATATCCTACCCACTGCACTTACACTTTCATACACATTGGTTAGGAGATCAAAATGTTTGATATAGGAAATCAAGCCTTGTTCTAGTACGATAATTGTAATTTCCATTTTCCTTTCTTGTTCCTTCTTATCTGTTTTGTACTCTCCTTGCTACTCCTAGGTTGGAGGCTGCGGATTGGAGAGGGTTTATCTTCTCAGGTGGAGAAAGGTCTTCTTGGAGGAGAAGGTGGACTTTGGACTACTTCTAGAAGGTCTCAACAGGAAGCTACTTCAAGGAGGAAGGCGACTTCAAGGGGGAGCTTGAAGTTACTTCGAGTGAAGGTTGCTTCAAAGTTGGTGAGACGATTTCAGGGTGAACATTGTCCATTGGGTTTGGGAAGGCAGTTGTATTTTATGTAACATCCTTGTGAGGTATTAAAATACAGGTGCTTTCAAATCCCAATTGGAAACAATTGGGTAGTTGACTGACTCCCTTAGTATTTGCTTAGGGTGGAACCACTCTAAACCCTATGTCTCCTTGTCTAATATTTTGTGGTTGATTGCTTGAGTTAAATTATTATTAAAATAATTATAAAACCATATTCACTCCCCCTCTAGTGGTTTTTCATTTGGTATCAGAGCATTCTTCAAGGAACTCTAATCGAGTCTTGAAGAATGGAGGGTAGTGGTGTCCACAACTGCTAGCAAAAGAGAAGTTTGGACCAATCTTCAACAAGCTGTAATTAGTGCCTAGGAACAAGACACACAACACCTAGCTGTCTGTGGAGGTTAAAGAAGGAAGATGTGCATAAAGAATGCCTTATTGCTACAATAAGTGAAGAAGAATAAGAGTTAAGCCTTTTTGATTTATCTAAAGAAGAGTTAATTTCTAGCCTTCAAGAGACACATGATATGTATATTGAGTGCAAGAAGAAATTGAAGAAATATAATAAAGCAAATGATGAGTTACATGCTAAACTTCTTGCTCTAACATTTGAAAATGAAGATATTAAGGAGACATTAAACTTAACTATTAAAGACCATAATATTAAGTTGAAATCAATAGAGGCAAATTGCAATCTTCTATCTCTAGAAAAGACAAACTTACAAGCCCAAATTAATGATCTTAAAAAACAACCAATCTTATGCACTCATCTAGATTATGATACTATTGTGAAAGAAAGAGATTCTTTATTATCTAATCTAGATCAAGCAAAGTTAGATATCAAAAAGATAATGGATGAGATTGCTAAGTTACAACAAGAAGTTAGTAGCTTAAGAAACAACGATGTTCTTGATAAGATCTTAAATGATTCTCATGGTCAAATTGGAAGGAGAGGACTAGGTTACAAGCCCAAAGGAAAATCCTATCAAAAACCTAGTGGGGGAAGGACTCAAGTGCCAAAGACTCAATCTATGTATGTACCTAAAGGCAAGTATACATATGTACCCAAGAACAATCTAGATGAAACTCATAAAAAGAGAAATGAGATTGATTCTATATGTTGCCATTATTGTATACATCTTGGACATTATTCCTTCTCATGTCCTTACAAGAAAAAGGATGTTGAGTTGGTATCAGTACAAAAACCCCCAAACTAAATAAATTAAATTAAGTTGAGATATGACCAAAGACACTAAATATTATATCTTTATGTCTATCTCAACTCAACATAATGAGATAACAAATTGATTCAAGTAATTAAAATTTCTAACTTGAAAATACACATTTTTAAATAAACCTGTAGAGACACATCTTTAATAACTTGTTTTAGTTTGGGTTCCTAAAACCTAGATATTTGAATATGATTAGTTGAGATTTGACTTAAATGTTACTTTGATACTTAAATGTTTCATCTCAACTTAACTAAGTTTTAAATTGCATAATTGAATTGGAAGTGATCTATGTTTTACTTGCAAATCATTACTGAAAAACAATACAGAAACATTCTCAATCAAGAAAATGTTTGACCGAGAACACTGTCGGTCAAGAATTAATCGACCGAGCAGGTTACTATTTTTAATCTTGCAAAAATCAGATAAAACATGTACAAACAACAGAATACTCGGTCGGGAAAATCTTCGACCGAGATAAATTCGATCGAAGAAAAGTTCGACCGAATCAAGTTTTGGTAAACCTATTTAATTGATCTAATTTGCTATCAATGATTGATTTAATATGCAGATCAAGAATGAATCTTGGAGAAAATTCTTTAAATATATAGCATAAATTGCAAGTTCATTGCTATAATTTCCTACATGGTTTGGCTTAAAACTGAAAGTTATGAACCATGTTGATTTAATTACTATTTTATAATAATCCACATGGTTTGTCCTAAGTATTCCTTGGTTTATCCATATAAAAACCATGTGTCTTGAAATTTGATTTTAAATTATCATAATTATTGTATTTCATGAAATTATGGATATGCTTCTATGGTTATATCATAATCATTATAATTATGGATATGCCTTTACTATTTCATCATGATCATTGTGTTTCATCTTTTACTTGGTTTGCCTAAAATAATCTTTGATCTATATATACAAACCATGAATGGATATTGTTTTCAAAATGATCATTCTGATTCATCTCATTACATATAAAAATGATGTTATCATTGAAAATGCCATTTCGCATAACAGTAAAACTCTATGGCACAAATGCATCTTGACATGATAGATAATGATTATCGTGTGCATGGCTTGTATCATCCCATGAAATAAATAAATAATTTTTTGCTACATGACACTATGACAAGCTAAATAGTTTGTTTCTTAGAACAAGAATATTAATATCTTATCGATTGTTTGTTCAAAAGCAAAATCTTGAGTTTAAGAACTTGAGTTCTATGAGATATAAAACTTATTCTTAATTTATACTCCAGAATGACTGATTCTAAAGAGTTAATCTAAAATAAGTTTAAAATAAGAGACTTGTTTAGAGTAAAATGCTATTTCAATTATAACCAACTCTAGAGCAAGGTACTAAATTCATTGCTTAAAATTCTACACAGGATTGCTCTTAGGATATAATTTTGCATCATGGTGACAACATGACTTATGTAAATTTCTATTGACGCAAATAATATTGCTTATAAATAAATGATTGAAAGCTACATTCTTGCTATGATTGAATATGTTGTATATGTAGTTAAACTGCCTTTTTTTGCAGGAAGAACAATCTCTGTGGATATCAAAATGAAGAACATACATTCTGAAAATGTGCTTAGGATATAACTTGCTCTAAGAAAATCAAGAAAAAAGACTTCATTGTGATGCCTATATTAAGTTTTCAATTGATAAAATTTCTTCAAAACAAGTATCACTCAAAGTGCTTCAAATTGATATACATTTGATCATATTACATATCACATATGAAAGTGCTTAAACTGTAAATCTGCAGAAATTGCCTCTTGGTTGAAATCAAGTTTGACCAAGGGGCGCCATGGTCAAAGTCAAGGTCGACATAAAATAAGCTTGACCAAATGTTTATTTGTAAATCATTTTCCTGCAATGAATCTTAGTATATTGAAAATAAGATTTTAGTGCATATCTCTCTTAAAAGGTTAACTTATTATGATCAAATACTTATTATGACATTAGAATCCTTAAATTATCTTGATTATAAGATTAAGAGGGAGTTCAAAAAAACTTTTTAAACATTTTAAAAGAAAATTTGAAACAAGTTATGACCTTAGTATTCTTAAGGTAATCTTGGCTATGAAAATAAGGGAGCCTATAATATTCATGAATGTGATATATAACTTGTTCTTAAAGGAGTTCTCTAAAAAAATTTGGGCTTAACATCCTGTGTATTTGGTTAGAGATACATTCTTGTAAGCTTAAAGGATTCTCATGTCATTTTTAGGGCTTAACATCCCTTGTAAAATGGATGAGAAATCACAGCACATATGCCATGAATCTAAAATGATCTCATATCATTTCAAGGCTTAACATCCTTTGCAAATGATGAGAAATAAATTGTAGCTAAATTTGACAATAAGTGGTTTGCATCCCTTACTTTTAAAACTAAATATCTTATTAAGGGGGAGCCTCTAATTATCAAATTAAGGGGGAGTAATAAAAGTCATACTTAATGATTATTTTGTTATCTTTTTGAAATGACAAAGGGGGAGAAATAATATAAAATCAAAAATATAAAATAACAAAAATATAAAATGAGTTTCATAATCACTCGGCCAGCACACACTTGCAAACAAGAGAATGGCTACAAATGGTAAACTTCAGGTATGGAACTCATATGAGTTATATTTTCTTATATTATATTTTGGAAATGTTTGTCATCTTAAAAAAGGGGGAGATTGTTGGATAAATTGGACATTATTATAATCCCTTTGTTTTGATGATGACAAACATTTCATTCTTGTGGATCTAACATGCTACTTGAGTGTTGCAGTAACCAGGTGGATGTCAAACCTTTGGAAGATCTATATGCTTACAATGTGTAAATTTCATGATTGTAATCAAATGTAAAACATGTACAAGTATATAATGTACAAGTACTTAGATATCATGTAAATCAAGAGTTTAGATCTTCCCTAGCCACACACAACACTTAGATATGTCATCCCCTACAATAGTGTCACAACTGCACATGGATACACACACTTAGTACATAGTTCAAAACATTGAAATAGAGTCATTCTCGGTCGACAAACTTCTCGATCGAGACACTCTTGGTCGACAAACTCCTCGACTGAGAATTGACCCAAATAGCCGTTAGACACAGAAGACAAGGTAGTTGGGTGTTGGAATCGAACGCTATATACACTTACTCCAGACTATCGCGCGGTTGACAAAGACTTTGACCGACAAGACTCTCGGTCGACAATTCCTTGACCGAGATTGTCTCTGTCTGCACTTTTCAGAATTAATTAACTAGCTGTTGCTAAAGCAATTAGTGGACAACTAATGGCTAGTTAAGCACTAAGAACCCCCTAAAAAGTGTCTAGAACGTCCTTAAGTAGTCATAGGCCATTCATTTAAATAGGACTTGCCTTAGGACACCCAATACACACTTGTGCAACACTTGAGCATACATACTTGCAATTGGCAATCTATTTTTGTGAGAAATTGAGAAACTCTAGCATTTGATATTCATTTCCATTTCTCTAATTTTGTGTCCTATAGGCTAGCATCTCCTACCCACTACACTTACACTTTCATACACACTGGTTAAGAGATCAAAACGCTTGATATAGGAAATCAAGCCTTGTGCTACAACGATAATTGTAATTTCCATTTTCCTTTCTTGTTCCTTCTTATATTTGTTTTGTACTCTCCTTGCTAATCCTAGGTTGGAGGCTACGGATTGGAGAGGGTTTATCTTCTCAGGTGGAGAAGGGTCTTCTCGGAGGAGAAGGTGGACTTTGGACTACTTCTAGAAGGTCTCAACAGGAAGCTACTTCAAGGAGGAAGGCTACTTAAAGGGGGAGCTTGAAGTTACTTTGAGTGAAGGCTGCTTCAAAGTTGGTGAGACGACTTCGGGGTGAAGGTTATCCAAAGGGTTTGGGAAGGTAGTTGTATTTTATGTAACATCCTTACGAGGTAATAAAATACATGTGCTTTCAAATCCCAATTGGAAACAATTGGGTAGTGGACTGACTCCCTTAGTATTTGCTAAGGGTGGAACCACTCTAAACCCTGTGTCTCCTTGTCTAATCTTTTGTGGTTGATTTCTTGAGTTAAATTATTGTTAAAATAATTATAAAACCCTATTCACCCCCCTCTAGTGGTTTTTCAAGAGGGGTTCGGGAGCCCCCTACCAAAATGAATTGCCTTCCCTAGAGAGAAGGCAGAGAAATATTTAGAGAGAGAATGGTTTGTGGTATCTAATTTGTTTTAGTGAATAGTAGTATAGATACATTTCGATAATGTAGATTGATTATGTTTATTACTTGCATGTTTGGATACATGCTTAAAGTAATTGAAGAATTCCTCACGATCATATAATTATGTATGTATATATTCATGATTACAAATGATTTTATCAAATTTTCAAGTTTGTCGATGATTTACGAAGTATTGGTCTATAGAATAAATTGTTGGACGTTTATTTCCTTGAGTTCAATTATGATGTCGGTATTGATATCACATAAGCAAACTACAATATGTTGAACCAAGGGTTACATGTATCAAGAGGTAATTGACATGAGTCCAATGAAGGACAATAATTACACTTGAGAGGGTATACCAAACATGGGTTATAATATGAAATAGAAATACAAGCTTCATATGTGTAAAAATTTAACTTAGAAATTTATATGTTATAATATGTGTGCACATTTTAGTTGAACCTCATACAAAACATATCAATATATTGATCCACCTTAGGGTTTTCAACATTTTAGGTAACTATCATGCATGTAAAGATATGAAGACCATGAGGTTCAGATGAAATCAACTGAAGATACTAAAGCTAAATCACAATGAGGATTACCTAAATAGTCTTAGTATATATCTTCTCATGTACATAATATTTTCATTGAAAAATTCATATAATTTCTTGGTATAGTCTCATATTACATAAAACAATATCTATCAATTAATTAATATTATTTATTATCATGTATTTTTTTGTTGAATATGGATCTGGGATGTTGATGTGGATTTTATCGCACTAACAAATTCATGTAGGGATGATATTCATAACTTTTTACCAAAACAATGTGTAGTAATACCACCTGCAAGAGAATGAGTCTTATTTAAGGATCAAATCCCAAGATACAACATTTTTAGAATCTATTTAGTCATTTCTAGTTAAAGTAAGACTAGTATCAAAAACCAAGAGTTGATTTGGGTTGATTTAAACTAATTGCAATGAAAGTGTAAGAGAAAAATTAAAACAAGGTCTAAATTAATGATGGAAGACATCATGGTGGAATTGAGTTTCACCACCATTATATGCTCAAAGGCATCCATGACATGTCCAATCTAGATAAAACTATTTAAATGGATCAAAAGAAAGAATCACCCGTAAGGTTTGAGAAATCACATAGACATCCCCATTAAATTGATGTCTTGTTACTGAAGGGTCATGTACCTACTGCTCTAGAGATATCCCTTTTGAAATTCTCATATGGGCATGTGATGTCCTCGGATTTTCTAAAATGTAATCTAATGTGAAACATCCAAAATTGAAACCTCATCTTAGCGAGAATCCCAATTAAAGCACCACACACTAGGCTAAGAAGAAGAAAACAAGAAGAAGTCAACAAGAAACAACAGTAACCATGCACATGAATAAGAATAAAGCCATAAAACACATGTTCACCATTCAACATATAATTAGCGTAATGAATTGTTACAACATCTGATATTACATACTGAATAATGAACTTTTCCATATACTAAATTCTAAAACGGGATCTTCTATACAATAGGTCCACTTGTACATCAGCTTGCCACATAAATCTCAACTATCCTAGATCTTAAAGAAATATCCACAACCTAAACAAAAGATTACATGTGGTACACATCAATACAATATTCTAAAATATTGTACTGAGTACTCCTACATGTATTTTTATATACCTCTCACTACTAAGACTTGGTAATAAGATAAAACTAGCACTTGGCAGTTATAGTGAAATATAATGAAAGGCATATACTTACACAAAGATGTTCATTGACAAAAGAGAAGACATATTTTAGCACATTTCCATTATACACTTGTGCATGTTCCTACCAATGGAATAGATGCATTAAGGCCTGATGATTTGCTTACCAGAGAGATAGGTCATTGCACATGTGATCTGCTTACCAAAGAAATAGACCACTCACTATCAATATGCTTACCAAAGAGATATAGTGCTTTCATATAATGGAACATATATATTACGTTTCATGTGTTCATAACTATATGTATCGAAAATCAAGAAAGATAATATACAAGAACAACATTTCATCCAATATCTTATGCCAAGTGTTTGTACACACATAATACAACCATACTGCATAGTAGGCCAAGTAAGAGGTAAGGATGTACCTTGATCAAGACTATCCTAATCATCACATTACTGAAGTCAAATATATCTTTCTCAACTACCACTCTTGGTCAAACCCTGATTAAGATAAAATCATGTACGATCTTCAGATTCTCATCATCTTAACCCTACCTATTTCAATTTTAGGGTTTACTTAGATCATTGTATATTCCCATTTTTAGTTGTATTCTTGTCTTGCAATTATCTTACTGATATCATACTCTAGATCATCATTCATTAACTGATAATAATATTTCACATTTTTATGTGAACATATTAACCTTAGGTTACATGCATTAGCATAAGGTCGGGTTTTCTTATCAATTTAAGGTCTCTTAAATGTAGCATGACTTATACGCACATTACTGATCTCAAAGTTACACATTATCTTCCAATTTCTTATGTGAGCTCAAACTATAATTTCCAAGATTTTTTAAGCATATTTCTAATTATTGCGCGTTAATTACGGTTATTAGCCATAAATAGGCATGTGAAGCATTTTATGTGATTCCGTGCATGAACATTATAATCATTGACATCAGATGTTTTACAAACATGATTATGGATTTATTGACAAGCTCTCACAATTTTAGGTCATCATTTGACATTTATAATACATGATATAAGTATTTCACAACTTACATGATATTCCTGACATTTGTTCTTCAAAAACACTGATTTTACTATTTCATTGTGTTCTGCATATTTTTCTAAGAATTTTGGTAGCTTGTTTGTATTTTTCGGACAAGGGAATTACTATGAATTATGCAAGATCTGATCAGTTACTTAAATGTTTAACTCTATTGGCTAATCAGATGCTGACACGTGGTTTCTGAAGCTAGGAGCGTTCGTTCCTTGCTATCAAAATCGTTCTGCTACCTCTCTATCTGGTCTTGTGTGAACACCAGGGTGTCCAATACCCGTAGGCGTTATCATGCCTGATTCCTCGAGTACCACCGCTACAGCCGTCAACTCTCTACTTGATGCCTTTCTCTCCCGGCTTCTGTCCTCCTAATCCTGGGTGCCATCACTTGGGAGCTTTCCGGTCTGCCTAGCTACTGTACACCAGCCTGCCTCCCTTCGTTGTCTCACATGACCTTGAACCCGCTCATGACTCCCGCTTGTGTTCCGTGTTCTCCCTGACACTCAAACACACACGATCACAGTGAACAAGAACACTGAACACAGAGGAAACACAAAAAGGTTTTGTGCTGCGTGAACCTGCAGCTTTTTTGGTTCTGCTTACTCCTATTTATTCATGCGATGAACTAAAATAGAGAATGGAAAGAGCCGAGCTTTGTGCCATGATCCCCACGAATCGGTCATGCACTTGACAACATCGCAACTAGATCCTACAAGCACGGCACGCACACAAGTTGTGGCCTCGTGCCTTATTTGACAACAAACGGGAATTAGATAAAGCAACAAGATTATCTAATAAATAAAACAACCAGATTATCTAACAAACTCCCCCTAATCTAGTTTTTCTGGATGTTGACGATCCCAAGCTTCAAGCGCAGCCCTTGAAATTTGACCCGCCCAAGTGGTTTGGTCAGCAAATCCGCTAGCTGTTCGTTCGTGTGGATGTACTCGACGGAAATCTTGCCTCCTTCGACGCACTGCCTGATGAAGTGGTAGCGCATCTCAATGTGCTTGCTCCGGTCGTGAAAAACTGGATTCTTACACAATTGTATTGTAGATTTGTTGTGCACATGTAGAGTAGCGGCGCCGGTCTACTTGTCGAGCAAATCTCCGATCAGTTGTGCAAGCCAAATTCCTTGACACGCCGCAGTGGTTGCCGCTATGTAATTCACCTCGCACGACGATAGCGCAACCACCTTTTGCTTCTGCGATTGCCAACTCACAGGACTGCCCCCAAGAACAAACACCACTCTGGTAGTGCTCTTCCTGTCGTCAATGTCGCCGGCCATGTCAGCATCGCTGTACCCAACAAGCTTGGCCCCAGCAGTGTTCTTGATAAAGCGACACCCGTAGCTCAATGTTCCTGCAAGATATCTGAGTATGTGCTTGACGGCACTCCAGTGCTCCGTCGTGGGCGACTCCATGAACCGACTGACGTAGCTGACGGCGAAAGAGATGTCGGGTCGCGTGTGCACCAAATAACGCAGACTCCCAACGATGCTCGGGTACAACGTTGTGTCCATCGTGGGATTTGAGCTTACCTTGCTCATTTTTAATCGAGGCTCCATTGACACGTGAACCGGGTTGCAGCTGATCATGCCGACCTTCTCCAGTACCTTGGTCGCGTACGCACTCTGTTATAGCGTGATCTCATCGGTGCCTTGGTGGACCTCGATGCCGAGATAGTAGCTGAGCTTGCCAAGGTCGCTCATCTGGAACTTGGTCTTCATCTCTTCCTTGAATGAGTTGATGGCCTTCATGTGCCCACCCGTGATAATAAGATCGTCAAAGTACACACCCAAAAGCAATCGCTCATTACCTGTGCCTCGAGCGTATACAACATGCTCCGTCTGGTTCTTATGAAAACCAAGTGATAATAGAGTATCATATAGCTTGGCATTCCATGCACGAGGAGCCTGCCGCAACCCATACAAAGCCTTGTGCAAACACAATACCTTATTATCGTGTCCATCTCGCACAAAACCAGGCAGCGGTACCACATAAACTTATTCTTTAAGGTCACCATTTAAGAATGCCGACTTGACATCGAGGTGGTGCGCGCACCTCCCAACCGGAATGTGCAGCGACCGCAAGTAGAACTCTAAAAGTTGATCACCTTGCCAGTGCTGTTCTTTTTCAACTTGAAAACCCATTTAAGCCCAATCGGCTTCTTTCCTGCAGGTAAATCGGTCAGTGTCCATGTGCAGTTGTCGATGATTGAGCCGAGCTCGTCAAGCATTGCTTTGCACCAACAAGCGTGCGGCTCAGCTTCTGCAAATGTCAATGGCTCTTCGCCGGTTGCTAACAGGAGCTCTTCGGGGTCCATCTCGTGCTCGTCAGTTGTGGCGTACACATCTTCCACAGTTCGGTACCGATGTCACCCCTTTCGGTGGGGACACAAATTCGATGGTGTCAGGTTCGGGTGTGGGCGGTGCATGGACATGGGTCGGTGTTGCTGGCTCCGGTGTGGGCGTACGTGGCGCTGGTGAAGCTACTTCCCTATGCGGTGTGGGCAATGTGTACTCGACGGTGAAGCTCTCTGGCCCGCCGTTGTTGTCATCCCACGTCCAGCCCTTTCCTTCATCGAAGATGGCGTCACACGTCACATGTACATGCCTCTACGTCTTAGAGCCATGCCTGTAGCCGATGAAGACGGTGGGGAAGCTATGGTCGTCGAGTTTCTTCAAATTTGGTCGTGTCACCTTGACGTGCGCCACACACCCAAAAGTGCGGAAGAAATGCACCGCCGGCATCTCACCGTGCCATGCTTCGTACGGGGTCATAACATGCACACTTTGGGTTGGCGAACGATTCAGTATGAACACTACCGTGCTCACTGCCTCCCCCAAAATGCACTCGGCATCTTCTGTGCCTTCAACAAGCACCTTTCCATGGACACGACAGACTGGTTGCGCCGCTCCACGACATCGTTCTGTTGTGGGGAGTCTAGTGTCGTGAGATGCCTGTGCAAGCCTTGCTCTGCACAGTACTCGCCGAACTCCACCGATGTGAACTCACCGCCACGGTCAGTTCGTAGCGCCCGTAGTTTCTTGCCGGTCTCTACCTCGACGTTGGCCTGGAACTTCTTGATTGCCGCCGGTGCTTCTTCCTTGCTAGCCAATAGGATATGCCACATGAACCGTGACTTGTCGTCAACAAGAAGCAAAAAATACTTTTTCCCACCATGTGACGCCGGCATTATTGGCCCATAGAGATCACCGTGCACAAGATCGAGGCGATCCTTGGCCCGGTAGGTTGAGGCTAGTGGGAACAGAGCACGACGTTGCTTCCCTACAAGGCATGGGTCACACAAGTGGTCGTCACGTTTGATGTTAGGAAGACCTCTCACCATGCCGGCACACGCTAGCCGCCGGAGAGAGTCGAAGTTGAGATGCCCAAAGCGGCCATGCCAAAGCCATGCATCATTTCCTGTAGTAGCAGACATACAAACATGCTTTGTGATGTTAAAAGAAATCATGTACAAGCCGTTTGCAGTCCTAGTTACCTCTACAAGGAGTTGATGCTGCCGATCGCGCACACAGATAACTCCACCCTTAATTAGCACCTCACAACCCACCTCGTCAAGCTGCCCCAGTGAGACAATGTTGCTCCATAGCTTGGGGATGAAATAAGCGTTGGTGAGAACCTGATGTCATCCGCCGATCATTGTGAACATGTCCGTGCCGCACCCCCTAATATCAACCACTGACTCATCGCCGAAACGAACTGAGCCGGTGACGACGCCGTCCAACTCTGTGAATGCGGCTCAGTCTCCAGTCATGTGATTCGACGCGCCAGTGTCGAGGTACCACACTACACCCTTTGTATCATCCTCCTTACCAAGGTGTACTTCGGCTCGCTCCTCGTTCAGGAAGATGGAGCAACCATCGTGCTCCGGCTGGGCATGCACCGTAGTGAGTGACACGGCCTGAGCCATGAGTAAGGCCGACTCCTCATCCTCCACCTGCGTGAGGTTAGCAATATCGTCTCTCTTCTTCTTCCGGCAATTATGGATCCAATGGCCTTTGATGCCACAGTAATGACACTTATCATTTTTGACATCGCCGCTGCCACTGGTCGTCTTATCCTTGCCTCCACCCTCACGTGCTCCATTCTTGCCACGCTCAGCTAGCTTCTTTCCCGGCCGCTTGCCGTTGGAGGAGCTGTTGCCATTACTTCCGTATGAACCATCTCGCTCACGGCTTCGCAAGCGTGCGAGCCACTCATCCTCCGTCAACAGGAGCTTGCTAGTTCCGTCCTCCACGTTATTCATCTCGAACCGCTCCTCCGCAGCTTTGAAATGCCCAGTAAAGTCTTCCATTGAGAGGGTGTTCAACTCGAGCAGACTCTCGACTGACATGGCGAGCTGTGAGTAGCGCTTAGGGATGATGCGGAGAAACTTCTCCATGACATGCTTCTCCTGGATTACGTCATCGAGGATGAAGAAGAGCCTGCTGACGATGCCAGTAAGCCATAGGGACAGTTCGTCGATGGACTCGCCGGGCTTGTGCTTCAACTCCTCAAACTCACTGCGGAGCGTTTGGGCCTTGGCATTGCGGACACGTTCAGAATGAAAAACACTAGAGAGGGGGGGGGGTGAATAGAGTTTTTAAATATTTTAACAATTATTTTACTCAAACAACCACAATTGAAAATGGAAGAAGGAGACAGGTGTTTAGAGTGGTTCCAACTTTAGCAAATACTAAAGTTGTCAGTCCACTACCCGGTTGCTTACCCAACCGAGATTTTGAAAGTATTAATTTTATTACCTTCACAAGGATTTACACAAAATACAATACTTTCTTTACACCCCTTGAACAACCTTCACTTGAAGTAGATGCACCAACTTGAGGTAGCCTTCTTGAAGTAACTCCAAGCTCCCCCTTGAAGTAGCCTTCCTCTCTAGAAGTAACCTCCCGTTGCACCAGCCTTCTTGAAGTAGCTCAAGGTCCCCTTCTTCACCAAGAAGATCTTCAACCTCTCCAATCCGCAGCCTCCAACCTAGGAGTAGCAAGGAGAGTACAAACAACAATAGAGAACAAGAAAGAAAATAGAAATTACAACTTATCCTTTTGTAGCACAAGGCTTGATTTGCCTAGATCAAGTGTGTAGATCTCCTAACCAAAGTGTATGGAAATGTAATTGCAGTGGATAGGAGATGCTAGCCTATAGGACATGAATTTTGAGCTAAGAGAAGAAGTAGCCAATTGTCACTATGCTCAATTTGCTCACAAACAGGATGCTCAAAGTATGCTCAAAGATTTCTCAAGTGTAACTAGTGAGTTTAGGTGTCCTAAGGCATGTCCTATTTATAGGAATGTCCTACAAGTGCTTAAGGACGTTCTAGACACCTTCTAGGGGTTTCTAAGTGCTTAACTAGCTGTTAGGTACAAGTTTGTTGCTTTAGCAACGACTAATTAATTAATTCTGCAGTTTCTGTCAGAGTCCATCTCGGTCGAGAAATGGTCGACCGAGACACCTACTCGGTCTAACTTTTGTCGACCGACAGGCTCTCTGAATCAAGTGTTTTGCAACGTTTATCTCCAACTGCCAACTACCTTGTCAGATGTGTCTAACGGCTACTTGGGTCTTTCTCGGTCGAGAAGATTGTCGACCGAAAGTGTCTTGGTCGAGGAGTTAGTCGACCGAGATTGACCCTGTTTCAATTTTTCAATTAAAGCACTAAGTGTGTGTATGAGTGTGCATATGTGACACTTATTTGAAGGGGATGACCTATCTAAATGTGATATTTAGCTAGGGAGAATCTAACACTTGATTTACATGAAATCTGAGTACTTGTACATTATATATTTGTACAAGTTTTTACAAAGTGATTACATTTCATGAAAATATAAATATGTAAGCATATGGATTTCCCTAATTGCTTTGTCATCCACCTTATTCCTGCAACACTCAAGTAGCACGTTAGATTAACAAGAATGAAATGTTTGTCATTATCAAAACAAAGGGATTTACATATGTCCATTTAGCCAACAATCTCCCCCTTTTTGAAGATGACAAACATTTCCTAAATATAAAATAAGAAAGTATAAAAACATGTGAGTTTCATACCTAAAGATTACCTTTGTAAATTTCTTCTCTTGTTTAAAAAAATGTGTGCTTATTATTCCCATGAATTATGGAACATGAAATCCAATCCTTTAGGGAATATAGCAACTTTCAATGTAAAGCCAAGAGTTTATGAAACTCATTGATTGAGTTTTGCACAAATACTAAGTTTTATATTTATTTCTCCCCCTTTGTCATTTCAAAAAGATATCCGTTTAAGAATATTGTATAAAACGTATTGCTCCCCCTTAAATACATATCCGTTTTAAATAGATGGTCAATTTAGCCAAAATTTTTAAATTTCAGGTTTCGCAAAGATGTCATCCCTTTTTATTTATGACATATTTATTACTCCCCTTACTTTGTATGCTCTACTAGAGTAGTCTTATAATCCATATCCGAATGATGCCATAGAGGAATATCCAATATAATCAGTAAAGATAATCATTTCATGTAAAGATAACCATTTCATTTCAAAGATCATCATTTTATTACAATCATGCAAGGATAACCATTTTATTACAATCATGCAAAGATAATCATTTCATTACAACGGTCACTCCAAATCTCACTGGAAAGACTTGAGTATTACATCAATATCAGGGTCTTTTCCAAGAAATGACTCAGCTCCATAATATTGGACTAAAGTTTGCCACTCCAAAGCACCTGTCTTGGTTAAAGCATATGCTTCCAAGAAGGTAGGGACCCGATCAAAACGGAAATGAGCAGCAATGTCTTGTAATTGTATTGAGGAGAACTGAGTATGTGTGAGATCTGTGGATGGTGGAGGTGGAGGTTGGTAGTAGTTGTAAGATGGATTATATGGATTGAGCATGCCAGGATTTAAAGAATAAGGATATTCATCTGGTTGATTTGGAGAGAGGGTTTGCATCCTTTGATTTAGGTAGGTCATAGCATGGTGGTTATAGTCTAATTGTCTGCTTAGATGATATTGTGACCCAGCAACATAGGTTAGGGTGTTTTGGATGGGATCATAGGATGGGTTGGTAGAAGGAGGTGGTGGTGGTACATCTTGAGTAGATGTCTCACCTTCCGTCCTAGCCCTCTTGTGACAAAAATCAATTCCCATTTTCTCTACTGTGTTTTTACTTATTTTTTGTGTTCTTCTTTCCCATGTGTATCCCATATCCTCAATTTGTGTTTTAAGAAAGTGTTGAGTGATTTGGCATACAAAATCAATATATGGGGGATTGCCAGAAAACTCAAGCATGTTCTTAAGGATTATGCGGATAAAATTTGTGGGAATACGTTTGATAATGGCATAAATTAAACACATGTGAAAAATAGGAACTTCAGACTTGTTTGCTCTAGGATGTATGTTGGTGGAAACAATAAGATTGACAATCCTAGCTGCTGGTTTGAGATTAATGGCATAGTAGGTACCCCGATCTTCGTGACAAGTAGTATTAGATTGATAAATGGCTCGTTTAATGTCACTAAGACTGACGGTATTATCACCTTTGGAAAATATATTGAGTGGATTTCCAGTTGTAAGGTCAAGAGTGTCTTGATATTCATCTAAGTCGATGTTGAGCATGTCAAGAATATCCTCTTCAGTAAATCGGAAACTATGCCCATTGACCATAGAGTAGAAGAAGTTATTTTCATTTTCGAAATGGGAGATTAGGTTTGCATAGAACTCATTTACCACTTTGGAAGAATAGGAAGGGAAAGAAGGGTTAAGAAATTCTTTCAGATTTTGCACCTCAAAAAGATCCTCCAGGTCGATGATGCTGAGGAAGTCCATGACGTCAACCGGCCGTCGTGGAAGAGGAGTTTTGGAGGAGAGCCTGAGATAGCAATCACCAGCATCTGCGTCGACGAAGGGGATGTCGTTGATGATCATCAACGGTGGAGTAGCCTCCCTTCCTTTCTTGCTAGCAACTTTCTTCTTTCCACGTGTAGATAATGAAGCCATTTCTTTGCTTTAAGGTGGAGAAGAAGCAAGAAAGTCTTTGGGATGAAGAAGCTAAAGAATTGCACAAGAATGCACTAGAGAGAAGCTATGGAAGTAAGAATATGAGAGTGTGTAAAAATGACCCGTTTTTGGTCCCTTTTATAGCAAATCAATGACCAGGTCGGTCGACAATTCGTCGAACGATCGACCGCAATGGTCATATCCCAGACGCGCCACTCAGCCCCCCCCTAACGGTCAACTGATGGGTTGCAACGGTCATAAAATGATCGGATTGCAACGGTTATATCCCAACGGTCAATTCTCGATCGAACAATTGTCGACCGACACTGGCTCAGTCCAACAATTGTCGACCGAAAGTGTGTCCGATGTTATTTCTGTCTGAGGTCTGTCAGTCGAAAGAGATAGGCTGACCGAGGTGTTTTCGGTCGAAGAATTTGTCGATCGACAGACTTACTGGGTATGAATTTTTTAAGCTAATTTTTAATGCAAATGATAGGCTAAATTTGTAGATCATATATACTTTCTAAGGGAGTAATATTGTGATTATTGTTACCAATATTTGGACAATTTTGTGATCGTAAATTAATTGTTCTTTTAATCACAATTTATATAGAAAATGATATTCAAGTAAGTATTGTGTCAAACTTATTTTAGGTCGACTTTGACTACGACCATAGCGCCCCTTGGTCAAATTTTATTTCAACCAAGAGGTAAATTTGCATATTTCCAAATTGAATACTCGTATATAATATCTGCAAGTAATTTGATTAGATATCAATTTGAAGTATTTTAAATAATACTCAATATGAAAACATTTTGTCCTTGATTTTTCTTAGAATATAAGCTTTGCTGTAGTTACATGAATATCAAATTTCACTTCTTCTTGTATCCAGATAAGATTCTTAAGTAATATCTTGGTTCTTAAAAGATACCAATTGAGAAATATTTATCTTATGTGTTGCACGCATTAAAACAACATATAACCAACAAATCATTTTGTTTGCCTATGTATCATCAAGGATGCAATAATCATTATTCAAGCATCAATGTTTATCTATAGAAGGTTGAATAATGAAATGTTGAAAATATATCCATGATGTAATGATAAAACATGAAATTTAGCATATGGTTTCTATGTGAATAAATCAAAGAATACATGGATCGGACCATGTATGATTCATAATTTTTAGTTTTAAATCATTTAGAGAATGAACCAAATTAATCTCATATACGTTCTCAAAGATAATTTCCAGAATGTATACTTTGTTTTGCAGTTATTAATAACAAGTAGATAGCAATTTGACCAAACAAAAATAGCAGATTTATTTCAGAATGGAAATCAGTAACCTGCTCGGTCGACAATTTCTCGACCGACTGTTCTCTCGGTCGACAGTTTATCGACCGACAAGATTTCTGAAATGTTTTCTGAACTGTTAATTGCTTCCAAGTAAAACACAATTATGCAAGTTAGATGTTTAGATACTTGAATTAATTTGATATCCCATTATGTTGAGTTGAGATAGACATAGAAATATACAACTTAGGTCCTTGGTCATATCTCAACTTAATTCCGTTCATTTAGTTTGGAGGTTTTGGAACCCAAACTAACTGAACATCCTTTTTCTTATACGGACATGAAAAAGAATAGTGACCAAGGAGCAAACAATAATGACAACATGTAGAATCAACCTCATATCTCTTTCTATGATTTTGGTCTAGGTTGTTCTTGGGTATATTTGTATTTGTGCTTTTAGGTACATACATAGATTGATGTGCTTGTGTCTTTTTCCAACTAGGTTTATGATAAGATTTTCCTTTAGGCTTGTAACCTAGTCCTCTCCTTCCAACTTGATGGTAAGGATCATTTAAGATTTGATCAAGAATGCCATTATTATTTAGACTACTAACTTTTTGTTGTAACTTAGCAATCTCATCCATTCTCTTCTTGATATCTAGCTTTGCTTGATCTAGATTAGATGATAATGAATTTCTTTCTTTCACGATAGTATCATAATCTAGATGTGAGCACAAAACAGGTTGTTTTTGAAGATCATTCACTTGAGTCTGCAAATTAATCTTTTCTAGAGAAAGGAGATTACAATTTGCTTCTACAAATTTTAGCTTAATATCATGATCTTCAATAACCTTTTTGAGATCTTCATTTTCAGATGTAAGAGCAAGAAGCTTAGCATGTAACTCATCATTTACTTTATTAGATTTCTTTAATTTCTTCTTGCACTCAATATATTTATTGTGTGTCTCTTAAAGAGATGCAACTAGCTCTTCTTTAGATAAATAAAAAAGGCTTACCTCTTCTTCTTCTTCTTCACTTATTGTAGCAATAACACATTCTTTATGTGTATCTTCCTTCTTTGACCTCCACGGGCAACCAAGTGTTGCATGGCTTGTTCCTAAGCACCAACTGCAACTTGTTGAAGGTTGCCCCATACTTTTCCTTTGTTTGCAGTTGTAGACACCACCACCCTTCATACTTCAAGACTCAATTAGAGCTCCTTGAAGCCTGGTATGATACCAATTGAAAAACACTAGAGGGGGTGAATAGAGTTTTTAAATATTTTAACAATTATTTTACTCAAACAACCACAATTGAAAATGGAAGAAGGAGATAGGTGTTTAGAGTGGTTCCAACTTTAGCAAATACTAAAGTTGTCAGTCCACTACCCGGTTTCTTACCCAACCGGGATTTTGAAAGTATTAATTTTATTACCTTCACAAGGATTTACACAAAATACAATACTTTCTTTACACCCCTTGAACAACCTTTACTTGAAGTAGATGCACCAACTTGAGGTAGCCTTCTTGAAGTAACTCCAAGCTCCCCCTTGAAGTAGCCTTCCTCTCTAGAAGTAACCTCCCGTTACACCAACCTTCTTGAAGTAGCTCAAGGTCCCCTTCTTCACCAAGAAGATCTTCAACCTCTCCAATCCGTAGCCTCCAACCTAGGAGTAGCAAGGAGAGTACAAACAACAATAGAGAACAAGAAAGAAAATAGAAATTACAACTTATCCTTTTGTAGCACAAGGCTTGATTTGCCTAGATCAAGTGTGTAGATCTCCTAACCAAAGTGTATGGAAATGTAATTGCAGTGGATAGGAGATGCTAGCCTATAGGACACGAATTTTGAGCTAAGAGAAGAAGTAGCCAATTGTCACTATGCTCAATTTGCTCACAAACAGGTTGCTCAAAGTATGCTCAAAGATTTCTCAAGTGTAACTAGTGAGTTTAGGTGTCCTAAGGCATGTCCTATTTATAGGAATGTCCTACAAGTGCTTAAGGACGTTCTAGACACCTTCTAGGGTTTCTAAGTGCTTAACTAGCCGTTAGGTACAAGTTTGTTGCTTTAGCAACGACTAATTAATTAATTCTGCAGTTGCTGTCAGAGTCCATCTCGGTCGAGAAATGGTCGACCGAGACACCTACTTGGTCGAACTTTTGTCGACCGACAGGCTCTCTGAATCAAGTGTTTTGCAACGTTTATCTCCAACTGCCAACTACCTTGTCAGATGTGTCTAACGGCTACTTGGGTCTTTCTCGATCGAGAAGATTGTCGACCGAAAGTGTCTCGGTCGAGGAGTTAGTCGACCGAGATTGACCCTGTTTCAATTTTTCAATTAAAGCACTAAGTGTGTGTATGAGTGTACATATGTGACACTTATTTGAAGGGGATGACCTATCTAAATGTGATGTTTAGCTAGGGAGAATCTAACGCTTGATTTACATGAAATCTAAGTACTTGTACATTATATATTTGTACAAGTTTTTACAAAGTGATTACATTTCATGAAAATATAAATATGTAAGAATATGGATTTCCCTAATTGCTATGTCATCCACCTTATTCCTGCAACACTCAAGTAGCACGTTCGATTAACAAGAATGAAATGTTTGTCATTATCAAAACAAAGGGATTTACAGATGTCCATTTAGCCAACACAGAACCCATGCGTAGGGTCTTGATTGTGTCCCAAGCATCCTTTGTCATGGCCTTCACCGCCAGGGTAGACAACATGTCTGGTGGGATGACGCAGAGGATAGCCTCCAGCGCCATGCGATCGTTGCGGTACTCGACGTCGGTGGTAATGTTCTCGGTGCCTTCAACAGCCCGCCACAGGCCTCTCGCCTATAGGATGACCCTCATCAAGAGGACCCAGTCACCGTAGTTTGACCATGTCAGGGTGGGATAGACCGTCACACTGACTGAATCTTTCATCACCAGCGGTAGCTGAAGCTTAGACATTCTAGGATGCCGAGATCACAAATGGGCTCTGATACCACTTGTTCTCCCTGACACTCAAACACACGTGATCATAGTGGACAAGAACACTGAACACAGAGGAAACACAAGAAGGTTTTGTGCTGCGTGAACCTGCAACTTTTTTGATTCTTCTTATTCCTATTTATTCATGCGATGAACTAAAACAAAGAAAGGAAAGTTCCAAGTTTTGTGCCATGATCCCCACGAATCGGTCATGCACTTGACAACATCACAACTAGATCCTACAAGCACGGCACGCACACAAGTCGTGGCCTCGTGCCCTATTTGACAGCAAACGAGAATTAGATAAAGCAACGAGATTATCTAATAAATAAAACAACCAGATTATCTAACATTCTGTCTGTGCGAGCGCCACGACAAGTCTCTTCACTGGAGTGAGTGACGAAAACATCTCCGACAAGCAATCGATCTCTGGTTGGTCCTCCCATCAGACTTCCAGCACCATCACCATCTCAGTGGGGGCCCGTTGGTTGCCCATGGCTTCTTCCTTTATCATCAACAACTCCATGTCTTCTTTCAACTTTGATCACTGTCGACAGAAACTAATGCAGCAGCTGAAAAGTGGCTCCTATCTCATGCTCTAATAAGTGTCGCACAACCCCATGGGATCTGACTACAATGAAAAAATAAGGTCGAAGACAGTTGTGGGTCTTCTCTAGTCTCGTCCTCTTCCTCCGGTGAACTGTGGTTTCATCAACCACGGGAACCACCACATACTTCCGTTCTCAATGCTCCTGATCAGGGTCCTAGTTGCAGAGACGGAAAAACTTCCACAAGGTGATACCTTCCTTTATTCTCACCGATGATCATCCTTCTTCCTTGAAACCTATCTCTTATCTCATCTCCCATCTTCAACCTGTGATATCGATGAAGAACCAGTGGAAATAGGGAGATGGTTATTCCTGACTCCTCTACGGAAAGGATCAAATGTTGGGTCCGTAAAACCATCTAGTCCAGTGGAGGATAAATGCTCAGTTTGTTTCCCCCTCTTAGACCACATCCTCCACGCCACCACGTCATTGATGGTCACCAGTACGTCCAAGATGCAGCTGCTACAAGGAAGAAAAATCCAGGTCATTCGATCAGGCTATCCAAGGGTCTATGATTTCTCCACTTAAATCGATCTGTGGCTCACACACATGATGTCTATGCATGACATGCATGTATAACCTTATATTCATGACAACTTCATACTCACAGGAGCATGACACTGACTTACTCTCTCTCAAAGTCTAAGTTTCTAGATATAAAACATTATCCCAAATACATTATATGCACAAGATTACATACACTACATGCAACCCTGTATATTTCCTTCTAAAAGCATCTAACTATTTTTTTTTATCAATAAGCATGCTTCCTTCTATTCATATACAGATAACTTTACAAGTGGGTGAGCTGAGCTCAAAAAATGTCCTATCTATGCAGAGCATTATAATCACTATCTATTCTTCTCCAAACACGATCTGTGGATGGAGCAACATTGTCAAAAATGATTTGGTTTCTAACTACCCAAATATGGTACATGATTAATAACCCCAACAGCTTGCAGTTTCTTTCGAACATCTTTTTCAGATGTTCGAAAGATCTTGGTAGCCAGGGCATTCTGCTTTTGGCTCTATCCCAAATCTCCATGGTGAAGCAGCACGACCAGAAGATATGGGAGGTGTTTTCAGTGTGTCTCGCACATAGGCTGCACCTTGAAGCCAGGTGTATTCCTTTTCTCTGTAGAAATTCCTCAGTAACCAGGCGGCTCTGTATAATCTTCCAACAGGAAACTTTGATTCAATTAGGAGCTAATGACCGCCACAACCAAACATCCCAATCAACTTTATCTTGTTTGGACCTGCACAATTTCCATGCTCCCTTTATAGATAACATCTCCAGTCCTTCAAAGTAGCACTTGTCTTCATCTTTGAGGGTGATAGCTTCACACAGGGCACAAAGCTCCTCACAGCCCCAAAACTCAGGTATCAACCTGTTGCCACTAAAAATAATGGTATTCACTGAGGCATTTCTACCGAAGTTAGATCGCAACCTCAGGGATCTAAGTCTGAAATAGAATCCTCAAGAAAGGCCCCATTGGCCCACGGGTCATGCCACATGGAGATTGACCTGCCATTGCAAATGCTGAAATCTAACCAGAGGTAGAAATTTGTCTCTCGCTTTGATAACTGCCCGCCACATCTAGCTATCGTTTTGTTTGCTAGCATAGGACCAGATCATAGTGTCTTTAAGGTATCTTTTATGGATCCATTTGATCCACAAAGTGTTCTTGTTGTTGGAAATGTCCCAAAGTAGTCTAAGCATTCCCTCTTTGGACTAGTCCTCCACCTTTCGCACAGAAAGACCACCCTCCAGCTTAGGCCTACAAATGTCATCCCATGAGCTTGAGTGGAATTGCTTGCTGCCATCCTTATCACCCCAAAGAAAGTTTCTACAGAGTCTCTCAATCTCTTCTATAGTAGCTTTAGGGATCAGAAACAATCCAGACCAGAAGAGATGATAGGCTGAGAGAGTTGAGATGACCAACTCCAGTCTGCTCGCCATTGATACATACATAATCTTTCAAGAATCCAACTTGGTTTTGATCTTATCGATGAGGGGAGAGAACATGGACTTTGTGAGTCAACCTGCAAATAGTGGGAGACCCAAATATCTAACGAGGAACTCACAATCTACAACATTCATCCTCCTACTAAGAGATTTTAGAGCAGTGCTACTGAGAAAGAGCTGGCTTTTGGAAGGATTCATCTGAAGACCTGATAGTTCCTTGAACTTGTTCATACATGCAAGTATGCCATCCACATTGTGGTTGTTTGCTTCAGAAAACACAAGGAGGTCATCCACAAAAATAAGGTGTGAGACTTTAAGGTCACCTGCAATAAGAGGATTGATAGAACCATGGTCCACAACCTCTTTTATGATGGATGTGAGTGCCTGCATACCAATGACAAACAGATAGGGGGCCAAGGGGTCGCCCTGTCATATACCCCTAGATGCTTGAATGATATCCGAAGGTGTACCATTGATGGAAATTTGGAAAGAATCAGTGTTCATGCATTCACTTTCCCACTGCAACCAGCATTCTGGAAAATTCATGCCCCTCATTATGTCAAGGATGTATCCCCTATCAATTGAGTCGTATGCTTTGCTTAAATCTGTCTTTAAGCAAAGTTTCTTCTTTGCATTCTATTTCTTGAAGTCATGGATGAGCTCATTTTCCAAGAGGATTGCATCTGAGATATTCCTCCCCTTTACAAAAGCCCACTAGTTATTAACTATCATAGAAGGAATAATAGTCTCTGAGATGATTTTACATGATCTTAGATATAATCTTATAAGCAAAGTTACATAAAGAGATGGTCTCCATTCTCCTATCTTCATTGGTTGCTTTACCTTTAGAATTAAGGCAATGTAGGTTTTGTTCACCTCTTTTAGAAGCCTTCCTTTTGCAAAGAAGTCATTGATGGGGAGACAGAAGTCATCTTTAATCACTTCCCATGATGCCTTGTAAAAACAAGCATTCATGCCATCTAAACCAGGGGACTTATCTTCATTTGCGTTCTTAACTACTTCATATATTTCCTCATCAGTCACAAACTCACATAGGATCTGTAAGTGATTGGGTTGGAGTTTGGGAAGATTTGTCTAGCTGACCAAAGCCTTAGTACAACTAGAATTAAAGATGTCCTTGTAGTGTTGACCAAAAGCAGACTTCATGTCCAGTTCATTGTTGATCTGATTACCATTGTGCTCAATAATTTTAATTTGGTTCCTACTTCTCCTGGTCTTCAAAGATGTGTAGAATAAATGAATATTGGAGTCCCCATTTTTAAGCCAGAAGATTTAGGATTTCTATCTCATCATCGACTCCTCAATAGACTTTGCCGCCACTGCTTCATCTTTTTGCTTTTGGCTATTTCCCAAAGAAGATGGTTGTTCGAGTCCTCATCAGATTTTGCTTGGGCTTCAAGAGTGTCTTTTTCTTTGTTTGCCACTGAGTCTGCAAGGTCACCCTTGCTCTCCCAATTCCATGTTTGTAAGCACCTTTTGGTTCGCTTCATCTTTTGTAAGAATCTATACATGGGAGGGCTGCTATCCTGTTTCTGCCATGCATTTATAACAGTGTCATGGTATCCTTCCATACATGCCAAGCGTTGAAAAGCCTGGTAGGGTATTTGGCTTTAGCTTTCTCCTCATCCAAATGAAGGACCTGAGCATAGTGGTCACTATAAATTGTTGGCATAATCTCTAACCAGGTATTAGGCAGGTCCATCTGGGCTTGGGCGTTGAAGAAGGATCTATCAATATTGCTACTCGTATTGTTTGCCCCTAGCTACTGGTTGTTCCAAGTGAAATAAGGGCCTTTAGCCTCTATCTCAAACAGTTCAGAGCTAAGAATACATTTGTTGAAATCAAGCATCAACCTCACAGAGGGAGTTGTTCTTCCTTTTCTATCTTCAATAAGTCGCACCACATTGAAATCACCTATCACCAGCCAAGGACCATGTACAAAGGATTTAATGCGGACAAGCTCAGACCAGATTTGTTGTCTTTTGCAGTCATCATTAACAACAAAGATGGCAGTGACTTCCATCTTGAAATCATCAACACATAAGCCAAAATGAATGTGTTTTTTAGATTGACCAAGCAAGGTAATCTTTAAGTCATCCCTCTCCCAAAGAATTAGGATTCTAATATTGTTGCAGCTGAAAGAATTATCTATCCATTTGGCCCTAGGACAGGTATGGTTCATCGATCTCATGATCTTGTTTCTTCTAATCTTCACTTCCGTTAGAACAACTATATCAGTAGCTGCCCTCCTGAGTTCAGCTCGAACGACATGTTGCTTGTCCCAATTGGATAGGCCCCTTATGTTCCAGGCTATGATAAAAAGTTTGTTAACCATTGGGGGGGGATGGCTTGCTGCCACCCACAACCTCTGAGTTTGAATCTAGGTTCTTGAGTGACCGGTATTTGTTGTTTGTCTCCTTGCCATTCTTGTTCATGCTAGGAGTGTTCTTGCTTCGGGTGAAGTGCCTCTTTGGGCTTTTGTTTCTACGAGACTTCTCAAAGCCATCTCCTTCTTGTGCAGGTTTAGAAGTGTTATCATCCTGTTCAAAAGCAATCACAACAAGTGCCTCCTGCTCAGCCGCATTGCATCGAGCATTTACAGGGTGTTCTGGGGCCTCATTATTGCTCTTCTCAGCCTCCTTGCTCTGGGGATGGACAGGGTGCTCAGTGGAGCTTAAAACAGTCAGTTCCTGCTCATCCGCATTTTTTTGAGCAATTATAGGTTGTTCAGGGGACTCACTAGTGCTTTTCTCCACCTCCTTGCTTCAAGGATCAACATTTTGTTCAGGTTCTTTTGGCTAGCAGAGAGACTTCTCGTACCCAAAGTTGTGACAATGGGGACACTTATGTGGAATCCATTCATACTCGATCTTGACCAAGTATGTTGATCCTTTATTAGTCTTCAGTTTGACAGTGGTAGGGAACTTTGACAAGGCACTCATCAACACATTTATGCGAGCAAAATTGATCCTGCTTCGGGCCTTTAATTTGTCTGTCTATCCAAGCATTGCAGTTTTTCTAAGAAAGAGGCAATGCGGGATAACATCAGTTTGCTCCACAATTCTAGCAGGAGGTCGAGGATCTTCAACCAGACTGGTACAGAGGAGAGTTTCTCCTGTTTTAAAGGCTCCCCCTTCTCCCATTTTTTGAGCATCATCGGCTTTCCCTTGACCTGCCATGGACCTCCTTCAAGAGTGTTGGCCATATCAGTGCCATTATGGAATTTGATGACAAAGCTACTGTAGGCTCTGCCCATGACATTGATCTCCCCTTCCGGCTGCCAGAGTCTTTGGAGGATGTCTTTGAGTGTAGAGATGTGAGGCCTGGAGCCTATGATGTATTCGGTTGTAGTGTTCTTCCACGAGGTGGTATTCCCATCAACTTCGTCTTGCGGGATGATTATCATATCTTCTTCAAGAATCATTTCCGTTTCCTTTAGTCTCATATCCACATAACCCATTGGGTTCTTGCAGACCGCAGACCATTCCTTTGGGCTATCAGCAACCTTTACAGACTTAGCAAAGGATCTTCATTTCGGGCGAGATTGTTTGTCTCCATGCTGGGGAGGACGGCGATCGTCACCTCCAGTGCCGCCACTCCATGCGGCCATCCCAAACTTGGTCCAATGCCATCCCAAAAGCATCTAAATATTATGAATACGACCATAGCTTCATTAAAGTTCAATCTACATACCATCTAATTTTGGCCTTGAAAGATCATAAAAGTTCACTCTATTACATCCTGCACACCTTAAAGCAAATTTCATCCTCAAAATTAAGCAAAAATCCAATCTATCACATCATATACATATTAAAAGAAATTTTATCCTCAAAATTAAGATAAAATCTTACTCCAATGAGAACTGGAAGATGTTCATTTATAAGTAGACCACCACTTCAGGTGTGAACTATCCACAAACAGAGACTCCAGAACTATATCCATATATTTCTATCGTATTTCAAACAAATCAAGGGTTAACCATCCCCTCCACATGAGGTTAACACAAGGGTTTAAAAGCATAAGTTATGTCATTCATATTTCACATTATATTTTCATGCTCATTTCACCCAAGCATTGAGATTCCAACATTAACCTATACACTTTATGAAGAAGTTAGTTATCATTAACCCACTTTCCATATAGATCATATCAGGGTGTCATCATCATTATTTTGTGCTATATTTTTTTTAACTATATTCAAATCTTTATTGAGAACTAACATTAACACTACATTCAATGTTCATCATTTATATTATCTCATTTCACTTTCTCATATTAGGTTGTAAACTAGATTTGTGAGTTCATCGCTGATTCACCAACCTTATAATATCATCAATATTCATGTATATGGTTAACCATCTATATAGAGAGAGCTACCAAACTATCTCTATGTTTTTCTTATGTCATACACATACACTACATCTAAGGAATAGATTACAAAACATATATTATATCTAGTTTGTGATAAACAAACTTAGACAAGTGACTTGCCAAACACGTATCAAAATGTCATGTTGCTCAAATGAAGTACTCCTATCCCTTATCTTGAGGATAATTATGTGCTTAGTATCTGTGAGCTCACTCAACTTTTGAGCATCTTGTATGCATATACTTTATGTTCCCTCTTTTAGTCTAGGGTTCACACATTACCTCATTAGCAATAGAGATTGGTTTACAAGCTATAGCCACATAAGTGATGAATGCATATTCATCTTAGTTGTAGTCACCATTTTTGGCCCAATTTTGCACTAAAAGCTCTCATATACCCCCTGAATCCGCTCATATACAGTTTTCCTCAGTTTCAAATGATTATTTAGAGTTTTGGTGAAATCCATTCGTCTCCATTGCAGGATTAAGTATCACACTATGTACAACCGTGTAGGAGACAGTGGTCCTGCTATTTTCGATGGATAGTTATTTCATTAGAAACCATCCTCATCAGTTAAAAGATTCATCAACAGAGGCCCGTCAACCCATAGCAATAACACCCCCCCGCAGGGGTGGGTTTGTTCCATGATGTCGCAACTGCGACCAAGAAGGATCTTACGACCTCGGCCAAGAAGACAATGACATGACTACAGCCAAGACGTCGTGTCTACCGACACTCGACATGGTAAGGCCCAGCTCGACATGGTCAGGCCGACGCCAAGGTGTCGCAATCGGCACACTAGTGCGACCGTGACACATGACCGTGACAATGGCACACGACCGTAACCATGACACAATGCCTCAATCGTGGAACAAACACCTCAACCACGGCAAACATCGTGACCCCAACACCCCAACACGGTCAGGCACACCCCGGCACGGTCGTGTCGAGGAGTATCGACCGCTACTCAAGGCCACAACCACTGTAGTTAAGTTAGTGTTCTCTAGATATGCACCTATAAATAGACGAATCCCTCTTTCATTTGAGGCATCCCTTCTATTCCATCCACGCTGACAGGCTGCCACTCTATGCCTAGCCAAGGAAGATGATCTCACCCACCAAAGACTGCCTTTGTGGTGTCCTTGCTACTCTGCCATCTACTGCTCCATCTCCTATGAGAAAGAGCATGAGAAGAGAAGGAAGAAGGAGAGAGAAGATAATCCTCATCTGTCTTGGTGTTCTTCCCCTCCTCATCCAGATCTACCTCACCATCTTGTAGAAGATTGTTTCTCCACTGAGTCACAACCATCTTTTTCACCCTGACCATGGCAGAATCTTCCCTCTCTCTTATTCTTTTTGTTTCAATCATGAGGAGCGAGTAATCCATTTCACTGGGGTGCGGGGACTAGCCTCATTGCCCATGCTTACATGTCCATTTTATAACATTTCTTGGCTTGTATATAACTTTCCAATTCGTTGTAATTGTTTAATGTGTGCTTTGTGGATTGATCACTTACCTTGCATGATCTATTATATTCCTTTGTTGCAAGAAATTCAATACTTAGGATTTGAATATCGATTAACATGGTTGATTCCCGGACAAGAACTTTCAAAAGGATATCTCCGGAGTAGTAAGTGTGTGATCTGTGGGTAATGAGACATCGAGCCTACGAAGATGCTTACACAAACTCTATTTCCTAATGGATGGTTTGCTACTCCATTTGGATAGTTGTATCTTTCCTGGATGTGTTTGCATTTGTCGTGGTGGTGAAACCTGATTCCACCCTAGTGATCCCCATCATTAATATAAACTCAGTTTTAATCCCACTCTTTTACTTTCCTTGCAATTAGTTTAACTAAAACCCAAATCAACTCTTCATTCTAAATATTAGTCTTAGTCGATCCAGATTCGACTATTAAGATTCTTAAAAATGTTGTCCCTTGGGATTCGATCCTTAACTATATTGTGATAAGACGTGTGTGCTTGCGGGTGGTACTATTGCACAAGGTTTTGGTAAAAACTTAGGTACTTCAACCCTAGGTGGATTTTTTAGTGCAGTAAAAAAACCACATCAAACTTTGGCACTATTGTCGGGGAAAACAAAATTGTCTAGTTAAATCTAGTTCTATTGAGACTAATTCAGGATTTTACTTTCACTTTTGATACTATTAATCATCTACTTGAATTTGGTTCTACTCCATCCATCTGACTCCTGAAAGATTTGTCCATGCCAGGTACTCCCAAGGACTAGTACATGCAATGCTCCAACAACATCGACCTTGCAACTAGCTTTGACCCTGAGATAGAACGAACCTTTCATCATCAGAGTAGAGAGAAATAAGATAGGATGGGACAAGAGGAGGAAATTGCTTGAAGGGTAGCTCAAGCCCTTAATATAGAAAGAGAAAGGCTTATGCAAGAAGTCCGAGCTACAATTCAAGAGGAAATCCAAGCAGCTCAAGCAGAAGCTCAAAAAGCTGAGTTGCAAAAGGACCTTAGAGTGTTCTCAATCCCTAAGGCTACTAATGTTCAACACATAATGTAACCTCCTCCCATCACTACTCCAAATTTAAAGATCAAGTCACACTGGATTACACTGCTTCAAAACAACCCTTTCATTGGCAAGCAAGGTGAGGATAGTCAAGAACATCTTCTGAGGTTTATAGATTTATGTGTTATGGCAAAGTAGAGTGGAGTTATAGATGTTTCCATCAGACTCTGTCTCTTCAAATATTCCTTTGTAGATAGAGCCATGAGTTGGTATAACTCCTTGCAATGCGACCCCATCATTGCTTGGGAACAACTTCATAATGTTTTGTTGGAAAAATTCTACCCTCCTTCCCTCACCTATGATATTAAGGGTCGAATAATACACTTTGTTCGGGACCCTAGTGAAACCATGGCAGAAACATGGGAAAGATACAATGAGTTACTATGCATGTGTCCACACCATGGCATACCTAAGAATCAGCTCATCAAAAGTTATGATAGTGTTTTTAGACTCCTCATCTGGAGGAAACTTCATGCATCAAAGTTATGATAGCGCATGGAAGGTTGTCATCCTTGGAGCTAAAAATCAATCCAACTGGGGTAGATTTGTATTAAAAGGAGCATTGAAGGTAGCTATGGAAGAAAGTAATCTTGAGTACAAGTCTATCTCCGAGTCTCTAAAGCTACTAGTTGCCAAGAAAGACAACCTTGTATCTTCTTTCAATGCATATGAAAGGAGGCACGTGCCCCCTTGACAACAAGAACAAGTCAAGTCATCTTCACCGATTTGTGAGGCATGTAAAGGAACTTATTATTCTACTCTAGCATGTAATATTATCTATGATGTCATTCTGGGCAATGCTTGTGCCTAAGGAGGTAACAGGCAGATGGAAAATATGAATGCCATCCATGTTATCCCTGGTCAAGGGTAATATAATCCAAATCAGAACAAGAACCATCCAAGTTTTCAGTATGGAAATCCTTCAGGAGCGGAAAACTCACAAAAACTCAATTTAGATAATTAACAATGAGACCTTCTAGGATTCTAGTGTAATCAACAACCAAATTTTAGGAATCAAGGGAACTTTAGGGGCCACTTTCATAATAGAAATTACAACTAGTATCAAAACACCTCTCAGTTCCAAAATCTCAACCAAGTCCCGCAACAACAAATACAACAAGGACAAAAAACTAGTCCCATCTCTTCTGATGATAAACTATCAGCCATTGAGAAGATGTTACAATCACAACATACTATGATAGTAAATCAGCAAGCCCATTGGAATACTATTGAACCCCAACTAGCTCAACTTTTAGATTGCCTCAAACCACTTGCTGGAGCTTTTACTGGTCAACCAGAGAATAATCCTAAACATCTTGAGCAGTTGAAAGCTATTTCCACTGAGTTTGGCAAAGACTATGATCCTCTTATCAAGACACATGTGGTAGTTATAGACGAGGATGACTTGGTGATTGTCCAAGACACTAAAGTTCCTGAATCTCAACCAAAAGAACCGCTAACTACTGATAAGGTAGATATAGAAAGTTCTAAGAAACATATCCTTGCATAAGTAGAAGACATGCCTGAACCAATTATATTGGTATACAAGCCTCGTCCTCCTTTCCAAGCTCAACTAAAGGAGACAAAGCTTGACACTTGTTTCATGAAGTTCAAGGAAGAAATGAAGAAGCTTCATGTTGATATACCCTTTCTAGATGTGCTGGCTGACATACCAGCCTACACAAAGTACTTAAAATCTCTCCTCACAAGGAAGTATACAACTGAAGAATATGAGATATTCAAATTAGCAACAACTACATCCTATATTATTCAGAGAAAAATGCCCAAGAAGTAAAAGGACCCATGATCTTTTGGGATTTCATGCCATATTGGTGACTCCACATGTAAAAAAGGATTAGATGACCTCGGTGCTAGCATCTCTATCATGTCACTTAGCCTTTGGAAGAGGTTAGGGTTTTCAGAACTTCTCCCAATTGGCATGACCATATAGCTTGCAGACAATTCTATGACTCTCCTTTGGGAATCATTGAGGATGTCCCAGTCAAGGTAGGTAAGGAATCTTATGTCCCATGTGACTTTGTAATCATGGACATAAAAGAGGACTCCAAATACCCTCTTATCTTTGGTTGTTCATTCCTCACCACTGCAAGAGACTTGATTGATGTTGAAGAAGGAACCCTAGTCCTCAAACGAGGCAAGAAAATACTCGAGTTCAGAATTTTTGAAAGTATGTGAAGACCGAGCATGCAAGAAGAAGTCTATTTGATTGATTGCATGAAAAAAATTTCACTCCTCACACAAGAGAATCATAAATCATTTGATCCTTTAGAAGTGGCACTAACAAACCCAATTGTTGTGACTTCATTGATAGACAAGTAAAGAATTGTGTTCTCCACCTCAACACTGTGGAAGAAGATCCTGAAGCTAAATTTGAGGAACTCAAGGTTGTGAATGTAACTGAAGACCTATGCGAGAAACCAGAGGCCCCCGAAATGAAGCCCCTACCCAAGGGACTGAAGTATGTGATTCTGGATGATCTCAAGGTCTGCCCAGTTATCATAAATTCTGACCTAAAATTGGAACAAGAAGATAAACTCCTGACAAAATTAAGCGAAAGAAGAAAGGCCCTCATCTACAAAATGAGTGACCTCACTGGGGTGAGTCAAGTGCTTTGCATGCACATAATCCCCATGGTGGAAGATCACAAGTTGAATATCGAACATCAATAGAAGATGAATCCAAATATGAAAGAATTAGTTCGCATTGAAGTCATTAAATTGCTCACGACGGGAATCATCTATCCTATATCTGACTCGCCATGGGTAAGTCATGTATATGTTGTCCCAAAGAAAGGTGGAACTACCATGATATGGAATGAAAATAAATAACTCATCCCCACTCGAACAACCACTTATAGGAGGATGTGTATCGATTATAGGAAATTGAACAAGGCCACATGTAAGGATCATTTCCCGATGCCTTTCCTAGACCAAGTCTTAGAGTGATTAGCTCACCAAGAATATTTTTGTTATCTTCATGGTTACTTTGGATTCTATCAAATTCCCATACATCTAGATGAACAAGAAAAAATGACATTCACTTGACCTTTGGGACATATGCCTTTAGAAGGATGTCTGTCGGGCTTTGTATGCACCTGCCACTTTCCAGCGTTGCATGGCAGCCATATTCGCTGCACTCACTAAAACTATTATGGAGGTTTTCATGGATTATTTCTCTGTATATGGGGATTTATATGACTCATGCCTGAAGCACCTCTCCCTAGTCCTCAAATGATGTGAAGAAGCACATCTAGTGCTAAATTGGGAGAAATGTCATTTCATGGTAAAAGAAGGCATTGTCCTCGACCATAGGGTCAGCAATCGAGGGATCAAAGTAGACAAGGCAAAGATCTAAGTGATTTCTAAACTCGATCTACCAACCAATGTAAGAGAGGTCCGTGCATTTCTTGGTCATGTAGGATTTTATAGAAGGTTTATAAAGGATTTCTCCAAGATAACCAAGCCTATGCCAAACTTATTACTAAAGGATGTTGATTTCTAGTTTGATGAAGAATGCATAAAGAGTGTCAACAATCTTAAGCATGCCCTTACATAAACCCCTATCATCAGAGATCCAGATAGGGATCACCCATTTGAAATAATCTGTGATGCTAGTGATTACGTAGTCGGTGCTATTTTGGGCCAATATATAGAAAAGAAGCATTATGTCATCTACTATTCATCTAAGACCATTGATGAAGCTCAAAGGAACTATGAAACTACCGAGAAGGAAATTTTAGCAATTGTGTATGCCTTTGACAAGTTTAGATCCTACCTCATTGATTCAAAGGTCATTGTCTACATTGATTATGCTGCAATTTGTTACCTCCTAGCAAAGAAGGATGCAAAACCCAGGCTAATCAGATGGATTCTCCTCTTGCAAGAATTTGATCTTGAGATAAGAGATAAGAAAGGCACAAAGAATGTTGTGGAAGACCACTTGAGTTGTATCCACACCCCAGACACTGAAAAGATCCCAATTAATGACTCTCTTCTAAACGACCAGCTCATGAAAGCTTTGAAAGCTATCCCTTGGTACATGGACTATGTAAATTATGTTGGAGCCGGTGTCATCCACCCTAAATGCACCAGCATTACACTGTAGAAATTCATGCACGGCCTGAAGCAATATCACTGGGATGAGTCATACCTCTTTAAGCTCTATGATGATGGTCTTTACAGATGATGTATCACTGAGGAAGAAGCTCCTCTTGTTCTAGAGAAATGCCACTCAGGCCCCGCTAGAGGCCATATGAGCTCCAAGAAGACTACTTTGAAGGTTTTGCAATGTGGCTTCTTTTGGACAACCATATCTTAAGTTCTAATAGTTTTCATTTTTGAGATTTCAGATGGAGGACATGTTGCTAAGAGGAACGCAACCACATCAGGTGGTCCAACCAGCATGGTTTTTCCCCTCCATCTCGGATTTAGAGTTTTCTCGAGATGAGAAAATTTCTAAGTTCGAGGTGGAGGGTGGGTGGTACATACTTTACTTTACACCCATACTAATATGTTTCAGACTTAAGATTCCATCATTGCAATTTTGAAGCAATTTTGATCAAAATTTTCAAAAATTTCTAATTTTCCATGTATCTATATAGAAACTTAATGAAGTTTTGCTGCTTTTATTTTAATCAAAGCCTTTTCCTATTTGATTACTTTCTTCTCCCATGCAAATTGTGAATTATTATACCCTCCTTATTTGAAGCAACGCCTCAAGAAGAAAAATTTCTAAAACTAGCCAGTGGTTAGAAATCACCATGTGAAGGTTATGAATCCTAACATCATGATCCTTCAGTAAAAATGGCAAGTATCCGTCGAACTGATAGGGGTCAATCACATTGTGCTTCCTAACTGAATAGTGGAACAATAGCATGGAATCTCCACTAGATCCCCATCAAGTCATTATTTCAACATAGTATGATAAAGAGAACAACTTGATGCACTAAATTGTAAATCAAGTAGTATTATGATCTGAACTCTCTTCTACACTTCTTCTACCATTTTCATACCCCTCCATCCATTAAAAATAAACAAAAAGCCATAAAAACAATGCCAAACCCTATGTTTGGGGTGGCACACAACCCCTCTCTTTATCCTCTTCTTCCATACCCTCTCTATGTAACAGGGGCATACCACCAAAATGAAAAAGAAAAGATGTCAATGTGCACACAAGAAAAAAATGCAATATCGAGTCGAATAGAGGAGAGATTTGCATACAAAAGAAAGAGTTGAAATCAATGTAATTGTAACCATATAATACAAATCTCGAGTCGAATAGAGGAGATATTTACTACTTCCTTTCGTACCCCCTTCACTTCCTTTTCCACCTACAGGTACAATGAATGCCTCATTTTTACCACACTTTTGAAAAACACCAGTGTCAGATCAGATACACACTTGTTGTTCTATGGGTATCTCTAGACTCTTATGAAGCTCTTAGACATGCTTGATGTTGGAGATAGTGGGGAGGAAGTGCTTTGGGGAAATGAAATCAGGAATGAAGATATTATAGGATGTTTTCAGTGATCTCAAGATGTTGAGATGCTTAGCCACACAAAAAAAGAGAAACAAACGTGATGGAAGATGAGGTGATCACAAGAGTTGAAAGTATTCAATTGGTGACTATTTTAGATTTTGTGTTACTCTAGGACGAGCAACGTTTAAGTTTAGGGTGTTTTGATGAATGCATATTCATCTTAGTTGTAGTCACCATTTTGGCCCAATTTTGCACTAAAAGCTCTCATACACCCCCTGAATATGCTCATATACAATTTTCCTCAGTTTCAAATGATTATTTAGAGTTTTGATCAAATCCATTTGTCTCCATTGTAGGATTAAGTATCGCACTATGAGCACCAATGTAGGAGATGATGGTCCTGCTATTTTCAGTGGACATTTCCTTCAACAGAAAGCATACTCATCAGTTAAAAGATTCATCAATGCAGACACATCGACCCATAGCAATACCCCCCCATGGGGGTGAGTTTGTTCCATGATGTATCGACCGCGACCAAGAAGGATGTCGCAACTGCGGCCAAGATGACAATGTCACGACTGTAGTCAGGATGACAAAGTCGCGACCGCGGTCAAGGCATCATTTTGAATGACACTTGGCACAGTTGGGTGCAACTCGACATGGTCGAGGCGAAACCAAGGTGTCGCGACCGGCACACCAGTGCGACCACGACACATGACTGCACCCATGGCACATAACTACACCTACGACACAAACACCTCGCCCTTGGCACAAACACCTTGTCCACAACAAACACCTCGATCTTGACAAAATTGCGACCACAACACCCCAACACAGTCAGGCGCACCTCTACCGAAGGCTGCGACCACTACAGTTAATTCGGTGCTCTCCAGATCGACACCTATAAATAGACGAACCCCTCCTTCATTTGAGGCATCACTTCCACTCCATCCACGTCAAAAGGCTTCCGCTCTATGCCCAACTAAGGAAGACGAACCCCACTGCCAAAGACTGCCTCTTTGGTGTCCTTGCTACTCTTCCATGTACGTCTCCATCTCCTACGAGCAAGAGTACAAGAAGAGAAGGAAGAAGGAGAGAGAAGATTATCCTCATCCATTTTGGTGTTTTTCACCTCCTCGTCCAGATATGCCCTGCCATCATGTAGAATATTGTTTCTCCACTGAGTTGTGACCATTTTATTCACCATAACCATGGAAGAATCTTCCCTCTCTCTTATTCTTTTTGTTTCTATCATGAGGAGCAAGTAGTCCATTTCATTGGGGTGCGAGTACTAGCCATTCTACCCATTCTTACATGTCCATTTTATAACATTCATTGGTTTTTATATAACTTTCCATTTCGTTGTTAACCGTTTAATGCATGCTTTGTTGATTGATCACCCACCTTGCATGATCTATTATATTTCTTTGTTTTAAGAACTTCCATACGTAGGATTTGAATATCCATTAACATGGTTGATGCCCGGATGAGAACTTTTGAAGGGATATCTTTGGAGTAGTAAGTGTGTGATCTGTGGGTAATGAGACATCGAGACTACGGAGATGCTTACGCAAACCCTATTTCTTAACGGATGGTTTGCTACTCCATTTGGATAGTTGTATCTTTCCTAGATGTGTTTTGGATGTGTTTGTTTGTGTAGTGGTGGTGAGACTTGATTCCACCCCAGTGGTCCCCATCATTAATCTAAACTCAGTTTTGATCCCGCTCTTTTACTTTCCTTGCAATTAGTTTAACTAAATCCCAAATCAACTCTTCATTCTAAATATTAATCTTATTCGATCCAGATTCGACTAGTAAGAATCTAAAAAATGTTGTCCCTTTGGATTAGATCCTTAACTATATTGTGATAAGACCCGTCCGCTTGTGAGTGGTACTATTGCACAAGGTTTTGGTGAAAACTTAGGTATTTCAACCCTAGGTGGATTTGTTAGTGCAGTTAATAAAAACACATCAATAAGAACAAACCAAAACATTCTAGCACATTTACTTCATAGGTTATCTACCCATGACTTATGATTTATTAACTATCTCTTCCATAGTCATCCACTAAATTCCTACAAGGAACCAACAACCCGAGTTTGAGGCTTGACAAAAACTAATACATTTACCCTCTCTAGGGTGTTGTGACTCTCTCTCCCTCACCCAAATGGTAGGTACTCATATTCATATCCACATAGAAACAATGCATTAAGAAACTCAACTCATTCACTCAGGAATAGTCTAGCTTAGGACATATCATATCACATATTTCTCATCATTCTCATACTTCGAGTTTAGGTTATCTGACCTCTCTCTGGGTCTCACTCTCTATGGAATAAACCCTATAACTGGTCCTAACATTGGAAGTCCCCCTTCATAAATGAGCTTGAGGCCCTTGTTGATTCACAACCTTGTCTTAATTTAGCTTATCTCATCTTAGAAAAGCACATGTACTTGCATCATCAAAACTTATCTCAAAACCTAAAATATGAAATTATGACCTGAAAGAGAAACATATATCATCATAAACCAACTACTATTACTATATCTAACTTATATCACAACATCTAATCTCATATTATCTATTCCATCAATCACGAATTGTAACAAGGCATTAGACATCTAATCTAGAATTACTCTCTCTCTCTCATCTAGACTGATGTCATTCAATTTCACTTAGGTTTCATGACCACCTCCTACTTGTCCGTGTGTGGGGACACATTTTTGTAATACTTACATATATAGTAAAATTAAATATTATATAGTTTTTCACCAATAAAATAAGTTTCAGAGAAAACTATTGAGGTTCAATCCGATTGGGATAAAAAACCAAATCCAATAAATGAGTGTCCCACACATAGTAGAGAGTCTAGTATCATGCAACCTAATCAAAAGGGTGAGAACATGGTGTAGACTAGTATAGCTACCCTAGACAATGAGCGCTATATGTCTAGGATTAATCTTCCCTTGATGCACATCATCTCCAATAATGCAATGTCCCATACTACCACATTATTAGGAAATAATGACATCTTAGGACTTTCTATACGACAAGCACTAGTCTAAACCTAGTTCTCAGACATCTAGGTGCTAACCTAGGGTTTAAGCCAGTTCTAGTCTCTAAAAGACAACTATTCTAACCCTAAATATGTTCAAGTTTATGCTTCTCTTTAGTATGAGTTGCATAATGAGAAAATGTCAGGCTTTGCTATTGCTCATGATTTGATACCACCTGTGACATCCCTGAATTTTCTAAAATTTAATCTAATGTGCAACTTCAAAATTGAAATCTCACCTCAGTGAGAATCCCAATTTAAACACCACACACTAGGCTAAGAAGAATAAAATAAGAGGAAGTCAACAAGAAACAACAGTAGCACATTCACATGCACATGAACAAGAAAAAAATCATACAACACACACTCACAATTCAACATATAATTACCAAATGAATTGTTACAACATTTGATATTACATATTGAATAATGCACTTTTACATAAGGATATACTACATTCTAAAATAGGACCTTCTAGACAATAGGTCCACATGTATATCAGCTCGTCACACAACTCTCAACTATCTTGGATCAGCAAGATATGTCCACAACCTAAACAAAAGATTACATGTGGTACACGTTAGCACAATATTCTAAAATATTGTACTGAGTACGCCTACATGTCTTTTTATATACCTCTCATTACTAAGACTTGGTAATAAGATAAAACTAGAACTTGGAAGTTATAATGAAATATAAGGAAAGGCATATACTTACACAAAGATGTTCATTGACAAAAGAGAACACATATTTTAGGCAGATTTTCCATTATATGCTCGTACATCTTCCTACCAATGGGATAGATGCATTAAGGCCTTATGATCTTCTTACCAAAGAAAAAGATCATTGTACATGTGATCTACTTACCAAAGAGTTAGATCACTCACTAGCACTATGATTACCAAAGAGATATATTGTTTTCATATAATAGAACAAATATATTATGTTTCATGTGTTCATAACTATATGTATGGAAAATCAAGCAAGATAATATACAAGAACAACATTTCATCCAATATCATATTCCAAGTGTTTTTACACACATAATACAACCATACTACATAGTAGGCCTATAACACCCCGATTTTCATATCACATGAGCAGAAGCTATTTGTTTTTACTGGGGAGTATCACTAACATGATATGCATATCAATAATAATAGACAAGAACCATTATAGACTGTGTATGAAATAAATTCTCATCATATTCTCAAAACAAAAACTTGGTTACATGAAACCTTATAAGAAAACTAAAATGTATGATGTAAAATATTGTACTATTACAAGCTCTGGGACCATGTAGATGACTGACCGGCCTAAATCGCACGTCCAAAAGGAGTGGATTTAGAGTAGTTGGACTTTTAAGGAGATAAACCGACTCTTAGGCCCCTACAATGATAAACAGGGTCTGATGTAGTGGTCGGGGTCGAACATAGGGACAAGGTTCGCAGTGCTAAGCGCACATAATCTAACACTCATATACTCCTGCCGAAGAGGGTATATAAAAGATGTTCCCTAAGGAACGATGGTACAAAAACTAAAGTAGGTCTAGAAAAACAAGAATAATAAGAACAAAAGAAAAGAAAAGAAACAAGGTGAAACACATATATTGGAGGAAACCCGGGTTGGGGTTCACCTACCAAGGCTTCTCACCAACATGCAACATCATCTCTCTCTCTCACATACTCTTACCAAGATTACAAGAAACCGTCAAAAAGTGTCTATTCCACTCTTTCTCAAGATGAGGATAGATCTAAGTCTAAGAGCATCCTCTCTGTCAAGACGACCACACATAAACTTCACAAAAACATATGGTTTTAAAGCCTTAGCATTCCAACACTCTCATGCATTCATACAACTCCATAAGACATAATAAAAGAGATATTACTCTCTTGAGATATCAACTATCAAACATTACAAGATGGTAGCTAAGCATACAAGTGAAGTATTAAAATAGGTGGATGGAGATAATCTTGATAAGAATATGTATATTCAATAGAAAGAGACCATATACATGTTGGGAGAGCCTTAATGGCTACAACCAACCCAAGTTAAGGTGTTTAGCTTCTGATGCTTGCGGAAAACATAACGACATTACACAAAGATGGATACATGAAGTCTCACAAAGAGAGGAGGGAATTACAATGAGATGGAATGATAGATCTATGGAGAAGAGACGTGATACGACAGAGTAATCCTTCAGATCTAGTTCTAACACATCGATGGCATGGACAATCTTCTTTTCTTGAAGAAGGAGTCTTCAGTCTTCTCTCTCCTAATCTTCTACCTTTGGAGATCCAAGACTGGTGGATGGGATGATCTGGAGTGAATCTAGAATGCAGCAGCACTTCGTGGTCCTCGGGATTCGATCTATGATTTGATGATTTGACAAGACAGGTGGGTGGGATATTTATAGGCACATTCTACCAACTTAAGCCTAGACTACGGTCATGATCTTGGTTGGGTGAGGGGTTAGACCGCGATCGCAGTCTAGGTTTTATTCCTTTTTTCACCGCGGTTGAACTTAGTCATGGCCTGGTGATGATCACAATTGAGGTCAGCTTTTCATTTCATTTGGAGAGGCCGAGATCGAGGTCTTCTTGTTCGGTCGTAGTTTGCAAGGATTCAATAGTGACCACAGTCTCCAAGCTAGTTGCGATCCTTCTTGATCACAGTCTGTGTTGATCGCGGTCTTTGAATACACCACGACCCCTAGTCCGAATTTGCGCCCATGTTCTGATCGCGACCAATGTTGTGGCCGCGGTTAAGTAGTGATCGTGACTTTGTTATGGTCGCGGTCCATATTTAACGCTTGATGACCTCGATCTCAAAAGAGCTCCAAAACTGTGATCGTGATTAGGTTTAAGTGGGTTGCGGTCGCAGTAAAGACCATGACCTGGGTTGTGAATGTACCTGAAACCATGTGAGGCTTTAATAAAAAAGGTAGTAAAATTATGTGAAAATCTAACAAAATATATACTAAAAGTGATATAAAATGTATACAAAAAGTACGTAAAATAGAGTGTTATCAACCCCACAAACTAATTAGAATCAAGCCTGACCTCAGGCTAAGTGTAGGTTCGAGAACTCAGAGAGAGAAAAAGCATTCTTAAATGACAAAATTATAACATGACTGAAATATCTCATTCTTGCATCAAGATTGTTGTAGCATGTTTTCTGACCTTTAGGTCCTATTCATCCCCCTCAATCAGAGTTGCATAACTTCATTTTCTTGCCATTGCCTTCAATTGTAAAAGGCTCCTCCTTCTCAACTTATCACCCCTTCCCTTAGGTAATGACCATACTAGTGCAAGATCTTTTTTGAGGGGTAGCTTTCACACCAATTCTTTATTTTTCAGTTGGCCCTATACTAATGTGTTCGGGTAGGCTTAAGGCTTCATATGTTTTCCTCTTCCTTCTGAACTCCTCACCCATAACTTTCATAAGAACAGTGTTGCCCTTTTTGGGTTTCTGACTTTAAGTTAGGTGGTTTTGTGAGTTTTCATTCAGGACTGGAGGTGTGTAAGCTTGGCTTCAAGATTCCACTTACGAGCATGACATATCTGCATTCATGAGTGCAACAATATACCGGACGTGTGGAAACTTTTGGCATCTTTTTGGCCATAACTCTCATATATTTTTTTATTTCTTTTTGGCTTTTGACATATCCTTCTAGGCTTGGGTGCGGAGGATTTTTACTTGGTATTTTGGGTGGCCAAGCCTCTTTTTAGATATGTTTTGAAAAGGGTAGAAGTTTCCCTTTATACAAAGATAAGGATTTCTGGGTCAAAAGCGTCGGGTGAGGGTGGTTGGTCAGGAGTATGGCTAGGTGAAGTTCTCTAGTCTCTGAGGGTTTCATGAGTTATGGTTGTCACACATACAACTTCTTATTGTAAAAATGAGATAGAGCAGTATTGCTATGACTGTTGTATTAGTTGTGTGTGTGTGTGTCTATATATATATATATGTTTCTCATTTATTTCTCTCTAGGAGGGAAGAAGCACTACAATCAGAAAATTTAACAGAAGAAGAGGCTAGCTTCTAATTTCAGAAGGTAGTTTTTGCAATATCTAAAAAATAGAGAGGTAAAAAGATGGTGAATGTATCTCTGTAGCCCATTTATGACTCCTCCCCCAAACTTATCCTACACCATGTCTCAGGGTGTCAAAATTTGAGTGAGATGTATAAACAGGCTTTATTTATTTGTTTTTGTTGTTGTTGGTGGAGGCCCACTCAGACTCGAGAAGCATGCTTGCGTATATTCCTCACAATGCATGGTATTATTCATATTGCATGCCTTCCACCTTGATGTCAAGAGTATCTATGGCCACCATCCAAGCTAGATAGAAGAAACCACAGTCATTTGATAGGGGCACCTGCTGGGGGCTCCTGTGGCAGAACTGTGTTTTCTTGAAGTCCTTTCCTGTCGTATGGTCATACCCTCTACAATGACTTTTTATCATGTTGGTGATCGCCTCAGCGCATGTGTTTGCCTTGTCTTCTATGGGGGTCTTTGTTGTTGTCATATTAGTCTTCTTGTTAAGTCTGAAGGTTGCGTCTGAGTTGTTATAGAGAACTATAGTCCTTTTGATGCTATTGACAGCCAACAAAGTCTAATGATTGTCGTGAAGAATTGACAGGAAAATGTGGTCTGGTGGGGATGTCGTCAGGTGTTGTTGCAATCGTTCCCTTTCTCCTGATCTTTTGTCCTTTAGGATGTCATCTACCAGTAAGAAGTATGCCATGTGGGCATTTGGCATGGTGTTGCCTAGTAGCACCTGGTAAGCTAACATCGTACTTATAGAAAGGTATCCTGCTATTTTAAGCATTTCTTGAAGGTCGTCTTTTAGCACACAAATGCCATCTCTCTTGAAGAAGACATCTCTCGGCGAATCATCTTCTTTCAAAGAACTCATTATGATAGTTAGTTCTTCTAAAGATAGACTGAGGCAGCTCCATCTGTCGAAATCCTTGAAAGAAGGTGTAATTTCTCCTGTCGGTCCGTCTGGCCTTATATCGACTAGGTCTTCTTCTTCAACCTCTCCTTCCTCATACTGTTATTTTGGAGGCTTTTCTTCAGGAACTACTTCTACTGGAGGTTGCATTGGTTCATCATATAACGCTTGTTTTACAGCTTCTCCAGATCTTTCATGCCAGCCTTCTTTCCAAGCCACATCCCTGGCTGGTTCTGTCGGGTCCACCCACATGGTCTTTAGTTGCTCCCTCCAGGTGACCTTTTTAGGTAGAGGGATATTCGTGTGAAGTCTCCAGGGTACAACTTCTGAAGTCATCACCGGGTTGCTAAAGAATCGACGATCGTAGATGACCTCCATATTGTACACACCCCACAGTCCATGCAGGTCTTCATTGTCTATGTCTTCTAGGGGGATGCCCTTGTTGATGGCTTCCATCATCCTTAGCACTATAAAGGCGCAGTCCCCCAAACCAGCCTCTTCTTGAGGGACTTTCTTATTTATGGAGAAGAACTTCCATGACCCTTTGAATTTTTCATCTGCATCCTTGATTGCATGTTGCAGATGCAGCGGTATCTTTAGGGCATCTCTGGCATCCTTCCTTTTGTAGACTAGCGAAGTGCGGTCCAATTTAGCTGTACATCAATTGAGCATTGTCATTTTCTATAAATATAGATCGATGAATATCAATGCCCAATGCTTTACATTCCTTATGGGAAGCACAACATATTTTGTTTCTTTCTGTCGGAATGTTGCCTTCAGTTAGGCTACATCTGCTGCCTTGTAGTCATCATTGTAGAGGAGGCTAGCTAGATGTGTTGTCCCATTGAAGACCGGTTGTGTCTTGTCCGGATGTAGAAATTCTTCCAGGAGGGTGGCGTACAGTACCTTGAATAGCCTTTTATGTACTTGTGTCTTCTTCATGAATATCCCACGAAAGTGGTCTCTAGACATATGTCTACCCTTATTGTTATATAGTATGTCTAATTTGGGTAGATAGTCACTAAGGACATCTACCAAGGTGTGGACATCTCTACTTGTGATCCGTGATATCGTAGTCATGTTCATTTCTTTCATCTTGCATGGCAGAGGGGGAAATGCTCTAAGTGTTTCTGTTCTAGCTGGCACACTCCGCTCCCTGACAGGCTCATTTGTAAAGAAGGTTGCCAACCCACCATCCTCATCATCATATGTTGCTTCCTATGCAGAAGGTGTCAAAGTTTCATCTATGGTCGGCATGGTCTTTGCCACTTGTTCAACTTCTTTTTCCGAACATTATGTAGCGGTCACCTATTCTGCTACTTCTGAGGAAGCTTCAGAGCTACATTGTCCTTGACATTGCTCTCCTCAGAAGTTTGGGCCAACTTGGCAGCTGCCAACATTTCCAGAGTTGCCTCCATCTTCCCATCATAGAGATAGTCGCTATGATCATGATGTGATTGGAATAGGAGGAACTCATTGCTCTCTTTGAGACCGGACCCCAACTTAGCTAACATTCTATCAAGCTTTACTGCTCGTGTCGCACTGAGTTTGGTGGTGACTTCTTCTCGGTGGGAGGTGGCAATCTGTTCTTCTAGCATCATTGCATGTGTAGGAAAGGTGAATTGCTACTCTTCGTCTTGGACTTCTTCAGGATCTCTATTGAGGTCGAGCTCCCTCGACAATGTTGTGTTTTTCTTTGTGTTTTTATCATTGGGGGAGCTCGATTGCTGTGGCGGCTCATTCTCCTTTGGCTCAGTTTCCGGTGCTATTTTTGTGTTGGAACTTCCTTCTTTTAGCGTGCCTGTTCCAGTACCAGTCCATCCCACATTGTCGTCGTCATTGTCATCGTGGCTGGAGGGGCTTGATGAGGAGTGCACTGGGCTTGCTGAGCACTTCATCTTCTTTTTCTTCCATCGGTTCTCAAGTTCTTCGCATTCCTTCTCAAGCTTCTGGTGGTCTCTTCTAAGCGTTGGAGCTCTTCTTCAAGGCTAGCCATTGTCATGTCGTAGCCACAAAACATATGCTCATTGTCAACTTGTATGGCATGCCTCTCTTTCTGTAGGTCTTCCATCTCGTTCTTTATGTTCTTCAACATTCCCATCGTCATCAATTGGTTTCTTATAACTTCTTGGATGAAGTCAGGGAGTGCGCTTGTCCTTTGTCAAAGACATGTACCTGTGTTGTTAGCACAGACAAATAAGAAGAGATGGTTGTATTTATTGTGTTGGTTTGATGCATGTGTTCCCACATGGCATCAAACCTTATACCTAATGCAACTCCGAAGGAAGGCACATGCTGGTGTTGCTGGTGTAGCTAATGCTCCATGTGCGTCACTGACGAGCTCAATATGGTTGGTTGTGGAGGTGGTGGCGGTGGACCTTGTTCTTTTTCCTTCTACTTTTCTTGTGGATCCACCTCTGCCCCATGGATCTCCGTATCTGGTACGGCCTGAGAGCCTTGCCCTTCTGGCTCTGCCTTTGGTTACTTGTCAGGCTGCAGGTTGGTTCTTGTGTCTTCCTCTTTTCTACCTCTGGCTCCACAGTAGTCGCTTCCTTGTGTGGCTCTAGAGGTATGGGTTCTACATTCCCCACTGGTTCTTCTGGAGGTGGAGCCATGGGAGTGGGTTGTTTTGCAGCTGTTGGCTTTTCAGTCAGCAGTGCAGTTGCATCTGTTGTCTTCTTTTTCTGTGCCGCCAACTTCTTCTGTGGCTCTGTGCTCTTTTTGTCTTTTAATTCAGCTTGGGCACTATTTTCTCGAATTGTTTTTACTGGGTCAGTATTCATGTTGGCCTGCAGTGCCCTAGAGCACATCTTTTCGATGTCGTCATGTGTTGGCCACAGCTTGTAGGCATCATAGAATGCCATTTCAGGAAGGGGAAGGAGTCTCTTTGTCCCACTTTGCCTGAAGTACAACTTCTCCCCTTTCTGTGCCAGGATATCTATGCTGATAAGGGACTTGACGTCTATCCTTTATTGTCCCTCCATTTCCTTATACTTTAGAACCTGTTCTGTATCCATTAGGTATTTGGCAATCTTCATTATCTGGCCACCCATGCAGTATGCAGAGTTCCTCTTTGATTCCCCACCTACTGCCATTGATAAATGCTCAATTAATATCTTCTCGATATTAATTGGCTTCTTGTTTATCATCGATGAGATTAGGAATAGATCTCCCTTACTAACTATTCCCGATTCTGACCTCGTGTAAATTGTGTAGGTAGTAATTTTCTACATTGTGCGAATGAAGCACGAGGTGATCAATAAGGCTTTAGAGTCCTTAGAGTTGTGTTCTTCTTCCCCAATCAACTCTTCCCACAATTGATTGCTTTCATAGGTTACTGCTTCTTTTTCTCTTGGGGTGGTGAAGCAGGCTTTTTGCTTTTCCTATGTCTTTGTAAATATTTTGTTCAACTTCACTTTCGTGATCTTGTAAGACTCGCCTCCTAGTATTATTTGTAGTTGATAATCTCCATCTCGTGCCCTTCTTGTTTCACTACTGGTAGTGACCTTCTTTAGTGAAGATAGGAACTCTGCAGTCAGCCTCTTGTAGAACTTCACCTCAGGTGTTCATAAGGCACGTAAGTTTGCACCTTCCAAGAATTTCACTACCCAGACGTAGATTCCCATCTTCTTAAAATCTTCTACGTCCAGGTAACGGGTCGGGCAGAATTACTTATTTTGGTACATCCAGTCGTAGGTGGACTGGTGTACGATGTTCTTTGGCACGAATGGGGGTTCTCCGGATTTTGCAGATGTCTCCCCTATGACTTCTTTGGCCTTGATTTCCTCCAGTTCCCTTGGCTTCTCCACAGCCAATTTTTTTAACTTTTTGCTGCTCTTAGCCCCCTTGGGTGCAGCCTTTCTCTTCTTCCCTTGTACTCGGATCTCTGACTCCCCTAGTTAATACTCGGAGGTCTCTATTTTCTCAGTTTGTTCTGTTTCGTGCGTAGAGTCCTCTGTTGTCATGTTTCCTAGTATTCTTTGATACTGTTCTAGCCTCAGCTGCACCTCAACCCATTTGGTCTCTAGTATAGAAGTATTGCTCTTTAGTGTTGGTGTTAAACCCTCCACTATATTTTCCACCTCCTTCAGGGATGTTGCCTTCTTGAAGATGGGGTCACCGTTCTCTGAAGAATACATTTTGCAAGTGTTCAACAATGCATTAGATTTAATAGAGACTAGTCTTATTGCAATTATCTAGGGAAGGTATTCAACAAATTTTAATTATTAAGTTCAAGAGTGTGTGTAGGGACCGCGACCCGTGGTTTTGAAGTAATTCAAAGGACACTGCGTCCGAGGTCTCTGAAGGGGGTCATGGTCATGGTGAAATAAGTAGGGGATCGTGGTCGTAGTTACATCACAGTCGCAGTCTTCTTCCATGGTTTGGGTAGGTCACAATCGAAGGGATCATGACCTCGAGTAGTACTTTTTGACATCGTGACCCGCGGTGTGAATCAGAATCTTAATCGAACACTACGACCAGGTTGATGAGTATATCACGGTCGCAGTTGTAGTGGAGATGGAACACAAACAGTGGTCCTTCTTGATCCAACCGTTTGGCTTTCATTCTCCATCTGTCGGTCTGCTCTTCATCTCTTCGCTGGATGGTTGCCCCATTATTGGTATGTGTAGGGTTTTTAGTTGGAGTTTGCAAACGCTGCCATTAGGGCGGTTTGGGTATCTGAAAAGTCGGGAGCAACCGGTTGCGGCGTGACAGATAGCCTTCGTCAAATGAATCTAGAAAAATAGTTTAGGCATGGACTACATCGGCGATGACGCGACGATTAGTAAACATCAAAGAATCGATGATTAGAAGTGCTAAAAAGGGGGTTTTCCTATTACCTCATTCGTCGGTTGAGACGGAAAAAGCATCAAAGGTAGGTGCGGCGATGAGCTTGCTGCGCCAGCGAGTCATTGGTCATGGCGGAGCAGTTCTTCGGAGAATAAGGGTTTATCTTAGACTCAGGAAAGCTAGAAGCAAAAAGAATCTGAGAAACGGGGGTTTAAGAGTATATATACTAGCATGACCGCAACTCATTTATAATAAGGAAAGACCGCGACTGCGGTGTATTCAAAGCATTACCGCAGTCGCATTCTCTTCTGTTCTAAGGGCGACCTCTGTTCAAGGTCAAGGTGTTTGGTTATGGGCACTGTGGGTCGCGGTCTTGCGCGATGCAAGGCTATACCGTGACCACGGTCTAGACCACGATCAGATCAAAACAAAGCTCATTTCCTTAGTTAAATCATCAATTACTCAAAAGAAGATAGATATGTACATCACTTAAAAAGTAGAAAACTTATCAAACAAAAAGGGAAGAGAAAACAAAGTTTTAAGGAAATAGCAAAAACTTGGGTTTCCTCCCAAGAATCATTTTCTTTAAAGTCTCTAGCTAGACTTCATAATTCTTCACTACTTTGGTCCTGCAGCTGGATGTGGCAACTCTTCATTCCTTTTCTCAAGTGGCTGATATGGTTCCTCCAAATTGATCTCAGATCTTCGTACAAAAGCCTCATCTTCATAAAATCTTTTTACCCTATGACCATTGACGTTGAAAATTCTAGTTTTCTCCCCTTGAATCTCCATCATTCCTGATGGGTAAATCTTCACTACAGAGAAGGGGCCTGACCATCTTGTTCTAAGCTTTCAAGGGAAGAGCCTAATACTTGAATTGAAGAGAAGTGCTTTATCACCTTCACGACCATCCTTGTTCTTTAGGTGGGCATCATGCTACACCTTAGTCCTTTGTTTGTAAATTCTTGCATTCTCATAGGCATGCAATCTCAACTCCTTGAGCTCCTGTAGCTGTAGGAATCTTTTCTGTCCTGCCTTTTCCAAGTCCATATTTTGAAACTTGATTGCCCAAAGGGCTTTATGTTCAAGCTCTAAAGGTAGATGGCAATACTTGCCATAGATAAATCTGTATGGCATTGTGTCTATCGATGTTTTGTAAGATATCCTATAGGCCCAGAGAGCATCATCAAGCTTCATGGACCAGTCCTTCCAAGTGTGGCTGACCATTTTCTCCAGAATATGTTTAACATGTCGGTTGGATACCTCTACTTGTCCCGAGGTTTGAGTATGATAGGATGTAGCAACCTTGTGCTTTACCCCGTACTTCTTTAATAGCACCTCAAATTGCTTTTCTCCAAACTGTGATTCCCCATCGCTTATGACAGTGTGAGGCACTCTGAAGCATGGAAAAATGGTTTTCTCGAATAGCTTGATCACATATTTAGAATCTCTAGTTTGGGTTGCTACTGCCTCTACCCACTTTGACACGTAGTCAACAACTACTAGAGTCAACTCATATCCTTTTGATGACGGGAAAGGACCCATGTAGTTTATTCCCCAAACATAAAAGATTTCTACTTCCACCTAGTCGGCCATAGGCATCTCGCTCCTCTTACTGATATTTCCTGTGAGTTGGCATTCCTTGCAAGCCTTGACAAAAGATGTCGCATCTTTGAACATGGTGGGCCAGTAAAACACAGATTGAAGCACTTTTGTAGCTGTCCTTTCTCCATTGTGATGTCCTCCATACGGCGAAGAATGTCATTCTTTTAGGATTGACATGATTTCTTCCTCTCGTATACACCTTCAATACAAATTGTCAGAACACCTCTTAAACAGAAGTGGGCCGTCCCAGTAATAGTTCTTAACATAAGAGAAAAGGTTCTTCTTTTGGTTGTACGTTATGTCAGGCGGCAGATGGCCACAAGCCAGATAGTTACAGATATCTGCAAACCACGGAAAACTCTGCTCATCAGATTGACCCATCAATAGAGCTTCATCAACATAATTATCGTTCACTGGTAACTGATTCCCTTCATCAAAAACTATTCTAGACAAGTGGTCTACGACCACATTTTCTTTTCCTTTCTTATCAATGATCTCATGATCAAATTCTTGTAACAGTAGGGCCCACCTTAGCAGTCTTGGCTTGGTGTCCTTTTGCATGAGATAGTGTATAGATCTGTGGTCAGTATAAATCTTAACCTTGGATCCTATAAGGTATGATTGGAGTTTATCGAATGTGAAAACAATCACTAACATCTCTTTCTCGGTGGTGGTGTAGTTCATTTGGGCTTTGTCCAACGTACGATTGGCGTAACATATCCCATGGTGCTTTCGGTCTTTCTTCTTCCCTAGGACTACACCTATGGAATAGTCACTTGCGTCGCACATTATTTCAAATGGTAGCTCCCAGTCTGGAGCTTCCAAGAATGGTGCAGAGGTTAAAGCCTTCTTTAGGGTCTCAAAAGCTTTTGAATATTCGTCATCAAACTCGAACACTGCGTCTTTGATCAGCAAATTTGAAAGGGGCTTCGAAATTTTTGAGAAGTCCTTCATGAATCTCTTGTGGTATCCATCATGACCTAGGAGACTTCTTACCCCAGTCACTGACCTTTGTGGCGGGAGTTTGGAGATGGCTTCAATCTTTCTTAGATCCACCTCGATGCCTTTCTTGAAGATATTGTGTCCTAGGACAATGCCACTCAGAACCATAAAGTGGCACTTCTCCGAGTTTAGGACCAAATGTTTTTCCTCGCATCTTTGTAGAACTAGGGATAAATTCCTTAGGCAAGCATCAAAGTTTGTTCCATATACAGAGAAGTCATCCATAAACAGTTCAACTATGTCTTCCAAGAAATCAGAGAACATGGAAATCATGCAACGCTGGAAAGTTGCAGAAGCATTGCATAGGCCAAAAGGCATTCTTCTGAAGGCGTACGTGCCATAGATGCATGTAAACATCATCTTCTCCTGATCGTCCAGGTGTACCGGGACTTGATAGAATCCAACATATCCATATAAGAAGCATAAGTAAGAGTGGTGGGCAAGTCTTTCTAGGACTTGATCAATAAATGGCAAGGGAAAATGGTCTTTCTTTGTGGCTGAATTTAGCTTTATATAATCAATACACATTCTCTAGCCTGTGATAGTTCTGGTGGCAACTTCATCACCATTATCTCCCTTCACCATAGTCATCCCACCCTTCTTAGGTACTACATGAATGGGGCTCACCCAATTGCTGTAGCTTATTGGTTATATGATCCCTGCATCACGTAGCTTCAATATCTCCTTTTTGACTACTTCCTTCAACATTTGGTTCAATTTCCTTTGAGGTTGCACCAAGGGCCTTGCCGATTATTCTAAGTTTACCTTGTGCATACACATGGTTAAGTTCATTCCCTTGATATCCTCAACCGAATACCCTATTGATCTTTTATGCTCCCTCAACTCTTCCAAGAGTCTTTCCCGCTATTCTTCTATGAGGTTAGCATTGATGATGACGAGATTTCTTCTTTTGTCACCCATGAACTCGTACTTCACCCCTTCTGGTAGTGGCTTTAGTTTTGGCTTTGGCTGTGGAGCTTCCAATTCTTCGTGTGACTATTCCAAAGAAGAGTACTTTACTATCTCTATCACTTCTTCATCATCGCTGAGACTTTCTTCACCTTGGTTAAGATAATTTAGTATCTCAACCACTTTGGGGTCTTCCGTCAAAGGATTTGGGTTGTTTAAGGCTCTCATGAGTGGGTCCACAATGGCTTTTTCTTCTTGAATCACTTCACAATACTGGTTATCACTGTCCATGAAGTAGAGTGACTCTGAAAGAGATGGTCCCTCCATGGCATCCTTCACTTTGAAGTCAATGTGGTCACTTCCAACTCAGAGGGTTATGACACCTTCAATGACATCTATCAGGGCTCTTCCAGTCGCTAGAAAAGGTCGTCCAAATATTATCGGACACTTCGGGTCTTCCACATTATCTATCACAATGATATCACATGGTATTAAGAATCGTCCCACAAGGATCAGAACGTCTTTCACTATACCCATAGGTCTCTTAAAAGTGTGATCTTCCAATCCAATTCTCATACTCATCTTGACCATATCGGTCAATCCCAATCTTTGTGCTAAACTAAGGGGCATCAGGCTTATGCTGGCTTCCAAATCTATCAGACCCTTCCTTTCGACATTGTCTCCAACACAAAAGGGGATGTTAAAAGCCCCTGGGTCTTTCTTCTTGGTTGGCAGTTCAGCCAGAACAAAAGAACTGGACATGTTTTCCAGGTGTACCGTTTCGACGTGGTTTCCTCTCCTTCTCTTTGTGATAAGGTCCTTGAAAAACTCAGTGTATGTCAGCATCTCCTCAAAAGCATCTAGAAATGGGACATCTATATGCAGTTTCTTTACCGCCTCCATGAACTTTTCATATCTTTTCTTCAGGTGGGCCTTGATAAGATTGTATGGAAATGCAATTCTTGGTGCATACATGCTCTTCTTCATAAAGATTTCTTCAACAGGATAGGGGTCACTAGCTCCTCTACTTTTCTCACATCTTTCTTCAGCAGGACTCTCCCTGTGAGCAGATTTCTTGGAAGAAACTTCCTTCTCCCTGTTGGTATGTATGACCTGAGAGCCAATCATGGGATGATTGGTGGGATACATTAAGATTGATTTGATAAACATCAAAGGTAAGATTCTAATTCTTTTTGGTTCAGTCATATGAGATAATGATAGAACAGAATGAATGTCTAGAGAATGATAGTACTCAATGATGTATATATGCTTTCAGGTTGAGGACCTGAACGATGAGATCATACAGATGCTAAGAGTTTGTACATTCTTATTATGTCCCTAGTCAGATGTCATTGTGGAAGGTAGATAGACAACAATGACACACAAGACTAGATTGTGGTGTCGGTTGATGACAAAATCTCATTAGTCATGATATGGAGATATCAAACCAAACACATAGGTACTTGTTAGAGAACAAGTTTACCAGACAGACCCACCGTGAGTTTGACACATGGAACCATGACATGGTAGTCACAGTCAGTTCTCACAGTGATGGTGGTGAGTGTGATTCTTTGACCTGAAATCACTACACTCAACACATGTCATTGGATACACTTCAACATCATCAAATGTAGTCTTGAAACATGGGTTGTTATAAAGGTGATGATTGGGTGGCTTTGACACATGGGGCTTTTGAGGGGTGAGTGATAGATATGGGATTTGTCCCTCTTGAGGGAGTTTGATATCCATGGCCACTTGATGAGTAGGATTGAGATAGGTGTGCACACGCATGTGTGAATCAGTATGTGATATTGATGTCGTACATATCTCCTCCAATCTACTCTGAGATCAAGAAAGTGAATGAGCGTTGAAAGGATGATTGTACCATGCCTTGATTTCATTCGGGATATCAGTGACAAAGGAATTATAAATTCGTTGTAACACCATTCACAGATTGTAGGATTGAAAGTTGCTCTCAAACTTTCTATTTCACTTGGGTAGCACTGATGTGCGACTAGGCATCGCTCTTTGCTTGTGAACTCATAAGTGTTATGGACTTTCACTGCCATTGTGAAATGGACCTGCATGGTCACACACATAGGATTTAACCTGGAAGAGGAGTTTATCCACAAACGATGTTTAGATTGATTACTAAAGGAGTTCAGTCGTTCAATTAAACACTCAATCAATTGATAGCTCAATATCATAGTGTTCAAGGTGTTGGACTGATTGATTAGAGTATGGAATTGATTGATACTGCAATTTGACTGATTTTGCATAGTCTGCTGCCCCAACCGATCGGCTCGTGAGATGAACTGATCGGCTCAGGTTGATGAACTGATCGGCTCAACTGGTGAACCGATAAGCTCATGTGCCATGAAATGATCAACTCAATTGCTAAACTGGTCGGTTCGTGGACCAACCCAGATCATTTGGAAAGTCATATGACTATTTTGCAAATACAATTTGTTTCACTTGTACAAATTCGATTTGGATAAGGATTAATATTTGATTAATTGGAAATAAATTTGAAAGTCAATTTGAGTTGGATCAGGACCATGAACCGATCGGCTCAGAGCACCAGCCGATCGGCTCAGAGCCCCAAATGACCGGCTCAGGTCCCTGACGATCGGCTCATGGCATGAAACGATCATTTCAATGTGTGAAACGATCGGTTCAGCTGGCACAAGTTGGTTCTTTTGTGGAAAATCTCAAACCCTTCTACTCCTACTTTAATCCCGCATTGCCTGGGATAAAGAACCCTTTCCCATGACCCTCCTATATATAGGGGTATTGAGGGATTCTCAGTAACAACAACTCAGAACACCAGTTGCTATGTAAAGTTGTCATTCTCTCTGGTTTTGGTAACTGAGAGAGAGCTCGAGCAAGTGCTACCCGATAAGGGAGGCACAACAAGGGAAAGACAATTGCAGAAAGGCAACTGGTTGAGGAGAGTGTGTCGGTGACTAGTACGCTGACAGGAGGGTGTGAATCCTTCCGATTCCTTGTGGGACAAGGAGATCAGAGTTCCAGGTGGTCCGTGTGGACTACCTCAGAGGCGGGAGACTTCTGCCGCTCAGAGGACAACTGTCAATCCCGACAGTCCCGGTGAGACCAGGAGTTGCACAAACACCGTCCAAGACTTGAGGTGAAGACCACGCAAGCCGCGAGGTAACGTCGTCGAGCAAGCCTTGGGACAAGGTATGCCTCTACAAACCATCCTTCCTATTGTATAGATGTTGACGTGATTCCTTTATTCTGGGTTTGGGAGGAGAAATTTTTTTGTTTCCGCTGCCTTCTCTGCCTCCCATAAAACCCAACAGTGGTATCAGAGCCACATCAACTGCTCTATAATTTAGGATTATCGATGTGATCAATTTTGGTTGGTCGCCTTTATTTATTGCATACAATGCGAATAAAATTGGCTTTATGCATGTCCAATCCTAAATCCACAAATCCCAATATACATATATGATATGTAATATGAATGCACTCGATACGTGTTGCCATTAAATGAGTTTTGTGGTGGATGTATAACATGGTTATGGCCAATAAACCCTATGTATGTGTACTTGGTTGTATGTGGTTGCTTGCATCTCGGTCTGCGCACCGATTCCCTACCTCCTTATTCCTGATGTAACTCGAGATAACTCGAGATTTCTTTCCTATCTTTTCTCCCCTCGAATGTAACTCGGGGTTTCCCAATTTAAATGTAAAATAAGATAGATCTTTTATTTCATGTTATGTCAAAGAACAGCGGACAACCTGACGACAACTGAGATGATCGGTTCAAGGCGTGAACTGATCAGCTGACGATCCAGACGACTGGTTCGTGGAGCGAAACGATCGGTTGGCGACCAGAAGGAGATGCACGATGACCAGGAAAACTGATCAGTTGGAGGAGCCAACCGATCGGTTGGTGGCACCCAGACAATCGACCAAGGCAAGCAGGTCAATCATGTGATGAGTTGATCAACTCAGATGGCTATAGAACTTCATCTTGTACAAGTTGCATGTGATGTAGACCTAGATGACCGTGATTCCTCTTGGCTCGAGGAATCACATTAGGATGGCCATAATCATTGCTTTTATCGTTTCACATGTTTTCTATGGGATATAGCATGTATATGATACATACTATATATTGTGGTGATTGGATATGTATATGTACCTATAAAAACCAAATCCCTCATTAAATATTAAAGTTTTAGATGCCTTCCAAATGTGACACATGTGAAAAGCTTGATCGGCCAAGTGTGGTCATGCCCTAGCGTGGTGCACCGTCTATCTCGTGGAAGCGTGAAGGATGGGTATGTGGGTCTGCCCTAGCAGGGTGCATATTCATCGTGTTGGCTTTGGGTCGGACTTAACAAGGTGACCTAGATAGGATCTAGCACCTTCAGGCATGGAGGTGATCATGGCAAGGAGTTGCATATGACATCTTTCAAGAGTTGCATATGATGCAATTGGCAAAAGTTGCCTAGCTGGAAGATCTAAGTTGTGGGTGACAACCCTAGCTGGTCCATGACTTAGAGGATTTCAGGATCTTGCCCACTAGAAGATTGTACACTACAATCTTTCGAATTGATGGTGAGGGCTATCAATTTGAACAAAAATAGTTGGAGCGATAATTAATTAAAGTCCTAATTATATCGTCAAACTTTCAAATCAATCAAATAAGTCAAAATTGAGTTTTAGACTAAAGTGCATATATTTCCTTTTTGTAGTACAAATGACAACAAACAACAATCACTTTTCGTTGTGAACTGTCCTTGAAAAGGACAAGCTGAATGGGACAAACTTCCACGACTAGTTTAGGACATTGAGAATTGTTCTCACTCAAGAGCGAAAGTTCTATGTCCTGGATACTCCAGCTCCAGAGGAACCTGTTCCTATCGCACTAAAGGTAGAACGGGATGCTTATAATAAGCATTCTGATGATGCCATTGATGCAAAGTACTTGATGTTGTACTCCATGAACCACGAGTTGCAGAGACAACATGAGAACATGGGTGTGATTGAGATGATTCATCATCTCAAGAACATGTATGAAGATCAAGCACAACAAGAGAGGTATGATGTCTCCAGAGCGTTGTTCAAGTGCGTCATGACAGAAGGAGATCCAGTTGGTCCTCAAATGCTCAAAATGATTTGGTATGTGGAGAACCTGACAAGACTGGGATTTCCCCTGAGCCAAGAGTTGGCTACTGATGTGATACTGCAATCGTTGCCATAATCCTATAGTCAGTTTGTGTTTAACTACAACGTGAACAACTTTGACAAGCCGTTGACAGAGTTGTTGGGCATGTTGACGACAGCCGAGACACAGATGAAGAAGGACAAGCCTAAGTCTATGATGATGATCAGTGACAAGAAAGGCAAGTCTAAGAACAAGGGCAAAGACAAGGCTAAGAAAGGTTTTGATGCTAGCCAACAGCCCAAGTCATCTTCAACTCTCAAGGCCAAGGGAGGTGTGACCGAGAGAGGAAATTGCCACCATTGTTAAAAGCCAGGACATTGGAAAAGGAATTATCCACTCTATCTGGAAGAACTAAAGAAAAAGGAGGCAACAGATGTCTCCACCTGAAGGTGTCATGAAATAAATTTGTAACATTTTTGAGGTATATGATACCAAGATATAAAATGTAAATCACTCAATAAATGGGGCAAATGTTTCTACCATAGATAGGAGTACTTTAGTTTATTTTCATCCTTGAAGGCATGTAATAGAGTTATGAACTGCTATTTCATATTTGCCAATGGATAGAAACACATTATTTTTGCATATTGTATGACAATGATAACACTTAATAAAGTTGATGTTTCAATCTATGTGGCAATGCCTTGTTTATCTTATGGTACTTGGTATGCATAAGATAAAATGATACATAAAATTATTGATAACTCAAACAATTAAATTAGCATAAATCATGAGAAATTCATTTCTAGTTTCCATATGATGGATAAGCTAGACTCTTTTGGTTAAAGAACCAATAAGAGACATGAATCTCTTAAACATGATTAATCAATCTTCACTAGTAGTAGTGGGAGAATGATTGTCCTATTAGGTATAATACATATGATGTATTTACATACCTATTGGACCTAATGCTAATACTTTAAATGGTGTCTAGGGAAATACCAATATGAATATCTTGAAGTGTTCAAGAATATCATAGATGAAGTACGAATTTGGTAAAGTGTTAATTCTTGATGAGATCAATAAAATACTTAAACCAAATGTTTGAGATCCTTATGAGTGATTATGATAGTGTATCATATTGAACTCATGATTAAGGCATGGTGATGTCTAAATCAAAAGGAGTCATACTCTAAGGAGTTAGAGGATGATTATCAAATAACTAATTTCTTCTTAAATAAAGAATACCCCATACTAATAAAGGACATTAAGAATCACAAGGAGTTGTGAGTTCTTATATCCTTGACAGATACACCTCGATTATCTATGTGATGAGTTGGTCATGTGGTGAGTCAACTATCTAGATAAATATGAGGAACCAGATTTTGAGTTATGGTTTATGACATCACATCCTAAATGACTTCCATGTGAACCATAAGGTATGACCTTGATGGTAGCACCCATTGGGATGAAATCCATAAATGAAAATGTGTCTTAAGTGTTAAGACACATGGATAACATTTTAAGAAGGATGATGCTTGTTAATTGCAACTCAATGACTAAGAGATTTGGCATACAGATACTAAAACCGCATTCCTATGAGGAATAAAACAAGGATGTGTACGTGACACAACCTACAAGGTTTATGAATCCATTGATGTGAATAAAGTCTATAAGTTGCAATGGTCTAATCAATATGATTGATTGAGTACAAGCAACTCAGAGTTGGATCTTCACTTTGATAATATAGTCAAAGGGTTTGACTGATATATCAAAGATAAAGAAGGGGTCTGTGATTGAGTGGGAGTGTATTCACATTCCACATGTTGATGTGAAATGGAACTGTTCTAGAATAGAAATCCAAAGTGGAAATTATCTTTAAGGAAGATAGAAACGTTTCTAATGTGATAGGAATAGAGATCTATAGAGATAGTTCTCGAAAACCTCTTGACCCAAAAAGAGAGAGCATACATTGACAATTTATATTGAATGGTTCAGTGTGCACAGATTGAGTGGGAGAAAACTTGTCCATGTTACATGGAATTAGTATCCCAAGGCCAAGTGTCCACTTTTTATGAAGAATGGGAACACTAAGAATAGATATGGATCTATCATGTATGTAATCTTCCCATTATCTTGCATGTATGGACATGACAAGAATAAAAGGCATTTATCATCTTATATGTAGGACATGACAATATGATATGCTCATCCTGATAACTCGCATGTGGGACATGACAAGTGGATGTATGTCTAGTTCCAGTAACGGTTATTGGAATACCATAAGAACTTGATAAGTACTTGAGAAGTACTAGTTCTATGGAAATAAGGAAGGGTTCATTATAAAGAGTTACACTGATGCGAACTTTTGAAAAGGACAGAAAATTAATCACAACGTATATGTGAGATATATAAAAGTGAATGTTTGTTGATGGAAACGTTCCAATAAAGTTGTTTTAAAAGGAAAAAAATGAGTATCTGTGTGTTAGAGAATAGTAGTGTATACTATATGGATCTAGGAGTTCATAGAGATGAACTTATAAATATTCAGGTCATTGATGACAAGTAAGAAGTACTTGGTCATGCAATGTGGCTAAATGTTAGCAAAGGAATACTAGATCGCATATTACGACAACTCCATCTCATACGTGTGACGTACAACAAAGAGAGGAGAGACATGCAGTTAATACCGACTTTGGCAAGGTGTTTCCATAACTCACTATGTTAGCACTAGTGTACAGTAACATGTGGGACATGTTTAGAAGATCGGTATGAATATGATTCAAGGGTGATTGGATCGTAGTGCAAGTGGGAGTCTATTGGTATGTATGCCCTGAGAGCCCATCATTGGAGGATTGGTGGGATACATTAAGATTGATTTGATAAACATCAAAGGCAAGCTTCCAATTCTTTCTGGTTCAGTCATATCAGATAATGATAGAACAAAATGAATGTCTAGAGAATGACAATACTCAATGATGTATGCTTTCAGGTTGAGGACCTGAATGATGAGATCATACGGATGCTAAGAGTTTGTACATTCTTATTATGTCCCTAGTCGGATGTCATTGTGGAAGGTAGATAGACAACAATGACACACAAGACTAGATTGTAGTGTTGGTTGATGACAAAATCTCATTAGTCATGATATGGAGATATAAAACAAAACACATAGGTACTTGTTAGAGAACAAGTTTACCGGACAGACCCATCGTGAGTTTGACACATGGAACCATGACATGGTAGTCACAGTCAGTTCTCACAGTGATGGTGGTGAGTGTGATTCTTTGACCTAAAATCACTACACTCAACACATGTCGTTGGGTACACTTTGACATCATCAAATTCAGTCCTGAAATATGGGTTGTTATAAAGGTGATGATTGGGTGACTTTGACAGATGGGGCTTTTGAGGGCTGAGTGATAGATATGGGATTTGTCCCTCCTAAGGGAGTTTGATATCCATGGACACTTGATGAGTAGGATTGAGATAGGCGTGCACGCATGTGTGAATCAGTATGTGATATTGATGTCATACATATCTCCTACAATCTACTCTGAGATCAAGAAAGTGAATGAACGTTGAAAGGATGATTGTTCATTGCCTTGAGTTCATTCGGGATATCAATGACAAAGGAATTATACATTCACTGTAACACCATTCACGGATTGTACGATTGAAAGTTGTTCTCCAACTTTCTATTTCACTTGGGTATCACTGATGTGCGACTAGGCACCACTCTTTGCTTGTGAAGTCATAAGTGTTATGGACTTTCACTGCCAACGTGAAATGGACCTGCAGGGTCACACACATAGGATTTAACCTGGAAGAGGAGTTTATCCACAAATGATGTCTAGATTGATTACTAAAGGAGTTTAGTAGTTCAATTATACACTCAATCAATTGATAGCTCAATATCATAGTGTTCAAGGTGTTGGACCGATTGATTAGAGTATCAGATTGATTGAAACTACAATTGACTGATTTTGCATAGTTTGCTAACCCAACCGATCGGCTCATGAGATGAACTGATCGGCTCAGGTTGGTGAACCGATCGGCTCAACTAGTGAACCGATCGGCTCATGTGCCATGAAATGATCGGCTCAATTGTTGAACCGAACAGTTCGTTGACCAATCGAGATCGTTTGGAAAGACAGATGGCTATTTTGCAAATACAATTTGTTTCACTTGTACAAATTCAATTTGGACAATGATTAGTATTTGATTAATTGGAGGCAAATTTGAAAGTCAATTTGAGTTGGATCAGGACCATGAACTGATCGGCTCAGAGCACCAGCCGATCGACTTAGAGCCCTAGACGATCGACTCAGGTCCCAGAAGATCGGCTCAGGGCATGAAACGATCGTTTCAGGGTGTGAAACGATCGGTTCAGTTGGCACAAGTTGGTTGTTTTGTGGAAAATCTCGAACCCTTCTACTCCTGCTTTAATCCCGCATTTCCCAGGATAGAGAACCCTATCCCATGACCCTCATATATATAGGGGTATTGGGGGCTTCTCAGTAACAATAACTCAGAACACCAGTTGCTCTGTAAAGTTGTCGTTCTCTCTGGTTTTGGTAACGGAGAGAGAGCCCGAGCAAGTGCTACCCGATAAGGGAGGCACAACAAGGGAAACACAACTGTAGAAATGCAAATGGTTGCAGGAGAGTGTGTCAGTGACTAGTACGCCGACAGGAGGATGTGACTCCTTTTGATTCCTTGTGGGACAAGGAGATCGGAGTTCCAGGTGGTCCATGTGGACTACTTCAGAGGTGGGAGACTTCTGCCGCTTGGAGGACAGTTGTCAATCCTGACAGTCCCAGTGAGACCAGCAGCTGTACAGACACCGTCCAAGACCAGAGGTGAAGACCGTGCAAGCCGTAAGATAACATCTCCGAGCAAGCCTCGGGACAAGGTATGCCTCTACAAACCATCCTACCTATTGTATAGATGTTGACGCAATTCCTTTATTTTGAGTTTGGGAGGAGAATTTTTTTTGTTTCCGCTACCTTCTCTGCCTCCCATAAAACCCAACACTCCCATTGTGGTTCCTCAAATTTTTCTTCCTCTTTGTCATTTCATATTGCATAGTTGATCAGCATACTCCCAGATTGGAGGGTAGCCATTTTTGTAGTCTCTGTATTTTACAGAATCTTTCTTGAGGGATTCTTTACTAGCTCAGCCAGCTGCGTCAACTATTGGTCAGTTTGGCGTTGATGTGTGTGCATATCTACCATCTGGACTTGCATAGTTGTTAGGATTACAAAATTGGCTAGGGTACTTTGTGCCAGTTGATCATTCACAGTAGCTTGCCTCTTAGCAAAATCGAACAGTTGAGTCACTAAGTCTGGCTGGCTATTATCTTTTCCTTGCCCCTGTCCTTGACCTTGACTTGTTCCTTAGCTTGGTCCTGCCCCTTGGTGAGTCTAGTTCCTACCTTGTACTGAGTAGTTATTCTTGTTTGTCTAATAATTGGTTGGTCAAGTATACGACGCTTGTCCGCTCCTCTTTTCAAATCATGGCGGTGGATTTTGTGAATTTCCCAACTAGTGTAAATTCTCAGCCACATCCTTATTCTCATAGTTGAAACCAGGGTGACATGGCCTCTTGAAGTTGGCATAGGAGACATTCTGCGTAGTCTCCTCTTTGCTGTCACCGTCTTCACTCTCTTCAGGTCTGGTGTAGATACAATTATCTAATTTGTGCCCTCCTTCATCACAGGTGACACACATCATCACCTTCTCGGTGTGCTTCTTTCCCGTGCCTCCAGTATCTTTCAGCTGTTTGATGTCAGTTGCTATTTTCTAAATTTGGGTGGTTATAGTTTCTAAAGCCTTGGCTTCCATAGATGGTTCTTCAGATCCTATCTTCTTCAATGGGCCTCTATCATTCCTTTCATAGTCTACTCACACTTGGAGCGCAAACATGTTTTATATAATCTTCATAGTCTTGCTTGGCTTTTTACCCAAGAAGTCACTGCCTACGGAAGCATTCAGAGAAGCCATCTTCGTATGAGTCAGCCCATTATAGAAGGTGTTGATCAGGAACCCCTTACGGTAGTTATGATGCAGGCAATCCCTAAGGTACTCTAGGTAACGCTCCCATGCCTCGTGCATGTTTTCTCCTGGCTTTTGTGCAAAAGATGTAATCTTCTGCATGTTACAGATTGTTCTCTTAGTAGGATAAAACTTAGTGACAAAGGCATCCGCTAGGGGTCTCCACCCATCTATTGACTGGTGGGGGAGATTTAGATACCAAGAGAGAGCCTTATCTTCCAAAGAGAAATTGAAACCCTTACAGTAAATTACTTCTTGTGGACACCCCTCATCCTAATGGCATCACAAATGTTCTTAAAAGCATCGAGATGGTGGTATGGATTCTATCTTGAGTTCCCTTGGAAAGTCTTGTTCTGGATCATAGATATGACAACTTGCTTTATCTCGATTTTTTTTGCGTTGAAGTTGGGTACAACAATCAAACATCTCGACTTGTTGGCCCTTGTTGCTGCCAACTCACGAATGGTCTCCCCTTCCTCGTTGTACTTGCTATCTCTATCCCTGTGGTTGCAATTTCTCTCATCTTCACGGTCATGGTGGTTATGGTTTCTTCTATGCCTACAGCGATGACGACGTTCCTCATAGTGATGTTCATCCTCATGACGATCATCTTTATGTCACTCTTCTTGTTCTTCCTCTCATTCTTCATATTGGTGACCGTCATTATAACACCCATTTCTATCTTCATTCGTGCCTGGTGGTGGTAAGTTGTGTTGATTCCTCTCATCCCGTTCGTCGGCAGAGGGAGTAACCTCCACGCAAGGTGGCTTGGTGAAGGGAGTAAAGCCGAACTAGTTGTGTTCTCCTGGGTGCCTGAATAGACCGTACAGTCGAGTTAGCAAACTGGACATGTTTAAAATGAACTAGTTTATGCAAACTCAAGGTAGCAACTTAAAGTAACAATTATGTCAAGCTTATTGCTAAGCTTGATGTATGTGAGTATAGTAAGCAGACTCGAGTTCTTAATAGTGCCGCTTTGCCTTGTCCCCAGCAATGGTGCCAAAAAGTTAACTGACCTAAATTGGACGTCCAAAAGGAGTGGATTAAGAGTAGTCAGACTTTTAAAGAGATAACTCGGCCCTCAGGCCCCCACAACAATAAACGGGGTCCGAGGTAGCAATCAGGGTCGAACACAGAGACAAGGTTGGCAATGCTAAGCGCACAAAATCTAACACTCATATACTCCAGCCGAAGAGGGTACATAAAATGTGTTCCCTAAGGAACGATGATACAAAAACTAAAGCAAGTCTAGAAAAACAAGAATAAGAAGAACAAAAGAAAAGAAAAGAAATAAGGCAAAATAAGTATATGGGAGGAAACCCGGGTTGGGGTTCACCTACCAAGGCTTCTCACCAACATGCAACATCATCTCTCTCTCTCATACTCTTACCAATACTACAAACAACCATCAAAAAGCATCTATTCCACTCTTTCTCAAGATGAGGATAGATCTAAGTCTAAGGGCAACCTCTCTCTCGAGATGACGACACGTAAACTTCACTACAAAACATATGGTTTTAAAGCCTTAGCATTCCAACACTCTCTGCGTTCATACTACTCCATAACACATGATAAAAGTTATATTACTCACTCGAGATATCAATTATTAAACATCACAAGATGGTAGCTAAGCATACAAGTGAAGCATTAAAATAGATGCATGGAGATAATCTTGATAAGAATATGTATATTCAATAGAAAGAAACAATATACATGTTGGGAGAGCCTTAGTGGTTACTCCCAATCCAAGTTAAGGTGTTTAGCCACTCATGCTTGCAGACAACATAACAGAATTACAAAAAGATGGATACATGAAGTCCCACGAAGAGAGGAGGGAAGTACAACAAGATGGAATGATAGATCTAAGGAGAAGAGATGTGATATGACACAATACTACTTCAGATCTGGTTCTAACACTTCGATGGCATGGACGATCTTCTTCTCTCGAAGAAGGAGTCTTCAATCTTCTCTCTCCTCAGCTTCCACCTTTGGAGATCTAAGACTGGTAGATGGGATGGTCTAGAGAAAATCTGGAATGCAACAACACTTCATGGTCCTCGAGATCCGATCTATGATCTGATGATTTGACAAGACAGGTGGGTGTGTTATTTATAGGCACATTCCACCGACTTAAGCCTAGACCACAGTCACAGTCTTGGTTGGGTGAGGGGTCAGACTGCGTTCGCGGTCTAGGCTTTATTCCTTCTTTCACCGCAGTTGAACTTAGTCACGGCCTGGTGATGACCGCGAGCGAGGTCAGCTTGTCATTGCATTTGGAGAGGCCGAGGTCGAGGTCTTCTTGTTCGGTCGCGGTTTGCAAGGATTCAGCAGCGACCACGGTCTCCAAGCTGGTCACTGTGCTTCTTGATCATGGTCTGTGTAGATCGCAATCTTTGAATATACCGCGACCCCTGGTCTGAATTAAGTCCCATGTTCCGATCGTAACCAATGTCGTGGTCGTGGTTAAGCAGTGATCGCGGCTTTGTTATGGTTGCAGTCTATATTTAACGCTTGATGACCTCGATCTCAAAAGTTCTCCGAAACCACGATCGTTGTTGAGGTGTAAGTGGGTCACGGTCACGATAAAGACCGTGACCTAGGTTGTGAATGTACCTGAAACCATGTGAGGCTTTAGTCAAAAAGGTAGTAAAATTATGTGAAAAGCTAACAAAAGATATACTAAAAGTGATATAAAATATATACAAAAAGTATGTAAAATAGAGTGTTATCACTGGCTCCCCACCAAGCAAACCTCTTAAGGTTGTCACTGCATCATCTTCTCATGACTACCTCCTGAAGTTTTGTATTTGCGGACATCTCATCCCCAACCATGCACAAAGGGAAACCTAGGTTAGAGTAAGTGGCGTAAAATTTCTAATAAGATAAAATATAAATGTACTAAAACTAAAAATTGAACTAAAATCTGAAAATTGTAAAATTATAGTGAATCGATTTGTCTTTTATTTGATTTGTGGCTATCATTATACACTTAGTCCTCATGAATTAGCATATCTACGCCCTGAGTTAGTATCGAAGTACCTCTGAATTGGCACTACATGCCTCTGAATGACACCGAGTTGTCTCTGAATTGGCATAACTATGCCATGCTTCATACCAAAGTACCTCTGAATTGGAATAAACACTCATCTGTATTTCGTAACACATGCCTCTGGATTGGAAACACATGCCTTTGAATCATCCTAGAACTATATGAATGAGGACTTATCATATAATGTCTTATGTGAAGGTTTTGATTTTATTATCTTAAATCTAAGCTTATAGATTTTTGAATCTGAAATTACCTTATACTAAAACCAAATACTAATAACTGAACACGTACTGAATTCTGAGTCTAAATATGAATTTGTATCTAATATGAATATCCCAAAAAAAATTTCTTACTTAACTGATGCATTAAAATTATGAAATCTTGTAACTAGATTTTTGATCTAACTATTTTCTCTAAAATTCTGAATTAAATCTAAATCCGAACTCCTAAACTAAATTTGAATATATACCTTGATTAATAAATAATTGAAATTTGACCTGAGACTCTTATTAGGTATGTGGATCTAATTTATGACTACTCACAATGAGTAATCTAAATCTAAAATATGAAATCTAGATCCTTGTTGTCTGAGTAAATCTTAATCTAAAGTTCTTATTTAACAAATGACTTAATTTAATTTTGATGTCAGATTTATTAAATCAGAGTCTAAAGGGTTGAGAAATAAATTGAATTGAATAATATCTGAAGTTATCTAAAATATATAATTTGATATCTTCTCAAAATAACTTCATTTGAATATTGTTTGACTAATAAAAGCATTATTGGATATTGAGATGAGCATTAATAACTAAATGTTTGAAGTAACTCAATCCTTAAGTTACTTTGCATATGGGTAGGCTGAATTCTAAGAATAATAAAATCCAATGGACATGTCCCACTTACCTGATATGTGTGTTACAAATCCTAACTTGCTGAGAACTTTTTCGGAGTCTAGGTATCCTCTAAACATATCAAGGGTCTATTAGCTTCCGGGTTCACCCTTCTAGGTTACATTTTGGGTCAAATTAGTTTGAGATCAATTTTTTTAGTCATTCATCTTATGTCATATCACTTAGGCATCATTAGTGATCTTACTCTTCCCATCCTGGTTCTCATATTAATAGAAGCTTCACATGTGATCAATATTGCCAATAATACTAGGTTTTTAGCATGTAAATAGGAGTACGAACATGTAAATATGACTCTCAAGATATTTGTTTCCCTTGTAGATTATAATCTGGTTTCATACATCAATATACTTGCTTTGACTCATTTCATTGTGGCTTAATAAGCATTTTTTATAACCTATTGAATGATATTAAGGTTTCCAGTCTAAAATAGTTATGAAACACAAAACTAGAAATTCATGCATTATCCTCATGTCTCAAATTTCTAAATGCAAACTAATCATCATCAGGGGTCCAAAAGTCTTTCTATAAAGTATCAAACCAAATACAAACTATTTGTCATTATTATGCATAATTTAAACATCATGTATTGCTTCTTACTATAATACCCACTCACTTAAATCATATAATCACATTTCTAAGTTCTTAGTGTTGTAGATAACATTTTTTCAAGCAAATCAGTATATTATATGCTATTTTATGAGTTTCCTAGCACTTTCTATGATTTTATTGAAGGTCAACCATATTAACTGGATATTGAAAATCATAAAATTACCTTGTTCATTCATATGTGGATCCTCCATGGGAGTCGACCCGCCTAGGGTCCGCGTCACCCGCTTCTTGTTTCACGCACAAGGCTCACGCAGAGAGGGGCGTATTGCTCTTGCTTCCTGCCGCAAAACAGGGGATCTTCCCCGGTGTTTATCCCTGGAAGCATAGTCACAAATTCGGGATTCGACAATCATTCGGTGAGACATGACAAATTCGTCATTCGGGAATTAGGCGGAAAATTCAAATAAAAATCGCCAAAGATTCGTTAAAAGTTCGGTCAACTATTAAAAAAAAAAGATAAATTTGGATATATATATATATATATATATATATATATATATATATATATATATATACATATATACTTGTATATGTTTGTGCATATTTTTTATATATATGTGTGCATAATATACAAAAATATATACATAGCTCAAACATGATATTCATATTGCACATCTAATCCCCATGTATATAGAGTTGTTGTTACGTGGGGGTAGATTAGGTAGATCAGCTGGGCCACATAAAATGGCGAGAAGTGAGCCGATTATTTCAGAAAATATCGGCAAAAAGCGTGCCTTTTACGTTTTATACATGTTTAATACGTGAATCACGAATTATTCGTGAATAATTCGTAAAATTCGGGATATGTGCGGGAATCTGACGTAATTCGGCTGTTGCATTCGTCCAGAGAATTATGCGCGAATTATACGTGCGTTTTTCAATAATTCGCCGAATTATGTGACACAGCCTGGAAGTCACGGAAGTGTTGACCCTTGATTCAGTGATGATGACGGATCCTCTATCTCGGATGGGGTTTCCCACATCTTTTCTACCCTTCCTCTTGGATTCAGGCATGCCCAGCTCGACTGGGTAGTATCTCCATCCAACACCAGCCAATGTTGATACTGCAAGGTGGGGTTGCGCTCTGCTATAGCCTGCTAGAGTGGAGCATGTCCCTCCTGGCTTCTCCAGGCCACAACCATGTCCTAGTTGGGTTGTTCTATAGCACATGATTCACCGCCTTCTAGGTAGCTTGATGAGTTGGGATCCCCATTGCAGCGTTGTCACATGATTTTTTTAAGCAACCCATTGTGATTGTTGGCGCCTAAAGCTGATGAGGGGGGACGGCTTTGTGAGTGTCCGCTGATGATGAATCTGTAGCCGGTTGTATATGACCCGGATGAGGAAAATGGCCTCTAGTCGTGAAGATGGAAAGCGAGATCATGAGGGTTCTAAAGGATGAACAGATAATATTGAGGGATTGTGAATGTCGACGTGAGTACGAAGAAGCGCCTACACTGCCCAGAAGAGAAAGTGAAACACCCAACCATGGTCTGCACTCGGGGCTTAAGAGGAGTTTGGCGACGAGTTGGGCTTTCCTAGTGGGGTGTGATCTAGGGTTTGTGAAGGACATGAAAAGGAGCGAGACGGACTCTGGATGTGAAGAAGAAAACCGTTTTCTAAACAATTTATTGTGTTGCAAGGAAAAATGAGATTGAACAGAAGAGGGAGTTATTGCCGAAAAGTCTGAGGTTAAAGATGACCAACCAAGGACTTGATTTAAGTGGGCAGATCAGCGCTCTGATCCAACTGTTTGTAGACAATCTGGTTCAAAAGGAAAATTTCTAAAAATCCCCAAAATCAAAATGAAGCATTCTATTGCAATTATCTGAACGAAATCTTTTGCCTAAGCAAGCCAACCCCAAACAAATGTCATAATTTTACTACGTTTCTGATTTCAAGTGTAGAATATTTTAAGAGGGCTAGTTTTCCATTTAGGTGACTAGTAAGATTTCTATAATTAAACGAGATAAGTCTATATTATTAAATGGCTAATTATCTTAATCTAGTTGAACCTTGGGAATTTGTGTGTCATCCTTTTCACACGTTGTCACTTAATAGCAAATTTCTTAGTGCATTCCTATGATTAAAATTAAGGGGTAGTGACCCATTTATATAAAGACGATCATGAATGATATGTGCTCTGGAAATCATATTAAAGTTCTTTGAAAAAGAGGATGTTACAAGGCCAAATAGAGGTGGTGTACCTTGATCAAGACATCCTAATCATCACATTCCTTATGTCAACTATATCCTTGACTAGTACCACTCTTGGTCAACCCCTGATTAAGACAAGATCATGTACTATCATCTGATTCTCATCATCTTAACCCAACCTATTTTCATTTTAGGGTTATACTTAGATCATTGTATATTCTCATCTTTAATTGTATTCTTGTCTTGCAATTACATTATTGATGTCATATTCTAGATCATGGTTCATTAACTGATAATCATGTTTCACATTATTATGTGAACATATTAACCTTAGGTTACATGCATTAACCTAAGGTAGGGTTTTTTCATCATTTTAGGGTCTCTTACATGTAGCATGAATTTTATGCATATTATTGATCTCAGAGTTACACATTATATTCCAATTGCTTATATGAGCTCAAACTGTAATTTCCAGGGTTTTAAAGCATATTTCTAATTATTGTGCATTAATTAGGGTTATTAGCCCTAAATAGCTATTTGAAGCATTTTATGTGATTTTGTAGATGAACATTATAATCACTGACATCAGATGGATTATAAACATGATTATGGATTTATTGACATTCTCTCACAATTTTAGGGCATCATTTGACATTTATAATACATGATATAAGTAATTCACAACATACATGATATTCCTGACATTCGTGCATCAAAAGCCTGATTTTACAATTTCATTTTGTTCTACATATGTTTCTAAGAATTTCAGCAGCTTATTTGTAATTTTCGGACAAGGGAGCTAATTATTGTGAATTATGTAAGATTTAATCATTTACTTAAATGTTTACCTCTATTGGCTAATCAGATGTTGACACGTGGCTTCTGAGGCTAGGCACGTTCTTTCCTTTGACGGTTTTCTTGCTAGTTTAGCTAAACGGGTATCCTCTATGCCCGGGATAATATGCCCAACACGTTCCGGCCATATAATTTTCTATGGGGCCCACAAGTGTATGTATCACATCATGTTGGTCTAGAGGTGGGCACAAATGATGGATACATAAGATTTTGACCCGTCTGCTACCTATCTGTCCGGTCTCGCGTGAGCTCCAGGGTGCCCGGTGCCCGCAGGCGTTGTCCTGCCAGATTCCTCGAGTTCCGCCGCTACGACCGTCAACTTTCTGCTAGATGCCTTCGTCTCCCGGCTTCTGTCCTCCTGATCCTGGGCGCCGTCATGGCTTCCTGGGAGCATTCCGGTCTGCCTTGGCTACTGTGGACCAGCCTATCTCCCTTCGTTGTCTCACATGGCCATGAGCCTGCTTGCGCCTCCCGCTTGCGTTCCGTCTGTGCGAGCGCCGCTGCAAGTCTCTTCACCGGAGTGAGGGACGAAAACATCTCCGGCAAGCAATCAATCTCTGGTTGGTCCTCCCATCAAACTGCTAACACCGTCACCATCTCAGTGGAGGCCCATTGGTTGTTCACGACTTCTTCCTTGGCCATGAACAACTCCATGTCTTCTTTCAACACTGATTGTCGTCGACAGAAACTAGTGCAGCGGCTGAAAAATGGCTTTGATCTCAGGCTCCAAGAAGTTTCGCACAGCCCCAAGGGATCTGACTACGATGAAGAAATGAGGTCGAAGGTACTCGTCCTCCTCCTCCGGTGAGCTGTGGTTCGTCAACCATGGGAAGCACCACATACTGCCATTCTCAATGGTCCTGATCAGGGTCCTAGTTGCAGAGACGGAACAACTTCCACAAGTTGATACCTTCCTATGTTCTCGCCGATGGTCATCCTTCTTCCTTGACTCCTAGCTCCGATCTCCTCTCCCACCTTCAACCTGTTATATCGATGGAGAACCAGCGGAAACAGGGAGATGGTTAATCCTGACTCCTCTATGGAAAGGATCAAATGATGGATCTGCAAAACCATCTCGTCCAATGGAGGATAAATGCCCAGTTCGTTTCCCCCTCTTGGACCACATCCCTCAGGCCACTACGTCGTGGATGGTCACCAGGACGTCCAATATGCAACGGCTACAAGGAAGACAAATCCAGGTTGTTCGATCACACTATCCAAGGGTCTAGGATTTCTCCACTTTAGTCGATCTGTGGCTCATGCACATGATGTATGTGCATGACAAGCATGTACAACCTTGGATCCATGGCACCTTCATTCTCACAGGCGCGTGACACTGACTTACTCTCAAAGTCTAAGTTTTTAGATATGAAACATTATTCCAAATACATCATATGCAAAAGATTACATACACTACATGCAACCCTGGATATTCCCTTCTAAAAACATCTAAACATTATGAATATACACATAGCTTCATTAACATTCAAGCTAAATACCATCTAATTTTGGTATTCAAAGATCATAAAAGTTCACTGTATTACATCCTACATACCTTAAAGCAAATTTCGTCATCGAAATTAAACCAAAATCCAATCTATCATACGACATAGACAAAGTTAATCAATATTCAAATCCTAAGAAATGAAGTTCTCGCAACATAGGAATGCAAAATATCATGTAGAGTAGGTGATGAATCCATAAAACATGCATAAAATGATTGAAATAAATTTGAAGGGTTATATACAAGCCATGGAGCATTAAGAAATGGACATATAAGAATGGGTAGTTGTGATAGTCCTCACACATCAGCTAGAGGGACTATTTACTCATCAGAATGGGACTAGAACAAGGGGAAGAGAAGGAAGATCCTACGATCATCATTATTGATGGAGAATGACTGCCCCCTGTTGTGAACAATAGAGTCCTTGCTCCAAGTTGAAGCAATTGAAAGAAGTCAAATGAAGGGGGGATATTCTTCTTCATCCTTCTTTTCTCCTTGGGTTTGAGTCACCAAATAGGAGAGGTGGATGGATGAATAGAGGCAACGATGTTGATTATTCGACCACCTCTATGGATAAGCGGTGGGGCAAAGTGAAGCAGAGGATGAGTGGAGGCATAATTGAGGTACCAAAGTGGCTTCATCGGCTGACTGATGGTAATCATCTCCATTGGTTGCGACTGGAATGAAGCATCCTGGAAGCATAATGGAGAATGAGTGATCTGATCTTTGGAGGTGGGTTCCTTCAATTAATACTTTGTGGTTGTTCCTAGTAGAGCTACCGTGCTTGGTGAATCATGCTCGTTAGTTGACAAGTGACGGGGAGCTGTCAGTTTCTCTATGCAGCAATGTCGTCGGTTGACAGTTCAAAGGACATCGTCAGGAAACAAACATAGAGTCTTCTTTGGGTTGCAATTGTAGAAACTTCTTAGGGTGTCGAGGCATCATCAGTCAACACAACTGGAATCCCATTAGTCCACAAGGATTGTGTGGATGTATGGCACTAAGATGTAGTATGGTCATTAGGCGCTGAGCCTTTTTTGGGTGTGGATCTTAGCGGTCAATGGAAAAAATATGACGAGTCATCAGATCCTCAACTTCTGTCGAGTGGTAGATGGTCAACCGAAAGGAAGAGGGAGTCCCATCAGTTAATGACTATTCACGTTAAAACAATCTCGCCACTAGGGGGTATTCTCTAGCTATATGGGGTAATCACCAATGAAGGCTTTGATCAATGAGGCCATGGGTGGATGAAGGGAATGACCATGTAAAAACATGTCCAAAATATGAATATCTTCTTGGGCTCACTAGTCAGTCAGTAGTACCATTGTGTCCTGAGCTAGTGGACATGATATGAAGCTTGATCATGTCACTAAAACCCATGGGTTTAATCAAACCCATATATGTTCACATAAAACTAATGAAGGCTATATAGATGCAAGTTCAAAGGTAAATGAAGGTGTCTAAGTGCAAAATAGGGCTAAAGATGAGATTGAAACTAAGATGAAAATGCATTCAACAGAAGTCTTAGGTATTGGTTCTCAACTTAAGGTCCACGTTGTTTGTGACATACTCAAAAGTGGGGGATATTACACTATAGAGACATAATATATGATTTGTATTGCCTCCTTCTTTCAATGGAGTTTGATGAAGGTATGATTCACTACCTTGACCATATGACCTCCATTAGTATTCTATCTCATGGCTATAACAATGACCCTCTTTGTTAGGTACAACATGGTTTGCAAGATTATCCCATTAAACCCACCAAGCTCAGGGGATTTGGATGGAATAATGGAGAAAGAAACATTCTTAATCATTCCTCCATCATAGACCTACACAGAGTAGCATTCATTTCCTCATTTATCATACTACCGGGAACCATGCCTTCATAACCTCTATGCATCACCTAGGGTTGGTTATGCAACTTCTAGAAATAATTAAATGCATTCACTATGATGCCTCCTATATTGTCAACCACTTGCCCATGTTCCTTGATTACTTCCTTAATGTTTTCCGTCATTTCCCTATTCTTAACTACAATGTGGTATATAGTATTCTAGTAATCATCCCTAATGCATTTCATATGATTGTATTAATAATAGTAGACTTCCTCTTCCTTCTTGAGCTTTTTGAACCTCTCTTCTCTCTCCATTTATTTATCAATAACAATGGTTGTTACAACCCCAACTTTCATTTTCTTTTGGTGGGAAATGTAATTTCTCCTATTAAAGATATATAAATAAATAATGATGTGATTTTGATGGGATTGTATGAATTTCGATTACAATAGCCTTGCTGGTTGCTTTGTGGGCTTTATTGGCTATTGGGTCCAATTATAAGAGAGAGAAAAAAGGAAATTCGGATAACAAATGGATAAATAAGAAAAGAGGAAAGGGAGAGGTAGAAACCTCTAAAAGGCAAAGGAATATCCTACAAAATGGGATTTCATGCCTTTAGGGTTCCTTGGGTTCCAAGGAGTCCAAGTTGTAAAGATAATGCAACAAGAAAGAGAAAGGATCAATTAAATGTTGCTTTATTAAGAAGGAAGTATGAGATAATAATAAAATTACAATAAATATGTGGATATACGAATAATGGATCCATATTGGAAAAGATTTTGTGTCCACATGGATTCTAATGGAAAAAGGAATCCAAATCAAGAAAATAAAAGAGAGTAAGAAAGAGAAAATATGAGAAATGTGCATAATTGAGTAATAACTTGCACCTAAGGAAAAGGGCACGATTTCTTTGAATATTGAACCCAAATGTGGCATGATGATAGATTACAATATTATTAAGTTTCCCTCAAAATTTGGGATTAATTGGATAAGCGATTTAAGAGTTATGAGTTTTAGAAGTTTCCCTAAATTAAATATATTTATGATTAAAAGAAATAGAAAAGGAAAAGGAGGGAGTGACGCCAGCCGTCATATCCCCAAGTGGCCCAGGGGACCATGAATCTAACGCTAGCTGGGCATCGTCCTCCTCTAGTCGAAGAAGGAAAGCAATTGGATTTTCAAATCCAAATTTCTCGCAAATCACACCATGAGCAAACTAGGAAAGCACACAGTTGGGTTCGGGAGAGCATTCTACACCCAACTAGCCTAACTTTTATAGGGGTTTGTGTGTTCTAGATGAAATGCCTAATTTGGCCGAGAGCTTGGGCAATGATAAGATGGGGAAACCCTGGAGCAGCCTACCAAACCTATAAATAGTACCCCCTCTCAACTCCTCTCACCCTCACGCACCTAATCGACACCTTCGCTGACCTTCTCGTGCTCCGATGTTGTGTGTTGAGGTTGCTATGACAAGCTCCAATTGCGGAACCACCGCGTGACAGAGTTGGATGGATCAGGTGGAGACGAGTAGTAGTGGATGTTCGATCACGATCCACGATAGGACACAAAGGAGATCAACGACCCTAGTGCCCTACATTCTTCAATTGCCGCGAGTGGGCACATGTGATGTGAGCCGTTCGATCCCGCTCGGTCAATGATGATCGAGGATCCAACGGCCCTCGATTTTCTGTAAAGTCCAGGTAACTCGCCTCTCTGACCAAAATTCAAGAAAAAGGTGGAAACTTGTACAAATCATTAAAAATTGGTCCTTTGGCCGAAAATACAAATAAGTGTGCTTTTTTATCAGAAAAATGCAAGGAATGCAATAAAAATATAATTGAAGCCTAATTCTGCTTGTAATTCAAAAAGTATGTAAAGATGTTATCTTTAATGTTTTATCTAATGAAAAACCCTAATCTTTGATGATCAATGAATCAGGAAGGGTTATATGGATTTTAAAAGTTGATATTAACATGTTGTTAATAAAAAGGACAAATTAGATCCAAAAGGAAGATCTTTACGCATAGTTGGATTAATTTAGGGTTCCATGTACATGAATATGCATTAATTGGCTTAGAAACCCTAATTTATGTTGATATGAATTTTAATGGTTTTAATTGTGCAAATCCATGAATAAAATAGAGAGATAAGATGATTCTAAGCTAATTTGAGTATGAAAGATTCTAATTGTGGATAAATACCCTTAATTTGGTAATTAGGGTTTCCTAGTGTATAAAAGTGGAATTAATGTGAATTTAGGGTTTGCTAACGTAGAAGATGTGAAACATAGTAATTAGGGTTCCTTAAAGCATTGAACTATAATTCTTTATTGAGTTGTCTATTCAAAAGAAATCGAACATAATAATTGGCCTTAATGATCTTGACATAACCTAAAAGGATAAAGATGGTAGTTTGAGTGTAAAAGAGACACATTAGACTTAATTGACATTTAATTATTCCTATGATGTTGAAATTAGCGTTTGTGGACCAAAAGAGCATTAAAAGTGATACTTGAATTATGGAGGCTAAAACCCTAATAAAACCCTCAATTTGGCCTTGAAATCCAAAGGTGGAATCTAAGTCAATATTGAGAATGTTTTGGATAAAATAATGACACATGGGTGTTATGCATTAATTTCAGGATATTGTTGATTGCTTGATTTATTGCTCTTGCTAGGATCTCGAGTTACTCTGGATCAGGTATGTGGTTATTTATGAGTAATTGATCTATTTTCATAGAGTTTTATCGAATGATTGATCGAATTGGATGCAACCTAACATGTTGAATGTTCATTTGGGCAATCCCTTTAAAGTCACTATGATAATCACAATTTAATATATATATGTGCATTCTCGAACCTACATGCCACCATGATGTATGATGCATGACCAAGCCCTGGAGGTAAGGTCAATTAGGTCAAGCCTCAGAGCAAAGACCATTGGGCACCATGAGAGGTGACCCCATGCACCAAGCTCAAGATGGAGAAGGTGGCCTTATGTTCCTTGCATGACCATTGGGCATCATGAGAGGTGACCCCAGGCACCAAGCTCAGGATGGAGAAGGTGGCCTTATGTCTCTTGTAAGGACAAAATGCTATGAGAGGGTAATCGAGGGTTTAGTTAAAAAGCAGTTGAGAATGTCATATTGAAAACATAAATTTGGATTGTTAAATAACTTAATTGTGATAATTAGGATTTTAGCAATATTTGTGAAACTTTGGTTGTCCCCACATACCGGCATATTCATTTATGCTTACTGACATTTTGTTTGTCGGCATTTTAGGTACAAATATGAAAAGGACAAACATTAAAGTGATACATTGTGAAGGTATGAATTAAAGTATAAGGAGGATTAGTTAGAATAGACTCCATCTGTGGATAGAAATCTAGAAATCTGATATTTTAAAGAGGTACACAATGTTTTATTTTATTCCATCTTTTCAATATAGTTTTGTTAGAATTTGATAATTATTATTGATTAATTGTCGAACTACTGATCCGAAATATTGGGATAACGGGTCTGACATTCTGGTCTCCCATAATTTGGGGTTATCGGGAGGCGGGGTTGTTACATTTGGTATCAGATCCTTGGTTCCTCATTTAATCCTTAGTAATTATTAAATTCTGCAAACTCTGTAGAACCCGAGGGAGATATTAGAGGATTTTCCAAAGACTGAGGTGTCTAGAAAAGGATCACAGTCGGGGGCTGGCAAGATTTTCTTCCGCCCTTATAGTCGGTCACGAGGACTTCCAGATGTAGTGTAACTTGATAAATGTATATTTATCCCTTTTATTTATATATTTTGATATTTGTTTAGGATTATTTTGTTATTTATTCTCTTAGTTTCATAATTAATTGTTTTATTTTAGATTTTTATCTTTAATTGGAGTTTTAATTCTATTTTCTTTGGTTTTGTAGGAAAATTATACAATTTGCAGCAGTCCTAAAATTCATATATACCCTCCACCAAAAGTGACAACTCTTGTATTCGAACTCCAAATTGAGTGAACAAGTATTCATTGGAAAGGGAATTTAATTTCCTAAAATAAAATCCTATTATTTGGACCGCTTTTGTGCTTTTAAAGGGATATAAATACGTTCGAAATCACTGCTGCGAGAATCTGTATTAAAGGGAGTTACATGGTCAAGATAATTAAAGACAATCAACTTTCGATTTGACCAGATCCAGAAAATTCAAAAATTGGTCTCCCTCTCTTTTTTCCCCCTCTTTTGAGGGCATCCTACCCCTCCCCCTCCTATAAAAGGAGGGACTCTTCACTTGTTAAAGCATTCCATTCTTCATTCCATTTTATCTAATTTTTAGTTGTAGACCACATCTTGTATAATGTTGGATCTCATTTTAGTTTGCATTTCTTCTTGTCTTATTATATCTGAGTAAATCTCTCTGGGGCTTGGGAGTAGCCCCTTAGCCCGGTTCTATTCAATATAATCAATTATATTCCTCCATCGAACAAATGTCTTATCTCTGTTTCTTTGTGGTTATTTGGATGATCTGATACATTCTTATGGAGTGATATGACCGTGGATCTCTGTAAGAATGAAACAATAGTCCCTTAATTGTGATTATCATCTTTTCATCTATTTAATCTTATTTTTGTTATAATCCTTGGTGACGTGACCACCTAAGCCTTGGGTTTGAACTCCGGTTTGAATTCACATGCTTTTTTATATGACCGTGGATAATGGCATGTTGGACGGTTGGGCAATGATCCGTGAACATCGGGACCAACGGGTTCACGGGAAGTCTGACCCTTGTGAGTTTGTCTGTAAGGACATGTAAATACAAGGTCCTAATTTGATCCTTGGAGTTTAGAATTTGATTAATTGAATAGGAACGTGGTTTTGGTGGTGATCTTCCGGACCCCAGATCTTTATTTTTTTATTAGTTAATCTTTATTTCAGCACTTTTATTTTTGTTCTTAGTATTAATAACTCTCTCAAATCAGGATTTAATTCTTGTACTTGTAATCGGATTTGGATTTCAACTTTTCTTTTCTGTCATCCCTTGGATCGATACCTATCTATACTAAGTTGACTTGTTGTTCACAATAAGTTGACAACCGGGTTAGAAGGTTAAACTCTAGGACTTTTCCTAGTGATTTTTGTGTGTACAACGATGCACATCAATTTTGCGCCGTTGCCGGGGACGGCATAGTTGTTTTTCAGATTTGGTTGCTTGTATATCTTGTATAATCCTTGTTTATATTCTCTAAATTTCATAACTTTAGTCTTTTTTATAATTTCTTTTAGATTTTTGTAATTTCTTTTTGCCTTCTGAGCACAATTCCGGAAGTGTATCATCTCTTTCTGCTGAGTTTCCATTCTAGCAGTACTGCTTTCTAGTTACTTTTTTTTGTAATTTTAGTTATTTCATAATTTTTTTTAATATAATTTTTAGTTCTCTTTGTAATTTTTGACTAACCTCTTACTTTGTAATCTTTCTTCTCTCCATATCTTTCAGGAATTTTTCTTTTCAAATAGAGTGGGCATCCCAATATCCCCCACAATGTTATTATTGTGGTCTCTACCACCATGCATCTCTTGCCTGTCCGACTCTATCCCATGTTTATAATAGCACCCCTTTTAATTGTGAGCCCTTTCATCCTGGTGGGTACAATGTGAATCCACATTTTTCTGAGAACCATTATGGGGAACCTTGCTATCCATATTCTAATGGGGGATATGATCAACAATATTTTTTGGGGTGTAACAAACAAAACCTTGGGGGTTATGAACATGTTTATGAAACCCAATGTAATCCTCAACAAGAAGAGAGACTTAGGGCCTTAGAGAAGATAGCAGTAGAAGGAGAAACAAAACTAAAAGCCAGCCAAGCCTTCTTAACCGCCCTACTAGAAGCCCAAAACTAAAATATAGATTGTTCAAATATGTTTCCTCATGAATTGGTGACACCTTATAATATTGAATCTTCCTACCAAGATGGACGCAATGGAAATTACAATCCACCATCTTCTGGAGATTATTATGACGAGTAATGCCACCAAAAACAATATGAGGAGTACTATGGCTAAGGACACTATGGGGAGTGTGGCGAGGATGACCAAAATTTTGGGGTGTATAAATCCTATGGTGAAATGCAAATTGATCTTGAACTGGAAGAGAGATTTAAGGCCCTAGAAAAGATGGTAGAAGAAGCACAAGTAAAACTTGAATCCAGTCAAGCCATGTTAGCTACCTTACTAGAGGATCAATCACAAACTCCCCCTATAGAGATTGAGCATCCCAAGAAGGTTCTTCCTGACGATGACGATGATGATCCTTATTTTGTATCATATATGTCAGATCCTGAAGAAATAGAACAAACCATGGAGCCATATTTTGTGTGTGATGAGGACGTTGGTATCCCTATCTTTCCTTTAGAGACTCTTTTACTTGAATATGAAATGTCAAAGAAGGAGAGTCATTATAAAGATCCAACAACTACTCCCATCCTCAACATAAATCTGAATGATACCATAGACCAATACCCTTCTTTTGAGTCTATTTTGGATAATGAGAATCTAACCCCCTTTATGATTCTTCCCGAGCCGTCACAACCAATTTCCATCCCACACATGGCTGATCTAGGAGGGGAGATACCACCATTGGAAGAAGCCCACACACCCCCTTCTATTGTTTGCAAGGAAGACATCATCATCCCTCCTAAATACTTGGGGAACTCTTGTATAAAAAAATTAGAGACATATGTTACATCAACAATGAAACTTACCAAACCCAATGTTGATGGCATTAATTTTAAGGAGAAACAAAACACTTTTGTAAATGATTTTAAATTTTTTGTATTAGCATCAATTCTCCCATATGCAGGTCATTATGATGGTGGAAAACCTGAACCAGATCCTCCACCCGACTCAGTTCATCATGCTCTACTGGCATTACTAGTTGGGTACCCGTCAACCTCCCCTTATCCACATCCATCTTCAACACTTCCCTTGCTATCGAAGGAAGATCTATGGATATTATTGGAGGGAATGCGAGGTGAAAGAAAATATGAGCACCCCACTGAGCTTCTACAATTACCCTATCATAGGGTACATTATGAAGCTCCTCAGATAAAGGTCCCAACCCTCATATATATCCCCTTCAGCTGGACATTTTTGAGCTACCTGGGCCACCTAGAAATCCTTGCTCTTCTCTTCCCTCCATCTCGGGTTTTGATTTTGCTCGGGATGAGCAACAATCTAAGTCTGGGGTGGAGGTGGGTGGTATGTTTCTATTCCACCCCCTTATCTTTTTTATTCTTGCATTATTTCTACCTTTTTTTGTTCTGCATATAGTTACTTTGTTCATGGCCATTATCTAGTCGGCCATGTTTTTATTTCTTTTGTTGTAAAATGGTCTTTATCTAGTCGACCAATATGAATAAATGTTTATCATTGTACCCCTTTGAATTTAGTAAATCTTTTGCAAAAATTGTTACAAATTGCCATGTCTGAAACCACCATGTCACCTAGGATCCCAAAATAGCATCACTCCTTAGAAAAGTTGGCAAGTAGTATGGAATCAATCAAAACCAAACACAAATTTTCTCTATTTTTAAACTGTGGATTAACTTGATATAAATCTTGTATAATGTGATTGACATGAATGTTCTTTCTGATGTAATGACACTTTCAAAAAAAAGAGAGAAAATAAATGTATGGAGTTATAAGCACAAGGACACCTTTTGTTTCCCCCTTATTTTCTTTCTAAAGAAGAGAAGCAAAGAATTACCACCAGACAAAAATCAAGTCCGGGGTGGCATGCTTCCCATATAAAAAATTCCATACCCCACAAAGGGTGTACCATCAAAAGATGCCAAAAGTGCACATGAAAAAAAAAATTGTGACCAATGTAGCCACAACTCCACAAATCTAAATCCCAAGTCGAATAGAGGAGGGATAAAAAAAAATTCATCACTTCCTTCTTTGTTTTCACACCCCCTAATTTCATCTTGTTCTTGTGCAACAAATCACAAAAAAAAATACATTTATAAAAATGAGAGTGTCAAAGCAAAAGTAAGATGAAGCATGTTTTTCTACAAAATCTTGATTTAGAACCAAGACATGATATTTGTTTTTAATAGGGAATATAGAATTTTGTGTTTTGTGGTTTTAGGAGATTGGGTTGCTTGGCTAAATTTGGAGGTAAGGAATAAAGTGATGTTACAAGGGTGAGGATAGACATGTTGTTAGTATATATTGGAACAATTTATAATTTTAATTATTTGAGGACAAACAAAGATTCAAGTCTGGGGTATTTTGATAAATGTATATTTATCCCTTTTATTTATATATTTTGATATTTGTTTAGGATTATTTTGTTATTTATTCTCTTAGTTTCATAATTAATTGTTTTATTTTATATTTTTATCTTTAATTGGAGTTTTAATTCTATTTTCTTGGGTTTTGTAGCAAAATTATACAATTTGCAGCAGTCCTGAAATTCATATATACCCTCCACCAAAAGTGACATAACGCTTGCATTCGAACTCCAAATTGAGAGAACAAGTATTAATTGGAAAGAGAATTTAATTTCCTAAAATAAAATCCTATTATTTGGACCGTGTTTGTGCTTTTAAAGGGATAGAAATACGTTCGAAATCGCTGCTGTGAGAATCTATATTAAAGGGAGTTACATAGTCAAGATAATTAAAGACAATCAACTTTCGATTTGACCAGATCCAGAAAATTCAAAAATTGGTCTCTCTCTCTTTTTTCCCCCTCTTTTGAGGGAATCCTAACCCCTCCCCCTCCTATAAAAGGAGGGACTCTTCACTTGTAAAAGCATTCCATTTCATCTAATTTTTAGTTGTAGACCACATCTTGTATAATGTTGGATCTCATTTTAGTTTGCATTTCTTCTGGTCTTATTATGTCTGAGTAAATCTCTCTGGGGCATGGGAGTAGCCCCTTATCCCAGTTCTATTCAATATAATCAATTATATTCCTCCATCAAACAAATGTCTTCTCTTTGTTTCTTTGTGGTTATTTGGATGATCTGATATATTCTTATGGAGTGATATGACCGTGGATCTCTATAAAAATGAAACAATAGTCCCTTAATTGCGATTATCATCTTTTCGTCTATTTAATATTATTCTTGTTATAATCCTTGGTGACGCGACCACCTGAGCCTTGGGTTTGAACGCCGGTTTGAATTCACACACTATTTGATATGACCGTGGATAATGGCATGTTGGACGGTTGGGCAATGATCCGTGAACGCCGGGACCAACGGGTTCACGGGAAGTCTGACCCTTGTGAGTTTGTCCTTAAGGACATGTAAACACAAGGTCCTGATTTGATCCTTGGAGTTTATAATTTGATTAATTGAATAGGAACGTGGTTTTGGTGATGATCTTCCAGACCCCAGATCTTTATTTTTTGATTGGTTAAACTTTATTTCAGCACTTTTATTTTTGTTCTTAGTATTAATAACTCTCTCAAATCGGGATTTAATTCTTGTACTTGTAATCGGATTTTGATTTCAACTTTTCTTTTCCATCGTCCCTTGGATCGATACATATCTATACTAAGTTGACTTGTTGTTCACAATAAGTTGACAACCAGGTTAAAAGGTTAAACTCTAGGACTTTTCCTAGTGATTGTTGTGTGTACAACGACACACATCATGACTTCCTGGCCAATTCCTGAGGTTTTGACTCGAAATAAGATACCTTTAGGACTCTCTCATCTATTTCGTCCCTTCTCAACCCTAATTCAATTAAGTAGTCTAAGATTTAGGGTTTTTATCTTTCCTTTCCCCTCTTAAGGTCAGGGTATGTATGACAAGATTAAGGAATCCTCCATCAAATTAATAAAAAAGCATGTAAATAAAATGTCATGGACATAAGTTTAATAGTTTATGCATAAACTAGAGGTTATTTGCATGCTTAGGTTGCATGGCATGTGTTGTCATGCCCTCAGGAGAGACTTGAGGTTAGACATTCTTGTCAGGAGGATGAGTAGAGAGTTTGTCTTGGAGGCAGAGACCTCCACTAAAGGTAGAGACTTAGTACATTCTGTGAGGATGATGCTAACCGTAACCTAAGTGGTGGTTAGAGAGAGATGGCATGATGAGTTAGATGCCATGGTCGACCATGTGCGTGGGTTGACATGCTTTTGGTTTTAAATACCTATGAGAAGTGTGAGCTATGCGAGTTTGGTTGACCTAGTGCCTTTTGGATGACCCAACCTGGGAAGGGTGGTGCATGTTAGGGTGAAGGATAAATCCTTCATGAATGAGGTAAGTGATGACCATATAGAAACCCTATGGGCTTATATGATCATGGTAGAGCATGCACATAGGTAGGAGAGTACGTCAATAGTGCTGGAAGTAGGTGGAAACCTAGGCCAGAAGGGCATGTTGGATAGCTTATGAGATAAGCATGAAGATCTATGGATAATCTTGAGCGAACATAGGTTTGATCATAGGCTTCACCCAGTTAGGTGTATGCATAAGAGCTTAATCCACCTTTTAGAGAGAGAACCTCCAGTGGTAAGGCCGATAGTAGGGTTAGCCCTAGAGGGAGAGCAAGACCCTAGAAAGAAGGATAGATGCTTGGACTTCGAGACATGAGGAACCATTAGAATTTGGATATGTTTTGACCTGGATGGTTGTGGTTGCCTTTAGAGGAACCAAACCCTAGAAAAGGAAGGAGACTTCTTGAACCGATCTAGGGAAGTTGTAGGTGCCTACCTTATCTTCTAGGGATAGGAAGAGGAGTTCCTTAGACCCTGAGGAGGTATAGTGTCAAGTTGTGAGGCCTCATACCTAGATGTTTGTCCTTGAGGAGGGCTCGACTCTGAGGTGTTATTCATGTGGAAGGATAGTAGGAAGTGCGTGCCATACCTCGTACATGTTTGGTTCATTATTAAAAAGTTGAGCACGCAGTTGGATATTTGTTGCATAAGAAGTGAACCTAGGGTTCCTAGACCTAAGAGGGGAAGTAGTAGTACCGGGTACACTTGATGATCACTTGGATGCTTGAGTTCCTACGCATGGGAGCATGACACCCCTCATGTTTAGAGGAAATGGAAACCCCTTGGATTAAGGTGTATGTTTGATGAACCCCTTACTTATAGGTTGGTGACATATGTATGTATGATCTTGGTCCATGTTTGGGAATAGGAACATGAATGACCTACCAAGGAGACCTAGCATGGTTTGGTGAGTTGTCTTCTTGCTAGCTACGTGCCTAAGTAGCATGCTAAGGCTAAGCATGCTCATGTAGATGTAAACCCTAGACTAAGGACGTTTGTGACCTTTGCTGCTATCAAGAGATAATTTCCTCCCATCCTAGGAGAGGGACCCTTTTGTAGGGTATGTACCAACTTTTGTTGGGTTTGAGGTAACCTAAAGAGGTCTCATAGGATCTTGAGAAGTAAGTAGAGGGTACATAGTATGAGAACGAACCTATAGACCCATAGATAACCATATCTAAGGGAATGTGGATGTGTTACCGTAGAGGTAACCTGTATGGGGCCTGACCGAGGTAGGTAGGTCGACATGATCCCTATAAGAGGATGTAAGTCTGACCACATGTGCCCAGAGAGATGATGGTGTTTTGGGTTAGGTTTCAAGTTTGATATGTACCATGATAGAATCCTAAGTCTATACTAGGGTCAGGTAGGGATAAGATCGATGGGAGTAGGAGTTGCCCACTTCCCTAGTTGCACAAGACCATAGGGTCGGGAGGTAACAACTATCATTGTTTGAGGATAATGGGTTAGGAGATTGATCACCTTCATGAACTCATGGGACCCAAAGGGCAAATGAGGAGGGCACTCTCTAGTTGCATAAAGGAAGAGGAATAACCAAAAGTACCGACACCCTACAGACCTAGGGGAAATGACTAAGGATTGTGTGGTAACCCAAGTGTGTTTGGGACCAATTTTCCATGGAAGTAAACCTAGTATCGAGATGTTCATGATGTGGAGACGTGTTACACGTTTCAACTTAGATTGGAAGTGAACTGGTGATGTGGGATGCACCATCTCTACTCTTGGAATGGGAAGAACTCTGTGTTTGTACTGCCGCCAAATGCTTATTTCCTCTCGTTATGGGATGAGAGATAGGGAAGTACGCATGCCATACATTAAGGATAAAGATGATGCGAGTTGAAACATTTCTATGAAGTTTTAGGATAAAGATAGTAGCGTACCTTTTGGAAAGTACGTTGTATGAATGATTTTCAAATGTGAAGAGAACTAAGGTAGTCATCTTATAAGGATGTTCTTATCATGAGTTGTATGGAATTTATGAGTTTTCTGATAAAGATAGACCTAAAATCCGAGATGAGATAATAAGTGGAATACATGGAGGTTTCTATCTTCACCGTTACCTAACACATGAGTATGTAAGATGGTAATGGACTGTCTTTTTTAGCCAGTAGAGAGGCTTGAAGAGATGGTGAGACTTTCATAGCTAACACACCGATACAACCAGACCCGTTTGTTGAGTTAGTGGTTTCTTGGTTAGCTAGCCTAGATCTTAATATGGGTTATGGTAGATCACCTTACCTAGTTGACATAATCTAAGAGAAAGAGAGACTACTATCAGGAGATAGATCCAATTGAACTACATATAAGAGAGACAGAGAGATGGTTCAACTACACCATGATGTGAGTTCAAAGGTTCTTGAGTATGACCTAAAGATTCACTTCCATGCGGTGGAAGTAGGTACATGAAGAACTCGATGCTAGTACAGCTTATCACCCATAACTGATTGTTAGTATGATCCAGACTAGAGGGTTTGATGAGAGCATGTGTGCTCATTCAGGGTGATACATGGAGACAGTTCTTGTCCTATGAGAGTTGTGATGATAGCCAACATAGCCACTATTAGGATGTAATAAGCTCTGTAAGGGAGGCTGTGTCAGTCACCACTTCATTAAGATGATGTTGGTGAGGGGACCTCGCAAAGGTCAGAAAGAGACCATAGTGTGTTTAGATGAAGTCGCTTTGATCGTTCGATGGCTGAGAGAGCCCTGGGGTGACATGAGTCAAGAGCTGATGTGAAGCAGACTGACATGCAATTCACTATGGGAGAATATGTGATATGAAAATCCGACCCCTCCGAGTTATAGTTGAGAAAGCTAAGTCCCCGATACATAGATCCATTTGAGATGGATTGGTGTAGATGCTTAAGTTTAGCCTTACCCTCAGGATAACATGATGTATGATGTGTTCCACGAGTCCGATCTAGAGCACTATGTGAGGTACCCACGCCATGTGCTGAGCCATGAACCTATTAAGCTTCGAGAGAGAGGTTGAAATGTCCTGAGTCACCCATGAGGGTATGAGATACCAAGGTGAGAGAGAACTCAGATGTAAGAATATAAGATGGTGAAGGTTCTTTGGAAGCACCATGGAGAGGGTGAAGCCACATGGGAGCCATGAGGGACAAAAGAAGGTCTTATCCTATTTGTTTGTATGCTTGGTGGAATTTTGATGGCAAAATTCTTATAAGAGGGGAAGGATGTTACAACCCCAATTTTCAGGTTCTTTTAATGGGAAATTTAATTTCTCCTATTAAAGATATATGAACAAATAATGATGTAATTTGATGGGATTGTATGAATTTCGTTTACAATAGCCTTGTTGGTTGCTTTGTGGGCTTTATTGGCTATTGGGCCTAATTATAAGAGAAAGAAAAAAAAGGAAATTCAGATAATAAATAGATAAATAAGAAAAGAGGAAAGGGAGAGGTAGAAACCTCTAGAAGGCAAAGGAATATCCTCTAAAATAGGATTATGTGCCTTTAGGGTTCCTTGGGTTCCAAGGAGTCCTAGTTGCAAAGATAATGCAACAAGAAAGAGAAAGGATCAATTAAATGTTGCGTTATTAAGAAAGAAATATGAGATAATAATAAAATTACAATAAATATGTGGATATACAGATATGATCCATATTGGAAAATATTTCGTGTCCACATGGATTCAAATGAAAAAAAAAATCAAAATCAAGAAAATAAAAGAGAGTAAGAAACAAAATATGAGAAATATGCATAATTGAGTAATAACTTGCACCTAAGGAAAAGGGAACTATTTCTTTGAATATTGAACCCAAATTTGGCATTATGATAGATTAAGTTATTATTCAGTTTTCTTCAAAATTTGGGATTAATTGGATAAGCAGTTAAAGAGTTATGATTTTTAGAAGTTTCCCTAAATTAAATATATTTCTGATTAAAAGAAATAGAAAAGGAAAAGGAGGTAGTGATGTCATCCGTTGGATCTGCACGTGGTCCAGGGGACCATGCATCTGATGCTAGCTGGGTGTCGTTATCCTCTAGTTGAAGAAGGAAATCAATTGGATTTTCAAATCTAACTTTCTCGCAAATCACACAACGAGTAAACTAGGAAAGCACACAGTTGGGTTCGGGAGAGCATTCCGCACCCAACTAGCCTAACTTTTAGCAGGTTTTGTGTGTTCTAGATGAAACACCTAATTTGGCTGAGAGCTTGGGTGGCGGCAAGATGGGGAAACCCTAGAGCAGCCTCCCAAACCTATAAATAGTACCCCCTCTCAACTCCTCTCACCCTCACGCACCTAACTGACACCTTCCCTTACCTGCTCATGCTCTGAGGTTGTGTGTTGAGGTTGCTCCGACGAGCTCCAATTGAGGCACCGCTATAGGGTGGAGTTGACTGGTTGGGTGGAGATGAGTAACCGCGTCCATCTGATCACGATCCATGATAGGCCACGAAGGAGATCAATGGCCCTAGTGCCCCGCGTTCTTCCATTTCTGCGAGTGGGCGCGTTTGACGTGAATCGTCCGATCCCACTCGGTCAACAATGACCGAGGATCCAATGGCCCTCGATTTTCCACAAAGTCCAGGTAAATCACCTCTCTGACCAAAATTCAAGAAAAAGGTGGAAACTTGTACAAATCATTAAAAATAGATCCTTTGGCTAAAAAATACAAATAAGTAGTGTTTTTTTTATCATAAAAATGCAAGGAATGAAATAAATATATAATTGAATCCTAATTCTACTAGCTATTAAAAAGTATGCAAAGATTCTATCTTTAATGGTTTAACTAATGAAAAACCCTAATCTTTGATGATCAATGAATTGGGAAGGGTTATATGGATGTTTAAAGTTGATATTAACCTATTGTTAATAAAAAGGACAAATTAGATCCAAAAGGATGATCTTTACACATAGTTGGATTAATTTAGGGTTCCATGTACATGAATATGCATTAATGGGATTAGAAACCCTAATTTATGTTGATATGGATTTTAATGGTTTTAATTGTGCAAATACATGAATAAAATAGAGATAAGATGATTCTAAGCTAATTTGAATATGAAAGATTCTAATTGTAGATAAATACCCTTAATTTGGTAATTAGGGTTTCCTAGTGTATAAAAGTGGAATTAATGTGAATTGAGGGTTTGCTAACCTAGAAGATGTGAAACATAGTAATTAGGGTTCCTTTGAGTATTGAACTATAATTCTTTATTAAGTTGTCTATTCAAAAGAACTCGAACATAATAATTGGCCATAATGATCTAGACACAACCTAAAAGGATAAAGATGATAGCTTTAGTGTAAAAGAGACACATTAGACTTAATTGACATTAAATTATGCCTATGATGTTGAAATTAGGGTTTGTGGACCAAAAGAGCATTAAAAGTGATACTTGAATTATGGAGGCTAAAACTCTAATAAAACCCTAAAGTTGGCCTAGAAATCCTAATGTGGAATCCAATTCAATATTGAGAATGTTTTGGATAAACAATGACACATGGGTGTTATGCATTAATTTCAGGATATTGTTGATTGCTTGATTTATTGTTCTTGCTTGGACCTCAAGTTACTCTGGATCATGTATGTGGTTATTTATGAGTAATTGATCTAATTTCATAAAGTTTCCTCAAACGATTGATCGAATTGTATGCAACCTAACCTGTTGAATGTTCATTTGTGCAATCCCTTTAAAATCACTATGATTATCACAATTTAATAGATATGTGCATTCTCGAACCTACATGCCACCCTGATGTATGATGCATGACCAAGCCCTGGAGGGAAGGTCAATTAGGTCAAGCCCCAGAGGGAAGACTATTGGGAACCATGAGAGGTGACCCCAGGCACCAAGCTCAGAATGGAGAAGGTGACCTTATGTTCCTTGCATGACCATTGGGCACCATGAGAGGTAACCCCAGGCACCAAGCTCAAGATGGAGAAGGTGGCCTTATGTCCCTTGCAAGGACAAAACCCTAAGAGAGGGTAATCCAAGGTTTAGGGTAAAAGCGGTTGAGAATGTCACATTGAAAACGTAAATTTGGATTGTTAAATAACTTAATTGTGTTATTTAGGTTGTTAGCAATATTTGTGAAACTTTGGTTGTCCCCACATAATGGCATATTCATTTATGCTGACCGACATTTTGTTTGTCGGCATTTTAGGTACTAATATGAAAAGGACAAATAGTAAAGTGATACATTGTGAAGGTATGAATTAAAGTATAAGGACGATTAGTTAGAATAGATTCCATCTGTGGATAGAAGTCTAGAAATCTGATATTTTAAAGAGCTATTCAAAGTTTTATTTTATTCCAGCTTTTTAGTATAGTTTTGGTAGAATTTGATAATTATTATTGATTAATTTTAGAACCACTGATCTGAAATATTGTGATAACAACTCTGACATTTTGGTCTCCCTTAATTGGGGGTTACTGGGAGGCGGGGTCATTACAATGGTATTCATGGACTCAAATCTGGATGCTTAATATGCATTCCCAGAGTCTTTCCTGGATATGCTAAGCAGATTTTATATGTTCATGTGCTATTGACTACACTTCTTTAAGACTATTTTAATGGGTTGTAGTTTCTTTAGTGTTGTATGGTTAGTTGATCCTGACTTCTAGCACCCAATTATCTTTAGACACCTCCTTAAAGCCATCCTAATCACACCCCCAATTATAATAACCTTATATCCATGCATTGATATATACTTATTGTACGAGAATCATTATCATGCATTGAATATATTTAGTTTGTATTCTACATATTTTCCTCATCAATTTGATATATAATTTCAAAATAATCAGAGCTACCATTTATTTTCTATGATTACTGAAAAATACATAGAGACAGACTAATAGATCTTCACATCAAAAAAATTATCTTTATCATCCCGAATGTCTACTATATCTACTAATAGGTTCATAGACACCCATGTCCTTCACATTGTAGCATGGAATCGGAAATTAGGGAAAGACACTCTGGTCATTCCATCACTGAGATTCATAGCCTCCCTTGTGCTTGCCCAAATTGTTGGTCATGGTAAACAAGAAGTCCACTAGAGAGTTGACTCCATCTTCCTACTTCTAGCTAGGGGATGTGAGGCCATGGCTTGGTTCAATATAATCTCCCAATCAACGTTGAATTGTGTCTCCATGAAGGGTGACTGAGGAGCTTCTAGTAGAAACTGAACAAAAGGAGAGATCATAAATGGTGTGGAGACTCCTAGTGAGAACATGGAGTGATCATAGGGTTGTACTAGGTTCCTAGGAGCTTGGTAAGGCTCTTCGATACCACAAAGGTGTTGAGTGATAACTAGAGTTGGGATACTAGTGAGTAATTCTTCATTGGTAGAGTCGTAGATTGGTCCGAGAGGTCATTTCTTCCTCGCACTCCATTGGTGGTTGGGATTGTCTATGAGCTTATGGTGGTGATTGAGGCCACATAAGTTGGAAATGAGTGATTTGAATTAAGGGTATGGATTGAGGTCACCAGAGTTAGAGTAGAGCTCAGTGGGGAGCTTTAGGTCTTTCGAAGGGAAAATGTGATTTTCTGAATGCTGTGTAAATTGCAATGATTGTGAAATGCAAAGAGAGCCAACTATGTCTAACCCTAGTTGTTAGAATATCCCTAGACTTAGGCATTCTATACCTCCCTAGAGATAATCACAATAGGATGATCAATTGAGATGATTTATAAAGCTGAAGTTAATGATTTTTTAGATGGTGACAAGGAGGGTCAGAGAGGGAGAGAGAAGTCTGGGTGTGTGTAGGATTTTTTATTTTGTGAGGTGGAATAGAGAGAAGGTGAAGGATATATGTTTGTAGATCCTAGTTCTACTAGATCTGTGAGTCCCAACCCAGCTATAATTTGTTTTCCACATTAAATAATCTCTATTTTAAATTAAAACCCAAATCCTATAATAATCTATATAGGCAACGTCATAGCCCGTATTTTCCCTTAAATTTACAATTATTTTCCATTATCTATGATTTCTCTTTAGGAAAAAGGCCAATCTCTAACTATTCTACAAATTAGCTAAAAATTGATTCCAAATAAATAAGTAGATAATTTCTTAATTAATTACCTATTTCACAATATAACTTAAAATTATCTAGATTTTCTTCCACGATCATATTTAGATTATCAACCAACTAAAATTACCATTAATATGTACTATAAGAAAGAAATACTAAATACCTTTTTTGTATTCCCATGACCTATTTGTAAACTTAAAAGTAGTTTAAATGGGATTAGCATGGGTCCTAGGACCCATTGATCGAACCTAGGCCTTCTAATGGATTCAATGCCTTTTCCATATGGAATTTATGAATTTTACTGCTTGAACCATCATAGTACCTAAAATGGAGTCTCTTATAAATATATCTGTTCAATATTAATTGGTTTAGTTAAATTGAATGCATAAACTAAGTTCAAGTTCATAAACCAAAGTTATATTATTTATGTTATTATATAATCCTTATGCGTTATGTTATCTTGTGTGGTTTCTTATGATTTGTGTTGTGTTGTGTGTTTTGTTATGTGCTTTACACTTATCTTGTCTTTAGCTTTTCTTTTATTCGATATTGCCTAACTCTATTTATCAAATACTCTATTATCCTATAAAAGAGAGTGCATTGTATTTTTTTTATAAACAAAAGCAGTTTAAATGGGATTAGCATGGGTCCTAGCACCCATTTATTTAACCTAGGCCTTCTAATGGATTCAAAGCCTTTTCCATATGGAATTTCTGAATTTTACTGTTTGAACCATCATAGTAATTAAAATGAAGTCTCTTATAAGTATATTTGTTCAATATTAATTGGTTTAATTAAATTGAATGCATAAACTTAGTTCAAATTCATAAACCAAAGTTATATTATTTCACTTAGTATATAATCTTTATGCATTATGTTGTGTTGTGTGGTTTCTTATGATTTGTGTTGTGTTGTGTGTTTTGTTATGTGCTTTACACTTATCTTGTCTTTAGCTTTTCTTTTATCTGATATTGCCTAACTCTATTTATCAAATACTCTGTTATCCAATAAAAGAGAGTGCATTGTATTTTTTATAAACCCATCAAATAAAGTTTTTCTTATTATATATGGTATCATATGTGTTTGATCCCCTTAAGACACCCCATGCCCCCCGCCATTGACCTCCACCACCTCCTCCATCTCCAACATCTCCACTGCCCCCACCACCTAGTCACCCTGTATCTCTCTGACCTTCCCCTACACCACCATCACCACCCATAAATCACCACTACCACCACTACCTTCTCTGACCATCGACCTCCAACACCCATCAACCTACACCACCCTATTGACTCCTTTAAACTGTTCGACTTACATCAATCCATTGACCCCCCTTCATGAACTTTAAGCCCATTGAACTTCACTCCATCGACCTCCAACCTCCTCACCTCACCGACCTCCATCCCATTGACATACACCTCCTCACTTGAGGTGGAACCATGAGTTAACGGTTGGGGGGGCAAAAAAATTTCAGTTCTTAATATAAGATTTGAACTCATGACCTCAAATACAACAAAAACAAACATGTTTACCATTACACCAAATCTGGCTATGTGCTTTGTTGTTTCAAACAACATATATATAACATCTACGTTCTGTATGTATTGCAAAAAATGAAAAATGCATGCATAAAGGATCAAACTTGAGTCCTCTTAGATATGAGTGCAACTTAAACCATTACAACAAGCTCGTGTTTGTGATGAGTATGCGGTAAACATATTATATATTATCAATATATCATTAAAAACATATGTATACATACATACATATAGATTATATTTTTTATTTTTTGGGGGGTAGTGCCCCCCCGGTGGGTCCTCCCTTGCTCCTCACCTCATCGACCTCCACCTCCTCACCTCAACAACCTCTGTCCTCATTGACCTCCACCACTTCACCCCATTGACCTTCATCCCATTGATCTTCACACCCATTGATCTTCACCCCTCACTGACCTTCATTTTCATCGACCTTCAAACCATTCATCACCTCCACCCTCCATCCTATAGACCCTCTTCAAGCTTAATTCCAAAATACCAAGTTGAAGATCAAAAAGTAACACATTTGTTTCTACTTGTGTCACATGTTGGTGTGAATCTCACACCGTGGTAGCGTAGGTCCTTCCTTCAATCTAATGCCATTATGCGGTGTTTTGGGATCTACTGATCCAAATTTTATGCTACTATCTACTACACCTATATTGGTTACTTGGATTTGTTTTGATGTATTTTTTCTTTCTCTCTTCATTATATATGTTTTTTTATAGATTTGTTGATCTATTCGTTCTATCTACTACCCCTATAAGGGTTTCTCAGATCTATCCATATCTACTATTTATGTTGCTTCTTTTTCTACTTCTCTATGCACACTAGCTTTGATGGAAACTAAAAATCATCCTCAATCTTTGTGTGACGGCCATGGATCTGGATGGATCAAACTAACACCTTTAGTTGGAATCATTTGAGATATATGTTAAAGCCCAAGGGAACTATTCCCACATTTTTGTTGATGTTATGATCTCTCCTACTGCTATAGCTGATAAAAAAGTCAAGAAATCCTACGCACAATGGTCTAAAGATGATTATGACATGATTACTGTGACATCCCTAGATTTTCTAAAACTTAATCTAATGTGTGACATCTAAATTGAAATCTCACCTCAGTGAGAATCCCAATTTAAACACACACACTAGGCTAAGAAGAAGAAAATTAGAGGAAGTCAGAAGGAAACAATAGTGGCACATGCACATGAACAAGAATAAAGCCATACAACACATGTTCACCGTTCAACATATAATTACATAATGAATTGTTACAACATTTGGTATTAAATATTGAACAAGAAAATTTTACATATACATGTACTACCACTAAACAATAGGATCTTAGGACAATAGGTCCACCTATACATCATCTCACAACACAACTCTCAACTATCCTGGTTCTTGAAGATAATATGTCTACAACCTAAACAAAGATTACATGTGGTACACATCATGACAATATTCAAGAATATTGTACTGAGTACACCTACGTGTCTTTTATATACCTCTCATTACTAAGCTTGGCAATAAGATAAAACTAGAACTTTGCAGTAATAAACAATTAAAAGAAAAAGCATATACTTGCACAAAGATATTTTTTACCAAAAGAGAACACATATATTGGGCACATTTTCCATTATATGCTTGTGCATATGCCTACCAATGGGATAGATGCATTCAGGCCTTATGATCTGCTTACCAAAGAGATACATAATTGTACATGTCATCTGCTTACCAAAGAGATAGAACACTCACTAGCACTATGCTTACCAAATATGTATAGTGCTTTCATATAATGGAACATATATGTTATGTTTCATGTGTTTATAGCCCTAAGTATGGAAAATCAAGCAATATATCATACAAGTACAATCATTTCAACCATTATCATATGTCAAGTATTTACTACACATACAAAGCAAGCATACTGTATAATAAGCCAAGTAAGAGGTAATGGCGTACCTTGAAAGGACATATGCTAATCATCACATATTCCTGATATCAACTATATCCTTGTAAAACTTGATTAAGACAAGATAATGTACTATTACCAGATTCTCATCATCTTAACCCTGGTCATGTCAGTTTTAGGGTTTACCTTATTCATTATAATATGTGCATCTTTACTTGTCTTCTTGTCTTCGGATTATCTGACTTATCTTATTTTCTAATTATATTCTAGATTAGTATCAATAATATGACCATTAGCTTTCATATCATTGTGTGGATGTATTAACCCTACATCATATTCATTAAGCATATTAGGGTTTACATCTCATTAAAAAAATCATCATATAACATGGATTATGTGATTCCAACTAATAATAAAGTTCTACATTAGCTTCCAGTTACTGATATGAGGGTGCTATGTAAATTTCATCATTTATCGATCATAAATGTATTTATTGCATTTTTCTTACGATTATTAGCCCTAATTAGCTATATGAATTATTTTTTATGATTTCTTGAATCAATATTGTATTATCTGACATCATATGATTTCTAAACATGATTACAAATTTAGTGACATATCCTCATAATTTTAGGCCATTATTTGTTATTTATAACACATGATATAAGAATTATACATCTTACTTAATATCTATGTTATTTAAGCATAAAAAGATTGATGTGATGCTTCCATGTTATTCACGATCCAACCTTCAGATCCTTTCCTCTTCTCTGACACAATTGGGCAAATAGACGTGGAAAAGAATTCCTCTCCATCAGGGGGGATTGAAGATGATCCAAAGGGCCCCTTTTCATTTGACTCGCCCCACTCTCACACTCATTTTTCTGAGAATTTTGATACCTTATTTTCATTTTTCTCACATCATTGCTATTTATTATGAATTATTGAAAATCTATAGGTTTCTGTGAATTTTACCTTCTCGGGCCTATCAGAAGCCACCGTGTGGCACTTGGGCTGGGGCTCCTTCTCTTTCCAAGGCCGGCTGGTCTGGCTCTTGGGTTGATCTGGTTCAAGTCTATCTTCTCCGTGTTCACATTTTGTCTGGCGCCTATGTGAGAACTTATATTCTTCCACAGTGCTACCGCCACCAAGAAGGGCTAGCTTTGACAAGGAACCTACCTCCATTGGTGCCGCCACAAGCCTAGTCTTCAGTCGAGAACACATGCACGCCATGGACTCCCCATCTTCTCTAATGGCTTCACAACATATGTACACCTACACATGTTTAGTCTCTTCTCTCAGACATTCTTCACATTGGCCTGTCTTTGTTTTTTGTGTGTCTCGCACTTGAGGCACTGCCGCCGATGGGTCTGGTGAGAGCTCGGTGATGTGACACTTTGCTCATCCTCGCTTGGCAACTCTCAACTCCTGAGTGAGCCTTGGCGGCCGTTGGAACACAGGCTTACTAGAGCCATTATCTTCTTATTATCATGGCTCTGATGCATGGTGAGGAATAGACGTCGCTATCCTCCCCTCAACCTTTTTCTAACACCTTCATTTTCTGCTCCTATTCAATGAGGATCTTCTCCAATACTATGATTCATGGCTTCATAAGAGCTCTGCGTCTGTGAGGCCATTTCCAAGATCTCTTCTTCTGGTATGCTCATCGTAGTGGAGAACCAAGGAGGGATGTGGGTTTGTAGTCCCTAGTCAGATAGTCGTTCACTTCAGATGAGGGATAGAAAGAATTCCTACGATGGTGTGGTAGGTTGTAGTCTGACGAAGTCATGTGATGACCCATGATTTACCACAAAATTGACAACCACGTCACCATCTCCAACCACCCAGAACACTCTTCTAACCGTAAGGTTCAAAAGATAATCTTGGCCATCGATTATCAGCGTGCGACTGTGATGGAGCATGCAAAGTACATGATCTGTGGCTTCCCTCATACAAAGGATGTGTGACACCTAAAAACTAATATCAGGACTTGGGCAAAGACTATTAAACTTAGGTCCATTATTCACTGATGGAGCTTCCACTTGCGTGGAATTGCGTGCACCACAAAAATCCTAAAGATAGTAAGTCTTTAGGTTTAGCCTTTCTTATACTAGATTAAAAACTCCACCCACGTATGCTAGGATATGTGGAAGTCTTATCATAGTATGTTAAGGGTCGAATCCACAGGACAACGATCTTGTTAATATCAACAAGATAGAAAATGTTAGAATTTCATTTAACTTCTTAACAATTGGTATTTAGATCGAAGAGTTGGTTTGGTTGTTTAAACTAAGTGTCAGTAAAGTAAAAGCAAGAAAGTAAATTTTAGGTTGTTAACAATGTTAAGAAACCACTAGGATGTGATCGGTTTTCACCACCACTACACGTGGATCAAAACATGCAATATAGTAACATAACCTACAAATAAGAGTCTAAACAGTTAGTATCCTTGTAGATTTAACTTCCTTTCGGAGAACTAACTACGAGAAGTGTGGGAATGTTGCAAAGCCAGCCACCCCCAAACGAATGGTCACTTACTTTACATCATTCCCTTCGCAAAGTGTGTTCCTTGACTTATCAAGGTTGTACTTTTATATGTCAACTGATTCCATTTCATAGTATGAGAGTACAACGATGGAAGTGAGTTTACTCCACTTCTTGAAGAACACTCCTAGATACCGAAACAGATGCACGGTGACTACATGCATCAAGAACCAACATTCAACCGCGATTCGAATCTAATAGTACAAACATAGACAATTCATACTAAAAGATAATAAGTAACACAAGTTGGTGATCAAGCAACAAGCATTCATTAAACGATTGATGTTGAACTGAAAAGAAAGTATATCTCTATTGCAAACTTATGAATTACATTGCATGATATGAAAACATGGGTAGTGGGGATACTCCTCGCACCGTAGTGTATGAGACTACTCGCTCATGGCAAGAACAAAGAAGGGGGCGAGAAGAGAGAGAGAGCATCATCTCCATGAAGGAGGGAGGAAGGTCGACCCCTTAGAGAGAGAGAGCAACGATCTTCACACTTCGTAGCTTTCTTGATGATGAATCCTCCTCTTCCCACCTTCTCTATTGATGAGAGAGAAAGTAGCTTAGGGATGGAGTATGGATCTCAGACCGACAGCCTCGGGGCAGTGGGTGAAGGATGGAATGGCTCTGGAACAATAGAGGCAACCTTTAGACATCTAAAAACTTGATAATCTATGAGGACCCTTCGGGTCTTATTTATAGGCTTTGAGTGGAACTCAAACAGTTTGGGAGATTTGGGCCCAAACGGTCGTGAAAACTATTTGGACTCTCTCTCGGTTTAGAGACCGTTTGGAATCTCTCAATCTAGAAACTGTTTGAGTCCTCATGGTTTGAAACCATTTGCCTTTATTCGGTCCTGGGACCATTTGACATTACACAGTCTTGGGACCGTTTGGCCTTCATTTGGTCTTGGGACCGTTTGATGTCCATTCAGTCTTGGGACCGTTTGATGTCCATTCAGTCTTGGGACCGTTTGGTGTCCTTTCGGTCTTGGGACCTTTTGGTGTCCATTTGGTCTTGGGACTGTTTGGCTTCATACGGTCTTGGGACCATTTGCCTTCGAACGGTCTTGGGACCATGTGGCTTCGAACGGTCTTGGGACCGTTTGGAGCTTTTGTAATTTTTTTTTTACTTTTCTGTAAGGAGAGAAAGGTGGAAAGTTAGTCTAATGGTATATTTACAATAAAGAGAAAAGTTAAAGATTCAATCTAATTTATCTAATAAAGAGTATAGAAAACTGAGGAAAACTAGTAAGATAACATCGCAAAATGGAAGGTTATCACCCCCCCTAACTTAGAGTCTAGCTTGTCCTCAAGGTAGATAGAGCTGAGGCATGTAATGGTGAGGCAATTTTATTTAGTGAAGATTTCCATACTCCTGCTTCAATTCTAAACCAGAGATCTCCTGAAGTTTTATCAGGCTTCTTCTTGTGCTAACTCTTTCAGGTATCGGGAGTTGCTTGGATCTGAGGTTTCTTCCGTATTGCGTAGCTCGCATTGGGACCACCTTTTTCGTTGATTGAATTCTGTGCATGTTTTCGACTTCAATCAGTTTTATACTTCTTTGAAAAACCTACTAGAAACTAATATAGGCATGAGGGTTTGCTAAAGGCTGATGTGTAACTCCCCCTTTTAGTGGAGGATGGTTTATCTAAACTTTTTAGGATCTCACTACTGGCCGCGACAAATCTGCCTTTATGTGGGCAGCTAAATGTACCGGTCAGGTGAGTCCTTAATCAGCTTTTATATTTAGAGACCTTAGGATCTCATTACCGTGCACGAAACATCTACCTTTGTGAGGTCAGCTGAATGTACCGACCAGATGAGACCTTTATTGGTTCTTCATATAGGTCCTTATGTTTGGCACAACTCTCATGTTTTTTGTAACATCCCTGACCTGGGTTATGCCTTAACCCTAGAAGTTTTGCTTAAGCAAGTTAATTATATCCTTAATTTTATCATGTGAAAAGTAATTAAGGCTCAAGAGGAGCTTATGTTTCAATTTTGGTCATGTTTGAATAATATTGAAGCAATGTTTGCTTATTTTGGACTAATGTGCTAATTACCCAAGTTGAGGGGTTAACTTGCAAATGTTACATAATAATATGTTCCTCATATGTTGAAGCATCATAGGAATTAAGATGATGTAGAGAAATGTCTTGTGAAAGCATGAGTACCAAGAAAGAGCTGATAAAACAATGTTAGTGCATTAAGACCTAGTTTTGGTGTAAAGTGCAATTTACCCAAAACCTAGGGTTCAATATGCAAATTACTACTTCAATAAGGTCCCTAATATTTCTTGGCATCATGTAGAGAAAATAAAATGAGAGGGGCTCCTCATTTGGATCAAGTTGTAGGAGAGAGAATCTTGATATTAAAATAATCAAGATTTAAGCCTAATTGAAACCCTAATTCAATTTAATGCAAAAATAAATAAAATAATTTGAAGGACCTTCAACCAAAATTAATATAGTTAGATTCATATGTGTGTGGACATCCTTAATCCTTGCAAAGGCACAAGAATATCCTAAGGAGGTGAATTCCACTCACCATTATTATAAGAAAAAGAAATTCCACTCAAAAATGGATATTAATACTATAAGGGTTAAGGTGCTTAATTTCTTTTCCCTTTATTCTTGGATAATGGAAGGTATCTCGGTGGGGATAGAGATGACTTTTCATACAAGAAACCAAGGGGAAGATCGTGGCAACAATTTTGGAATTAAAAGACTTTTATAAAGTATTTTCTCTCTCATTGAATTTCTTATAAAAAGACCCTTTCAAGCCAAATGAAAGGCTTTTCCATTTCCACTTCTTCTCTTTGCTTGGAAAACAACCAAGGGATCTAGGGAGGACCTGGAGGACGACCCACAACCTTTTGGTAAGGTTATTGACCCTTTTCACCTTGATTCAATGGTGAAAATTGAAAATAAAACATGGATTTCTTCTTAATTCGGTCTCCTCTTCAACCCCAGCCAAACGTTTCAACCAAAATCTTGAGGACGATCCTAAGGGGAGTTGCAAAAGCTTCATCCACCATTGTTTTCGTGGTCTTGGAGCTTTGGAGCTCAATTGGAGGCGGGTTTTATAACTTAAACCCTTAATATTGTTATTTCAATCAATTCTTTATCACTTGATGATCCTTTTTGCATTTCCAGAATTTGATTTGGTTGATTGATGCAATCACCCTGGAAACCACAAAAGGTTTCATGACTTTAGAGCTTGATGATGATTACATCATCATAAGCACACACCTCTCCAAATATCAAGACCAAACAGTTTCAACTCAAGTGCTCAATCGGTTTCACAAACCGTTTGAAAGGAAACAGTTTCATCAAACCGCATGAAAGCAAATGGTTTCAAAACCATTTGAGGGTGTTGACCATGGTTGACCATTTGGAGAAGTATTGCCAATGTTGATGGTTAATGACCCATTAATTATAATTGATTAGTTTCAATTGGTTCATGAGTTGAAGGACAATCAATCACCAAACCCTAATCGGATCAAGTGCTGAATTCTAATTTGATTAAGTTGGAAACTTGGGTTGATGGACCCAAATGGTTTCAAAACTGTTTGGGGATCACCCAAACAGTATCAAGACCGTTTGGGGGTCACCCAAGACCGTTTGGAGGTCTAGGGTTTAGTATGGTTGGGTGTTTGAATATCTAAAGATACCAAGTTGATTTGCAATCAAATGCTAATTTGATGATCAATCCAATGACTCAAACCCTAATTGGTTGTCATGGATTTTGATGATATGATGGGAAAACAGTCTCAAGACCGTTTGGAGGTCATCCAAATGACCTCAAGACCGTTTGAGGTCAGGTCATGTCCAATTTGAATGAAGGTCCAATAGTTTCAAAGTAATTGATAACACAATGACTAACATTGAAGGTTCAATGGTTTCAATCCCTAATCCAATTGATTCAAAACCCTAATTGATGATTAATTGAGGGATAAATCAGTTGAAGGATGATCTATTGAGCCCAATTTAAGTATGGTGATAGGCCCAATTGATGAATGATTATATGAATACAATGGTTGAAGGAATCAACATTGAGAACCCTAAACCGATTGGAGTAGTTGAGACCATCTTTGGTCCATGCAGTTTTGACGAGGTTTGGAACAAACAGTCTCAAGACCGTTTGAGTCCAAATGGTCTTAGTACCGTTTGGGACCAAACTGTCTCAAGACCATTTGGGACCAAACGATCCCAAACCGGTTGAGTCTCATGCGGTTTCAAAAATTGTACTTTAGCAAATGGTTTCAAGGGTCACCTTTGGCAAACGGTTTCAAGGGTCACTTTAGCAAATAGTTTCAAGGGTCACCTTTAGCAAACGGTCTCAAGGGTTCACCTTTACCAAATGTTTTCAATGGTTTGGTCAAGGTTGTTTGAGGTCTAATTGGTCAAGACCGTTTGAGGTCTAAGAGACCAAGATCATTTGAAAGGTAATCAATCAAATTGTATGAACACTCAAAGTGGATAAAAGTTAATTGTTTAAGTGAATAATTACATGATGTAAACCAAGGGTGATTATAATAATGGTACCCTTAATGAGATAGGGTGATTAGTACCCTTTGAATAATTAATCTTTAATGATCATGGTGGTAATGGCATAACTCATGGTGTCAATTCTTCTTTCAAGTGAGTTGACCTAGCCTAATCAAGGTTGAAGTAAACATCATCTTATAGAAGATGAGAGAGAAGAATTCCTTCATGAATGATAACCATGAATGGTCAGGTTTTAACAATTTTATTATGGATGAATGTCTAATTAGGGTATGATCCTTTATAGTGAGATCATGAAACCCTAATTATGAAGGCTAATGAATCCTAACCCTAATTAAGAGTAATGATAGGTGTAATCCTAATCCATGAAGATAGTATGATCCTAATTTAGGGAAATGATAGGGGAAACCCTAATTCAGGGTATTCTAATGATAAACCCTAATATAGGGTGAAGTGATGTGAATAGTAAACCCTAATCGTGGGTTATTGAATATAAACCCTAATTGAGGGTGATTCCATGTGAAACCCTAATTGAGGGTGAATCCATATAAACCCTAATTGAGGGTGATTCCATGTGAAACCCTAATTGAGGGGCAGAACTAGGAAGGAGGGTAGGGGGCTCTAGCCCCCCCTTCCCTAAAAAAATGATGAAATATAATTATGAAAATATAAAAAATACAAATAGTAATTAGATATATACATGTTTCATAATATGTTCAACATAAAGAATGACTAGCTGAAGTGGTAATTTGCAGCTTAAGTTGTGTAAATGGTGAAGGTTTGAATCTCAGTGTGTGCATATTTTATTTTTCAGCCCCCCTTTAGGAACTCAGCCCCCCTATTGTGCATTTCTGGTTCCGCCCCTGGAAAGAACAATGGTGCTATTTCCCTTGATTAATCTTAAAATTTGGATTCCATGGCATACCGTAATCATGTAATCAGGAAAATGCACGATGTTTCTATGTTTCTAGACAAAATTGTAGAAATTGTCTTGAACATAATGCTCAGGAAATGGTAGAAAGGGAATTTATGAGAGAGTAAATCAAATAATTCAAGTTATACAAGGCCCCAAAGTGCTTCTTCATATCATAGAAAAATTGGAAATCCGAATCTACTGGGGGCATGTTTAAACTTGCAAACAGTGTTCCCTCGATCTAGAAATCATGATTGCCTCTTGTATGTTGTTTCTATTACAATAATTTTGTACCAACAGAGATTCCTCGTGATCTTTATGCCATTATTTTCCTATGAAGATCCTTTCACACCACATGAACATAAAAAAGAGAAGACATACAATGGTCTGGGGTGGAAAATATGAAAACCCATAGAAGGAATGGAGCCAACTATAGTAAGCGCGATGGGAAAGAAAAATGGTGAAGAATAGGAAAATAAATGGGGAAGGGAAAGGGGGTGGAGACGAGGAAGAGAGATGGGGAAAGCTAGAAAGGAAAGTGGCAGAGAAGAGAAGTTGGAATGGGAAAAGAAAGGGGATGGAGAAGACAATGTCAGTGCAATAAAACGAGGAAACATATTGGAGAAAATGAATACATAGGGAAAAGAAAAATTAGGATAGATAAAAATGAAAAGGTAGATTTTGAGTGCTTTGAGGAACTCAAACCTATGTTTGCCCTAGAAAATTTAAATCAAAATACACATTCATTCCTTTGCTTTGCATTTTATGCGGGAATAGCAAAAATCGTGCCCAAAGTGGTACCGTGAAAAGGACAGATGGCTTTTAACGACGTGTTCCTTTTATTAACAATGACGAAATAAGGTTTACGTAGTTATAGACTATGACAATAGAATCCTAAAAATTTGTTGTCATTATTACATTGTGTATTACGACAAGAACTTATATTTTCCATAATTTTTGTCATTAATCTTCCATTTTCCTGTAGTGTAAGGACCACAAAAGTTCAAAGAGTGATCAATGTGGGATAAAATTATTCCTCATTTGGACTAGACACAAAACTACATATCCTCAATATACTAGATGCACTATATTGGGCTTAACCCATGATAGATAAATGGTTGGGTTCCATATCTATATCTAACATTTTCCCACAAAGTCCAATGTGTGGTGTGATCTTCCATTCAATCCTCTATATTGTGCATTCAGTAGATACCTTTTGGTTTGAATCTACCTGAGTTATCCAACTTAGACTCTTGAAGGAACTAGGTGAACAAAAGTCTTGAACCTGAACCTTGGGTTCAAAATATTGGTTGGTAAAAATACAACAAAGACATGGTAGAAAAGAAAACAATGCATTAAGGCAATACATTCGAAATATATGTCATCATTGATATATGAGAACAACTCAATTTTCCTATTGCCGCCTACACAACATCAATCATTTAGTTGGAGTCTCCAAGAATGTACTACTAACATCCTGTCCTAAGACTTGATACAATTCATAGAATAATATCTTACTAACTTTTAGTCATGAAAATAATACGTTTCCCAGGAGATAGACACACATATGAAGAAGCATCAAATAAAAAAGCATAGTGTCATCTGATTCACCTGACATCTTGTTATTATGATAATGAATCCAATTTGTGGGATCTCCTCTGTTTAGGGTTGGGTTCTTACTACCTGTAAATCCAAAGGGGTGTTAGTCCCATCCCCGACCTATATTTCTCCACTAAGGTAAGGGTAAGACCTTTAGTGAAAGGGTCAACTATATTATCTTTGGTACTGACGTAGTCTGCAACCACAAACTCATTAGACACTAACTCCCTTATATACTTGAGTCTGACTTGGATGTGTCTATGCTATTTTTTATTATACTTGAAACTCTTTATCTTAGTAATAGTTCTAGTGCTATCACAGAGAACTGAAATTGTAGGAAGCATCTTCTTTTCCATAGGTAAACTGGACATAAGTCCATGTAGCCATTCAACTTCCAATCCACTTTGATCTGAAGCACACAACTCTTCCTCAAAAGTAGACCTAGACAATATGATATGTTTCTTAGACCTCCTGGCAACAACACCTCCTCCCAATAGGAATACATATTCTAAATTACTGCTAGAGTTCATGTCAAACTAACTTGCATCATTATATCCTTCGAGTATAGAAGGATATTTAACATAATGTAGCCCAAGGCAAAAGTTCTCTTGATATACCTCAAAACTTTATCAAGAGCTTCCCAATGGGTTTTGTCAGGACAACTTGTATATCTACTTAAACTTGCTCACGATAAACACAATGTCTGGACATGTGCAGTTCATAAGATACATCAAACTTATGATAATTAGAGAGTATCATAATTGGGACATTAGAACTCCAGTGTCCCTTGAACAAGGCCCTAGATGAATCATATGGATTGTTAACAGGTTTACATGATGTGTACTCAAACTTCTCTAGTATCTTCTGAAAATAGTGTGACTTAGAGAGAGTTACACTATCAATAGACCTTATGAATTTAAGCCCTAAATCACATCAACGGCACCCATATCCTTCATCTCGAACTTACTACACAAGAATGACTTAGTAACATTTACTACTTTAATATTAGAACAAAAAAAAAGGATATCATCAACATATAAGCATAAAAAAATGAATCCATCATTGACGACTTTATAGTAGAGATACTTATCAAATTCATTAGAAACAAAGTCAAATAATCATATCATAAAATAAAACTTCTCATGCCATTTCTTAGGGTCTTGTTTCAAGACATATAATGACTTAACATGTTTTCATGCTTTGAACTCATTCCCATGACCCATTAATCCCTCAGGTTATTCCATATGTATATATCTTCTTGAATATCATCATGTAAGAACACAGTCTTCACATCAATTTTATGGATACAAAGATTATAAATACAAGTCAATGCTATAAGCACTAAGATTGTGGTCA